>OZ026503.1:0-1200000 GCA_964019985.1 Aurelia sp. 4 Dawson et al 2005 | reverse complement strand
CAACTGAATTGATTTCAGCAGTGATTATCATTATTTTCAAAAACCCTTTTTCAACAGTAATTATCAAGAAGTAATTTCTCACGAGCAACACCATGAAAACTTACAAAAAAAGATAATTCGTGACATGTAAATTTAAAGAATTTTCATGATGAAACATGGAAAAAACTGAAATAAGACCTTTTCACAGTCATGCCAGGATGGTGCCAATGTTTGTGTCAACTTCCTAAATGCCGTGCAAAATATCCGAAATTTGTTTGTCTGATTTCATTTTGTTCGGAATTCATCCGTCCGAAATTATTTGCGTTTGACATAGACAACAAAATGTTTGAAACTTGTGTAAGGCAGAGTTAATGAGCCATTGTCACCAAGAGTCCTTCGCAGGCATGCTGCAGTTTTTTGACTGTTTGAACATCAAAATTGCCCTAAATGGAAATATAGATTCACACTGCAGTTGCTGAAGTGATAGAAAAGACAACGAAAGTCAAACTGTCTCATCAGTTCAACAGTTGATTTTCAGATCGCAGCATGCCCACAATTGCAGCATGGACACTGGATGACAATGGCTTTTAAGACAGCACATTTTGGCCGCATCTGGTAAGATTCCACGTCAAGTTATGTCGCACCCTTCTTAGAAAACTTTGAGATTGTTTCCATTGGAAATCCAGCTTCAAAATGCAAACTTCGAGTGCAGTTAGAACTTTGGCCTATATTTTTCTCTTTTTCATCGACGACTTCATTCAATTCAAGTCCCATGTTTGACATTCGCAAGAAGAATCACAGCAGCATGGAGCTGTAGTAACGTTTACCGTACTCCGTAAATTGAATCGATTTTGTTGTTGTTGCTCCACTGAGGTTAGGAAAAACGCTAAAAATCGACATTTAAGTGAGTCTACAGCGACGTGCTCCCGACTCAGCGACATCAGATTATTTTCATTCAGAATAAAATTGGGCCTCCTTTACAGATAGCGCTGCAATGCATGCTGGTTACCCATGAGCCTTTAATTCACACATCAACTTTTTCTATGAAGAATCAATTTACTGCGCCCAAGATACGCTGTCCAAACTACGCTAAGTATTGTAAAGCAATGATTTTCACGGTTCTAAGAACCATTGCTAGATATATTTCGGTGAATAGAAAGTAGCATAGGGTGTTTTGGAAATATAGTACACCTCGTTTGTTCAATAGACCATTTCGACAATTAAAATCAGAGACTGGGGAGAGCGGTTTGTTCTGGTAAATGGCGCCAGCAGTTCTGGTAAATGGCTGCCGCGTAGTTGGGCCGTTGAAGTAAATATTGAGTTTTGCAAGCTGTGGCGACGATCGCTACTGCATCGGCGCTGTTTTGGAATTTCAGTTTTGAAATGTCAGTTTTGACATGGGTTCAACAGCCAGATTAAGAAAATCCGAATTATGTTCGAACTTTTTCCTCGCGTCAATTTTAATCGAATTCATCAAGGATATTCGAAGTTAACAACTTCAGTTGAATTCATTCACTTGAAAATTGAAGTCAGAATAAGTTGTCTTATTCTAGACACTTCAAATGCATCATGTCTTTCGTTAAGTTATGCAGAAAGGGCCTAAACTCTAAGCAGGCATTGCTGTTTGCAGCACTGAAATAAAGGCTGAAAAAGAAATCAGTTGCGAAAAGAGGTAAATTACACGTTTGTCTGTATTTTGCATTGACAGCTATTTGACTAAGTCCCAAGACAGCTCCATTGCTGCGTTCTTGTGCAGTAGCGATTGCCATGGTTATATTATTCACTTCAAGGGGCTGACTCGGCGGCAGCCATTTACCAGAACAGCATCCGCCATTTACCAGAACTGCGTCCGCCATTTACTAGAACAAACCGCTCTCCCCAGTCTCCGACTTTAATTGTCGAAATGGTCTATTTTCATTATAAAGTTGTTGAGTAGTTCAGTTTTGTTCTAATTGGATTTTTGATTTGATATTTGATAGAAGCGATTGTTATTAGAAAATTGAGGATCGAAAAAAATTTTGTTTTCACTTGGTTTGCAATGCGACATCTTTAAGGAGCCAGTGTTACCCAGGATCCTTTGCCGGCATGCCGCAATAGACCTTTTAGCTATTCTACAAAACAGCCTAGATCGCGGGTTATTTTATACGATTTTATACGCGCGATTCTATTGAGAATGGCGTTAGAGCTTCTTATCACTATTATGCACATTTGAAGATCCTTCAAATTAGAAACTTAACCATGCTAAATCAAAAGTATTTGAGATAACTGATATTGCAAAATCCGGAACCCTGACCAAAGGCATGAGTCTAAGAAGTGGAAACCATGGATACGCAATGCAGTAGTTGAAATCATAGAACAGACCACGTGATTAATCTCTAGAATTCAGCAACACGCACCAACAAATACGGACTGAAGGCACTTCATATGTCATATGATAAATGAATAACACAGCTATTTACATGTGACATGTTGGTTAATATGATATGGGTTGTATAAAATATTCAAGAAGAATTTCACTAAGATACACAGCTTTAAAATAAAACTACGGTTAAAATGGCAGCTTCAAACAACCGGATAAAAGATTTTTCAATATCTCTATATGATTTATCTGAGGATTTGTTTCGAAAGGTTTAAAGAGCCGTTTTACCCAATGTCCTTTGCAGGCACGCTGAATTCTTAGACTGTCTAAAGCCTCGTCTACATGATACCGTTTTCATTTCACATCGGATCCGATTGGCCTTCTGTTTACACGAGAACTAACCAATCCGTTAACTTTCATAGCGTTTTCACGCTGTCAAATGAAAACGCTCTGAATGATAGTGGCATGAACCAATCCGATTTCCTTTTAACGATCGAACCCGGTATCAACTCAATATGGGAGCTCATTATTAAGTCTAGAAGCTTCCCATTCATTTGGGCTGCTGCGTAGAATGCGCAGTGGATGCAAAAAGCAAACAGTGAAGCCACTGCAGTGCACATCGAAGCGTTCTCGTGTAAACAGAACCCCAATCCGATATGGAATGAAAATGGTATCGTGGTAACAGAAAAAAGTTTCATATCGGATTGTCATCGCCAATCTGGTATGAAATGAAGACGGTATGGTGTAAACGGGGCATAAGAGTTCAATGCTTTACCACTGCGGATATTAATGACCCACACTGCAGTTGAATCGAATGTATTTCGGGTACCCTTTGGAATGGGATTCAACTCAACTAAATTTTAATGTCAATTCATTTATTATGACATAGATCCATTTTTTCCATTTCCAGGCCTGATTTGATTTTCAGACAGTGCGGAATCGCAGCATGCCTGCAAAGACCCTGGACGACAATATCTCTTTACGCAATTTAGATACGGCTGCAGCATCTTAAAGGAAAACCCTCTCTTGCCAAAATCTGTCCAAAGATCGTGTCGAAGTTGCCAAGCTACCCTACGTATAAAGCTCCAAAGCAAATTACCATTTACATATTAGTTCACCCCTTCAAAATCAACTACAATAAAAACTGCCATGAAATACATATGATTGATAAAAGTATTCACACTGTAGTCCAGCGGGCAACTCATAAATGATAAAAAGATGCGGGGGTTGCGCCAGAAATCTTCTGACAGAGGGATCTGAACTTCCTACAGGGGGCTAAATTGACTGAGCTCGCATTTTCTTACGTCATTTCCCAAATTCCCTGCGAAAATAACCCTAAATTTCCTCCGATGGGAAGTTAGATGCTTCCGAGGGTCTGGAATCCTCTCCTTGCCTTTCCCAAGCACCACACATGAAAAACATAAACTCGCGATAAGCTAATTTCAGCTCCGTTGAACTTGGAAGCAACAAGTTTCAAGTTTGTTCACAGTGTTTGTTAGAGTTTAGTTCGTAACTCTCTGACATCAAGGGACTTCTTCACACACAAGACTCTTGAGAATCAAGTAAATGTTGTCTTTGTACGTCATCTTTTCCTGGCTGGAATTGAAACGAACTCTGGAGAAAAGCAAGTCCTTCATCGTCTAAGATCTTCCCCTCTTGTAGAGACCTGCTTCTCTTCCTGTTGGCACAATTTCCAATCTTTGGCGATGCCTTGGTGCCTTCTGTTGGTCCGTCTTGAGAATGGGTACGCTTTGGAATGGGATCCGGAGTGCTTTTCGTTTGTACGGTGTTCTGTCTTCGGTATAGCTTATCAAGGACTTCCATGTGCAAAGAACCATTTGACTCAGCAATGGGGCTGTTTGGGTCTCTGTTGATTCTTGGAGTGCCGTTAAAGCTAGAGTTGTTGTTCAAGGAACGACTGCTGCGGTTCGAGGGTGGTGCGGTTGTCACGCAGACGGACGAGGTATCGGTGTCTGTGATAATAAGACTGCTGCTACTTCGGCTCCCTCCTCGCTTGAATCGAAGCTTCCTCCTCAGGTTTATTATCTGGGTTTTGATTGATGATTCCTGCATGTCTGTCATGAGGTTGGTCGATTCGGTATCTTTCCCTGGCAGGCTCCAGCATTGTTTTAGCAAAGCCCGGAATGCGTGTTTGAAGTTGCGGTTGAAGATGCCATAGATGAAAGGATTGCAACCGGAGTTCAGGTAATGCATCCATTTTACAAAGCTGATCATGTGGATAACGATTTTTTCGTCGAAAGGGCAGGATGCGCAGTGGTGGTACAGCAGACTGAACAGGAAAAATGGCGACCAACAAATAACGAAAACACTGATGACAATCACGAGGGTTCGCTCCAGGTTCCAATCCTTGTCTGAACTTGAGCTGAAACCACCGTTTCTGACTTTCATGTATATAGTGACGTATGTAGCTACAATTATGAGCAATGGTAGGAAGAAACCAAGACTGCAAACGAGAGCAGAGTAATATCGCCACTGCATGAGGCTAAGCGAGGCTAGAATGATGCTGTACAGCCAAGATACCACAACCATTGAGATTGCTATTGATCTTGTCATGCGCGTACGATGCAAAAGGGGGGTTATGATGCTGAAGAATCGGTCGATACTGATTGCTGTTAGATTTGTGATTGATGATACGCCCGCTAGGATGTCAAACCAATTCCAGAACTTCAATAGTTTCTGGAAATCGATCCAAATGGGTAATGATTCCCAGCCAGTCACTTCATACGACAACCACATTGGCATAGCTATGGTAGCTACGAGAATATCACTCATTGCTAATGAGATGATGAAATAGTTCGTTGTTTTGCGAAGACGTCTGTAGAACAGAAAAGCAGTGCAAAGCAATATATTACCAGCCAGGGCAACAATGATTAATAATCCCATAGCTACTGCAGAGATGATTTTTCCAGCTGTAAGTTTGAAGTATATCGGTTCATACTCTTGCCAGCAAAATGGATCTTCTGGGTTCAGGAAACAATATTCGTCCAATGAACTAGTGGCATTAACCGTGGTGCTAACGTTGAAATCAAACTCCATGTTTACTGCGTTCTGATATTCGACTGGAAAGGTTGTTTGTTCCTTAATCTTATGTCTACAAGGGAAAAAGCTCTGCTGTTATAACACATAACTTAGAGCACAGGGAAACCAGAAAATAATTGCAGCTGCAAATTGAAAATTGCCTTTCTCTTTCCCCTGTACTCTTCATCCTCCTTATGCCTTCAGGCCTCATTGATATATCACGCCTGCAAGCGGCCACGCGTTAGTTGCTGGCACATTTGTGCTGTACTCAGAGTACTTTGAATGCTGGGTCATTTTCCAAAGCCATTTGCTCGCAGGCACAGAATATTTTTAACGAGGCCTGTATTCATTGGATCCCTGTTTCATTTCATTTTCATTTTTTCATTTAATCTTATTTAAGCACAACATCCATTCAGTTAAATACGATACCAAAGAAAAATAAATTACAATTAATAGTTTACAATATAAGCTCAGACTTTATTTCCCCCGCTCCCTCCCCCCGTGTACTGTTCTTCCATGGATTCGTGCAAACCTATTTTCTGTCAGCTCAAAAGGTGAGATTTCAGATCTTTTTTGAACCGTACAACGGATTCGGTGTCTCGGATGAGCTGTGGGATACTATTCCAGGCTTTTGGACCAGTGTACAAAAAACTTTTTTTCGTATGTTCTAATTTTAGTTTTTGCACATGGAGATCCTTCATGTTCCTTGTGTTATATTTTGATAAGGCAGACCTCTCTATGAAACATTAAGTAGCTGAGATTGTGGTAAGATGTTTTTCAGTTTCCTGAGAGATGCCAGACCACCCGTTACTTTCCCTTTCACAGATTTGTACTGTTCGTTCCAGCTTAGCTTATCGTCAACAGTAAGTCCTAGGTACTTCGTTTTATGAACCTGCTTTATTCTAATATTATCCAGATAAAACCGTTGTAGCTCTGGTAATTTGCTTTGCCTTCGAGGGTGATCAATAACCATGAACTCGATTTTCTCGGGGTGTATGCTTAGCTTATTCATTCTCATCCACTCAAAAATGTTTTTCAGTTCAGCCTGGAAGTTTCTCGTCACATCACTCAGTTCATTCGACGAGAATGAAACTTCTGTATCATCTGCATAGAGATAAGCCTTGGAGATTTTTAGGCAAGATTCAAAGTCATTAAGATACAAGATGAATAATAATGGGCCTAGACAGGATCCCTGCGGTATCCCACATGTGACTTGTTGGGAACTCGACTTATGGCCGTTTAATGCACAATATTGTTGACGGCAACTAAGATAAGATCGAAACCATTCTAGCTCTAAACCATCATTCCCATATACTTTCAGCTTTCCCATAAGTATTTCATGATCTACTGTATCAAAAGCTTTTTTGAGGTCGAGAAACAGCGCAAAGTTGACATCATTTTTGTCTATGTTCTCATACCAGTAATCTGAAACACTTATCAGAGAGGTGATGGTTGAATGCAGTTTACGATAGGCAAATTGGCTCATTGTCAGTTTTCTATTAGAAAGAAGGGAATCGGATAACTGATCGTGCACATTTTTTTCAAATAATTTTGCAAAAACTGAGAGAACAGAAATTGGCCTGTAATTATTTTTCTCATTTCGAGCTCCAGTTTTGAAAATTGGTGTTATTTTTGCAAGTTTCCAAACGTCTGGAACGATTCCCTTAGCCAAAGAACCGTTGAATATCATCGCCAAAGGCTTGGCAATAAATTTCGCAGCGTCTTTGACAAGATTCGTTGGGACACCATCAGGACCAGGTGCCTTGCCACTCTTTAGCATCTTCAAGGACCTAAGCATTGATTCCTCGCTCATCAGTTTGAACGAAAATTTTCGGTTAGAATCAGTGGGGTGCAGATACTTAATCGGATCATCGTCAGGCTTCACCTCTAGTTTACTTGCAAGTTTTGGGCCTATACTGACTGTGCTCTTTGTTGCACAGTTACAGAACTAAAACACAAGGGACCAAGGTAAGAAATGACGAGGCATGCAGCTGAAAGAAAGACAATTTTTAATTTCTTATCAGCAATTATTTCCTGGTTTCCCTGTGTTGTGGGCAGAGGCGTAAAGCTGTATTCACACTGTATTTGTAGTTCTTTACGCTGACTAAACAAGTTCGATGTTTTATGACGAATAAGGTAAGAAAATCCCTTCCAGTAGGACACCAGGTGAAGGGTAAACAGAGATATTACGAGAAAACTCGACAAAAAGGGGCAGGCTATTGCAAGAAATTGGCCACCATACAAACGCTGCACGCAAGTAAGCAACAATGAATTAAAATGAACCGAACTGAAATTGACTGAAATGAATCGAATTGAAATTGACTGAAATGGTAATCGCAAACATTTGTCAAAATGAGGTCCAGGTGTAGCTTTTACCTCACTAAATGCTGTACTGCCGTGGCTCCCGTTCCTCCGCTGTTACAGCATGTCTCCCCAATTCATAATTTTTCAAAATAGCCTTGTCTTATTCTTTGTAAATTGTAAACTATCCTGGCCTCCAAAATCACAAGGTAAAAGGAGGTCCAGGCGTTGCTCTTACCTACCTAAATGCTGTTCTACCGTGGCCAATACGTGTCTTCCAAATTCATAATTTCCCAGCATCACCTTGGCTTTAGTCTATGTAAACCATGAGCTGTTAAAGCCTCCATATTACAAAGAATGATCAAAGCCTCGGCAAAATTGTAAAAATTTTATTGATTCCCTTTCCAGCATCAATGTTTTCCGTGTCGACCTTTCGAGTTGATCTTTGTTTTGAAATGTTTCGAGAAACTTTTTAACTGATATGAATCACGTGACATTCCTATGAGAGAGATGACGATAAAGAAGTGGTATTTTAGGAGAAAAAATGGTGCAGTTGGCCGCCCAATTTTAATCAGAAATGAATAGACTGATAAACTTTGGTTTGATAAGACCAGTGAATAATGAGTGATCATTTAGTGCGAATAATTAGTAAACGATAAACATATTTGATGTAATAATGCTCGTAGCCCAAACAAGTATTTAAGCTTTTTAAGATGTTAGGTGATTTTCGAAGTATACTTTTCCACCTTCTATACTTACTTGTTTAGGAGAATATCACACAAGTAGCAAGCTACGAGTTCACACCGGAGATGAGTTTCGATCAGGGCGACCATAGCTCGGACATAACAACAGAGATTTATGGCTCTTTTTGGCCCACCAATGACTTTGTCGACTTTGCTATCTTTAGTTTGGTTTTCATAAATAAGAGTCCGATAACCAAAATCGCAAATGATCGAGAAAGAATTAACAGATAACAAATATTAGCGGGTGGCAGTCATTATGAAGGTTTATTAAAGGCAACCAAAACTTTTGATGAATGTCCAGAAATGTTCGTTCCTTCTGTTTATGTGATTACCTTCCACCGTGCTTGCAGACTCGACTAATTTCTTTTCAGCGAGGTTGCTTAAAAAATCATCACTCTTTCTGACAAGAATTTCTGAAAAGGGAGACTACCAGAGTCTGCACTTACACGTATTTTTTCAATAAGAAACTAAGAATTTGGGCCAGAACTGAAACTTTCTTGAAATTATCAGAATTTCAGAAAGTATAATAGGCAAAGGAAATTCATCCACAAATTGACAGTGTTTCTGACCAATTATATCGTGAAGCTGATAGGTATCAAATACTAAATGTTGATATCAAAACAATGATAAAGTGAACGCTTTGCCTTGTTGTTTTCCACGTTCCATGCAGCAAAACGGTGCATAATTTACACAGCGGAGAAATTTGCAGCCATGTCGAGATGGAGAATAGCTCGGATTTGAAACTGACAATCAAACATTTTCTAGAGCTAAGAAATTTATACAAATGTGTGGAGAAATTTGATCCATTGAAATTGGCAGTTTTCGTCAAGCATTTCTGCCACCATTTGATAATATTCCAGCAACGTGAAATGTGGAGTGATGGATGGGAATTTTGAGATGAAATGTTTCAATTGCACCACAGAACAATTTGATTTCATACCTCTTTGCCTCTTGTGGCTACCATAGTAACACGTTAAATCATCTGATCCAACAAATTCTTTTCTATCATTCCATTCCATTTTAGCGCTCCATCATTCCACGATTCCACGTGCCATTCCATTTTACTAATGCGTCGTTCCACGATTCCACTTCTAGCAATGGACTTTACCCAAGTCGTCTTGCAAGACAGAAAGAGACGACTTGGGCAGTCAATCCAGCAAAGACCTTGCTATCATTGTGTTATTTTGATTAGATAATCTGGGAATGGAGGCAACTGTTGCTTGGACGCAAATGCTACAACACTGAACCTCTTCAGTATTATAAGCGGCGATTTCGAGTAAGCATCAAAAAAGGTCAACGTCATAATGCAATGAGCCTGTACTGTTGCGAGGGAGGTTTTCAATTTCCGACTGACCTACGTAACAAGGGAAGCTGGTTCATAAGCGTAGGGGGAAATAAAATTTAGGGGGGCTGCCCGATAGAAGATCCATTGTTTACCTAGGTTTTGCCCCACTTTAGGCCAATTTTCTGCCCGATTATTGCTGATTTTTGCAAATTTTTCCAAAGTTGGGAGGGCTGCAGCCCCCCCAGCCCCCTGTTTCCTACGCCTATGAGCTGGTTGCCTTCCAAAAGATGGAAGATTCGTTTTAAAGCTTCTTTCTTTCGATTTCATAATTGGCCTACAGGATTAAAACTGGGTGGGATTTGATTTGATTTGAGAAATGCAGTAAACAACCATGTTTAAGCTGGTACTATTTTGGAAGTCAGCCTGGGTGGTTCTATCATATAGGGCAGCTTGCTAGTGCAATGAACATGATCGATCGATTCTTATGTACATGTCTAAACTGAAAATTTCAACCTGCTGGCTCTTAATCCAAAATGATGCTAACACGGGCGAGTACTTCCATGAGAAGTAGGACACAATTAGGTTGAATTAGATCCGATTAGATACCTTGAAATGCCTTAAAATTCTCTTCCTTTACATGGGCAGCCTTTCTTATACATATTTCCTGGCCTTGAACTGAAGAGGTCCGTCACATGTGTTTTTCGGAATGTTTCGGCCTAAGTCGCCCTTTAGTATCTCTTGCGCATCATTGTCCTGCGTAGAGGTCTCGAAAACTCGATTATTTATTGTTGTAAGTTGTTAGTTTTGAGAGTGTTTGTATGTAGTGGAATTTAGAATGAATGAACTGAACTGAAGTGACTTTTCAGACTACTGGGTACGACAATAATGCGCAGGAGAATGCAAAGGGCGACTTAGGCCGAAACATTCCGAAAAGCATATATGACGAAGCTATTCAGTTCAGGGCCAGGAAATATGGCTGAGAAAGGCTGCCGATGTCTAGGAACAGAATTTCATGGCACAAGATTGGCAAAGAACCCATTTATGATGACTCAACCTAATTGTGCCCTACCAATGGTACTTCTCTAATTTTTATTGCTTCTTCGACAAGCCAAGAGCAAGACGTCCGTCATTGCAGAGGAGCTTTAGGCTCCAAAGTTTTTCCTGCAAGGAAATTGTTCGTTCTGCAGAAAATTTTTGAATATCCGAAAGAAATTTCCTGGTATTGTATTCTTGTACAACTTCTTCGAGCAATATATAGCATCCATCAAAAAGGCAATCAAGCATTTCACTATATCTGATAACATTCTGCTTTTGCTAAGACCTATTCAAATTCTAGAGATAGATTTTGAAAGCAATGTGGGCCCATTCTGTGATGTGGGTAGGCAATGAAAATCAAACTCGGGCAAAATATCTAAATATTGAAATACTTGCAAAACTTTAATGTTTCAAAACGATGCGGCACTACCAATATCTTCTAAACTGATGCCAAAATGCAAATGACATATCAAAATATCAAAATGCTTTCAAATTCTGCATGGAAAGGATGCCGCAATGACAAATAGTGGACTAATATTTTCAATGCTTTCCGAAATAACTGATGCCATTTTACTCGTATATTGTATGGCGCGTGTTACAACAACATTCGGTTGGAAGTGTTATTTTTGCGTTATGCTATTTCGGCCGCCGGCAATAACAGGCAGCATCTCGTGCTGCAAAATGCCCCAGAAAGAGTGTGTGCGCCACAGAATGCCACCTCTGTTGTTCATAGATCTTTGCGCGCGGTTACAGTCTTCCAACTTTGTAGGACAAGTCTTGTAAACAAAAATGGTGACCTGAAAGGACGGGGGAGTGGAATCAGCATTATCTTCCGAAAGCAACAATTTCCAACAGAACAATGTGGACAGTTACGCTTCCCTTTTTTCCGAGCGAACTTGCTAGGAATAAATCTTTGAAGAAATTAAGAAATGACAGAATAAAATGAAAAGCTGTTCGCGGAGAAAAATAATGGAAGTTAGGGTAAATGTCAAATATGTCATTGAACTGGTCTCTGGTTTAACAATGATCGCTCCCCGTAGCAGCTGTATCTAGTCTTGAGCTTCTCTTTCTCTAGCAGATCATTACAAACGACTGCGAACGAGTGTAACTCTCACAAGAAGTTGGTAAAAGACTGGCAAACGCCCAAAACAGATGTGGGGGGGGGAGGAGGCGCAGAGTTTACCATTCATCTACAGAAACTTCTTATTTCGAATAGCAAGACTTAAGCGAGGGCATCAACACAAGAATGTCTTCACTTTCTCAAAGGGTAAACAAGTGCCGACCAGGTATTGCAAAGTCAAGCTTAGCTACTGCAGTGGCACTGCAAACAGCTTTGGCACAAACGCGCAAAACAAATGTGGAGGAGAAGTTTCAGATCTAAGAATTCATCAACAGAAACTTTTTTTCGAATGCAAGACTCATCTCAAAAGGTAAACAAATTCCGATTAGGTAGTGGCAAAGTCAAGTGACCACTGTAGCATACCAAAAACTTTGGCCAACGCCCAGAACAAACGTGGGGCATAAGGCTTGGCGCTGAGAATTCATCCAGTTAAATTATATACTTGGAATAGCAAGACGTAAGCAAGAGTATAAACGAACTTGATCAAAGGTAAACCTAGCGCTGATCAGGTAAAATCGCAAACCTAGCGGACCTACCTTGTGTCTTGATAACTCAGCAGGCATCGCGATGCTTCTCTCTTATCAGTATGCATCAACTGGTTGACAGATTTCGGATAATGCCCGTTTAAGTCGTTGCAAACACAATCCTAATTGATCTTTTATCATCATGAGATATTTGCGTTAGTTTTGTTAATTAGATTCGGATAATGAGATAATAATGAAGATTACTTTTCAAATTTTGATATTGCGCATTGTCAACATTGAAGTATGCATTGTTCGTGACCCTGATCTTGTTCCCAGTCTCCGCCTATACCTGGAGGGGCTGGGAGAAACTGTTGCAGTCTGTACCACAGTTTAGAATTTGTCACGTTCACATGGATCTGCGTTACCCATCTTAGCGATTTTTGTGTGGAATGCTATGAAATCTCTGTATAATCATCATGGGCCTAAGAAAAAAATTCCGCATTTTGTACAAGAACTTTCAAACTGAAAGTTGACCTGTGTGTACAATATTGTGCAACAGATTCCCCTTCGGTTTTGCTTGCCGAATTCCAGTGTCCAATGACTGAGATAACAGTGAATCTCTTTGCATGCCATCGGGGCAGAATTTGCTATCGAATTTCTGTATTCGAATAGATGACGTCACCATCGGCTGTATTTTAGAGGGATTTCTGTACAGTGTCATAACTCTTTGTTTACACACAGGAAATAGAGACAATACATGGTTGAATGGCTGGTCTGCGGCCTGTGCATTGTCTGCAGCCATATTTAACCATGAGTTAGTGCAGTGGGACGAGACTCGACGTGACTGTGCTCCAGAGAAGGCGAATGAATTGGTCAGCCTCTGCGTAGGCGCAGTTTGGAAGTGCAGTAATGGACCTCTGGAGTGAACGTTGTAAAATAGGGATACATATCAAAAGTACGCCACACCGAGTACTGAGTTATCGAATGATGAGAGGGCATGCAGTACACTTTCTAATGTTTTGCTCCTTTCTAAGAGCAAGTACAGCAACACATTAGCAAGTTTCATGATAATTTGTTGCGATTTTCTGAGAATGAAATGGTCTTTGTCTGTACAGTCTCGAGTAATGAGTTAAAGTGCAAAACAGTTTTCTATTTTTTGCCTCTGCATGGGAGCAACAAGGGCAGCAACACATCACACATTAGCAAGTTTCATTTGATGCTGGTGGCCTGATTTGTTTTCTGATGCTTTCTACAGAAAGAAATGATCTTTGTTGTACTTAGTATTGGTCATTATGGTTGACCTGAAACTTAAATGGAAACTAGAGTTTTATTGCCAAGTTTTAGTGTTTTACACCCACTTCTCATTGTCATATGAAACTGTGTGTTTCCTGTAGTGCCTACATCTTTTTGAAATATTGAGAAAGGCTTTCCAGTTGCCACTAGATTGAAACAGCTTCCTTTGCAAACTTGTACTGCCCACCTTGTTTTGCATTTGGAGTAACATGTTCCCTCTGCCTGGTCAACAAGATCGTGTCATGCGAACACGGCAAAGTTATGCTTTTGTAAAGATACGTACTTTTTAGCATTTTTATGAATTTCATTCATTTGATTTCATTCTTCCTTCAGCTTTAGTAAATTCATTGAAATTTAACGATTTTCCTTTCATATCGTGATTAGGTATCGTTTCACGTAGTTTCATTCACCATTGAACCTCGCTTTTATTCCTTTTCGGTCTTCACTTATGGCTCATGACTAGTTGTTTTATCACCTTGGTTTGTCCGTTAATGCAAATCTTACGTTAGTCAATTTCCTGTTATCGTTCTATTTGATTGGCTGATTTATTCTCATTGTTTATGCGACCAGCCACACGTAAATTCAGAATCTCAGTGGATAGCCGTTAGTTAACCTTGTACATAGTATTTTGTATAAAATCATGCAACCGACGTTGTGTAATTTATCCACTCGTGCCTAACTCACAAGTGAATCCAAAGTCAGATCAGATCAACAGAGCAAGAATTTTACACATCGTATCATGACGAGTGAGTGATGACAAAAAGTCGCATCTTTACAGTTTGTTTTTGAGCCTGTAGCTTATTTCCTTACTTTTTACCCTATGTTGATACGGCTCCCATCCATTTTGTTACTTATTCGATATATAGATTGCAGTTTTGATAGAAACTAATTTATTTTATATGCCCAATGGAAGAAGAAGATTGAAACCAACTTGCAGATACGAGATTTTACACCCCCTACCTTCCCTTCGCCTTAATGGTAGACTTGAAAAGGAAAATACGAGGAAGAAGTTTGCAGAACGTGAGGGAGGAGATGTGCGCAACTTTTTGAGAACAGAAGGATTTTTGCGGATTTTTGAGGGGATTTTTCTTAAAAACAAGAGGATTTATGAGAGTGCAATGTCCTCGTGATCATCTCTCCTGAAATCTACCAGCAATGTTTTCTTGGTTTTCTTCTCTACTCCTGTACTTTTCCTGCCTCTGCAGTCACTTCAAGCAACCAGAAAAGATGCCATAACATTGTTACACTAATATTTACAGCAGTCCAAAAATTAAAAACAGTTTGATTTCCAAAGGTGAAGACATTTCATTCAAGATTATCTTGAAGAATTACAAGAACAGTTTTAACTGGATAGTAATCTGGGAAGGGGCGATAGTTGTAATTGTTTATCTGTTCCGTTTTATAGAACATTTCTCCGTGAAAAAAGCAAGTTTGCGGGACTGGTTTCTTTTGCGAGCTGAAATATGAACGTGAAAAGGAGATGAGCGAGTCAATCTGGCCCGCTGTACACTATCACTCTTTACTGCCTTCTAAATGAAAATGAAGCCAAGGAACCATGCCCAAATAAAGTCGCTGACTTTTTTCAAGAAGGTTGTTAAGCGTAGGAATGATACCCAACCAAACCATATCTCCTTGCTTCATCCACCCTTCAAAATCTGGCGACTGAACGAAACTTACTCACCGTGAAGCCCCTTTTTGTGGAAGTCCGTCGACGAATCTTCCTTGTTGTTGAGCAACGCTTCTTTCTCTGCCACACAGCTTGTCACAAATAATCAACACAGTATTGGCAGCTGAATATAATACCAAAGCGTGAGTGCTAGGTATTTTTGCGGAGGATTTACAATTCAAAGGAAATATCAGCAAACGCACATGAAACGCATTTGCAAAGCGTTGTGCATTCAAAGTAGTTGGATAAGCTAAGATCAGACCCAAGAGTTTACAGAGGCCTAAAGTGGATGTGACGTACTCGATCAATATTTATGACACTCAGCCATGATCAACGTGTCATCGTTCCTCCCTCTGCATACCGACACTTTCCAGATTTCATCATCATTCTCTGATACAAGCAAACGAAACTTGCAACACTGTGTGAATACTATGGAGTGCCGATGCTGACAAAAATACTTTCAATAAATTTTATGTACTTCTCAGAAAAGTCATACTTCCTTTTCAAGATTTCCAATACTTTAATCATATCTTTTTACCTTTTCAATTTCACTGTACTTGTCATCTATACAACTCAGTTAATTTCCTGCATACTTGCTTGAAATTTTTTATACTTGTAAAAACTTTTTCATACTTTCCTCGTTTTCAAAACGAGGATAGTATCGAAAAATTCCTACTTGTTTCAAAAGTTTTATACTTCTAAATAATTTCATATACTTGTTCGAAATTTTCATACTTGTTCGAAACTTTTCATACTTGCTTGAAATTTTCTATACTTGTAAAAACTTTTTCATACTTTCCTCGTTTTCAAAACGAGGATAGTATCGAAAAATTCCTACTTGTTTCAAAAGTTTTATACTTCTAAACAATTTCATATACTAGTTCGAAATTCTCATACTTGTTCAAAAGTTTTCATACTTGCTTGAAATTTTCTATAGTTGTAAAAACTTTTTCATACTTTCCTCGTTTTCAAAACGAGGATAGTATCAAAAAATTCCTACTTGTTTCAAAAGATTTATACTTCTAAATAATTTCATACTTGTTCAAAATATCCATACTTGTTCAAAAGTCTTCATACTTGCTTGAAATTTTCTATACTTGTAAAAATTTTTTCATACTTTCCTCGTTTTCAAAACGAGGATAGTATCAAAAAATTCCTACTTGTTTCAAAAGATTTATACTTCTAAATAATTTCATACTTGTTCAAAATATCCATACTTGTTCAAAAGTCTTCATACTTGCTTGAAATTTTCTATACTTGTAAAAATTTTTTCATACTTTCCTCGTTTTCAAAGGATGATTTCCTTTCCCGCGCTTTTGCATCTGCATCACAAGGTCGACGATCGACAACGCATACGACGCGACCAAAAGAGGGGAAAGCAAAGTGACTGTGGCAAAGCAGAGCAAAGTGACTGTGGCAGAACAGAGGTAAGATGATTCAGATTCAAATTCCGTTTTTGTTTTTTGACTACCAAAGATAGCATGAGATGGAAACTATTTCTTCTCCCGTCTTACATGCGTTTACGATTGTTTGCAGGAAGCTGGAAGGTAGAGACAAACCATGTTAGTTTAGTTTGGAGGTAGCAGCCCCAGGGCCCTTTGTGATTTGATTAATGTTTTAGGCCATTTTTCAGTCATTTTGCTGGGTATTACTCATGCTGCACCTGTGAGGAAAAAAGGACACAGAAAATTGTTATAGAGGCAAACTTCATTGATACTTAAATACATGACCATAGAGAGACAGAGAGATAGAATTTAGGGGGCTGCTCCATAAAAACTATATTGTTTACAAAAGTTTTGCCTGACTTTAGGCTGATTTTCTGCCGGATCATGGCTGAATTTTGCAAATCAATCCATTGCAAATCAATCCTATTTATTTTTTATGTACCTAAAAGACTTTCCTACTCCAGGTGATCTTTCTTCTTTGATGTTTCAAATTCCAAATGTAACATTGCAAGCACACCCAGGCTGGGTTGGAAAACATGCGTGATTTGGCCTTTCGCATCATAGCAAGGAGAATTGAAGGTCCGAGCTGAGAGTAGACTTGAAAAAGCTATGAGAGATGCAAAATTAACAATATAGAATTTTTTTTTCTCATGAAAGAACCTCTTATCTTTGCTGCAAGTAACCCCAGGGGGGGTACTTGTAAAAATTTTGATAGGGATGCTCGTGTCATTTTTTTGGGTTTGAAATTTATGGAAATGTCATTTTTTTGGGTTTCTCTAAATTGGCGTCATTTTTTTGGGTTTGAAAAACTTGCCGTCATTTTTTTGGGTTCATTGAAAATTTGTATCATTTTTTTGGGTTACCGAATTAAAATGTAGAAAAAACTAACTCCTGGACGTTCAGAGGGTTCAGAGTCAAAATGAACCTTTAGAAAATGAAGATGTGATTCACAAAGAGAAAAAACACGACAAAGATATATAAAACATTATTATATTGTGCTTTACATGATATAAACTAATCAGCCTTCTTGATGCCCACAGGACTTCTCAAGAGGGCGTCATGACTCATGTTTAAGTACAAATGTACCGGCTGCGCCAAAATAAACTATGCACTTTTGACAGACATGATGATATACCAGACCGAGTCAATGTATATCTTTGAGTCAATGAGTCAATCTTTAGCTTAGATCTTTAATTAATTACCAGTATTTTCTACGCATTTTTAGTCTTCTATTTATGGAGCTATACCTAAGCCTTTGTGATTCGAAATTGCTGAAAAACGGTCAAAAAACGTTGATCAAATTTTCCAAAGACTCAACGTGAACGAACAGACAGTAACCGTTTTCGGTTCATCTGATTTCCTTTGCAACTATGACAATATAGGCAGCATGAATAACTTTTTTGAACTCAGCATTCTATTTTGCATCGGAAAGTCGCTATAAGGAATCAATTTGTGAAATATGTGAGGGATCTACCTCAAATGGGAGCTTACGTATCTTGGACGTAAAAATCTGTGGGATCAATCTCATAATTACCATATTTCTGTAACTATGACAGCAGCCTGAGTAACCTTTTACAACTCAGCATTCAATTCTGGGTCGGATAATTGCTATAAAAAATTCCCCGATCGCCACGAAAACGTTCTCTCGTTGTCCATTCATGTTGAGTCTTTAGAAAATTTAATTAACGTTTCTGGGTCATTTTCAGTGTTTTCGAAATCAAGCATTTTAAGAAACTCCCTTGATAGCTCTATAAATAGAAGACTAAAAAAATATGCAAAAATACGAGAATCTAACAGAGGATCTTAGCTAAAGATTAACTCATAAATCGTCAAAATCGGCTAAGTATACGATTTATCGTGGCCTGTCAAAAGTGCATAGTTTATTTTGGCGCACCCAGTAGCCCCCCAGTAGCAACATAATGTTTGTTTGAGCAAGACTACTGTACACTAAAATTACTGAGAAAGCTCCAGTAAGCAAGCTTAAGCTTCAATAATAGGTCTTTTTGAAGTTTTTTTGTCCCATGTAAACAAATACCATCCACAACCCGCATAACACACTGAAGTTGTCTATGATGTATCAATGGTTATAGAAAACAATCAAAAGATCACATCTAAAAAAGTGGGATACTTCCTTGAAGCGCCCAACAATTTGGGTGAGCTGTGTGCTGGGATTTAGACAAGTAACATTTCCTAATTTGCAATCATGAGTAATCAATGAGAAACACCAATAATCTTCTATAAAGGGGGACTGAATCTGACTGAATGCCACAAATAAATAGCTTAATATGAAACATATAAAAGATAGCAAACATATGAAAGCTAGAACTGAAAGTTGAAAATAGACCAAAGGCAAAGGAGATCAAATTTCAGGAGAAAAAAGTTGATGGATGAACTTTAAATTACAAGAGACTGCTGATGCTTTGGCCATATTTCATGACTTTTACATCTGGGTTCTTGTCTAATAGTTTTCAATAAAGTTTTTGGTGAAGTGTATATTGTGGAAGTTGTAGAAAATGAGCTTGTTGTCATTAAGAATGTGAGTTTTGATTTATCTGTTGTTAATGGGTATTTCAAAGTGTTTCAAAGACTGTTCTTAATCTTAGCTAGAAGCTCTGCTAACTAGTTTTTTGTGCTTTTATGACATTTTTTGCATTTTTGAGAGCCATTCATAACAATCAGAGAGGACATTTGTCTGAAAGGATCATCAGTGAATAAATTAAATGAGAGAATCTCAAAACAATCAGTAGTGATAAACATAAACATATCACTCTGTTTATCAATGAGAGCCTCATTACATCAGTCCCATGTTTTTGAAATTGTGAAACAAAACCAGTAGCCTGTTATTTGATTAACTTTCTCTATATATATCATACCATATCATGCAAAGCAAAATGCTAAATCAGAACTATATAACACAAGCATTATTAGTAACTGGTCTCTCATAAATTGAAGAATTAAGTTAGAGTACCATTGACAATAAGCAAATTTCGCCATCGCTTTCAGTTGAAAAACTATAATCCAATCAATTAATGGAAGCTCCATAGGTTGTGTTAAATAATTCTTTCTTCCTAATTATGCTGAATCAGAAGTTTTACCTAATCTTATGTGTCAATTCATGGATATAGTTTTTAGAAAGAAAAGTTGGTTATTAAAATATGATGATTAATAGACAAATCATAAGACTTGCTGTGATAGTCTCCAAATTCAATATCATGCTAACTATCTTGTGCAGAATTGTAAGGTCCAATTTTCTCATTTTAACTTGTTATACAAAAAGGATAGTTATGGGGGCTCGAGAATAATTCTGTCATTTTTTAGGGTTTGAAATTTTGAAGCTGTCATTTTTTTGGGTTTGAAATTTTGGGCCTGTCATTTTTTTGGGTAGACAAAAAATCTGTTCAAATGAGCATCCCTATCTTAAATTTTATTGAGTGCCCCCCCTGGGCAAGTAACGAGTTTGACAGTTTCATATAGTTGCAAGTGAATGCAAGAAATTTTCCAACCTGGAAGCACATGATTTTGCATGATTTTTGAAATTGTTGTGTTATGAAATCCTATATGGCCCACTACTGAAAATTAGACAAGAGCAATGACCTCTGCGCTTTTGTGTGAATAATGAAGAACAGAGCATACTTAAGGAAGATTGTAGAAAGATCTAACAGAGGCTTTCTTAGCCCTGGCCTACTTAGCCCTGGGGCTGCTACCTCCAAACTAAACTAACATGGTTTGTCTCTACCTTCCAGCTTCCTGCAAACAATCGTAAACGCATGTAAGACGGGAGAAGAAATAGTTTCCATCTCATGCTATCTTTGGTAGTCAAAAAACAAAAACGGAATTTGAATCTGAATCATCTTACCTCTGTTCTGCCACAGTCACTTTGCTCTGCTTTGCCACAGTCACTTTGCTTTCCCCTCTTTTGGTCGCGTCGTATGCGTTGTCGATCGTCGACCTTGTGATGCAGATGCAAAAGCGCGGGAAAGGAAATCATCCTCGCTTTGAAAACGAGGAAAGTATGAAAAAATTTTTACAAGTACAGAAAATTTCAAGCAAGTATGAAGACTTTTGAACAAGTATGGATATTTTGAACAAGTATGAAATTATTTAGAAGTATAAATCTTTTGAAACAAGTAGGAATTTTTTGATACTATCCTCGTTTTGAAAACGAGGAAAGTATGAAAAAGTTTTTACAACTATAGAAAATTTCAAGCAAGTATGAAAACTTTTGAACAAGTATGAGAATTTCGAACTAGTATATGAAATTGTTTAGAAGTATAAAACTTTTGAAACAAGTAGGAATTTTTCGATACTATCCTCGTTTTGAAAACGAGGAAAGTATGAAAAAGTTTTTACAAGTATAGAAAATTTCAAGCAAGTATGAAAAGTTTCGAACAAGTATGAAAATTTCGAACAAGTATATGAAATTATTTAGAAGTATAAAACTTTTGAAACAAGTAGGAATTTTTCGATACTATCCTCGTTTTGAAAACGAGGAAAGTATGAAAAAGTTTTTACAAGTATAAAAAATTTCAAGCAAGTATGCAGGAAATTAACTAAGTTGTATAGATGACAAGTACAGTGAAATTGAAAAGGTAAAAAGATATGATTAAAGTATTGGAAATCTTGAAAAGGAAGTATGTCTTTTCTGAGAAGTACATAAAATTTATTGAAAGTATTTTTGTCAGCATCGGCACTCCATAGAATACTTTGACCATTGCTGGTTAGACCCCGCACTTGTCTGTCATTGCCACCGCTTCGGTCTTGCGGAGGAAAAAATTATTTACTACTCCGGGGGAACTTTTGAAATCTCCTCCGCAGAGAGTTATCAATGCTCCTCTGCAGAGGCATGTATACTGAAACATAACTGCGGTATGCAACTACCCATGCTGTGATGGCAAATCATGGATCATTGCAAACACTCTCATTTTGAATGAAATATTTATTCAATACTACCACCTTCATTTTTATTCGATTTACGTCTAAATTCAGATAGTTTATTTCCGTTTGTGAGTTTATTTTTTTAACAGGGTACATTGTAAAACAGTATGACTGAATGTTTTACCCTGTATAAATATTATAAAATAGAAAATAGAAATAGAATAGAAACAACCCAACACAATGTTTGGCCTAACGAGAACAGAGACATAGAGACAGGAGTCTGTGTAGCTGATAGAGGATTCAAGAGAAATTTAACGCAATTAAATGGCGAGTATGATTAAATTTTATTACATTTTGTGTATTACTGAATCGTGCAAGTATTACTGAGCCATTTTCTACCATTTGTGGTAGTAACAGACAAAATTTGGCTGTAAATACCTTCGTGATCACTGGCAGAAAGAAAAGATTGGCACTGAAACTTCAAATAACTATTTTCAAATCTGATACGGAAGATTCTTACTTAGAATTAAATTCAGTTCAATGTAAGGAAACATTCTAATTAGCCAAAATTCAATTCAATACTGATAATGCAATATACAACGAAGCTACAATGCTACAAAGTCTATCTTTAATCGTGGAACTAAATTTTCAATGTCGTAACTTTTCCAATTTGCTATTGACCAATCAAGTATTGTTCCGAACTATGATATTTAAAAGGCCTCTAAACAACAAGTCCGGGGTTACAATGATTGATGATAAAATACAAGAGTATTCCTATGAAAGGTTGCGAAGTGACGTCATATCGCGCAAACAAAACCCAGGCTGATGATGTTTTGTTCTTTCGCCTCTTGATTCTTGCTAGCCTCTTTATTATTATTATTATTATTATTATTATTATTATTATTATTATTATTATTATTATTATTATTATTATTATTATTATTATTATTATCATTATTATTATTATTATGGGAAATAAAACTGTTTTTAAAACTGACGTTTCGATTTAAAATCTTCTTCTGAGATAAAGATTTCTCAGAAGAAGATTTTAAATCGAAACGTCAGTTTTAAAAATAGTTTTATTTTCTATATTTCATTTTCTGTTTTTGTTGAAAGGTGGTTTGGTTTTTATATTATTATTATTATTATTATTATTATTATTATTATTATTATTATCATTATTATTAATTTATTTAAAGTAGGCCTACATATACATACATATAGATATATGATATAATATAGTATACTACATGCATATACAATAGCTATAAATAAGAGCTAATTCAAGCCTACTAATCGTACTTGTAGTTCAAGCCTACTACTTTATCGTGTGCTCATGCAAGAAAATGGCGACACAGCGACAAGATTTGGCCTAAATTATCATAATGTTTCAGGAACTGCAAGCCATTGGGAAGCTCAAAATGTGAAAAAATGGTAAGAATTCGTGTCAGTAATTGGCAAGTTCATTTTGTAGCTTTAATCCTACGAACCCCAGACTCGTCTCGTCCTTTAAGCCTGAATTTCATTAAATCGTAATTCATCGGCGATGGTTGCCGATGGGATCGCGGATGATCGGCGATGAATTGCGATTTAGGCTTTAAACTCATGTTGCTTGAAAAAATCTGTCAACTTCATTTTATCAACATGGGGCATGGAATGTAAGAAGGATTTTTGAACATGTTTTCAAAAATACCCTAGCCTGGTAGCCTTCCTGATCGAAGCTGATTGGAGCAGTTAAGTTATTCTTACCCAAGCGTAAAAAGTTTGGGAAGAACTTTAAATCGTGTGCAAAGCTGAGGTAATTTGGGAAAGAACACAGACTCCAGAACATACTGGGGAAGAGAAATAGCCAATCGAAATATGAAGAGCAAACGGTATCTCTTATTTGTGGTACCTAAGATAGTTTGGTGGGAACAACTGCAACAACAGCTACTGTGTTTCTAGTCAATGTTTCGCAGTTTGGTGTTATTACTCTGAATGAGAGCAGACTTGTGTTGTTCTAGAGAAGTTGCGTCCAACTAATTTAGGCGCTAATTTAGGCTAATAGTTTAGGCCTTAGATTCCGCAAAAGTTTCCGTTGTGTCAGCCCTCGATGTCTTGGCAGTGCCTGTGCTTGTACTTGCATACGTATCGTAGCGGGATGAAATCTTGAAATCAAACATTTTTATGAATTCTTGCCTGAATACCGTTCCTGTGAAGCAATACAGAAAACAATTGATGGCTGAATTGATGACGACACCCATCTTTGCAAATGCGAATGCGAGGCTAACTGAATTCTGGTTCCAACTTGTTCTCGCCTTCCCAGCGCCAAGCATGAAGAAACACTGTGTGATGCATTGGAGGGCGAGTAATACCAGAAACGTGAAAGTGACTGTGAGGAGAACCCTTGTCATTTGACGGTCTTGTTTGCTGCGTTCAGGCTTGCTTGACGAGGTCTTATCCAGCTTCTGCATGTACTTGGTTCTCTTCATCATTGAGTGGATGATGCTTGCATTGAAAATTGCTATCGACGCCCATGGAACTAACACCAAGAACATACAATGAACCCAGAATTCGTACATCTGCGCCGAATCGCTCTTCCCATATTCACTCAGCCCGAGCTGATAACCATCTTTGACTTTTAATGGTCGGTAGTTGAAGAAATGCGGGAAGTTGATGATGAACGTACACGCCAAGATGCTGCCTATTCCCATATAGGCCCGTCTTGGTGAGCACCAATCCTTTGCTTTGATGGGGAAGAGAACCATGATGAAACGAGTAGCCGTGACACCGACCAAAATCCAGATGCTTGCAACGATGAAGAAAAAGAAGAACGGAAAGCCAAAATATGAGTAGAACGCTGCGTAGGAGAAGGTTTTCTTCACTGCAGGGTTGTTACCGGGGATTGTGTCTGTGATGAGGAAAAAGAACAAGAGTCCGCTATCCACAATCCCGAGGACGATCAGGTATATTGTTGTTGCTGTTGATCCACTTCTTTTTGATTTCATGATTCTGTGCCATACGACTATCGAAATGAAATTTCCAATTAGGCCAATGAGGCATAGCGTGATGCCAACTGGTACGCTGAATATCCAATGCAAATGCTCAGCATCAACCTGGAAAATTATAAAAAAAATCAACTTTGATTTTACTGATAACGTGCCTCCATCTGTCCCGCTTGACCAGACTGATGTCAGCAACACTCTCCTCCGCAGTAGCTCTTTTTTTTGCTCAAGCAAGGTAGGTAAGGCAAGGCCCTCCATCTCTTCTTCCTGCTTGTCCTCCCTCGATTGCAAAGAAATAGCCTCTGTAGAGAAGAGTGTGTCAGTCTAATTCAATCAAAGCAGGATTCTTCCAAATTATCCCCACAACAGACCCGGGCATGCCCTGGGTACCAGACTCTCTCTCTAGAAGAACATTTTCTCGTAGAAAGAGTCTACTACCCAGAGTAACCCGGGCACTAACACATTTTTTTACAATCAATGGTAACTCGCAAAACTGGCCCAACATTGCAAAATGGGCAATTTAGTAAGAAATATTCGTAAAAAATGGTCTTTATTTAGGAAAATAAAAGCTCTGATTAAAATTCATTTTCATACATCATTTAGCAAGAAACATGTCGAAAAATGTGGCTTGTGGACAAAATGATCACAATGTCGGCGAAGTCGATCGATACAAAATGTTCATGAAAAAGAAAGTCAGCTTGCGTCACGACCACAACTAGACCACTATGGGTGATACAGAGATGTACCCTTTGCTCATAATGCATTTCGGAAGCAGTGGTTTGAAAATATTGCCGCATTATACACGTTTTTAATGAGAAACTGGTTTTTAAGAAACTAGTAATAATATGGCCAAAATTTTGACAAACTCTAGTACTATGTCTGAGATGTATTAAGAAACTATTAGAATTTGAAAGCATGAATATTATAGCAAACATTTTGCTTGACCTTTATTCTTGAGTAATATCAACTAATCATTCGTGTTTTTGACATGATAGAACGCTGTTTATTCCTATATGATGTTCCAATGTCAAAAAATATCTGCAGCAGTGTTGGAGGACATCAAGATCACACTGATATGTTTTGCTGTCAAAAATAAGAAACCAATTATAAGAAACTTTTAGTACTAAAATGAAAAAGATTTCATGTTGAATTAGGAAACTTTTAGTACAATGGCCTGATCCAGATTTCTTGCAAGAAAAGGGGGGAAGGAGGCATAAGCCTAGCTATTACTGTTGCATTGCCATATAACCATTCGTTGATGATGCAAATTCTGGACGAAGAGAGTCTGTTTTGGGATTTTTCTGAAAATTGAGTCATCGATCTTTTGTTCGCGGCATTTTTGGACGTATTTACTTCCAATTGAGGTATTGAGTAGAGAGAATATTCCTGTTCCGCATCAGTCCTAACTGTGCAGGAGGCCCCTGCACAGTTGGAAGCAACGTGATGCTAAAATTTTCCTTGGAAACTAGCCTCGCCTCCCTTACGCTCTAACGTTAGATGCCCCTCTACCGTTGCACATAATTGTGAGAGCTCTGTTTTCATATGCCTAACCTAAACAGATTCCAATGCCAAAATATAGTAGTGCGTGTCTTAGGGAGGAACGGACACCCTGTCTCCTTCTCGCAGGCTGGCTGGCAAGAGTTTTTGGTTACGTACTGTCTTGTTCTTTCTTTTATCTTCGCGAATTTCAGAGAATCAGATGTTCCAATCCAGGTCATCTGAAACAGCAATTTTGGTGTGTCCAAAATAAAACTAGCAATAGTAAAAACTTATCACTTTGCAAGTACTAGGAAATGATTTATCAAAAAGGAGATAGAATGAATAAAACTCTCACATTTCCGTAAAGCGAGATCGATAACGATCTAGACTAATTCGCTTAAGCAGGCTGGCCAGGGCGACGAGGAATTTGCGGATTTGAGATCTTATGCCAGTATCCATACATGCGCACGAACTCCAAAAGAAGCCCCCCTCACTCATGGGCAATAAACGAGAAAATCCAAATTCCTTAAAAGACACCGGGAACATCCTCTGTCTCTTAAACTTGGTCCCAACACTGAGCCAATCTTATTGGAGAATTACAGACGAGAGAGTTAATAGATTTTATGTGACACAAAATCTCGTCTGAAATCCAAAACTTACCATTTTGAAGAAGTAATATGATGTTCTTGACTGAAAATCGTAGTAGTGAGCAGCAGCCCTAGCTTTAATTTGTTTTTCTCCAAAAATGTTGCAAATATCTCTTGGTACTTCGACTGGTCAGCTGATAGCTCTTGATGACTTTGGTTATTTCCACCCACTGTGCTCTGTGAACTGCTACTGAGTGCTAACAAGGTGAGCGCTAAAATCTTTATAGAGAAAGACCAGGGGGTAACAAGGAACATTTACGTCTCTCTGACGTCATGTTTTACGAAATACCGCTCCTCAAGATAATTTCCTCTCTTTCCCATTGTTGTTTTGAATAGGTTATTATTATCTTCCGTCACTTTTCCGGAACATCATGACGATTCACCTCGTAATTAGATTGTTTGAATTTTTCACAACAGTGCAAAGTTCATGCTATCCCTCTGTATTCATAGCTTTATATTTCGTCATGGCCCAAAAAGGTTACCGAATAGCATTGCTAACCCGGGGGGGAGGTACTCTCAATGTGGCCTGACAGGGGGGTCCAGTCGGTTTGAGGGTTTTACTGAATGGCTACCAAATGACGCTAGTTGTCAACCAAATACTACCAATTGGAGATATTCTTAGATTTCTAGCCACTTATTATGTTTCAACCCGGTACGCTCCTCCGGACGCCAATTTAGTCATTACAGCATTAATCATAAATGAATTTTGAAAGTTTTCTTGCTTTGTTCTATCGGTTTTGCAATAAAACATTATGAAAAACCGTAGAAAATTTCATTACTAAATGCTACCAAATGATCCAGTTTTTAAGTTCGTGAACTACCATTTGAGGGTTTTTATAAAAGCATACTGCCATTTGAGGGTATTTTTCAAAATTTTTGCTTTGACCTTCTTTAGCCCTGACTGGACCCCCCTGTCATGCCACAATGGGAGTACCCCCCGGGATTGCTAATGACTGGTTAATTATTTTCACATCCTGTTTACTATCTAAAGACCTCGCTGATTGGGCACAGTCAATCAAACAGAATGTTGTCCCCATTGGCCATGAAAGAACATTGACTGGTAGGGGTTTGGCCGTTCTGTTTTCATTGGAATTTCTTCACTGCTCGTTGTGGTTCTTCGTTGCTCGCCCTCGAAATGCACCTTTTGTTTATCTCGTAGGTTTAGGAAACTTTGATACGGTGAAACTTTGAAGGGAAGAGCATTGCATCCTTATTACTCAGTAGCTATTACTCCCTTCTGCAATTATTACTGAAAATTTTGTCAAGGTAGGCCAGAAAAAGGCAAAAAAGGACAAATCCGTTGTCTCTAGAATCTACATTGATGCTCACACGTGGCCATTGTCTGCTGCACAGATTTTTGTGGGTCGGGTAGCCTGCGTGCAGTTTTTTTTGTGTGTAAATTTAACCTTCTTTCAATTTTACAAAAGAAAGACTGCACGCAGGCTAAGAATGGGGTGAATCCACAAGAAAGTTCTAAAAATCCACGAACATCTCTGCGATCGTACAACATATGTATGTTTCGTTTGTTTCTCTACGAAGTACGCGATTCCATCTTCAAAATGATACTTTCATTTTGAGAAAAGTAGTGGAAAAAATCACTTTGATATGGCTTATCAAAACTACTGCAAAATCATCATTTCGAAAGAAATTTGTTTACATTAAGTGACCCAGCCCCTTTAACAGTGGTATAAAGGGCTGGTCTAAGCTTCGTAGGAAGAAAATGGATTTGGACTTGTTTCTCCAAAAAATATAATTCTGGTGAGTAACATTGTTTGTAACATCGTAGCATGGTATTTGGCCCAATGGTCATCGCTCATTTCTTGTTGTCATTATCGGTCCGGTCATTAATCGTGTAAGGCCTGACAACAGTGACCAAGCTTCTTGCGCATCATGAATAGAACATGGGTAGTGGGACACTACAGTTACGGCTCAGCTTGTATGCTTTCGCTGATGGAAATTTATTTTGTTGTGTGGAAGAGTTTTGCTAACTTCTATGCAGCAGCCTATAAATTGAAGAAAACTGAAAAGATGAATAAGAGGAGAGAACTCCTCGTTTTCGCCACGAATAAAGGCAGTTGAGTGAGATTGTGTTGCGTGTTTAATCTTGCGTTTTCCTAAATTAGACTGATGATTGTCGTCTAAATTTCTCTCCATTGAATTGAATTGTCATTTACTGTTATAGTAAGAGAAATGGGTGTTGTTGGGGTATCGTTGGGGTAAATGCAGTGAAAACAAGGACTCGAATAATAAGTCTAATCGTTCTGAAGTCTGGAGCATCAAAAGTCGGTGCCTTTCGTTCACAAACATTGATCACATTTGTTTACTCTCATCCGGCATTTCCTAAACCCCCTGACAAATAGTGTTACATATTGCTTTTACAACTTAAGCAATAACATGCAAGTGTGCGCTGTAAATGTTTGCATAAGTATGTCAGGTGCTGTCTTGAGATAATTTGAGGTGCAAAGATGGCCCAAGGCCGAACAATTATTTGTCAATTCTCTGTGCCTCCAACTCCTGCATAGTTTGCACCCAAACCACTTGATGCATTGCACAATTGGAATTTACCCAATTTCTCTGGAGCTTAAATTAGGAACTTTACTCATTCTTTGGGAATTCATAATATTGTGGAGCTTGAAAGAAGATATAGAACTATTTCCCAATGCATTCTTTTATACGATTCTTTGATGCACTCATTCTATTATAAGAAACTTGGCT
This sequence comes from Aurelia sp. 4 Dawson et al 2005, assembly GCA_964019985.1. NCBI lineage: Eukaryota > Metazoa > Cnidaria > Scyphozoa > Semaeostomeae > Ulmaridae > Aurelia > Aurelia sp. 4 Dawson et al 2005. The sequence goes on along the minus strand of OZ026503.1, from coordinate 1,170,571 downwards.
CCGAAATTTGTTGTGGAGATTCTTAATTTTGGCCTCAAATTTTTAAAGCTAAAGCTGCATGGGTTTTTCATGAAAGTTGATTTCACAATCAATCAATCGATCAATCAATCAATCAATAAATTGAAGGCCGATAATAACAGCAGATAACCAAATCATGAACAAAGATTATGCTTTTCTGTATTATTTGGAGGCAGTAATGCACTCCCCCCGGAAGGGGGGGGGGTAACTACCATATATACAGGTACGGGATGTGCCATTTTTTGGGGTGCCTTTTTTCGAGCAGAAAATAAATTTTGGGGTATCATTTTTGGTAAAATCACAAGTTGTCATAAATTTTGGGGTGTCATTTTAGAAGAATAACTCTTCAGGGTATTGATATAAAATTTTGATAAGATTTCACTAATTTTAGGCTATATACTCTCAATGGCCTGTAAATTTTGGGGTTTAATTTTCGCGTAAATTTGTAAATTTTAGGGTGCGATTGCAGACGTCAAATGGCACACCCCCCATTATCTGCCTATTGAAGTTACCTCCCCCCAGGACTTTTTTCTGTTAAAACACTTTGCAGCACAGCCAAAATGTGAATTCAAAGACAATTAAGGGCTCGTTTTATAAGTCTGGGAAAATAGTCGAAAGAAATCGAAGCAGAATCAATAGAGAAATTCATATAGTATCATGATTACTATTGCTATTGGTTATAATCTTCGCCTTACTACAACGTACGGCTACAAACATTTAAGGAAACCACAACAGTAAACTAAACTTTGGGCCTACATTACAAAACCAGGGCATTAATTGTCTTAATTCATTAAAAGCAAACTACTTAGAAATTAAAGACAAACATAAACTTCGTGTCATCCATAGTGGAATAGGAGTTGTTGGCCAGTTTGGGGTTCCCTATCAAAGGACTTATTGTCAGCGGACCTAAACTGCAGACCCAGCAGAGACCCAATGACAGCGATTTCATTCTCGACTATTGTAATAAGTCCACAAAAAACTCTCGTTATGCCTCTGCTAATGACAAGGAATGTGGCTCTTTCTTTGCATATCAAACGATTCCTTGTCTTTACACTTATTTCTCGTTACTTTGATGATTGGCCGAGCGGCTTATACAGTTTTCGTCAGGTGAATGTGGTCAAACTCCAGATGGGTGACCTCGGAGGCCTGACCTCGCAACTTTCCTCTCCGTCCTTCGGAAGCAGCGTTTAACTAGGGGTCCTATGCCTCACCGCCGTATGCATGGTGGGCCTAAATTAGCTTTGAGTAGTTAGAAATTCTGATAAGCCCACTCAGAACAAATTGCTACTACTGCTGCTGTTGCTGCTGCTAACCATCCATTGTACAACCCGTGAGAGGCCTGGGGGTTAAAGGCCGGAAAATGATTCTTATATATTCCAAAAACCGCAAAGGTATGAAACGTCCTTATTACAAACTGTTGAATACTTTTTGGAGCAATGAAACAGAGCTAAGTTATTTGTGATATACTTTAACGAACAAATAGCTTGGTTCGAAAGGCGCATATCTTACAAAATGTGACAGGCAGAAGTGTACTTGGAATGTCTAAGACTTGGATTCTGCTAGAGTCTCCAATGTGTTCACTCTGGACATTGACATTGACTTTGTTGACATTGTGAAACTGGTTGACAAGCTTGAATCGAAACCTCTGCGAGCTTTGCAACCAAACAATGCTCTGCAATTTCGCCTGAAGACTGACCCAGTGACGCAGTAGAGAAACCAGTTGCTTGCAGAATTAAGGATGATTCCATTCTTAGCAATTGCGAATGCGAATTCTGCATCATGCTGGTCTGGGCCACCGATCATAATCACACAACTGAGGATGCATTTTGGGAAGTAGAGGATCAAAAAAGTGAAGGAGATGGCCAGGAGAACTGTTGTCATTTGTCGATCATGTCTGTTGCGATCTGGTTTCATGGAGCTTGTGTTGGCTCGTTTCAAAATGACTTTCGTTTGCTTGATTAAAGACTTGATTATGATTGCATTCAACACTACCACAATCAACCATGGGCCTAAAGTTAGGAAAATGCAGTGGATCCAGAATTCGTAGATTTTCGCAGGGTTGCTCTTGCCAAACTTGCTCTTCAGCAACTTATATTCATCGCTACCAAGCTTAATTGGCCGGTAATAGAAGAAGTGTGGCAAATTGATCAGGAACGCTGTAACAATTATGCTGGCAATCCCAATGAAAGCACGGGTAGAAGAACACCATATTTTACCCTGGATTGGGTAGATAATCATGATGAAACGAGTTATTGTGACTCCTGCCATCATCCATATGCTCACCACAATCAGAAAATAGTACACAGGGTAACCAAAATACGAATAAAATGCTGCGTAGGAGAATGTTTCCTTCACATCGGGGTTGTTACCAGGGATGGTGCTTGTTAGCAGGAAGAAAAACAGGAGTGCAGTGTCCACGATCCCGAGCACGATGAGGTAGATGGTGGTTGCTGTCGCTCCATGTCTTTTTGACTTCAAGATTCTGTGCCAGACGAATATTGAGATCAAGTTGCCGATTATGCCAATGAGTGAAATTGTGGTGCCGAATGGCACGTTGAATATCCAACGTAATTTGACAATGTCCACCTGAAATAAGATATAATTGACATAACTTTAGAAAGCAAATAATTGTAGCATGTGCTGTAAGAAGGGCAATTTATATCGTTCTAGGGAGGAGACGCTAACTCCTCCGTACCAGTATATCATTCTTCCTCCGCGTAAGCATAAACAATGCCAATTCATATCCACTACTCGTAGGAACCAGCCTTTGTTTTTGGTGTGACTGCGTTAGAATGACGTCTGAGAACTACCCAGGGTACAGCACAGGTCAACCCTTGCGAAGCCTAAACGCTCCTCCTTCGGAGGCAAGTAACGAGGAACAAGGAAGCAAACTGTTTCAGCCACAGGAATTTTGTCTCATTTAACTAAACAAGAGTATCTGCTCATAAATATTTTTTTTTATTCCAATAAAAAATTTACAATGATATTTTACTTAATACTCTACTAACAAAATTACTTTACTAACTACTCTACTTACAAAATTACTCTACTATACTACTAGAACGATACCGCAAGGAGCAAAAGCATTTAGTCTACCCTGCAGCCAAAACATAAAGGTAAATATGGATCAGACAAGGGTCTTCATTCATCTTCTTGAACAAAACCTGCCGGCTGTCTGAAGTAGGATTCCTAAAGGCACTTTTCCAGCAATTTTCCCGCTAGGTAAAGTTGTCGAGAAGAGCTGCTTTCAGTTAATCACTAATGGGCAATTACCTACTGATATCATTTCTTGGTAGTTTAAAAATTGCCCACAAAATGTAAGGATATACGCCGTTTCTTTTGGTTAGTTTCTTCAGATCATCACGTCTGGCGATGTGTGATGCAAAACTCGTTGTAAAACTTTTGCACAACCATATTTATAGGTTTTGCCGATGGACAACCGATATTTTATGTAAAAATACTGATAACATTTCATCCAAAGCGTCTACACTTTCTTGTTTGATCTACCTTTCGATTCCTTGTATATCTTTTTCCTAAATGTGGTAAAAATTAGGTCCTGTTCTCTTTTTAGTTTTTAATTCACAATGTTCAGTCTATCGTCGAAACGAAATTTTAAACGGATTCATTCTTCCTCATTCTGTCTTGCTCCAGATTTCCCTCAGTTACAAGACAGTTCTACTATGACTGGCAACATGAAAGGTTGCAATGCTGTAATCCCCCAAAAGCAATTCATCCCTTTCTGATAGCGCTCTCATGTCACAGACCTTGTCATAGATGTCTGTCAGAAAACTTTGTCTTCATACTGCGATAATTTAAAATTCTTCAACAAACTGCCAAGAAAAAGATTTCTGAACTTTAGGTCTAGTTCAGTGATTTGTGCCAGTATGTGCTTGCGGAATAACGATGCATGGGCCAAATTTTAAAGTAATAGTTTTCTGCTCAAAAATGACAGAAATTGTTTATCTTGTACCTTTCATCGATCAACGTACTTTGGAATCATCTCAGCATTGACTGGAAATAAAGATGTTTTAGTACAGTTTTCAGTGATTTAAAACGGAGGAAATATTTCAGTATTCCATAACATCGTGAATTATTTCGAAAATTCAGCAGTTGACATATAAAAGTTTGAGAGTTTCAAAGTACAGTCACAGGCACTTACCATTTTGGAGCTTTTGATGGAGAGGCAAAACTGAATCCTGGATATCTTGGTTTTGGAATCTCCGGCTTTTACAATTCCTGAAGCTAGTCTGACAGGTTTTCGTAAGTGTTCCTCGTATCACAACACTGACGAGTAGAACTGATTAGGCGAAACTAATACTTTTACGTTACTGGATAGATTTTTGGAAGCGCTGACAAAGAAATTGTGGTCAGTCTGATTTGGCAGCCATCATTGTTATCACTCACTGGAAATAGATACATTGATCCTGGAAGGTATACGAGCGGCTCTGTTTTGAATTCAAGGATTTGTATCAGAAGCTGCAAAGGTCAGTTGTTGACAGACATTGTGTTCTCCGAAAGCCTGTTCTTGTCAGTACAACTTTTCAGCAACGTTGGTCTCATAAAGAGCTTTTCGTCATGGCTCAACCCAAATATCGCTAGTAGGAGGCACACTGCAATTTGATAGTGAAGGTAATTTTTTGCAAATGCATGTCGCGGAAGATTCTCTATTTGGCAAATTCATTTCAACAAATAATGAAAAACTTAGTTTGCATTGTTCAACGTTGTTAACCATGAAAATATGACAGTTACTTTAGATTTCAGTACCAAAAACGTTTTGTTTATTTTCAAGCAAGGAGTTTCAACAACCTAAAAAAGCTTCTCTTACAGAAAATAATCTTTAGAATCTTGCGATGAACAAGTGATAAATATACAAGTCTAAACATACTCTACAGTATTGAAATATTCTGTGGATAGAATGAAACAAAAGTGTTAAGGATAAACAGGAACACTGCAAACAGGTCAGCCTCGTTCCCATGCGTTCTTTGATTTGCTAATAACTTCTTCTTCGTGTGCCTTGTTTGGAACAAACATTGGCGATCATGTCTCTCCAATCACATCTGTTCTCTGTCTGTCTCAGAAGGTCGCACTTGCTGCCTGTCTTTGACAACCACGAGTTTAGACTTCCAACAAATGTTATCCTTTGCCGACCCCTGCTACGTTTTCCTTCTATCTTTCCAGTAAGGGCCAGATGTTCTAAGCCTTTGTCACGATATATGTGTCCTAGGAATTCCAATTGTCTTTTTCTTATAGTCTTAATTAGTGATCTTTCTGTATTAATTTCTTTAAGAATTGATTCGTTTGACCTTTTCTCTGTCCATGATATTCTCATCATTCTTCTGATAAACCACATCTCTGCTGCCTCTAGTTTCTTTTCTATTTCTTTGTTAATTGTCCAACACTCACATCCGTATAGAAGAATTGACCAAACATATGTCTTTAAAACTCTTATTTTTGTGGTGATTTTGATATTTCTGTTGGTTAGTATTGTTCTCATTTTTTGAAAAGTGCTTTTAGCCATTGCAATTCTTTTACCTATTTCAGTTGTGCATCTACCATCTGATGTTATCATATAACCTAGGTATTTAAATTTTGTCACTTGCTTTATCTTTTTACCTTTGCTGGTTAAGCAACAATTAGGGTTCACAGATTTTTTAGAAACGACCATGCACTCTGTTTTCTTTAAATTTAGTGTCAATCCTAACTTTTCACTCTCTAAAACAACAATGTCTAAAAGTTTTTGAAGTTGATCGTCGCTTTCTGCCATTAGAACTGTGTCATCAGCATACCTGAGATTATTTAAATTTTGACCATTTATTTTCATTCCTTGGCAATCTTCTATATTCCTTAAAATTGTTTCGCTATACAGGTTAAAGAGATCGGGTGACATGACACATCGTTGTCGAACTCCTCTTTTGATTGGTTTGAAATCACTAAGTTCACTATCTATTCTTACTGCTGCTTTTTGGTCCCAATACAAATTCCCAATAACTCTTAAATCCTTGCCATCTATGTCCAATTTTCTTAACATCGCGAGCAGTTCTTCGTGTTTTACTTTATCAAAGGCCTTTGAGTAATCGATAAAGCAGAGATGCAGGTCTTTCTGTACTTCTATACATCTCTCCATGAGCATTGATAAGGTAAATATAGCATTTCTTGTCCCTTTGCCAGGTACAAAACCAAATTGTTTCATAGATATTTCAGGTCTTATGCTTTTTCTCATCCTTTGCATTAAAACTCTAAGGAGTATTTTCGTGAAGTGACTCATCAGACTGATGGTTCTATGAAGTTCGCATTCTGTTGCCCCTGGTGCTTTAGGCAAAGCTATGAAAACAGATTTGCAAAGGTCTTCTGGGATGGTGCCACTATCATATATTGCATTTAAGAGTTTTGTTGTCATATCTATTCCTAGATATGATACTACACTTGGTCAATATTAAAAAGCTGCACAAAAATTTCCAAGTTAGAGGAAAGTGCATCATTAAGATGGGGGTATTGCAGATCTATTTTTTCCCCGTTTTCTGTTAAGGCTTTCTTTGAGGATTATAACATGGGCAATAATACACCGCGTTTGTAGCTTAAAAGTTTAAGTTCATTACTTGGATATCACCGCTTTTCTTTGTTAAGTTTGGGGCGAAGATGAACGCTGTGTAGGAGCTAACAGTTCAGACGCGCAGGAGCCATTTGAATTTCATTTCTAGCATTGGTTAGGCCTGGGTCGAAGAGAAAACAACAAAGAAAAGCAGCAATATCGAGGTAATAAACTTTACCTTAAAAGCTACAAACACAGCACATCATTGCCCATAATTATACCACTAAGTAACTCTATTTTCTCTACGACCTCTAAGGTGCCTTGGATCCAAAAGTCCTCACAGTCATGATGGTGTTGTGAACTGGTAAGCACTTCTGTCCGTTGGTTCATTTCCAAGCCGAGCTTGCCGGATTTCATATAACAGACTTCTTGCTTCTTCTCTGATCTATAAAAAAGGCAACCAAATTACAAGCTACTAAACTTCTAATGTATAGGCTGCAATGATCAGGTTTTCTTCATACAAATGTAAATTTTGAGAATTTGTCGCAAAGGGTGCAAAATTTATCATTAAAATCCAAATGTTTAGGATGGAAAAAGTTTGCTCAAAAACCTCGTATCTCATCTATACACAGCGTTTTATTCTCACTCCCATCTCTTTCTTGAAACTTGTGAATAACTAAATGAGATAGACAGATAATGGTAAAATTGATTTCAGCGTTCTGACCAGGGTAATTAAAGATCCATAGTTACCGAGGGTCCTTTGGGCGCTCTCTCAGGGTCATTTGCGCGTATTCTGAAGAGGTTCACAATCTTTAAAAGGGTGCGTGTAAAATTCTATTACATTTTTCTTTGAACTAAATTGCTTGAAAGAAACTCTTGGTAATGTTCTGTAAATCTGTCTTGGAAATTCTTTGATATCTTGACAAGTTTCAAAATGGCGGCATTTATAAATTTTGAGGCATTGGCGTCATCAGATTTCTAAATCCTCAGTGATGAGAAGAAGTACAGCTTTTTGCTTGCCAACAAATCGTAGACGCTCAAATTAACTATGGTATTCTTGAGGATTGTATCAATTTTCCTAGAGTTACTTAAGATTTACGATGATTTTGATTTTTTCAGATTTCTGATTAATCCCATGAAAAAAAAATGCCGCTATTTTGAAACGAATCAAGATATCAAGACGTTGCCACGGTAGATATACAGCAAATTACCCAAAATTCATTTCAAGTCATTAAATTGATCAAAAGATTTAATGCAGTTTCACACCCACCTTTAAAGACCTGAAAGATTTCGGCCCTCTGAAGATCAACTTCGGCCTAAGCAGAAACCGTGGATTCACATTGCTGTAGTTCAAAAGATAGAAAAGTTTTTCTTTAGTTGAACAATTCGATCAGTTCTTTGCTCAACCCTAGACTTATGACCTGGAGTCCTTCGCTTCCCTGTGCTTTTTGCCTTGATAATGGCGCTTCGGTTAACAGAGACTCGTTTTTTTTTCTATCAACATCAAAAAGATTAAAACACAAATTCGTTACATTCTACTGTGCCATCCAAAGCGGGGATAGACACAAGGTCATCTTGTCCCCATTTTGGATGACACTTACAGTTCTAATACTTCTGCAAGACAAAAAAAGTAGAATCCAGGTAGCTTTGTACCAAATAATACAAAAACCCTAAAAATTTTAAACGTGAAATCCAGTTAGGTTTATACATCTCAAGGTTTAACTGATTATTTGGTACCAAGCTACCTGATGAAACTAACAATGGTAAGGGGAGGGGTCACTGCTGTTTACTTTCTGAATATTCAATCAAAACGCTTTGTTGCATTGATGAATGAAATTGTTGCTTCTATGATGATTCTATTTTCAACTATGTTCAGATCTTTGCTTACTGCACAGTGCATCTGAATCCAATTTGTTTATGTCTAAACCAGGGATAGTAAGCTGGCGAAAGAGATCTCTACGCATCAGGTCAAACTGATGGCAGTGCAGGAGAAAGTGTTTATTATCCTCGATGCCTCTCCCACACATACAAGTTGGGCTACTACAATCAAAGTTGTGTCGAAATCTGTGCTCATTCAGAGCGCTGAAATTCACACGCAGCTTTGTTAGCTTTTTGATACCTTCTATATCAAAGACATCATAAACAGTGTTTTTAGGTGGCCTTATAATTGCAAGTAGTTTACGTTTAAACTCGGATATGGATTGTGAATTTTTAATGTCATGATCTAGCAGATTCCATTCATAAAGAACATTTTGGAAGTAGGTATGCGAGAAACGAGTAGTTCTGCTGACATTCTGATCGTATGCGCGGGGATGTCTTAAGTTGGAAGATTGTTCTCGTTCAGGCGGTATTTCTGCAAAGAGATACCCAGGTAAACCTGTTTTCCGTAGGTTGTAAAAATGACACAAACGTCTGTACCACCTCCTATGATAAAGATCTTCCCAACCTAGTTCGTCATACAGTTTTTGCCTATTTGTGCCTCTCCATGCTCCAGTTACGGCTAACGCAGCATGATACTGGGTTTGTTCGAGTCGTTTTGTGACACTTAATCTCATGTCAGGATCATACCTATGGTAGATAATATCACCATAGTCGAGATGGGGTCTTACATAAAGCTTGTAAACTTGATCAAGCACATTTCTAGAGACATATTTAGAGATGTACCTGATTATTCCAATCCCTCTCCTAGCTTTGAGGATAGCCTCCCTGATATGACTTTGAAAACTTAACTTTGAATCAAGGACCATTCTGATGTGCTTGTGCTCCGTTTTTCTTTCAATTTCGTCAGTTCCTAGTGTTAAGCTATCATGCAAGGGTTTACTCCTTTTGGTGGAGAAAATCACTTCTTCTGTTTTGTCCGCATTGAAGTGCATTTTCCATTGCCACGATATTTCGCGTGATATTTCGGTGAAAAACCTGGCCCTATTTAGACCCAAACTCTGACTTTCCCTGAGTGAATTACTGTTGTTACGACAAATATGATAAACTTCTCGCTTCAATTGAAGAACTGATAACATTCGGACGAGATTTGAGATTCAATGCTGTGGTTCGAGATTAGGCACTATGACTCGAGATTAGAGGCCGTGATTCCATCATAGTTCGATTGATGAATGCAGAAAATAGGTTCAGCTTTTCACAGTTTCATTATGAGTCTCTGTTGAGCAAGATTTACCGCAGAGATACAAGGGACTCATCGTCTTAAGTCTAGCTAACTCCTTTGAAAATCTTTGAAAACATATGGATTTTAGTAAAAGTGTTGAAGAGATACCTCATTGTATTCGCTTGCTCTTCTTCCATATGCTTCTGCATCATTGAACTTTCCAGTTTTTAGACAATATCTTGCAACAAACATCAGCCCTTTTGCAATATCTTCAGGAGGATGGAACTATTTGAAGTAAGAAAAGAAACATTAAAGGAGACGAGAAAAGAGATACTGTGTAGTTTTTAAAGGAAAATTAGTTTTGGTATTTTATCACAAACAAACACAACTGAACAATGAATACATTTAACATTCCATGGGTGCCATAGCTGGAAAGGACAAGATACCTTCGAGTTCTAACCACGACAGCCACTTAACAGCATTTGATATATACATACAAATGAATTTAAGAGAAGAACAACTCAACCGGGCTAACACTGCGAAGTGCTTAGATTTTCTTACTTCGGTGCTACCCCAATCTCATTAGATGGCATTTATGATCAAGAATTTTGAGGAATAGCGCATTTGAAATTTTGTGGGATACTCTTTGAATAAACAGAAATAGTGGCAATTGCGTGTATTGTATTGTTTACTTACCCCAGAAGGATCACCATCGTCCAGTACAATCGAAAAGAGCCTGAATGCATTCTCTTCTTCCCCTGACTGTAAATAAAGCCTTGAAGGAAAATTTTACTCATTAGCCAAAAGTTATCAAGAAGATTCATGAAAGGAAGTGCCTTCCTTCAAGTGCTAGGCTCGGGTCTGGGGGACCGGCCATCAAGTGAAAGATCTGAAACGCTACGTCACAATGATATAATCTTTTCAGGGAGATTGATGTAAGAGCTTCACTGCTTTTGAAGGCTAATTTAAACATGAAAACTTGGATTCATAAAGGTCAAGGCAGCAAGGTTTGCATTAGGTTTGCAAGGGAATGCAAGGATTAATCTTCCACGTCACATACCCATGGCGCAAATAAGAAATAATTTCAAAAGTATGTCAATCTAATGTGATTCGATAATAATGCCAAACAAAGTAGCAGTGACAATTTTTTGGACAGGTAAAATGCTTGGATTTCACTTCTGCAACTGGAAAACTCGTTATTTTAATAATCAGATAGAGAGCAGTGGCTCCTTCCCTGGGAGCTCTACAATCCTATACAGGGAATCTTTACCTCCCTGCTCCTTCCTTCCTATGGCAGCTGACGAAAGCCAGAAGGATTAAAAGCGACCTTCACTCGACGTGGCCTTAAAGAGGTAGATGTTTGTCAAATGTTTAGCATCAAAATAAATTGACATGTGGTACTACAAAAACACACCTTCAGCATTCCACAGCAAATCTAACTACACAAAAAATATTGGTCGAGCGAGACGCAAGAAATGATTTTACGTGCATTTTTTATACGTTTGGATTAGGTCTTGTCTTTTTTGTCATGTCGATAAACAAAAGCTATGAAAACTTAGGTGGGTCGCGATCACATATATCGATACGGAATTTGCCTTCTTTGGGGTGCCATTTTCAGGCAGAATATAAATTTCAGGGTGTCATTTTTGGTAGGATCACAAATAGACGTTCATTTTTTGGGGTTGTCAATTTAGAAAAAAACTCTCTCCGGGCTATTAGATTTGATATAATATCGTATTCTTGGTTAGACTTTTCAATTTTCTCATAACTTTAGAGTGAATATCTGAAATAGACCTTACATTCTGAGGTATAGTTTTTGAAAATGTAAAACTTTAGAGTGTGGGCTCAAAAGTCTAAATGGTACACCCCTGTCTTCCCCTTATCGAAGTTGAGGGTGCACAATAGGATTACGCCATCCCGCTATCGCGTGCCATTTTGTCAGCAGATCCCGCTTCCCGTGGTAGAGCAAAATATTCAAATCCCGATCCCCCTACCCCACGTCGATTCCGCATCTTGCTAGCAAAGAATTGAACATGGGTTGTACATCCTGTATCCCGCTTGTCACAAATGGTGGATCCCGCATCCCGCCAAATCCTATTGTGCACCCTCGAAATTACCCCCAAGGTATGACATGCAGATAAGAATCTGCTGCGTATGCCTTTTCAGTGCCCTCCTCGATTGAAAGGAACTATTACTCCAAAGGCAATGTGGTTTTTGCTGAAACGGAAGCTCAAGGTGGAAGCTATTTCCATTCGTAAATAACAACTTTCCTACCGTTTCAGCAATCAATGCCTTCATTGTTTTCAACTTGATACGGTGGTTTTCTTGACCTCAAAGCTTCAAATTTGGGTCACAAAGTAAGATAATAAATAGCCATTCTCTTTTGACTGGTCTGAACGGGGGGCTGTAGCAAGCAGCTGCTGATCGGGGGTGGGGGGCAATCGGTCTTAAAATAACAGAGGGCAACACATCAAATCCATGCTTGTGACTTGTAGGCTTTAATTAGCTGTAATTCTTGATATGGCTTTATTTTCGCCTACTTTCAAATAAAGAAATAATAATGATGATGATGACGCAGCATTACTGTTTTCAAAGTTATTGGAGAGGGGCTTCAGTCCTACCTGCCCCCCTCCCGCTTCCTACTGGTCTGCTTAATGTTGTACATAATGTTAAAACTTGTATTTAGGGACGGAACCATTGATATTTTGAAGCTAAAACGTACTTAGCTACTTTCATTGATGCTTGGCCTTCTGGATCTCCAATTCGGAATGCTTTTAGATAACACTGAAAGAATAGATGTTAAATGTACAGAAATAATGCAGGCTCCATCACCACTAGGAAAGATTCCGATCTACAGAAAGTGTAATCTGCGACATATCAAGAAATTCACAGGAGAAATAATTGAAAAATATCTACGGGATAGTAGTAGTAATAATAATAATAATAATAATAATAATAATAATAATAATAATAATAATAATAATAATAATAATAATAATAATGATAATAATAATAATAAATAATAATAATAATAATAATAATAATAATAGAGCAATATTTATACAGGGTAACCTCGTCAACACTATGAGTATTGTTATCAATAAGGGCCCTGTTTAAATCTAGTCTCTTTTTCAGCTTCGTGATCTGCACACCTTAAAACTTCACAGGCTTCTATCTCTGTAATCAAATGTAAGACAGTACTTTAAACAATAACGTTAGATTTAAAGTTTTCTCAAGCAAAGGAACTGAATTCATCTCAAGCATATCCAGCATACTTGGAAGCAAAAGCTATGACCGAAAAATATACCTTTTTAGCTTCTTCGTTCTTATCGAGACTATGGTATGTATCACCAAGTGCTATCAATATTCTTGAATCATAAGGTCTGTTAAGTACAAAAATATGCAGGTAAAAAAATTGACTTTAAGCATGAAAATAGGGAAATTTTATCAACTTATGGAGTCATTATTTGCTGTGTTCGTAGAGTGCATAAGCATGGTCTTGAATCTTTATCTCTGCATTTTAACTATAGTAGGGAGAGACAACTGTGCGCAAGTTTTTGTGTCGTTCTCTCCCGGACAAAATGACCTACATTCGAATGGTATAAAATGAAATGGATTACCAATGATGTGAAGATGAAAGTACTGAAGCAGACAGAGAGAAGCAACATGTTTGCCAGGCGTCTAAGATTAGAGGATAAACATTTGAGAATTTACAAATGGGTTTGTTACTTGTCATTCTTTGTTCATGTCAACTTTAGGAAGGCCTAAACAAAAGTTGTTTTATTTCATATGCCTCGGGTAAAGATCTTACCTCAATTTGTAAGCTTCATTGTAGTAATAAAGCGAATAATAAGGCATCTTGAGAATTTCGTATGTCTGGCCAAGCCCATACCATGCTCTGTAATCTTTCGCACAGGCTTCTGAAAATCGAGATAAACCCATCAGCATAAAACGATTTTCAAAGATAAGTAAGTATTCGTTTATGTATATCGTTCAGTCTAGACTGGAATGAAATATCCTTCGTTAAAATCTTTAGCGGTGGAAAAAAAGCATAATTTTAAAGAAGTCTGCCATTTTTGCTCCTAGAACAGTTCTTTCGATGCGCTGTATGAAACATCCTTTGAATCTTAAGTTACATGTTATGTTCTACACAACGACTCTTTTCGCGGTAGATCTTTTCGCTGTAGATCTTTTCGCGGTAGATCTACTTTCAAATTGTTTAATATTGCGATTGACGATCTACTTTGAACTCCTCAAAATTGAAATTGCTTCGATTTTTAAGAAGTATGTCACGATCTTTACCTCTACGGCCCTTCAACTGAACCAATCTGGACAGAGGGAGCGCAAATGAGCGCAATACCTGTAGCTTTTTTGCAAGATTCAATCACAACTGAGGTATTCTTTAACTATTGCTTTGTGTTATTGCTTTGAGGTATGCCATCCTGTTAACCAATCAAGATTTGAAGCCTATGCTCTTGAAGAAAGGAACGCCAACAGCCAATAAGAGAGATGTAAACAAACACGATACCTGTAGCTCTTCTGTAGGATTCAATCGCAGCTGATGTATTCTTTAGCTCAACGAACTCATGACCAAGTAACGTCCATGCAACCACATGTTTTGGATTTAATTTCAATGCTTGTCTGAAGTACAGCACAGCTTTTTCATGGTCACCTCGAAGGCTGTAGTAATTTCCTATCAAGATTAAGATATTATGAAGGATCCTGGCAATAAACATGGAAAGAGGATCGATTCTTTCTATCTCACAACCATCAAATCAACGGCTTTTCATCTACAACTTTTGATAACTTTCTAATTAAACCTTTCCCATAATAAATAACCTTATTTCCCTCGCAAAGGAGTTTTGATTACCACATTTGGTAAATAATAACACTATGGATAAAATAATGTATGCTTCACTCAACACCCATGAATTGCAAAAAAGCCTACTGGACAAAAAAATCCAGTGAGCAGGCTGCTTGACAAAAAGATCATTCTTTTTAAAAAAATTTTGCACTGACTTAAAGTGGATTTGTGTCCAAAAAGGTTCATTTGTAAGTTTTCCAGACATTTGGGGGAGGGCTGCTGCCCTCCCTTTCTACTTAGGTAATACAGTATGCTTACAGCATAGCATTCCTTGATTTAGCAAAGTAACAAAACATTCCGTTCTCTTTGAGAAACAGACTTCTATAATTATTTTCTGAAGATTTAAAACCTTCTTAATGCCTCACCAATAACACCACATGATTCATATCTGTATTTGTCTACATCAGCGACTCTGTGAGCCAGATAACTTAACTCAGCTTTAGCATCCTAAGAAAAGAAATTTCAATCAATCAATCAATCAATCAATCAATCAATCAAGATCGACCATAAGGATACCCTGCAGAATCCATACTGTTTTCTCCAGTCTGTCCTCTGTCTATCAACTGCTCCAATATCTTTATAGGGGCTCTATCATAATTGGACGGTTAGGTAGTTTCAGCCTTATTTCAGATGTCAAATAAGGCAGCAACAAGAAAATGAATGTGGTATATGGTTTTTGTTTTGGTACATGGTTGCAGAAAGTTGAGCATTGAAACAAATGATTTAAGGTTTTTCACATACTTTGTAGAACTTTTTAATAGATGATTAGGGTAGTGAAGAAAACTGACAGTTGCAGTTTATAAGAGAAAATAGTTCACAGTTGATGAATAAGCTCACAAATTTTGGCGGTTTTGCAGTTTTGAGGCACCCTCTAATAGACCCCCTTTTTAAAGGTTGTTGATGTAGTTGACTCTCCTTCTGCTGTGTTTCACTCTCTCGTTGATTGGTTCTGAAAGTACCAGTTTGTCTGCAATCTCTTCCTTATAAATTCTTGAACTCAAATGTTATTTGATGAATTATAACTTCACATAAAATGGTTAATCTTCAACACCAAACCATGACACCTCTCAATTTACACCAATCACACATGCTTAAAATCAAAACAAACAAGAATCAAGATTCTTCACCTGTATGTAAAGGATGTTGGAGTATGTATCAACATGATCTAACATGTATGGATCCTTTTTATGCAGCTCTTTGAAGTGTTCTGTTGCATGATCAAAATCTGTTGGCAAAGAAACAAGCTATCAATGCAAATTTTTTGACCCAAGATGAATGTCATTGCTGGAACAAAATATAGTTGTATGCAACTGCAAACACATTAAGTCCAAATCAACTTGCAGCAGCTGAAGCTTCTGCAGAGTAAAAACAAACTAAGAATAAGGAACTCATCATCTAAAATGTTAGCACAACAACATGACAAAATAAATCATTGTTCTTCTAAGTAACAGGCATTCAGAAAAAAGACACTGTGTACTCAAACTTTCTCAAACAAATTATGCTTATATGTGCAACAATCTTTTTGTGGATGTGTTGTATGGTGTTTCTAGTAATATACTTTCAACATTTGAAATAAAGTGTACTTTGAACAGTGTATCATAAATTCATGACGTTTGAGCTAAGCTCATTTTCAATTAAAATGACCCTGATAGCAGCATATCAAAGCACTCCAAACAATTCTGCCAAAGAAATGTCAATTCTTGGTCTCCTCTTCGCTTCTACAGACAGTAATGAATGAAAATGTTGGAAAAGCACATCATTTCTAACCTTGTCTCTTTATCCTGCATGACTTAACAAACTATTTCCTTACTTACAGTTGTATTCTCATGGTATAGCACTTTCTTTTGGCCAATTTACTTGGTTTTATTATCCTTGCTTTTATCCTGGTTTATCCTTGGTTTTCTTATCCTTCGTTTTTTAAACTCCTGCTCATACTGTGTATCGCGGTTGGGTAATGACTATTCCTTTGCATTCAATGTCAATGTTTTGAGTCTAATCTTCCCCTACTCTTGCTCTACTATTCACTTGATAACAAGTTAAGCTCAAAAAATTGTGTATTTATCATTATACTTGTTCAAAGTACAATTTGATCTATTCAAAAGGTTTACTCTAAAAGTTTATTTCTATTCAAAAATGTGAATTATCTTTACCTCTGAGATTATAGTAAGCCAATGCCATCTGTTGTTTAACATATGAGCTTTTAGAGAAACCAGCAGAACACAGATTTTCATATCTTCTCAGAGCTTCTTCTGTCATCTGAACATCTAATTCTGCTTGTGCTTGAAAGAATTCAGCCATCCAGTGGTTTGGTATCTTTAAATTTTGCAGCTAGAAAAGAACCAAAAATGTCTCCTTTGTTTCACTCATATTGCAGGCCTTGTGCACAGTAACGTGACAAGAAATCTTCAAAAGATTATCAGGATTATTGAGCCACAGGTTTGACAGTAATTTTTCTAAACAAGAATTCTTGAGCAGGAAAACCATTTTCATGTGTGCAAGGCCTGTACTGATGCTTTGAAAGTTAAATGTGATTCAAATTCTAGGTTTGTAATATTCAACACTCAAAGAAAATTTGAAATTTTTATCAACTCACAGTCTCTCTGTTTTTACAAATTGATGCTAACTCTTCCCAGCCTCCCCAATGAAGAGGTTCCACTTCTACAGCTTTCAACAATATTTCAATTGCTTCTGAATACAAACTGAGCTCTTTCAGTACAATGCCATAACTACAAAAAAGAGTAAATTTCAAATATGATTTGCAAACCAACTGTAAATGAACCAAAAAATCTGCCTTTGCAGCCACCTTTAAAGACGTTTTGCAGCTCCCACCTTTTCAGTAACTTTAGGTAAAGAAAGTTGTCAAATTTAAGGACCAAGTGCCACCTCTAGAAATGAGAAAAACTGTAAAATGAAAGTATGTAAATCAACTTACAGATAAAGACAGTATCCATCTAGTCTATCCATACTATTTTGCATTTCTTTCCTTAATCCTTTGAGCTCTTGATTGACATTGCCACTACTGTTTTGATCTGAAAATATATACACCAATTTTAGATGCCACTTAAAACCAAGATCTAGCTGATAAAGATGGAAATTGAAAAGCCCAATTTTTCGCTTTATCTTATCTCAAATATCAATATTTGTGGCAGTAATGAGACAGTCTGATTTGAACTGAATGAATTCTTGAAATGATTCCAATTTGTAATATCATAAACTACAAATTCTAAAAACTTACCAAGGACATCTACCATTTGATATCTTTTCTTTTTCTCGCCACTCTAGGTTGAAAAATAAATGAATAATGAAAATAAACTGCAAGCAAGAGCTGTTGCCAATGACTTAATTATTTCTGAGACTCAAGCAAATCATATTCTTACATTATTGATTCTACTGCAACAAGGGTTGATTGAATTTCTTCCAAGAATTGTTGGAAACGTAGAATTCCCTAAACGAATTACTCAGAAATATTTATATGATAACATTAAACATCCCTTACCATATACAAAGAATACAAATAAAGAAAGTATCCTTTGCAGCTTTTACAATTTTGAGACACATATGCAGCTCTTTCATACTCTTTCATGTCATAATGAGTCTTTGCAAGGCTGTACATGTAGAAATCTTTCTTGAAGTCATCATTTGGAGTTTCTTCAGGAATTACAGGATTTTGTAGGGGTGGAAGGGATGATGCCAACTCAACTGCCCTGTTGAAAAACAACTTCTGTCATGCTGCTAACACTAATAATACCAATTATCTTTCAGATTCTCATGAAAAACATGACCACTACTACCACTGGAGGCATGTGCTCCATTGCAAGTAATAAACTTATGAAACAAGCGGACAAAGCCAGTATGGAAAGGGGGCAATTTTTGCCAAGACCTTGCAAGAAGGGTCCTATATTGTTCATCAACTGTTTTTTGGATGCCCCTCCTTGATTTTCTTGGGTGTTCAAGTGCCACACTTTCCATAATCATATATAGGTTTGACAAGATCTTCTTGTTTGCAAGGAAAAATTTCGTTCGTTGTCTTTTGCTTATTTGAATAGCCTATTGAAGTATCCAGTGTGTGCAAGTACCATACTCTGCCTCCTTACCAACACCAACAAAGACGCTGGGCCTTGCTTTTTAAACCTACAAACTACAAAAAGTCTGGTTGAGGCCTGTTATTAGAGTAATATCGCCCCTATCAGACCACCATCGATTCCGTTTTGTACAAGGGCCTTGAGTAAAATTTTAAAATCAAAGGGAGCTTGGGCCTAGCTTTTTCAAAAAGCGCGTGAAAGTTGTTTGCTGATGTCATCTCTTTGATGTTTCTTTGCTTTCGCTGTTTTATTTTGCTCATAAGACTTACAATAAAGTTTAGAAGTTGACCTACCTGCAACGAAGGTGTAAGTACAATTCACATTTCCTTCGATGTTTCCAAGTACCATGTCTATTTTGTGTCGCTTCTCAATATCTCTTTCAGTTAACATAGGATAGTCTTCATGAATGCTCCCTCGAACTCTCCTCGTTTCATATCCAAAGAAATTTCGAGAATCGCACACAAATTGCGAGACCGAAGGCTCCTTTTGGAAGAGCACTGTAACTGACATTATGCTGCCCAGGTGCATCCACCGCGTGAAACCCTTTCGTTTTGTAGACTATTGACGCAACGTGTGGTTAAAGTTGACTGAGGTCAAGGATAAGAGAGTTAAAAGCGGGAGTGAAATTAACAATATTTTAAAATCAATTTCGATCGAATTAGAATTGGTCATGTAACTTTCTGGCTTTCTGAAAAAGTAATAAATACTTTGTTGAACTGTCAACGGCCTTTGAAAGTTTTTGATGTGCTGAATTCATCGTTTTCTGTGGTGGTCTGACAAGGGCGATACGGCCTAATTTAGGCGTTTCAGATCGGTCCGTATTTGTGTGGCTCCAACATCACAATGAGGAAACAGATGGTACAGATCTCACTTTGAGGTTTGTAATTATAGATGAGAAGCCTATTCAAGGTGAGTTCCCTTCCAGAACTTCTTTGACCGCTCTAAAAATCTTAGTTTTCTGAAAGGTGGTCTGATAAGGGCGATAGTACTCTATATGATCATCGCGCATTGCAACCAAAATTAAGATCCATACCTTGCAAAAAGGCCCGTACATAATGTCAGTGTAATCACTTACCAATTTGCTGAATGCAAAAGACCTCTTGAGCTGCATTCCTTCGCTGAAAGCAAAAGATCTCTCGAAATATCTGGAAGAGAAATATTCGTAAGTGCAGCCATTTTTATCAAAGCAATTTTCCCGCCATTTTTACATGGAAACGAGACTAGAGGCGAAACAAATTCATTAAAAGGAGGCTGGCGTCTCGCAACTTCTCGAAACTTCTCAAGATGGCTGGCAGACTCGTACCACAAGGAATGGTGAGCTCTTTAAAAATCTTCGAATATCTTCTCCATCGAACACTTTCCTTCATATTTGCATGATAAAATAGATTCTTTGAACAATATCCTCTATGCCTATCTGACTTTCCTGTTTAAAATCTATTCACGGCATGGAAAATATCTCCTTTATTTCCTTCAATGCAGCGGCCTCAAATTATCCTGCTCAAAGAAGGCACAGACACATCGCAAGGAATTCCACAACTTGTTAGCAATATCAATGCATGCGAAGTCGTTGGAGATGCGATTCGAACGACGCTTGGTCCCAGAGGGATGGACAAGATGGTGGTAGATCCACAAGGTAAAACAAATGAATGGCCACACCCCAAATTTTAAGAGGGGCCTAAGATCAAAGAATTCTATAGTAATTGATAAGTATCTGTGAAGGAAGTTGGGAAGTTTATGTGAATTTTGGTAGGTTTGATCTATGAGAGATTTGTGATGAAGCAAACATGAATTTGCAAGACTGAGTGTTAAATAAATAAACATGTCAGTTTGGTGATGGTTTTATTTTTGTGAATTATATGTAAAAGTACCTGATCACTCTGCCGGAAAGGGTATAGTGCACAGTTTTTTAGTTTTATGTAAAATAATGCTGAATGCAACTTGAAAATCTCTGAAATGAAAGTTTTTTTCCACTGTGAAGGCTAGCTTAAATGTTTTGAAGCTGTGTACGTGCAGCAGCCGAACTTTACAAACTTATGTCTCTGTCTTTACTCAAGGCTGGAATGTTTGGATAGTGTGTGCAATATCTTGCACGCTTAGGAACATATGCAGTTTCAATCTGACTCACACAGTTGGTATTTGAGCAAAAGATCTATTGTTCTCAACTGCAAAATTTCCATGAGATCTTACTAAGGCTATCCAAACTTGCATGTGCCAAACAAACACTTTCTAGTCTGATATGTACTTGGAAACATATGAGCAACTAGCCTGCGCGCAGCCTCGACACTCCTCCTCCGCGGAAGTATAGCGGAGGAAGTTTTGAGGCTGCGCGCAGGCTAATGAACAACTTTGAGGCACAACAGCCTTAACTTTAGGGGATCATAGGGTAAACAGCGGTGGATTCCCTACATCTTGATTCCATGGTACAGCTCAGAATCAGTTATGGTTGCACTCAGGAACATGGTAGTGTCTTGCAAGTAGTAATCAGTGAGGATTGCAATGAACAATGATATGATTTTCTGTGCAATTATCACTGGCTCCAAGGCTTTACCAAGAAGCCAGCAATTGCATTTAGTGTAGTAGGTGCAGATTCTGTTGATGTAGTACCTGTGAATATGGAACTCATTGAAGATGCAACTGTAGATCTAGCCTTTAATCAATTGTAATTTGTCGTAGGAAAAGCAACAATCTCAAATGATGGTGCAACTATAATAAGGCTATTAGAAATTGTTCACCCAGCTGCAAAGACACTTGTTGATATCGCAAAATCACAAGATGCTGAGGTATTCATTTTACTTATAAATGCCTGTGTATTCAGTGTATTTTTTGCATCAGAGCTCTTATTAGGATCTCCTAAACTCAACACTGACTTCATTTGAATGATGGATTTGAGGAAAAAGCAGTTTTGAGGTTCCTTATGTTGGAAAATAATGTCACCTCATGCTTTGTCATCATTGATTTCCACCATAGTGACATTGGTTATGTAAAGGAAGAATCTGCAAAAAAACCATTCTTTTCAAAACACCCTTTAAAGTCTCTCATTGAAACTTATTGAAATTTTTTGAGAAGGGTACCATTTCTCAAAAGATCAGCCTTAAGTTTCTTAAAGAGTTATTTCAATTTTGCAGGTTATTACTGTAAAATCAAGCCATACCTCAAATGAACCAAAGAAACATATGTTTCAGATATTGATAAATTAACTTCACAAAGGTCATATATATACTTTGTTAGCAAGCTGTTGTAAAACCTGGTTTCCATCCAATTGCCAGATGTTGCATTGTGTCACATGCAGTTGCCATGAAAGGGCTCTAGTTTATGTGCAACATACCACAGTCATGTTGAAACTAGCTCAAAATATAAATGCACCTCTTTGTGCATGGAC
This sequence comes from Aurelia sp. 4 Dawson et al 2005, assembly GCA_964019985.1. Taxonomy (NCBI): domain Eukaryota; kingdom Metazoa; phylum Cnidaria; class Scyphozoa; order Semaeostomeae; family Ulmaridae; genus Aurelia; species Aurelia sp. 4 Dawson et al 2005. The sequence goes on along the minus strand of OZ026503.1, from coordinate 1,148,599 downwards.
TGTCACAGATAGTCAAAGGGATCTCAGCAAACCTTTGCCATTATCTGCAAACAGGCTTACAATATTATTTTGTTTCACATCTCTCTGCTTTTCTGCCAACAGGTTGGAGATGGTACAACAAGCGTTGTGTTGCTTGCAGTAGAATTTTTAAAACAAATAAAACAAATAGTTGAAGATGGTGTGCATCCACAAGCAGTAATCAAAGCATACAGAAAAGCTACAAATATGGTATCATCACTTTAAATATTATATTAATGTTTAAATCTCTGTTTGTGAGCAGTTTATCACAGAATATGGTGTTTGCTGGAGATGAACCAAGTTTGGCTCAAAACGTACAAACATGTTTGAGTCAATAACATAATGATGTTGTACTGTTTATGTCAACCACTGTTTAAGTCTCCTGGATTTGTCAAAGTATTTAACATGCATGGAACGTTGATAAAATGAATCAACAATGATTGTTGTTGCTTGCCGCATCCTTCACTTTATCATCAAACTGCTCTCTCCAATGAATTATAGAATATGATGTCTGCTGAATGATGATAAAAAGCTTCCAAGAATTTCAAGGAAGTTTCAAGGTATAAAGCAAAAACTGATTTGCCTCAAGGTTTTGCGGTGTGAATTCCCAAATTGGACATTGCCTTCTTCAAGGGAAATATTTTATCACCAGGCATGCAATCAGTTGCTCCCAAATAAACGCTTAGGTGCATACCTGCATGTGCCGTTCTCTTGCAACCCTCCCCCACTAAAAGCCCTGCATTGTTTGGAAACTTTCTCTAAAATGTAAAAGGATTAATAGGTTGTCTTACAGACTAAAAAACCCTTTAAGAAATGTAGGAAAGCTTTAAATTGGGTGCCTCTCTTGATGAGAAGTTCAGGAGAGCTTTTTGGATCAGTGATGACAACCACTCGCCGTTCACAATATTTATATATTTGTGACACTATACACATTGTCTGAGATCTTATTCTGGAACTGAAATTACACTGCTGTCAACATTTGTATTCCAATTGATTTACTGAGAAAGATTTTGAATTCGTTCCAGGCTGTTTCAAGGATAAAAGAGATCTCAGTAAAGATAAAGAAAGATGATGAAAAGTAAGTTTATAATATGAAAATAGCTTTATTTGCATTGGCAAAAAGACCGCTACAAGCTGATGAAATTATGAGAAGCTTTTCAGGAATTTTTGAAAATTATATATAAACCTGTTCAGATCAATGATGATAATCTAATTTGCTGTTCACACACTGAATCCTATGCTGATTTTTATCTTCCTGAGATCTGACTTATTTTCTGGAACTTGTCTTTGATTAGATTTCATGAGCTGTTCATATCACTTTGCCATGTTTTGTAAAAATTGGAATCTGCCATAGTTTTAAAGGGAATATGGTTAAACATGGTTAAAAGCTGGCTCGGCTAGGTTAGAATTACAGTCTATTTTTGGTAACTTTGACATGTGCTGGTTCATTCTGTGGCTAAAGACACAATGGTTGTAGAGGCATTTCTTTACTTACCTATATATTTGTTGTGGCAACTTCATGTAGCTACATATGTTAAGTTTATGTTAAGTCTCTCTTTGTATGTTTGAATTCATAATTCTCTGATCCATGGTGCCCATCTCACCAGGCCATATATATACCTTTACAACAGCAACAACACCAATTTTTCATGTTGAACAATTTGTTGTCTTTGATTTTCAGAGAGATGAGAAGCTTACTAGAACATTGTGCTGCAACCGCCTTGAGTTCAAAGTTAGTTGCAAGACATAAAGAATTTTTCAGTAAAATGGTTGTTGATGCTGTTTTGCATTTAGATGAATTACTTCCACTGAATATGATTGGCATGAAGAAGATTCAAGGAGGTGCACTGGAGGTAACCTTTGTTCTGTATTGCTCACATAGATTTAAATGGCCACAAGGGCTGGTTTTAACCCCTCTTAGTAAAGTTTTATATATACTTGAATACTCTTGGCTGTTTGAAGAATACCATTTTAGCTCTTGCTTCCCACAAGTTCACCTCAAATTTTGGGAGTAGATTTCTGTTCTTAAAATATCTTTTTGACTTTGTTTTCTCTTGACTCATTTAAGAATAGCTCACCTAAATATCACCACAAGGGCCATTTACAGCTCCTCTGCTTGCCTGGCCATAAGACTTTTAAGCACCAAAGCTGTCAAGCAAATGGCTCTCTTAGTAATGTTCAGATGAGCTATTCATAGATCAATTGACAGAAAAGAATTAACAGAAAATAGACATCATAGAAAGCAGTTTACTTGTTTGAATAGCTAGAGATAGTAATCTACAGCTGCCCACAGGGCTCATTAAAATTTTTTTGTTCCTGGTAGCAAGTTAAGCAGTTTTGTTTCTTCTTACACAATTCTTTCTTCTTTCCCTATATAACACCCCATGCTATCCCAAATCCTGTCTCTCCTTCTTTCTTTCACTTCTTTTTCCTTTCTTTCCATCTCTTTTTCTCTTTCTCCCATTTTCCTTCCTGAGAAATTTGAGTATTTCACTTATCTTCCTGGTAGCGCTGCTACCACGCTACTTCGTTTTTTTTGAGCCCTGGCTGCCCACCGGCGTTTGAGGGGAGCCTGGAGGAAAGTGAGAGCTATGTCACTTCTGAAACAGCCAGGCCAGCCCTGCAAAAGTTTTCATAACCAGACAAAGCATCACAACCTTCAAATTCTGTTCTTTTCAGGACTCATTTCTGGTGTTAGGAGTTGCATTTAAGAAGACATTTTCATATGCCGGTTTTGAAATGCAGCCCAAGAAATACAAAGATCCAAAAATAGCTTTACTGAATGTTGAACTTGAGTTGAAAGCTGAAAAGACTAATGCTGAAGTTAGAGTTGATAGTGTTGAGGTAAGGAGTGTTCTCTATTACCAAAGAGATTTTAACTTGATGATGTGTTACCCAAACTTGAATTGCTTTGCAGGAACTTATTTATAATTAGATCTTGAAGTTCAGGTTTGAAATCATGAAACAATAGATGTGAAGAAAATTAATGCACTAACTGTCCTTTTCTGAGCGTATTTTTCATTGATTTTATCTGCTAGGAGTACCAAAATATTGTTGATGCAGAATGGTCAATCCTTTATGAAAAGCTTGATAATATTGTAAAGAGTGGTGCTAAAGTTGTCTTGTCAAAATTGCCAATTGGTGATGTTGCCACGCAATACTTTGCAGACAGGTCAGTAGATTACTGAAGGAATTATAAAATTCTAAACATCTAGCAAGAAGAAATCATAGCTTTATCAAACTGTATTCTTAGATCTATGATGAGAAAATTTGATGTTCACACACTGAATTTTGTGATTGAGAATCATACTCTCTGAGATCTCAATGTAGGTCTAAATGAAAGTCACGTGGCTAGCCAGTGCACGTAGAAAGCCCATGTTGTTGTTATTTGGTTGTGTCTGTAAAATAACTATATAAGTCAATAATATTGACAAAAGGTCTCTTTGTATCTCATTTTACATGCCGAAAATTGTTTATGTACCTCTGTGATGATTTAGGCTATGTGCTTGCTAAAATGCTTCATTATCTAAGTGATAATGCTGGACTGTTGCTATTTCAGAGACATTTTTTGTGCTGGGAGAGTGACAGATGAAGATTTGAGAAGAACAATGAAAGGTTGTGGTGGATCAATACAAACATCAGTTCAAAATATTAGTGACAGTGTCTTAGGGACTTGCCAAGATTTTGAAGAAGTTCAAATCGGTGGTGAAAGGTATATATGTTTGAAGCGTTGTCAATTTATTTAGATTTATCTATGTTCATTTGCGATCAATTATAGTTTCAATGAACTCTTTGCAATTGGCTCTGTAGATTCCCAAAATAGTGTTGAGATTAGCATCTTTTTCATATAAAATATCATGCGAAGCGTCTGCAAATAAAGATAATTGGAGTGTTTTCTATGAGTACATTTGCACTGCTGCAGTTTCACATGAGATATAATTCGAGACAACCTTTAGTCCAGTCCCTTTGGTTCGTTAGCACCGATCACCAATGGGTTTGTACAAAAGACAGTTCCACAACATACTGTTCTCTTATATCTGAAGCGGTGTTGAAATAAACTGAAACATGTAAGGTCAGTGATGACAACCACTTGCCGTTCACAATTTTTTGTGACATTTTACACATCGTCTGAGATCTTGCTAAGAAGTTTCAGAAACGAGAAAGTTGATTGGATTATGTGTTCCAGAATACCGTAAAGTCCTGTGTATAAGCCAGGCTTTTTCTGTCTTTTCGTTTATGATATAAGGAAACATCTTTGACCCTGAATGAATGTTATCCAGATTATTGCAGGGTTTTACGGTATAAGAATTGTGTGATTATGTATCAATTTTTGCATTGCAGGTATAATTTGTTTAAAGGATGTCCAAACGCAAAAACATGCACATTTATCTTGCGTGGTGGAGCTGAACAGTTTATGGAAGAAACAGAACGATCATTACATGATGCAATCATGATTGTTAGGAGAGCGCTGAAGGTATCTAGTTTCCCTAACTGTATTTTCATTTTGTAATTTTATTTGTGCAATATATGTGAGGAACCATTGTGAATTTTAGGCCATCAGTGATAATGCCACTCACATTTAAGACTCTTTTCGTAGGCGGTAGTGAGTGCTATCAATTTTCCTTTATATCACTGCTGCGAAAGGTTTTAACATCATGATACTGTTCTGTGCTCTTTGGATCTATGATGACAACCACTCGCCGTTCACAGTTTTATTTGTGACACCATACACATTGTCTGAGATCTTATTCAGGAGCTGAATTTACACTGCGGTGGTATCCTAATACACCCTATGCAAAATGACATCAGTTCTTTTGAAATGCTTCATTCGCCTCAAGATGATGTGGAGCTAAATCCCAAAAGGGTGCATTTCTCTCAGCTTTTATGAAATGGTTTTGTACATGCATCTGCATCAGGTGCAGATTTCTTGCTGTGCTGAGATTTGCAGCATTCGCCTAGAATTGAAACAAATTGTAAATAATGTCTATTCTAGTTTACCAGGGGTGATGCATCATAAGAGCTATCTCACGATTTTGTTGCCCCTACTTTCCGAGAGCTATTATTATAGTTTACGTATTTCAACGTAAATTATTTTGAAGAGTTTTCGAGAACTTCTCTTTCTGAGAAGAGGGAACACTTATTTTTGAAGGGAAGTAGCATTACTTGTTTACTGAAATCCATGTCCGTTTGTGGTTCAGTACAGAATTCTCGACGACTTAAAGAGTTTAAAAGTTAAAAAACGAAGATCAGTACAAGTAAAAGGAATTGGCCAGTTTGGGCATGGAACATAAGAGTCTGTTACTGGAATTTTTAAGTTAAACTAAATTTTGTATATATTAATTTACAGAACGATGCAGTTGTGGCAGGTGGTGGAGCCATTGAGATGGAACTTAGTCGACATTTGCGTGAACATTCACGAACAATTGCAGGCAAAGAACAATTACTTATTGCAGCAATGGCAAAAGCATTTGAAGTTATTCCTCGTCAATTGTGTGATAATGCTGGATTCGATTCAACTATTATTCTCAACAAATTGCGACAGAAACACGCTTCAGGTAGGAGTTGTTTCAGAAATTTCTACTAGGAATCTTATCTTTTTCTCGCATTACCAAACAATCCTTTTTAGTGTTTGATTTTTTGGAAAATTCAGCGATGCAAGTGTTGAATGTTTTAAGTTAGTGTTCAAATATAAGGGCATCTTGATAGATCCCCAAAAATTTTCACAGACAAATGGGGATGATCCCAGGGGAGGTGCATAACATGTTGAGGGTAGGGGTATGTGTCGCCCGTGGGTTTTCGAGCCCAAAATTCTCTAAATAGGGGTCCTTTTTGGCAGATTTTCCTTAAATATGGGTTGGTTTTGGCTGAAATTCGCAGAAAATAGGTAAAAAGTTTTAGCTTTCCTCCAAAATTCATCATAATAGCTTTCTTCCAGAATTCATCATTCATCATAAAAATAAAAGAGGACGAAGGCAAGTTTTGGTAATTAGAAAAGGGTGCCTGTCTGAAAATCGAGCGGCAGACCCCATCCATCCACAAGTCATGTACCCCCCAGGGGGGATGATATCAGCCCTTAATGTCATGCTGGTCTCTTCGAAATGCCGAGTTTTCTAAATTTGGTAGTAACATGGTTTATGCAGATGTAAAAGAGATGTGGTTGATGTTATATGATGCTTTTACCTAACTCAAATGACAGCTTTATGATGATCAGTGATGACAACCACTCGCCGTTCACAATATACTATTTGTGACACTATACACATTGTCTGAGATCATACCAATAAAGATTTTGAGTTGCTAGCTTCAAGCAATAATGGCAACTCATTTAAGCTTCAACATGGAAGGGGATGGTCATTTCTTGAGCCTTCGATTTGGGTGCAAGGAAATCTGTTTCCCAATAATCATTTTGTTATCCAACATTGAGACGTCTCAATTTTTCTTTTCGTGTAAAGTGTTGCTACTTACATGACCGCATTCTTTTTATGCCAGTCCTCTGGCCATAGACAGTATCAATTCTGTCCCTGAACGCAACTTCGCATTCGTTTTTAGGTGGACTTTGGTTCGGTGTTGACGTAAACAAAGAAGATATTTCAGATAACTTCGAAGCGTTCGTTTGGGAACCAGCAGTCGTGAAAGTCAATGCAATCACCGCTGCCTCAGAAGCCTGCTGCTTGATTCTCTCTGTTGATGAAACTGTCAAGAACCCGAAATCGAATGTGGAAGCACCTCCGCCAGGGGGAATCCCACGACCACGATAACATGTGACTCCCCATATCACGATGATTTGCTCCATAACGGTAGCTATTAACACTTATTTAAGAAAAACGATTTCCCCGATATTTGAGCAAGGTGGAATTGATGTTGTAGAGAGAAAAGAGAGATAGTTTCTGTTGATATATAGTGTAATTATTGAAAATTCTGAATTTATTTGTATTTGAATCTTCAGAATATATGTTCATGACAACGAAAAACTGCTATCCAGTGGTCCCATATCAGTTTCGAGTATTTTCTTTCCTCAAGCTCACTCATTGTCTTTAGACCTAATCGGCTGAGGTTTGTTTTACCCATTTCAAGTCTTGTGACAATAATCTTTTGAAGTTTTTGTATTGCATTCATGACACAACTTTTCGTGGCTAGAAATAATTAGAAGATATTAAACAGCAGTTTGATCACGTGACTTGAAATGGCAAAAATCAAACCTCAGGCAATTTCGTCTTATATTATTCATTGTTGAATGGAAATGTTTCAATCATTAAAATGTGACTATCTCCTGAATTAAAAGAATACGTCTTTCGTCAAGGAAATTTAGATAAAGTTATGGTCACCAAAAGACCAATGCAATACATGCTTCAGATTTACCTAACATATTACATTACGCAATTGATAATACGGATAGCCTGTAAAAATTCTTGACAGTATCTAGATTTAGCAAGATTTAGCAAAGAATAGTAAACCAGCGCAGAGCGACTGCCTTCAACCTTCAGATTTTACTAAATACTGCATTTGATTGGGGGTTTGATTTGGCAGGGAGACAACCTTCGAGCTTACTTTTATGATATTTTGGCATTTTAACTCGAGACTGTGGAAAATGTAGACTTTCCTTCCCCCCCACGGTTTTATATTTGCGTTCATTGTCATTCATAAACCAGTTAGGTATTTTGTACTAAAATCCAACGCGACTGAAATGAGAAGAAAACTGAAAAATGTGTTGATTTAAAGACTGCAAAATTGCTTTACATATTGTATCAAATTGAATCAAACATGGCGACATTCCTGTCAATATTTATATTAAGATGCCACTTGTAAGATACTTAGAATTTGAATTAAACCCTAACTGTAAACCCTAATGAGCAACTTTCAAAATGAATTGTAAGATTTTTCAGAGGCATCCTTCCTCTTGTTTGCCTTATTTTCCTCCAAGTTGTTTTTTGGGTGAGTTTCTTCGGCGAAATTCTCGGCATCTGTCAGTGTTGCTTTCAAAGTTCATCTTTAGAGCATCAATTTGCGCTATTGTCAATATGTTTTTATTTAGATTGTTTATTTTATTTCATTATTTCATTTTGTTTACGTTTCGTTGCTACATAGTGGTTGCTATAAGTAGCCAGTTTTATTTTTGTTGTACATACCTACGTCGTATGTGGACAGCAAAGTTAACAATTCAGTGAAAAAAATTTCAGGTAAGTTAAAATTTTTCAGCTGCTTCCTTTGACCAAAGCGCCATTTTTCGCACTTCCCGCTTTCTGTTTACAGTAACGTCTGGAAGTTTGAATTCGGAAATAAGAATAACAATTAAGGAAAAGAAACCTAACTTTTCTGTCAAAGAATGAACATACTAAGTTTGAAATCGTTATGAAATGGTCTACATTGGAAGAGTGGGCCAAAGCGGAACTATTTTGTCAACATCTTTGTTTCATGAATGAAATGAGGCAAGTCATTGGTCCTCTTGAGACACATCTCGTATAGCAAATTCTTACTCAATATGTTGCTTTCGCAAATAAGTTTCATTGAGCAGCGTTCCAACGACCAGAGAAGGGTTTTTGTGTTCAAACGTTTCATTGGGGTTATTCCCGATTCGTCCGTAGCGCTTGACCTAGATTCCCATTCTGAATGACTGACTGTATCATCTCTTTCAGGGAAAATGAGTTTTGTTTCGTGTGCGAGCGCAATGCTACTTGCACTTGGTTGCATGTGTAATACTGAAAATGCAGGTATGTATGAATTTGGAAATGTATATCGGTGAGAGAATTACTCGACAATTTCTGACTTGCAAAGTAAATCTGTTTTCTTTTGACTTCACTACATTGCAAAATGCTTAGGAATCTTTTGGTCAGCTAACTTTATCGACTTCCTCAAAATCAAAACGACAATGGAAGTCCCTTGATAAAAGCGAGAAAATGTGTATGCCTCCAATAATTAAGTCGATGGAAGAGATTTCTCCTTGTGTTTTAGTCAAAATGGCAGATTTCACAACCAATAATTTTGTAAAAATCCCCTTGTTCTTAAAGAAGTCTTGTATGCTTTGTGTGAGTGATGTGTACCTTTCAGACCCAATCCGATATGAAGATTTTCCTATTTACACGATGCCGTTTTCATTTCATGTTTACACGATACCATTTTCATTTGATACCAGACTGGGGTTGTTTTTACACGAGGCCGTTTCGCAATTGCTTCACTGTGATCTCTTTGCGTCTATTGCTCAATCTGCATGCAAATAGATTGGATGCTCGTAGAATTGATGATGAGGTTCCGAACCCTATTGAGTTGAGTTAACACCAGATTCGACCGTTTACTCGATATCGAATAGGTTTCATGCCGCTTTCAGGGGGTTTTCATTTGAAAACGCGAAAACTCTATTGAGATGTATTGGATTTATGATTTCTCGTGTAAACAGGAGGTGAATCCGATATGAAATGAAACCCATCTGATGTAAACAGAGAGCCAATATGATGGGTATGAAATCAATTTGATATAAAACGAAAACGGTATCGTGTGAATGGGTTCCTCTGGTAGAACCCTTTTTCTTTCTCTGATAGAATGCCTTTCTTCCTGTGGTATAATGCTTGTCTTCCTCTGGTAGAATTAATGTCTTCTTCTGGTAGATTCCTCGGTCTTCCTCTGTTAGGCTGCCTCTCTTCCTCTTGTAGACTTCTCTTTCTTCCTCTGGTAGACTCTAATGCCTGTGGCGAGTTTCACGGTAATGTGAACATTCCCGTGAATGAGAATGACAGTAATTTAGGTACCCCTCCCCTTCCCTCCTCATTGAACTGTTTTCCATTTCTACGAACAACTTTTTATTGTCGCAATTCCCACATGAAATCTAAGCTGAGACGGACTGTAGTTTGGAAAAGGATGAAAATGGTTCGAAGTGTTTTGGTTACTGCAGATCACAACGAAAGTACGGTCATTTTGAATAGCTTCGAACAAGCAAACAAGTACAGACAGCTTTTCGTCAGTTCAGTGTCGTAAACCGCTTACTACTACCCTACCCTGTGTACCATTGCTTCAAAATTGAAATGAAAGGAAAATAAGAGGGAAAGAAAAGAGGGAAAGGGGTGATTCCATATAACCTCATCAGATGGATGTCAAGTCATGTTTTCGAAATCTTCCCAAATTTTTTCTCTAGCTAGTTAATCACGAGCTGATTTCAAATATTTAATTTCAGCTCAATATCTCATTTGGTTGACAAGCAATAATTCATTGAAATTTTGGCCCATTTGTCAGTAAGGTGTCACTTTTCACAAGGCAGCATGTTTGAGACCCAATGGAACTAAAATAACATCTTTTTAGAACCGTTTCCACTTTGCTGTTGCTTTACACAGTTGAAAGCTTCACAAAAAAGTCAAATTTGAATTAACTATCGAAATCGTTTGCATGTAGCTATCGCTGCTTTAAAATCACACAAATGTCATGCGTTGATGCGTTAGAAATGAAGCACTCGCATTTTTTGGTAATTATGTCTTTTAAAACATAAAAGCTGGAAATTCGGTAGCTAGTACCATGAAACTGTGCCCATCGAAGAATGGAATAAAAATGAAACTGCAGTGTTTCACATATCAATGTGTTCAGTTAAGGCCAATGCAATGTTGATTAGACACCTCGGACCACATTTTTTGGTGAACTTTGTTAACTTTCAAAAAATATTTTCGAGATTTCTGTTCAATCGAAAATTTCCGAACTTGTTTCTTGATAATGTGCACTTATAAAAGTATGCTTAAGCGTTGAAAAAATCAATTTTATACTTTCACAAGGTACACATTTTGCCCTTTGAAATGGCTCGAAATCCAAAATGGCGGATATATGCCATGTTCAGCTGCCTGAAACCATATGGTCCGGAATAATGATTGCGATTGGAAAAATTGTGTTGCTTGTCTACGTTGAGTTCTCATCATGAGGCGATTCCAGAGATCTAACGAGAATTGGAAGTCTGTTAATTTCAATTATGAAGTAGGCGTTGTTGACAATAGTGACTTGTGTAGCATTATGTATGATACACATGTTTTCTTCTTTGTTGATTAAAGATTCCACCGTAACACTATAGTCACAACACCATGGATGTAAGATCCAGTTTTTGCATCACATGTGTCTCTAGATTTTCCCATCCTTGCTTGATCCATCATTCCTAATCGTAATGGGAGGGTACAGCAGCGGCATTTTGAATCCATTTGCATCCAAAGTATCTCAAGTTTCAGAGGCATTTACAGCATCAGTTCAGTTATAATTACCAAATGATTGTCCTCCATGCTTCATCACTTATTTTGAATGTCAGAGTACAACCAGTGGCATTTTGAATCTATTCACATCAATTGCATCTCAAGATTTAGTTCCATATAAGTAGCAGTTATGATTATCAAATGGTTGTCCTCTATGCTTGATGTATTATTTCTAATGTCAGGGTTTAAACATTTGCATTTTTAATGTTTCATATGCATCTCAAGATTAAGAACCATTTATGGTATCAGTTATGATTATCAAATGATTGCCCGTTGTGCTTTTCTGTTATGTCTAATGCTAGGGTGCAAACAGTGCTTAGTCCATTACCTGGCTCAATGCCACTGTTTGTACCCTGAAATTCAAAATAACAGATCCAGCATGGAGTACAACCATTTGGTAGTCACAGCTGATACAAAATATGGCTCTAAATCTCGAGATGCTTTGGATGCAAATGGATTCAAAATGCCACTGCTTGTACCCTCCCATTAGGAATGATAGATCAAGCACGGACGATAATCTTTGGAAATCACTGTTGATCATAAATTTGTTTTAAAATCTAGGCCCCGTTCACACGGGAACGCAATCGTTCCGTTCCATATCGTTCCGTTCCGAAAAGTGGAACGCTCAGGGGTTGCGTTCACACGGGAACACTTGAAATAACATCGTTCCGTTCCAAAAAGTGGAACGATGAAAAAGTGATACGAAAAGTGGAACGATACGCAATCGTTCCGTTCCGTTCCCGTGTGAACAGGCAATGAGGTCAAAACTGGTCCAAAAACGGAACGATAAGATTTGTTTCCCTAAGCGCATGCGTGGATGTAGTTGTTACTGAGAAAAATGGCAAGGACTGAAGAAAAAACTGTGGAACGGAACGATTGCATTCCCGTGTGAACAGAAACAAAAACCGATACGCAATCGTTCCGTTCCCGTGTGAACAGTCTATTTTTGCGTTCCAGAAACTGGAACGAAGATGGAACGGAACGATAGCGTTCCTGTGTGAACGGGGCCCTAGAGACACATGTGATGCAAAAACTGGATCTTACATCCATGGTGTTGTAACTATAGTGTTACGGTGGAATCTTTAATCAACAAAGAAGAAAACATGTGTATCATACATAATGCTACACAAGTCACTATTGTCAACAACGCCTACTTGATAATTGAAATTAACAGATTTCCAATTCTCGTTAGATCTCTGGAATCGCCTCATGATGAGAACTCAACGTAGACAATCAACACAATTTTTCCTATCGCAATCATTATTCCGGACCATATGGTTTCAGGCAGCTGAACATGGCATATATCCGCCATTTTGGATTTCAAGCCATTTCAAAGGGCGCAATGTGTATCTTGTGAAAGTATAAAATTGATTTTTTCAACGCTTAAGCATACTTTTATAAGTGCACATTATCAAGAAACAAGTTCGGAAATTTTCGATTGAACAGAAATCTTGAAAATATTTTTTTAAAGTTAACAAAGTTCGCCAAAAAATGTGGTCATAGGTGTCTAATCAACATTGCATTGGCCTTAACTGGACACATTGATGTGTGAAACACTGTAGTTTCTTTTTTCATTCCATTCTTCGATGGGCACAGTTTCATGGTACTAGCTACCGAATTTCCAGCTTTTATGTTTTAAAAGACATAATTACCAAAAAATGTGAGTGCTTCATTTCTAACACATCAACGCATGACATTTGTGTGATTTTAAAGCAGCGATACATGCAAACGATTTTGATAGTTCCGTCAAATTTGACTTTTTTGTGAAGCTTTCCACAATGTAAAGCAACAGCACAGTGGAAACGGTTCCAGAAAGATGTTATTTTAGTTCCATTGGGTCTCAAACATGCTGCCTCGTGAAAAGTGACACCTTACTGACAAATGGGCCAAAATTTCAATGAATTATTGCTTGTCAACCAAATGAGATATTGAGCTGAAATTAAATATTTGAATCAGCTCGTGATTAACTAGCTAGAGAAAAAATTTGGAAAGATTTCGAAAACATGACTTGACATCCATCTGATGAGGTTATATGGAATTACCCAAAGAAGAAAGGAGGAAACTTTCTTTCCTTCTTTATTTTTCTTTTAATCATTTTATGGGCTCTAGTAGCCAGAGTAACTGCTACCCCCAGTATTCTTTGCATCGTCATCACCTTGTGAAAATACATCGACCAAAATCTCTCTCCTCACAGAGATGAACAGAAGCATTAAAGTGGCCTATTGTCCAAGCGACATAACCTTGATTTCTGATTGATACGGAGGTGCAGTTGTTAGATGGGAAGAGCCTCACTTTGTTGCCGAGAAAAAGGATACGAGGATCGATTACTACCCGAGTAAACGGGCTGGCACAAGGTTCCTAGTCGGGAAAACGTTCGTTTCATATCTTGCAAAAGACGATTTTAGTAATACCGCCTGGTGTAACTTCACCGTTACTGTCCTTGAATGTAAGTTTTGTATTTAATATCTTTTCTTTGAAATCATTCTGATAATTTCAGCACACAAACCGCTCAGGGGGAGGTATTTGATACAGGTATGAGATGCGCCACTTGCTCTGTAAAACGGTACTCAAAAATACGTGCAGCTGAGCAAAATGCTAACCATAGATGCCTTTTGAAAGGTAACCGAAAAATTGTCCAAGCCCCGTCACAGGATGCCCAGGCAGATAACTTAATTGTTCAGTTAAGTTAACTGCCTGGGCTTCCTGTGGCCCCGTAAAACTATGAAGTTTGACTCGTCTCATGTATTGTATCACTCCGAGGGCACTTGAGTGACGTGAAGCAAAGACTTAGGAACCGGGAGGGCACTGGGAGCACCTGCCCCAAAAACATTGTAACAAACTAAAGGGCGCTCCTTTTGTCCTAGGGTTGCCCTTTTTTAAGACTGATACGGACTGAACGTCTCCTTGCATGTACTCTGCAATTGTGTTTTGTTTTGTTTACTTGTTTTTTTGTTTTGCTGTGATGAAAAAAAGACATAATTAGAATTAAGACTTTTTCAGCTTTGTACCACATTTTTACCGATGCATATTAAATCACCTTTCTTGTGGCAAAATCACCATTTGAATTGTTGTGCTCCTGAAATTTTAAGATTCTTCTATGGCCCGGACGTAAAGACATCAGCACAGTCATTGTGGGACATTTACGAGGACACGGAAAGTAAGCACAAACGCAAATGACCCTATGAAAGACTCGCGAGAAACTTCCAGTGCTGATTGAAATTTGGTTTTTTTTTAAGATGCATGTGCATCGTTGCTTTTCCGTGTGCTTCAGCTCAAGAAGCCCGCAGTACGAAATATTTCTATTCTTTGCATAGCTGTCTGTCGACCACCGAGTTTGCCAAAGCATGGAAAATTGGTGTGTTTGATGAGAAATGGGTTGGATCATATTTGTGCCGTTGCATGCAAAAGGAGAGTAAGCACGCGAGTTGAGTTTGGGCACATCAAGTTCTGCTCCAATTCTGGGGAATGGATTTCCGTTGAGCTGTTTGCTGCGCCTGAAAGTAATTGTAAGTCAAAAATGATGATATAATGCAAAATCTATTTGTATGATTGAAATGAAAAAAGACTGTGCGACTGTTCTTCCAGCAAAGAACCAACGCCCGTGCTCTAGATTACGACTAATCAATGTCTGATTCCGTAAAACAGTTTTCTCTGGATCCTTTCATGCCCAGGTCTCTAGAAAATTTCTGCAAAATTTTATCGATGTTTGCTTACCTTTTTCAGTGCTTTCAACAACGAAATTTAGAAAAATCGCTTGTAGCTCTAGACATGAAAAGTTGCAGAAAACACTAGAACCAAATTAAGGCCTTTTGCTAAAGACTGCGTCAAGTATCTTCAAAATATATACAGTGCACGGGTTATCGTGGCATTTCAAGAGTGAATTTTTTATGTACATACCTGGTAGCATCTGTGTGTCTTTTATTTCAAATCGAAAAATTGTTTGCTTATGTTCAGAAGCATGTGGTTAGGCTACATGTGGTCTAATTCGATTATTTAGATTTTTACATGAGGAAATACAAATTAATGAATATTTGAAGAAAATTTACGAGTCCATGATATACAAGATTAGGCTCTTGCATTTTTGGTTTATGATATATCCTGTCTTATTTTATCGACAATATTGTACACTTCTGAACGTGATATTAAATTTTTTCGTTTCTTTTGACAGATATCTTGAAGAATGAGGTGCCAGATTTTTGCAAGTTGAGTAGCATCCGTCCAGGAATGATAAATGCCATCAAGTCTGAGTTTCTTTCATTTCTGAGAAGGAGAACCCCATTTTGTTGGATGCAAGTTGCTGGCAAACATTGCACAACACAAAATGTCAAGATCATGATGCCAATGAAATGAGTTTTGAAGAAGTTTAGCTGTTTTTCTTTGTCGACTGCTTGGTAGAAGAGCGGAACTTTTATTTTAGCAAGATTTTGTGTCAGAACTGTATGTAGTCTGGCATCTAAAGATATTTAGTCTTTACTTTAGTCCATTTATTCTTTCTTAATTGTATCGTAATTAAAAGTGTCATCTTTTTATGTCAATTTTCCGGAGGGTACTCCTGCAAATGTGAACTGGAATGCACATTTTATTTTGGAGACAGAGAGTCGCAGTTATTTTTAGGGTGAAGAGAGGTGACTTATGATTTCTTTGACATGTCGTTTTTGATTTTAACCCTTGAAACAGCGAAAAGGCACAGAGGTCGCTTTTTTTCCTTCTACAGATTCTCATTCAGTTTGGTTTTTAGAGACAAATCCAAAATCTGCACTCAAGTTCGTATTCGTAGAGGCTCCTCCGATGGATATTGCCTCGCTTTGACGCATGGTCTACATGAAGTATCTTGTTGCCAAGCGATATGAGGAAAGTAAATTTAGGCCCAGATATCTGAGTGGTCGGACGTCATTTGGATGCCGCTCTATGAAGCAAGCTAAATTTGATGAAAATATGTGCTGATGTGAGATCTTATCACAGAAAGAACAGGACATGGATCAATTTGGTGAGGTAAATCTTCGGTGAGTAGGATCCAGCTACTCTTATTATTTATGTCGTCATCGTCAAAAGCAGTCAAAACTTCAGCATTGTGTGGAGCGCGAGGGGGGGGGGCAAAAATAGAGCACTTTTTATGATGGATGTTTCTGTTTTTTATCATAATGTCATGTGCAGTGCACGCTTTTGGACCTCAGACTCGGAGTGATTTAAGGATGCAAGTGCATACACAATTAGCAAAAATTTGCATCTTCTTTTTGCATATGGAAAATTGATCAATAATGTAATGGCAGTGTCAGTGCGTGCATCTTATACCAACTTGAACAAATTCTTATTCTTGGTGTTGCTGTGCTTGAGAAACGAAGAAGAAAGGAAAGGACTCAAATACTTGAACATGGGAATTCCCCCTACTCATGCAGCATACCAGATTGCCTTGTTAACAAAAGTAAGAGCAATCAGGTTAGTACTGTTTTCCCAAATAGGGAATGTTACTCAATTGAGCAATGTTTTGCGCTTTGGAAACAATATGTTGCGACTTCTGTTGCCTGATTGGAAAACAGTTTCCCAAGTGGGAAACAAAATAAAAACCTGTATCAGCACAATAAAATGGCATGGTAGACTTCAAATGGTTTAGATATTCAGATTCAGCAAAAAAACACATAAACTTACCATAGGAAATTTTATTCTATCTTTCTGCCCAATTGAGAAATGTTGCCTGGTCAGGCAATGAGTTTGCATTGAATTTCAATGAATTTGAATAGTGTTGCCCAAATGGGCAACATTTACCATTTTGGGAAAGGGTAGTTTTCCCCAAAAATTCACAAAATGTTTCATGAAAAGATGGATGGATGCTATTTAGATTTGGCATATTTTTAATCATTCCGTTCAATTCTGTCACAGGTGGTCTGCAGGATATAATGGTGGCTCCATATATTACACTGATGCGGTGACTATCACCCATGTTTCTGGAAACTGCATCAGATTTCTAAACACAGAAGACAATGAAGAAAGGTTTCTTGAAAGTCCAGGAGATGGGATTGGAGCTTTTGCTGTCAATACTGTTTACAACACAATCGCCCTTTCAGAAGTTTGTATTGATGCCAGGATCTTTGTTTATGATGTGTCAGATTTTTCCAAGACAAGGAGTGTGCTCAAAGGTATGTTGTCAAATTATTTGGCAATTTTTATCACATTAACATTGCAAGAATCTGTACAGGGCCTGTGCTTTGTATAAGACATGTTACTCAACTCCACATCAAATAAAATGTCAATTTTTGTTATTGTAGGGGCTGGAACACTTGGTTGCTCTGCTTTAGCATTTGCAAATAATGGAAGTTTGCTGGCAAGTTATGCAGAAGATCCAGATTGCACTTTGACTCTTTGGTAAGGATGTTTTGGACCATTAGGTATTCTTCTCTTTTTTGTAAGATAGAAAATGGCAACATAATTATCAATGATTATTATCATTATCTTGACATCACATCAATCATTGGTTAGGCAGATAAGAAGCTTTATAATATCTAGAGAAGTTGAGTTCTTCAAAAAATCTGTGCTCATACTTTATCTCAGATTTCTTGAAGATACAAGTACAATAAGCCTATTAGCTATTCTACAAACGAGCCTGGATCGAGTGTTATTTCTATTTACAATTTTATATGCAAGTTTCAGTTTCATATAATTCAAATTCTCTACATACAATTTACAATTCTACAGTACATACAAATAACTAAACTACATGGTTTGAATACCTAATTTTACGAAAAAATTAATACAATGTTACAGAAAACTAAATACAATATACAAATACGAAGAGGAGCTAAATAATAAATTGTATGTAGGGAATTGTATGTATGCAAGGTTCAATCAAGTGGCATTAGAGCTTCTTTTCCTGTTGTGCACTTTCAAAAATCCTTCAAAATACATCAAAGTGTCATTCAATTCACAATTGTTTTTAACATAGCGAAAAAGTCTATTACAGCTGTACTGTATGAATGAATGTGATTGTTTTCCTATGAGGGAGCAGCCATAGGTATGTGATGGGTAGGGTGGTCAGACATAAAATTATTTGAAAAAACGATCTGAGACCCCAAATGTTTTGAGACCCAAAAGTTCTTTTTATAGCTTTTTCATCGGATCCACTGTAATATTTTGGTGAAAAATTCAGCCTGGCACTTGCCTTGTCAAATTTTCTCAACGGCAACCCCAAAAACTCTTCAGTGACTTCAATGCATTGGCCAATTTCACTTCAAAAATTTTAAAATTTTTATCTCTTTCCTCAACCTGTAGGAATTGGCCTGAAGAAATTAGAATAGGCTCCATTGTTGTGACTGATTTCATCTGCACTCAGCTATCATTCAACCCACTAAATTGGAGACAAGTTTGTGGAACAAATGACACACAGATGTTTGTTTGGAATATAGAACAACTGAATGAAACTTATAATATAATTACTAGGTAAGCAGAGTTAAGTTTCTGATTTTGAGGATAGAATCAAGTAATTGCAATGTTATAAAGATGTGGAATGAATAAAACAATCTAGGACAGTGGTTGATACTTTTTGAGTTCTAGATTCATGTGACAACAAGAGAACATTGAAAGAAAATAATTCAGTGCAGTTGCCTCCTAATACTACATTTAGCTAAAAGATAATTAGATGCATGAAGGATCAACAAATCAGTTTTGGGCATAAGTTTTTGGAAACAAACTTTTTGATAGTTTTGCTTGGAATCTATCTGCTTAAGAGATATTTTGCAAACCTCTGAAAACAATCTATTAAGAATTTACTCAACTAGATTTAAACCATAGAATGTTACAGTTACACAGATTTGGGGTTCATTACTAGCTTTCAATGGGGCACACTCCAGAATTTTCCATTTGATTATCATTTTTGAGGAAGATAAACCATGATTACTGAGATATTAATCTAGTTGAATATATATAAGATCATTTTACTTGGTACCACTCCCAAGGCATTCCTGTCTAATGCAAAATGTTACATGAGCAACACTTTCTATTTGTAAACAGTAATAGAATAGACGATTATGCTAAAGATGGCAGCAAGGAACTTTACCGAGATACATTGCTTTTGAATTATGAATCTTTAATGATTTTATTGGAATTTGATCGAGGAATGCAGTGCATGTTTGGTAAAAAGTTCCTCACCACTATCTTTAGTGCAATGATGTCTTGCAAACCTGTAATTATCTCCATACTGGAAAAGATTGGGACAGCAAATATTGGGAGACAAATAATTTTTTTATATCAAATGTTCAATATTTAGAATTGTATGAAAATATCAGCATCCCAAATTCCTCGCACTTAAAATACGCAGTATATTAACAGGACATTCCTTAAACATCCTTGATGGTACCATTCTTGTTACAGCAAAGTCACACTGCCAATCGTTGATGGTATTGGAGTGGCAGATCCTTTCGATGACCTTCACAGACAAATTAGTCGTTCAGTAAGCCCAATATCTTCGAATATCAGAATTACAAGAACTGCTATTGCTGGCATCGTTGGAGATGAGCAAGGGAAAATGGAACTTGGTAAGTTATTTGTTAACAACTGTTTCAAATTGTGAGAATCGCAAGTCATGCTGTATAATGGAATCATTTTGTGATTTATCATGTCTCAGAACTTGAAGTTTTCAAGCAATTGATATAGCCAACTTAGGCAGGCATTCCACATGGCTTCCAAGGCGAAGGCTCCGAGGGCAGCATTCATTTTCCTCCATTCATCATATCAAATTACATTTCTTGGGCCACATATTGCTTTGCCAAAAGTTCTATTCACTGCATGAAAGTAATTGCTTAGCAATCTTCTAGCATTAGAGCCTTTTGCAAGTTGTACAAGAGAGATTGAATCAAACAAAATTTTGATACATTTTATAGAATTTTTAAAAATTAGCAAAAGTGATTGAAGCTCGGACGCTATTCAATCTAACGTGTCATACAAAATAATGCACTTGGTTAGCCAGAAAAAGTTCCCATTTTTGAAAATTCAAAGCATTAAGAGTACTGCACAGATTTGAATTATTCAGATTCTAGTTAAAAGCTGACAGATTGAAATATTGTTGTATTGTGATATGATATAGGTGGATTCAATCTTAATAGTTACAGTACCTGCAGTACCACTTGCAACAAACATATTGTCATTTATGACATTTCAGTGTTTATATGATAGCGTAGAAAAGGTCTATTATCAAATGTGCACATATTATATTTTTGATGCAGGAATCTACTGACTTTCTCAATGCATCTTTCTTATTTTAGTCGACAGACGAAAGCGATGTTCTCCAAAAGGTCATTGCTGGGGTCAGAACGGACAGATATTTTGTTGTTGCTCTGATGGCCAAATCTTAGCCATAAACTCAGAGACTCAAGCAGTGACACTTTTCTACAATCCGGCAATTCAAGATAGTATGCTGGAAGGTAAACATCATTCACCATGAAATTTTGTAGTTTTCTCTTTCATGTTACGAGTGAGCGGGAATCTTTATCTCTTATTGAAAACTATACGACACAAGCACTACACCTTCTGAAATCTCCAGCTTTTAAGAGCATACGAGAAGAATGGAGCTAGAAATTGACCCAAAATATGTCTCTTCAATGTTTTATGAGATCATTGTTCATTTAAAAGTCTTCATGCAAAGAGGAAAAGGTTATTGCAGTCTGAAACATTGAGATCCGGAAAGCCTGTCTTTTTTGTACTTTCAGTATCAGGCACACTGTTGAAACCTTATGAAAACATGATCGTTCCCGTGTTTAAAACTCCGAAAATCTTTGGCATATTGCAAACATAAATAGCTAAACCTGTATTGCACTTTGAGAAATGGGGTTATTAATTCTTTGCAGTTGTTTTACATTTCACTTGAATGTAGTTACCTGGAAACAGACAATCATGAATCGGAAGTCTTCAGGAGACGTGAATGAGGAACTGTGGAGTCTTAGGTTTATCAAGTTTGGCTAAAAATTTCTTTGTACTCTAGATATTCTGGTGGAAAACCGATCCGAAAACCCATCTGATAATCCTTTAGAAGAGTTAGCTGCAGGCAGCGTGGATTGTTTTGCATTGCATCAAAATGGACTGTTTGCAGCTGGGCAGGTAAATATCACTTTATCATTAGACCACTAAGAGTTCGTTCATTTTAATCAACACAGCTTCTCTGTGGTGAAACTCTGTGTTGCCTTGTTGAATCGACACACTACAAAAACAACAGGTTGTTTCGCGAAGAGCCAGCAACACTTTTTATTTATTTACTACTGATCTCCTTGTATGATGCGGTCAAATTATTTCAAAGCTTTTAACTAGAAATTTGAAACAGTTAATCTTCGAGGAAACTTTCATGCACAAAATTATATCTTTTCTAAGGTCACCCACTAAGGGAAGACATCCTAAAGTCTTTGTTTCCTGTTATTTGTAGGATGGCTGCTTAAGATGCATCAGAGTTGATACTGGAGATTTGAAGATTGCTGATCGGATCAAAATAGGTTCAACTGTCACATCGATGTGTTGGTCTCCTGGTTATGATGCTTTGGCACTGGGAACTAATGACGTAATTCTTTTCATTTTTACCAGTATAGGCTTCAAATTATTCGATAATGTAGCCACTGCAGTAAATCCCCGCGTGTGAGAACCTAAATTTTTAGAGCCATACCGAATTAGGTTTTCTAAGAGTACAAACAGCTAAGGAGGAGGTCCAGATGTTAACAGCCAATCAGATCCACCTTTATCACTTAAGATGGCTTACTACAGAAAATCTCAAAATTATCAAACGGCGACAGGGGGCTGCATACCAAGTAAAAATAAGTTCAAAATACAAACAAACAGTCAGTTAAGGTTGCTTGCCACTGATATAAATTTCAAAGCGCTACACACTCGGTGTTCTATTGCTAGTGATATCTACTGCTATTTGCTCGCATTAAGGAGAGAAAGTCATTGTTTTTTGTTTTGGAAGTCTACCTTTATCCAGACCCTTTAACCCTTTCACGCCCGGCTAAAATTAGGCTTAACAAGAAAACCTAACGTAGATTGTCGTTTTCCAGGGGGTATCATAATCAGTGATTCAGTAGGCAATAGATAAATGCAATGTGCATAACCTTTCAAATCAATCAAAATTCAAAATGCTTTACCCCCTGAAAAATTCGCATTTCTCATTGAATACTGTCGGGCCATACGGCCCTTCCGGGGGTGAAAGGGTTAAGCATTCTTTTGTCTCGGTATTTACATCATTTTCCTCTTTCAGGGTTCTGTCTTGGTTTATTACCCAGATGAATCACACAATTTGTTTCCTATGTTTCAAAATCATAATGAAAAAATAATAGGAATTGACTGCACCTTGGGAGAGGTCCCACACTGCGTCGTAAGTATTGTGATATTGCACTCTTTTTGTACTTTCCGTTGATTTCTAAGTCACCATTTGTTAAGCTGAAAACATTCGTTGCTTCCTTGAAGACATGAATGGGAGTGTATCTGGCATATGAGAGCATGCCCTATATACCTGAAAATAAGGGCATTGCTCTCATACAGGGTGTGGCCAAAAAGAACGCACCTTAATGCCCAGTTCACATTGCTCTGTTTTTCTTGGTATCCGTTTTTGTTACATCGAAGCTAGCCGTTTACATTGCACACCGCTTTCGTACAGAAACGAGAAGGAGAACATCCATTTTTGTGCGTTCACATTGATCCACATGATTGCAAATACGAAGCCAAAACTATCCGTTTTTGTGCGTTCACATTGATCCACATGATTGCAAATACGAAGCCAAAACTATCCGTTTTTGTGCGTTCACATATATCCACATGATTACAAATACGAAGCCAAAACTATCCGTTTATGTGCGTTCACATATATCCACATGATTACAAATACGAAGCCAAAACTATCCGTTTATGTGCGTTCACATATATCCACATGATTACAAATACGAAGCCAAAACTATCCGTTTTTGTGCGTTCACATTGATCCACGTGATTGCAAATACGAAGCCAAAACTATCCGTTTTTGTGCGTTCACATTTCACCGGTTTTGTGAAAGTCATTGTTCAATGTTACAACATGATGCATTCATAGGAAGAAAATTGAATTATAAAGAGCGGAAAATTTTTCTTGAAGAGGCTTCTGGGCTGCAGGGTTCATGATGAAACCAATAGGGCCATCAAATCATTTTTGCAGATGTTTAGGGGCTATGTAAACAGTTTCTGTTTCTTGCATTGGGCTACATAATTTCACGGGGAACTTTGAAATCCCTTCCGCCCCCTTCTGTTTCATTCTTTATGACAGCTCCCCTATAATTGGGTTTCATGTCTTCTGCAACACCCTGTATGTGGGTCTTTCTGGAAATAGTACAACACTATGAGATACTATCTTATTGATACAGACGATCTTTTATTCTCTCAAAGTAGATTCAAGCAATATTTGTTTTCACTGCCATGCCCCGATATGGAGGAAAACACTTTGCGAGGCCATGCGCCGATGTGCGATTTGATTTGGGAGAAAACATCATAATTTTTGCAGATAATTTTTGCAGTATAAACTGATCTTAGCACAGAAATTCAGACTGTTTCAAAGCAAATCATTTCATATACTTCAAAAGAAAAGCTTTCATCTTTAATGGCTTGAATGGTTTTTCATCAATCTTATCTAAATTTTTCTCTTCTGTTTTAGACATGCAGAGAAAATGGTCTTCTACAAGTGTGGTCAATAGCAAGTCCAAATCTTGTTGCACACTTGCAGCTTCCGTGCAAGGTAAACATCTAGCTAATGTTTCTAGTCGATGTTTCCAAGAAAAGTAAGCATGTCAAAAATGGTTTCACCCCTACAAGAAACCAGATTGAATATTGAAAGGGGCAAATAAATCATGTGCAAAATGAGTTGTACTTGTCCAGTTCGCATGTTGTTGACCTTTTATATGATTCCGAAGTTGAAGCCTTGCAGAACCGAACTAGAAGCACATGCTATTTGGGTGAGTAGAAT
Source organism: Aurelia sp. 4 Dawson et al 2005 (assembly GCA_964019985.1). Lineage (NCBI taxonomy): Eukaryota > Metazoa > Cnidaria > Scyphozoa > Semaeostomeae > Ulmaridae > Aurelia > Aurelia sp. 4 Dawson et al 2005. The sequence goes on along the minus strand of OZ026503.1, from coordinate 1,124,417 downwards.
CACGGAATTCTGTGGTAAAATCATCCTTTCAAACAAGCTAGTGTCCGCATTAACCATAGAGAGAAAGTAAGCCAAAGTTAGCCGTAAAGAGGCTGGATCATGTAACCGTATGCAAACCTGTTATCTATTGTATTTTGCATGAATTTTGGCGGATAGGGTGAAACCACAACTTAGGTACTTTTGGAAATCCAGCGATGTCTCTGATCTTACAATATATGAATATTTCGTTTGTTTATCTCTGAAAGTCAAGAGTCCTTCTTCAAAATAACACCTTCATTTTGAGAAATGTAGTTGAAAATCTATGTGATATGTCCTTTCTAAAAAAAATACAGTAAAATTGTCATTTTAAAAGAAGTTTGTTTACTTTACGTGACGTGGCCTCTTTATTGTAGCTTTTTTAAATATGGTTTCTTTAAAATGAATTGATGATGATGATGATGATGATGATGATGATGATGATGATGATGATGATGATGATGATGATGATGATGATGATGATGATGATGATGATGCTGATTATGTATTCTATTTAACTGTATTTATGCATTTTCTATTATCTTTTAAAGGCAACAACGATGAAATGTGTGCCTTCTTCGAACTCTGTGATCGTTGGAACCATAGATGGAAAGGTGATGTTAGTTGATATCAGAGAGGCGGATAAACCAAGATTAGTTTTTGAAAAGATATTGCATAAAGGACCACTTACAGCACTCGGGTATGCAGTATTCATTTTACCGACAGCTTTTTCACGTATTTTTCATAAGAAACTCCTTGTAACAAACTCATCTCTCAGACCATCAAGAGAAGAACTCCAGTACAGGGAAGATATATTCCAAGAAACTATTTGTTTTGATAAAGGAAACCCTTCACGTATTTTTACTTTAATTTCATTTGTTTCCTGTATTATCATATTGCTCGAAAGGTACTTGAGCAATGTCTAAACATTGACAAGGCTTCAAAAAGCCTTGTTTTGAAATGTTCACGAGGACAAAAGTAGTGACTTTGAAGATTGCCATGGACGGAACTTTTCAAAAACTCGTAAGAGATCCGAGTATTCTAAATTTTATGATATGATGAAATTTTCAGTACTGATCCAAGTTTGTTCTTATAAAAAAATATGTAGGAGGGCTTAATAGAATGAGAAGCTTGCTTAAAATTTTGCTCGGAAAGAAGAGGCCTTGATGGAGAGGGGGCTGTCAAGAGTATTTACGTTGTGCCTAACATCTTATCACAAACAAATATGACTGTTCATCACACTTTTTTGAATTGTCAATAATTTACTTTTCGCTTTCTTTCCAGCATTGATAATATGGGACAGATAATTGTGACAGGCTCTACGGATGAACATATTTTTATCATCGATGCCAAGGCAAGCACTGGATTATATGTCATTGGATACACAAGTGAGTGTTTCTATTTCTATCGATGAAGAAAACTACTTCTTGCTTTATCCTTAACTCGAGGACGCAAAATGTCTGTAGAGCTTTTTGTAAAACAACATTAGGGCTGCCTTCTGTCGAGTCCAGAATATGTTTATTTTTTGCAAAAAGTCCACTCGGGACATCTTTATTTCGGACCTCCACCTGTGTATAAACTTCGTGCTTCTTGAACTTTGAAACATGGCATAACAAAGCCTAAATTAGGATATGATATTTATGTCGTGAAGTATTTATTTATGAATTCGTGTACTTCTCTTTCTCTATTTCTAGTTAAAAATATTCAAAATAGAAACAAGAGACTAGTCATGCATTTGATAGATACTTTCCTCTTCCATCCCAATATTCTTGTTTGTTTATCTGTAGCTTGGAAGATTAAGATGCCCTAGGTATTCAACAACGTTTGCTTGCATTTGTGTATATAGGTTGAGTATTGTTTTCTTCGACAGGAATCGAGGGAGAGGCACGAAAAATTTCTTGCCTGCATTGTAAAGAAGAGGAATATGTTACCATATTAAAGGTCGTGATTGGAGTAGGACACTCGGAGGATGGACCCGAGTTCAACCGTCTCGTTGGCTTGGATTTATCTACGCAAGCACTTAGAGGTATGCATATGAGCGTGCAATTTCGTTGATATTTTCTTGCTAAGGGGAGCACTGAGAGCTAGGGTTTTGGAAAAACTTTCTTTGGCAGATTCTGGAAAGGTGTTCATTCTTCTTTCTAACAAAGATGCTTTTTGACTGAATCTTTTGAACAGGTATGGATGTGTTAGGGCTTAGCATACGTTATTCCTTTGTTATTAGAAGACTTCATCGTGATCAGTGGCCGTGTGACTGAAATGTTTTTTGTGAATCTGATCTAAATATTTCAAGGTGGTGATCTTTGCATGGTTATGATTGATGAATAGGAAGTGAACCAAAAGTCTGAAAAGTGAAAATCAAAATTACGATAAATGTGCAAGAGGAGCCTGTTTGCTTTGATGAGATTTTGAAAGCTGCGAAACTTTGTCAAAGCAAGCACAAAATAACGTGTTTTATATCCGTATAAAGATTTACTATGCATGCTACATCTACATTCTACTATAGCTCTAATTGCTATACAACTATACAACACTACAGGGACTGGACCGCAAGGAGAAGGAGGCAATGACCACCCTGTAGCCATTAACATAGAGGCATACAAATAGATAAATATCAAGTAAACTAAGATTAAACACTGACCCATACTGGAATCTTTTCCGCATCGGATGTCAGACCAGCATAAGCCAACAAAGTCACAAATCCTTGTTTTTCTTTCAAATGTCAATCTTTGTGCCCATTAATATGGAAGAGGAAGCGAAGTTGCTTTAAAATTTTCGCAGGAAGAGAGGTTTAAAAGTTTCACAGAAAGTGGGTTTTAAAAATTTCAATCATTATGTGAGTTAAAAATGCTTGAATTATTCAACGTTAATTTGTTTTGCTTCTTTGACCAGGCTCCAGAGATTCATACGTTGACATGACTGGTTTATTTCGAGATGGAGCAATAATGAAGCGTAATTATTTGATTCGAAACGCAATCGATGACATCTGTTTGGTTTCAAAAAACAATGCATACGCAATTCAAGCAAAGACGCTGGTCAATCTTCCCATACCTGTTCCTGAGGTAGGTTGGGTTTTCACCTTTCGGCCTGAGAAGATGAAATATTTCGATCTTCATATTCCATAGAGATGACACAGGGTGTCAGAAATTATCTTTCAACTATGACATGAAAGTAAAATCAAATACGCTAGTCGTCCGAATATAGATCTAATCTGTAGGACGAAAGAATTTTTTATTTTCGATTTACTTGAGAAAATGTGGCAAAAAAGAAATTTGCTACTGGAGGTTGAAAAATATGTGGCGATCATTTCTAAAAACCATACTTTCACCTCTTCCTATTTACAATACTGCAACCGTCATATGTTTTCGTTTATTTTATGGAATCATTTCACTATTTGTATTTGAGGGCAAGCTGCGAATGTCCGTCTTTTTTGTTGATTGCAGCTGACTATGATTGTAGCTGACTGGTACGTTATTGATATTTGCTTGATATTTGGACCGTCGAACTTAGATAGATTTACTGGTGTGCCAGAAAAGTTTTTACAGATTTGTTTGGGTCCAATGATAATAATAATAGAAAATAATAAAAATAATGATAGAAAATAATAAAAATAATAATAGATAATAATAAATAATAATAATAAAAAATAATAATAAATAATAATAATAAATGGTAATAATAAATAGGAATTCAGCTTTAATCAATGCCTAATCAGTTTCAAAATATTCCTAGATAATTAACTTGAAAATGTATACCTCGATTGTTGATCTCGTTGGCCAAAAGAGCAAAGCTTTGGTTAAGACGTGGGGGTAGCTTGCGTGCTGACTTTACCGTTGTGGAGGAGTCTGTGGGACTCCTTACTTCACTGTACAATGGTAAGGTCTGCACGGAGGCTATCGTGGAGTCAATTTTAAACTTTCAAGATTATTGTTTCAGTTCTCAAATTATCTGTGTCAACAAATAAGTATCTATATTCAAATCAACTATTGAGAAACATTTTGAAACTGAATAGCGGTTGATCACAGCGAAATTATCACTGTTAGACCCAACCAAATCAGAATATTGTTCGGAGACAATAACCACTAAATATTCTGGTTTCCTTGCACATAGGAAGGCACTGGCAATGTTGTTTTGGATCCTTCGATGGGAGCACAAGGTCATGGCCTAAAAGGAGGTTGCATATCAGCTTCAACTCATTTGAGATGGTTAGCAACTGGTGCGCCTGATGGCAAGCTAATATTAAGAGCAACTGGTGCCATCGTAAGTATGACGTTGTTTGATTTTAAGCCTTTCAGTAAAGCTCCTTAAACATCGTACCAGTCATAGCGATAACTTTCCCTTCATACTGTGACTGCAGTCTTCTGGCAATTTTTACATCCAAGTACAAAGATCTTTAAAACAAGAAAAACTTTAGACGCTACTCATAAACCACTTTAAAACACTACAAGGATGCCACTTGGAGGAGCAGGCCGTGACTAACCCTGATCTGGCAATTTCATTTCATTCATTTGCATTTCAACGTATTAAGGAGGGAGGCCCTTCAGCCTAGTGGCTACTCTTCAGGGGGCCCTTCACATAAAACTTACAATAAAACCGAATAAAAATATCTGTAAAATACTTACAACAAATATACAATACTAAGAATTAAAACCTATTTTTCAAAAGTAAAACAAATGCACTTAAGCCCAAGAGACTGGGAAACATTTCCGACGATCAAGCATGGCTCTGAACTATTTACACACGTTACCTAACTGGTTAACTAGTGTTGCTATTGAATTGACTGTTCGCAAAGGTGAGTCCACTTTTTCAATCTTTTAAATCCCAAATAAAATTTTTCTAGGACCACGTCTTGACCGTATCAGCTGGTCATCGAAAATTCAATGGTATCACACACTGCTGTTTTTCGCCGAACTCAAAATATATGATTACAGCTGGAGGAGATGGAACAGTGTCATGTTGGGGATGGGATTTCAACGAGAAAGGAAAGGGTCGTTCTACTGCTGCTGTCAATGCTTGTAAGGCTCGTCTTTCGCAATTGGCTGACGTAAGAAGAGAACAAGATGCTGTTTTGAAAGAAATGCAGACATTTGAACCGGAAGTAGTCCAGTGTGAGTTTTTCCCTTTATGTAATTCTGAACGTGCGCCTACCGTGCATGAGTTGTATTTATTCGCAGTCCTGTCTTGTAATACAGATAGCAACTGCTGTCCGCTCAAGATGACATAAGAATGATTTCTTGGTTCTAAATTCTCGTGTTGTTGTAATATCAACTGCTTACTTTAGATAACCACAGGGAGCCAGACAGTGCGATTTTTTGAGTGGTCAACGCTAACAAGGCCAGAATCTGAGAATGACCGTCAGATAAGCAGGACGGTAATTACTCTGTGTAATATGCCACGAAAACAGGACTGGGATAAACACAGTTCCTACAAGGTAGGCGCCCTTTATTAAAAAAGCCAGAACAGTGGAATTCTCTTTAGTTGCAGACACTTCCATGCGAGATCTAATTCAAGATACTTTGTGATAGTTAGTGTTGTCGTTAATGAACCAAGTTTCTGCATTTTTCTACGAGCTTAGTGAACAAAGTGTGCATTGCGAATATATCTATTTCTCGTACACTACACGTCTTAAATTTCTTTCATTTCCTTGAGCAGCTGACGAGTGGACATCTGAGGAAATTCAGGAACCTCACACAGCCAGCACATGGTTGGATTTCTCAGTATCTAAGGTAAATTCATTTATTGTAATATCTGGCGACAAATTTTTTAAATCTTTCCCGGATTATAGTTTGTCTCAAAGTAGACGTCACGTGATTCGTGGTCCCCACGAATAACAAGAATTCAAGTGTTTTGCACAAGTGATTTTGAGATAGATTTATTTAAACTTGATCATCTGGCAAAGTTTACACACCAAGGTAAAAATGTGAATTATTGTTTTGATGGTAAAATCTTTGACAATATTTTTGCCTGAACTTGAGATTTTACTCGAGCCTTTGAAGATCTGTAGAATAAAATAATTTTGTACCATTTGGAAGCGACAATGCAGAAATGATTTGAAATTTTTTCAGAACGACTTAGTTGTTTACCTTTCATCTTCTTTTTGTTTCAGATACATTTGATAATTCATCAATAACTAAATTGCACACCAGGACTTTGCTATTTTTTTAAGACTGTTTGAGGCACGAGTCTCTTCTTTCTTAAGACGAATCTGGACGAGTCTGCCTATTGTATATAGAGGCAATAATTTATCTTCTTTTGAACAAGCTAAAGCTCAGAATAGAAAGATAAAGTTTTCATCCTTCTTTTGCAGGCACACGACGAGGAAGATCAGAAATATAAAGAAGTGAAACATAACCTGAGAAATGATATTGGAAAACTTCGAAGGAATGTTCTAGACATGATTGAAATCAATGAAAGTGCTCCGGACCTTGAAAAGCTTGAACGCCATGAGTTTAACATGGATTTAGAAGGAAGAGCACATTTACTAGGCATCAGAGAAGAGCAGATTAGACAGGTGGCCTGCTTTTTTTATTTTTAGGGCCGTTTTCCAGACATTTGGCTTATTAATTACTTTTGAAAGCTTGTAGCTCGAAACCATTTATGAAATGCCTATAAACTGATACTTGTGTAGCTAAGGCCCGCTTTATAAGTCTTGCGGCGCCGCGCCTAACCATAGAAATTGGAGTTCGACTGAGGGACGACTTGGAGCGCTTTTGTTTCATAAGAACAAAACTTTTTGTTGTGTCTTGCCGTACCGTGCCGAACTATAATGAAAAATGCGCACAATACTGACTTTGGGGAATTTTTTCTTTTTTTAATTTCATGCATTTGAATGCATTTCGTGCATTAAGGGACCAAGTCGACCTGATGATAAACATTTACTTCTTCGTCACTCCATAAGCTTTTTGACAGTGTTGATATAATTATAGTTGTTATATACAGGTGTGAGTATGGTGTGGAATTGTGCAACTGAAATTGGTTTTATAAGTCGCACCGCGTCGACCTAGTCGAGAGGCTTTTGGCGTATGGTTTGACTTAGTAGAACCAAGTGACAAGTTGGTTTTATAAGAGCTGCGCCGCGCCGAGCCAGACAAAATTGGTCTAAATTCGCTCGGTTCGGCACAGTGTGGCACGACTTATAAAACCGGACTAACATATCAGCTTAAGTAAGGAAATATAGTTTGTCAAAATCGATCGCATTAGTCTTTATTTTGTAAAATATGCTGTTTCAAAATTGGATGAAATCGCTAGTAAAACTAATCTAGGACTTTTTTAGATGATTTTTAACGGTTTAGAGGATTTTTAGCGGCTTAGATAATTTTTGGATAAAACATTGTTATTGTGATTAGAGACCAATATAACCGATTTTGACAGACCGCATTTTCGTATCTTAGTTGATATGTTAGTTATACAGATATTATCAATGTTTAGAAATCTGATCATTTGTTTTGAGAGCCAAAGTCTTCAGACCTCAAACATTTCTCTGCCTCATCCTGCATGAAGGAGCTTGTTGGGAAGATGAGATATGCTTTCTCCGAGGGCACTTATGTGTCTCCCCGTGCAGTGGGTTAAAGCGCATGTGTAGTGGTGTTTTGGGGTTGACGCTTTGACTGGCGCATGAACTTTAACCCATTGCATGGGAGACATATTAGTTTCCTTGGACAAAGTGTATCTTGTCTCCCTAACAAGAGCAACAAACTGTACAGATCTATAAGGTGCACTCTCCACTGAAACTTTTGTATCATGCTTGGCAAACATTTTTTCAAAGATTGTTGAAAATTTTGCAGCGGCTGTAGAGTTTAATTTAAAAAAAATAATAAGAAGTTTCATGTTTCAACATCCATTGACAAAAAGATTTAACAATATTTCACTGTACATCCATACAGCATCATCAGGTTAATAAATAAAGACTAAAACAACTAAGATTCATATTACAAACAAATTGAGAAATATAACTCTCTAAGGATTTGCAAAGATAAGTTACAGCTCTAATATAAAACTTAAAATCACAGTTCTTGCTTAAAATCAAACATTTTTGTTTTTGAAAAATTCTTTCTTACAGTAACTCATTTTCATTTTAGTTACGAAATGAAATTGAAGAGAAAAATCTGGCGAAGCAATACGTACGAAGTTTAATCAAAAGGCAATGTTGGGATGAAATGATAACAAAAGGCCGTTCAATCAAGGCTTTTTATTCGCCGATGGAAGTCACAAATTATCCAATGAGAGAAAGAACCAAAGCGGAGTTAGAAGAACTCGAATTTGTTACACAAGAAAGAAAATTTGAGATCGCCGAAGAGCAAGCGAGGAAAACTACACTTGATCCACAGATTGCTGCTAATCCTCCCCTTATTGGTATGCATATTTTATCATATATATATATTTGTGTGCAATTTTAATCGTATCCATATTTCATTGAGCTCTAAAGGTCGCATATAAAAAATTCTATTTGAAGCACTATCATTTCTACTTTAATTCTATTGTCAGGAAAGTGCCACTTCGTTGTAAATCGTGGGATGAGAATAAACACGGCAATCATGTTTGTATTTAATCAGTTATACGACATATCCAGTTGTAAATAACGGTTATGTAGGCCAAAGGCCTAAAAATATTCAACTCAAGTCATTATTTCAATGTTATGGAATTTCCAGAAATTATTTGTTTGTTTTGTTTGCATATTTTATAGTCTGAGTCTTGACGGTATTTTCATAATGTTGATGAAAGCTATTTTCAAAGCAATCTTTGGCGAGAGGTCAATAGAAAGAACTGCTAAAACAGAATTTATTTGTTTCTTTTTCTGCATCAATTCCTCTAAATTTCGACACATTTTAATTTCATTTCAGAGGAACAAAATCGCGAAGACGATGAGCTACCAGAGGATGATAGAAAAAGGAAAGAATCACCGGCTATTGTGGGCAGTTTAAGTCATTTATATGGTGGTGATAATGAGTTATTACGGAGCCAGTTTACTCTGCATACAAGCCAAGAGAAGCAGCATCAAATAGTTCTTTTACAGGTATGCATTTTCATTCATTCATTCCTCTATTCCTCCATTCATTCCTTCGTTCATTTATACATACATTCTTTCTGACACTTATGACTAAACTGGAAGCTTGGAATATTGAATCCGGGAAGTCATTTGTTGTTCACTGCCGCTGAGAATTTTGGTAAGCAAAGGTTTTTGAATAACCACGAATGTCTTTGTTTTTGCAGGATTGCATTTACAGAATGAAGGTTCAATTCAACAAAAAATTTGACATGATATTCAGAGCAAAGGAAATTGAACTCAAGAAGATTACCGATAGAAATGTTCGCATCAAAAAGATTGTGAAAGATTTAGAATTGGATGAAGAGTTATTTGAGCCACAATGGACATCTGATGAGCAACCTGAGATGTTACTTGAAGTTAAAGATGACGAAGTTACTGTCGAGAAGTATATCTCTGAGGAGGAGCAAAAGAGACTTGACGGACTAGCGGAACAAGAAAAAGGTAGGATAATAAAAACAAAACACCGTCGTAATAATTTGCTTGTTTGCAGTTGCTGATGGCTCTAGTTTGCAAGAAACTAACACATTCCATGCTCTGGGTGTCCCAAAATAATTCTGCTCAATTTGTTTGGCTGCTGTGGAGGAGCTTTAGATTCAGCTATGTTGGTTTTACACAGTTGCAAAGGTCAGGCTTGTTTGAGTAAATCTGACTGGTGGTTCCTGATTGATGGCAGGAGAAGGGCAAAATGTGTGGTTCTTTCAAAACCAGCACTTCTCTTGTTCTCCACCAATTTCAAAATAATGTTTGAAAGACAAGGTTCTAGCATTGTATTAAAATTTTTGCTATATCTTTTAAAGGGCTTGTAGTGTTGCTTATTCGTAAGAGAGCACCCTCTATCTTTCAAACATTTCATTACGATGCCAGAATCCTTTCTTGAAAACTTACTTTATTTTGACATTGCTGGAGAACAACAGAAGTGCTGTCCTTAAAGCAACCACTATTCTTGCCTTTTATCTGCGATAAATCAGCAACCACATGTTAAATTGCTTCAAACAAGGTCTCAAACTCTAAGTTGAAGCGTAATCTATGCAACTGTGTAAAAGCCGAGATAACTGGATGTACAACTCCTTCACAGCAGCAACGCAAATGAGACACAAATGTTTTGAGACACCCTGTATCTAATTACAAACCTTTCAAGTACTTGATGATGGTTTTTTGCTTTCTGACAAGATAAGGACACATAATGCTGCAACAGGACCTGCTATTTTTTGTTGACACCCAAGTGCAAAAGATTAGCAACTGTATACATAGGGAATTCCTTGCTTGACCAGTCAGATCAGTAACAAAGCAAAGCGAATCGTAAAAGTAGCTCGGAAACCAACATAGCCAGTTCGCTCGTTATGTACATATTCCAGAAATGATTCAAGAGCAAACAAGCACGTAAATCGAAAGAAAAGGGGTATATCTTATTCTCTTGAATCAGAAACTGAGAAGTAAGTGTTTTAATTGCACCCAAGAATACAAAAAGTGAATCGCCTGCCGATCAGCTTCTGAAACAAACAAATAAAATGCCCGAGGCAGAAGTTTAAATGCTTCCTTCTTTCAAATTTTTAAATGCCGTCATTTTGAAAGTAATCAAGGCATCAAGAATTGCAACAGGAGATTTACAGCAGATTGTCTAAAGTTCCTTTCAAGCAGTTTAATTCAAAGAAAAATGTAACAGGATTTTACATCCATCCTTCTAAAGATTTTGGCTCCATGCTACTTTCTGCACTTTGAACACAACATTAGCCGTTCAAAATAAGAGCCGTTTAGCCGTCTGGCTGCTCACAGGCCAGGAAATCCTTCTTCAAAATCTTACCCTGAAGGCTTGTTACTCGATCTTCATTATTTTGAATTACTAGAGCGTCGAAAATTAGAGAAAGCTGATAATGCTCGAGAACGTGCATTGGAAATGATGATGCATGGAAGACTGGAAGCTAATCTTGAAGAAGAATTGAAGAAAGAATTAGTGAAACCTGCGTTTATGTCAAAACCAAAGAGTGAATGGACTGAGGAGGAACATAAAATGGAGAAAGAATTTGAGAAAAAAGAGCAAAAGGTAAAACTTGTTGAAAATGAGCAGTAATCTTAAACAGAGAACCCTTTAATGTTTTCTGAGCTCTGTTCTGTTTTGTTTTTCGCTAGTTGTGTTTTCATCGCTTATGGTTCTCTGTTTTCACCTTCTTGTCACGTAAAGTTTGGGTCCCAGTGTGTGTAAGCTTGTCTACATTATTCAGTATTTATGAGAATGAACATATCTAATTTTAAGCCGGCTCAATATGTTTCTGCAGTATCTTTGACGTATAGTGCCGGATTCAGTAAATATATTTGCCCAATAGTCTTTCAAAAGCTCCTTGTTGGACAAGAGATCAAAAAGAGAGAGAAAGAGAGCATGAAGTATTGTAAACCTTTTCACATTTTAGTACTTTTTATTTTGCTGTGAAATGTATGCAGCAACTTCCAAGCGAGATTGTTTTATATCACTCATGATCTTACCATTTTCAGTCCATTGTTTAGTTTCAGTTATATATATTTTTTCAATTCTAATACATCAATTTATGTATAATTTACAATGCTAACAAATAACTAAAGTACAAGGAAATAAGACAATATGACAGAAAATCAATACATTGATACGGAAAATTAATATAATATACCAAGACAGAGAAATAGGATAGAAAGAGAAAGAGCGCCCCCCCCCTCCTCCCCCCTCCGATGCGATCCCACGATAATCTGAAATGATTTGGTTTAATTCAAATGATTCCAAGCAAAAAACCACAGTAATATATGATGAATCAGCGATTTGATTAATTTGTCGATCAAACAAGTAACCAATCAATCAATCCAGCAATCAATCAATTAATCAATCAATCAATTAATCAATCAACCAAACAATCAATCACCCTATCCATCTATCAATCTCTCAATTTATCAACTATGGAATTTGGTAACGACTGGTTTGCTGATCAGTGTGCATAAATGAAGTTGTTTCTATTCTAGTTGAAAGAAGACCGAGAAAAGTTCCGAAAGACTCTTGAAGCAGAACTGAGGAAATTACAAGGAAATATAGCTGAAGGAGCGACAAATTTTGATGAGAAGTTATCGCAGCTGTTTCAAAGGAAAGTCAAGACTGAAATGGTTATCTGTCAGGTATATAAACTAATTTAAGTTTATCTGAGCTCATTTTAGTTCAGCTGAAAAGCCTGTGATGACTTTATAGTACGGACATTGTTTCTGTCTACTGGAAATCTTGCAAACGCTCCTTACTAAAGCTGAACAGACTACCTCTGGACTTGCGACCAGGTTTCCTCATCAGCGCGAGATGTAAAAGATGAGCTTAGATCAGAAAGATGGAGACAAGGATTGCTCACATGGTATATTCCATGTCCCGTGCCTACCAAGAAAGAGTTGTAACTGTCCAGACTACCCCCTACTTGCATCTTATCCCAAGGAAGGTGCCGTCCTCCTCGCGCCAGTCCTCTAGATACTATACGGGGTGTACCAGGATGATGATGATGATGATGATGATGCTGATGATGATGATGATGATGATGATGATGATGATGATGATGATGATGATGATGATGATGATGATGATGATGATGGTGATGATGATGATTGATGATGATGATGATGATGATGATGATGATGATGATGATGATGATGATGATGATGATGATGATGGTGATGATGATAAATGTTGATGATTTACTTGGATTTCTCAGTTGCGCTGACATCTTTTTGACACATGGAACACATTATAGATGTTCTCCTTTTCCCAATTTTCTTGAGTCATTTATATTAGCAGTCTTTTATTTTAACATTCTGCGTTTAATTTCCAGGAGGAGTTAAAGATTCTACGACTAGCTTCTTCATTACTAATGAAAGAAGAACTGAACACGAGAGAAAAACAACTGCTACAAAGTCTTGAAGAAAAGAAAGTTTTGAAACAGAACAGTTCACTTTTAGTAGCAGAAGTGAAACGGGAAGTTGATAAAAGCAAAGATACTTATGATATTTATGTTGCTGAAGATAAAACATTGGATAAAAATTTCAGAAGAGAATTTGCCGATCAAGATCAACACACCATTGATGCTTTGTATCGACTGTTTAAAAGAAGACCAAGGTAAGGAAAGTTTACGGAAGGCCATTTACACAAGATATTGTATCTCGTTTCGATTTGCTCGAGAATATTCCGTGTTTTACTTGCCCCTCTCGATAGATTACCTTGCATTTGTCAGTGTGGGAATCAACAACAGAATCTTATCCTTGAAAGCAACGAAGTTTGTTCATTGTCATAACTGAAATCCGTGCTTGGCCGATATTGCACTCCCTGAGATCCGTACTTGGCCGGTATTGCCATCACTCTTCAATAGAACATAATTGTTGTGAGTGTTAACAACAACTTTTCAAGGAAACACTTTTCAAATAAGCAGGTCGTTGGATTCCAATCTCATCTTTGCTCAAAATTGACTACCGTTGCTGAAAAGTTCACTCTAAACTTGAAATAATCCTCAAACTTTAAGCATAATTTTTGCATCCTCACCTTGCGTAATACGTATCTATATTCAACAAATGAGCAGTCACTTGCAAGGCCCTGTTGCAATGTGTATTGTTATTTCTCATTTCAGAAAGGCAAGCTTGTACTTTATTAAAAACCTGAAAAGTTTCCAAATGCTTCACTGAATCTTGATGAGTTTAAATTTTGCCCAATCTGGATATTTGTATCTTATCACAAGTCATTCATTGGAAAGCAAGAATGCTTAAAACTTTTCATTTTTCTTGAAAATTACAAATGTCCCCTTATTTATTTATTTGTCGTATTACAAATGTCCCCTTATTTAGAGTGTCTCATGCACCTGTTCTGCTTAGCTCAAAAGACGAAAGGCAGCTATGAAAGTATTGGCTGATCTATCGACAAATACCGCAACCCTTTTAAAGCTCGTCCCCCCCCCGCCAATGTATCCTTTATAACATTTATTTATCAATTTTCTGTAGGGCTCAGAAAACTCTAAAAGCGGCCGTTGAGTCACAAGCTGATGTATCAACGAATAGCCGCAACCCGTTTCAAGCACGTCCGTCCTCATCAAGGGCTTTAGCAATGGCCGCTGCAACTTTAGATAAAGCAATGTCTGAGCTGGACGATGATCAACACATGCCTGAAGGATTGAATTATGATACTTGGAGGAAACTGGTGGCATTGCGAAGACTTAAAGTCGAGAAAGAGCAGCAGGTAGGCATTTTTAGCTTTATCATGGGTAGTAGGACATCACAACTGGTATTAGCAAATAGGCCTACATACTTGATCTACGATAATCATATAGAAATAAACAGTAGTAAAATAAGTTTGATAAAGTAATATAAGACATAGTGAAAACCAATCAGGCAATAAAACTCATAACAATCACTTTGTTGTTGTGCAGGAAAGCAAGGCCGTCAGCCTCATGACTTCAAGCATATCTTCACGTTTTGAACAACAAAAATATGACTCTTCACAATATGCTTTGAGCTTGTAAATTTCAAGCACATTAACACTCAAGTTAAATATGTTAATTTTTTCCTTGAAGGTAAAGGCGAAAGCATTGGTGCTGGCTGAGATGAATTCAATTTACCAAAAACGCATTGTAGAAGATGAACGGTTGAAAAATGAAGTAGAAAATGTTTTCAAAGAACTGCAAAGGTAATATTAAACTGCCTACATCTTCTTGTTTAGAATGTTTTGACCAGATATCTCAGGAATAGCTATCACCCTAGTTATAAACCTCTTCCAACATCTGCTTTTATTCACAGATTTAATTCACCAGAATGTAAAATGTAGAAGTTTTTTGTGATTATCGTCCTCATTTTCACAGGCTGAGAGAGGACCGATTGACATTTAATCTGAATCTTGAAGTTCAGCTACTATTGAAACAAGGCCAGGTAACAAGCATTGTCTCAGATCTTCTGCATTTGCTACTCTTTCCAGGTGCAATTTTTTTCTATCAATCGACCATTGTAAACTCTGGTGAACGGCTGAGGCTGAGTAAATTTTTCAGGGTCCAGATAGGAGCTCAAAGGAGGGGAATGCTATTAGAGGAGGGGCTTATTAAAGGGGGCTTAATCAAAAGTCAAATAATAAGATCATAAATGATTGGTTTATTTGGGTCTGTTACCTCACAGCTATAAGAATCAAAATACAATATGGAGAGTCGAATACACAATTCAGGGCATTTTTAAATATAAAAACCATGTGAAATCAACATTTAAATTGTTTAGCTAAATAGATGGTAGATCAAATTGCTTTCAATTAGATACCTGAGGGAGATGGGTTAATATCCAGTGCAAGAGGCTACCAGCGATTTGTCGCTAAATTTTAGATTTCTAGATAGATACCATTCGCAGGATCAATCTAAACACCAAATAGGAAGAAATGTTTGTTTACTTCTCTTCAATGTTTTCTCTATAGGTTGAAGTTCCAACTTCCTCCTTCATAACGGATTACAGTGACAGTATCTTGATACACCATTCAGTAGTGGAAGATCTCAACGCAACTATCAAGGTAGTGAATAAAATCGCATTAAGCTTTCCTTGCTATATTCTTTGCCTTGACTTGAATTTATTTTTGAACAGAAATTGTTTTACTGTTATAACTGAAGAGTCTCTTGATTGTACAAAGCTACAACTTGATTTCAAGTGAAGGATTTTAGGCGTGTTTGAAGAATTTTGAGAATGAAGAATGGTTATAAAATCGCTTGTTGTATGACAACGATGCGACCGACTTCGACAAGTTTGATTTTCCCATTTATGTTGATATGTCTTCTTGTCCCGCCATAATAGTTTGTAAATTCATTATTTACTTTTCACGTAGACGCTCGGAGAAACTAAACTAGCAAGCATGAAAGACAGTAAGGAATTCAGGAAAGGAATTTACCAGTTAGAATGGTGAGTGTTCTGTCGTCATGTTCTTTTTCTCTTCTTAATCAAGTTCTTGGTCTTATCATCGTTTCTCATACGAGGCCTCGTAGCCCATATGATTTGCAATTCAGCAATTTGATTACGTCATAACTTGAAAAATGAACAGTAAAACATAATACACGCTGAAAATAATGTTAATCTTTGGTATTCCCTCCGGAATCATGGCAAATTATCTAGACCTTCATTTATGCAGTTTAAGTGATAGAAAAAGGCAAATGGCATTGACATGTTTAATTTGACAGTTTACAGAAATTTGCAACGATTGCTTAATACGCCTTTTGTGAGATGGGCTATTGCTTTCATTTTTGCACTGTTTCATGCAGTCATCAACAAGGCTGAAAGAGTGTAATAGACTAGCGTTCTGCACTCGCTATTTGTGTCATTCAACAGAAAAGAAATTGATCTCAACCACATGATCCTTTTGCAGGGACCATAAGAAAATGAGAATGCAGGCAGAAGATTTGCAAACAATGGCTAGAGATATTCAGTTGTTACGTGTTACAAAAGAATTACAAGCTGTAAGTTTCTTAAATTGATATTTGAAATCAGAGCTTGTATTTAAGGAAGCCTTGATGCGTCTCTATAGGTATGTATGAAAGTCAAAGGCCTATCTTTGACAGTTTTGAGCATTTTGGTTGTTTACCCTTTGCTAATTCCTGACTTTAGAAGGATAAAGCATAAAACTCAGTGAGGTGATAGATGCAAATTTTGAAAGTTGGTTGCATCCGTTCTCTTAGATGCTTTTTGTAACATTTTTTCTAACATGTTTTTCACTCACCCATTAGATAAACTGCTTTGTTTCGTTTATTTACCTGCAGTTTCTCGGTGAAGGAGATCATAATGCTCGTCTGCAGCAAGAAGTTGCTACACTGGAGCAAACCCTTGAACTTCATAAAAAAGTAAGTAATAAACATATTTTTACGAATAGCAGTGAAATATGTCCACTTTGTAGCTCAAATAAACATCCATCTCTGTACTCATAAGAGTGTGTCCCATTCCCGCACTAAAGTCATTAATATTTAGCAGTTTTATCATTACGGCTGTACATAGGCCATCTGCCATTCATAGCCAAGGCTAATAGGAAGTAGGAGCTGGAGACTACACCGCTCAAATATTAGTCTTCTTCATGTAGGCTCGACACTCCTGAGTGAAAAGAGTGTTGAGACTGCATGCAGGCTACTCAAATACCTGAACTTGTATGATAAAATATTTTGCTGATTTTATGACTAAAGTATGAAGTGCCAAATTTTTTGATTGAATTTCCAGAAATATCGAATCTTTTTAGCAATATTCTACTGTTCTTCGCTGATAACTGATTTCCAAAAGATATCATATTCTGTAGAATTCAGCCAAGATCAACCACCTAGGGGGCACGTGACTTGTGGATGGACGGGGGGTCTGCATCTCCGTTTTCAAAAAACTATCCCCTTCTAATTACCGAAAGTAGCCATCATATCCACTTTTATGATGAATTTTGGGAGAAAACTACCCATTTCTGACTATTTTGGTCAATGTCTGGAAAACCCACCAATGTTTAAGGAAAATCTGTCGAAACAGGGAGCCTTTTTATAGAATTTCGGGCCCAGAAGCCCATCCATATGGGCGGCACATACCCGTACCCATCATGTTGTTATGTAACCCTTCGGGATCAACCGCCTAATTTGGATGATCGCTAATGATGTATTGTCTTTCTAGATGCATAGGAGAAATGTGACGGACAAACTGGATGCCTTGAAAAGATTTAAAAGATTGATCAAAAAGAAAGAAGATGAAAATACTGGATTGGATGTACGCCTTGAAGATCTTTCCCTCTCTGTTGCAGAACGTCGAAATGTCAGCCAAACAAATGGTATGTCTTGATAGCAGTCGACATTTATTTGTATTACTTCCAGATCATAGAGGTGTTTGTTAATGCAAATAGAAACCATTTCATTTGATATTCTTTAGGGCACTGTAATCACGTCAGCTTAGGCTGCCTTTTTTGATGGTTTTTTCATCAACAGGGTGTATCATAAAGACAACCCCCCGTTTGTAAGGTCATTACCCCTTGGAAATCAAGGTATTGATATTAGCAAGAGATTCATTTAATAGTGGACACGTTCAAATCCATTTCAGAACTTACCTGACTGAAATCGTTCACTCTGTGTTCTCGAGTCTCGTTCACGTGTTCCGAAATTATAAGTCATTTTTTTCGAAAAGCCCCCTCAAGAAACGTTTAAAACAGACTTGAAATCACGACCAAATTTTCTTCCTTACAGCGATGACTTTTACCTGCTTTCGCATGTGTGTTCCCAATGGACGAACGTGTCATCTCTGTGCGAGCATAATAAGTCATTCCGGGTGATATCATCCTCCCAAGAAGATCACGTGCTAAAGCGTTTTATCAAGTCATTGCTGTAAAGTAGAATTATTGGGTACATTTGCTCGTGATTTCAGCGTGCTGTTTTGGGATTCTCGAAGGGAAATTCTTCGGAAAACCTCATGTAAGATTTGAACGGAGTGACCGATTTCAGCCAGAAAGAAATTGCAAAAAAAAACTTGAAAATGTTACCTATTTAATAAAATGATGCAAAATAAAATATATTTGATATTTCAGGAGCAGCACCCTTCCAAACTGTTTGCATCTTTTCTAATTCAGCCGATATCTATTCTTCTTAGATGACGAAAGGAATGACACAGCTGCAGAGAAACGCATGCAAGATATCATAACACGAAGAAAACTCGTGGATCTGGCCAAAGCCCAAGCACAGGAAATCGCTATTTTACGAGCTGAAGTTGAAAGACTAAGAATGCGTACATTCCCTGCCTTGGTACAGATAGATCAGCAGTGAACAAGGAAAATTCATTATTGTACATTACTTTTTCACATTGACGATTGAGTCCCTGTGTGTGTAAAATGAACATCAAAGATTGACAACCCTGTTGTATAGACGCCCACGTTTGTATATATCCAAATGCTTTTAAATATTTTCAGGGTCATGAAATCTCGGTAAATTGATACAGAGAAGTCAGTCTCCTTCCGAAAAGACTGTCCAAGACTTGCAATTCTCTCAGATTTCGGCTGTAGCTTCTGAATTAGAGCATATGATTAAAGAATCAATGAGACAAGTCGCTTAGGTGTATCTATCTTCTTTCGATACATACCCGTTTCTCGCCTGCACCGACTTCAGGGCATTTTTGTGGTTTCGCTTATTTTGATTTGTTGCCGGAGAGAACCTCTTCGATCGGTAATTGCCTGACATCACCAGTCAATCAAAAGCAACCGAAATCAAAAGCAACCGATGCTTTTTGAGTACAAAGTCCACTTTGTAATCTAACAAGGGACTCCAGGTTAGTAAGAAATTAAGAAAGTCAGTCATGCTCGTTAAAGCAATGGATTAATTTTTTGTCTTCAAAACCTCTATCTTGTTTACTCAATTACCTTTTGCAGTGCAATGTCCAACAGTCTTCCCGTCTTCGATTTACATTACAAGCTGATTTTGCAGTAGAGCTTACACAACTAAAATGCCGATGGGCTGCACAAAGCTTTTATAGTCATAAGCATAAATAAATATTACGTCACAATCATTGTTTGATCTTTCACGTCATAATTAGATTCTTTCGCGTGAGGTTAAATCACGGGGGGGAGGTGTTCTTCTATGGCAAAGGTACGCGACGATGTGCCGCCATCAAGGGAAAACGTTTTGGACTTCTAGTCTTGCCAAGGGTATTCTTCTTGGCAACTTTAATCTGGGCATGAGTATGCTTTTTGGCAATTTTTGTCAAAGAAAAGTCGAATTTTGATAATTCCTGTAAAAACCCAAAAGTTTGGTGATTTTGATCCTGAGAATGCGAAAAATTGGCAAGTTTTCTCTAGAAAGTACCAACTCATGGCACTTTTGATGCAGAATCTAGTCTAGCGAAGAGTATCATTTTCAAAGCGATTGGTCTCGCCAACGGTACCATTTTGAAACTGTGGGTGGCACAGCCCTACTCGCAATTTAGCCGAGAACCAATCCCTTCGGCAGCTAACATTTCATTACGGACAAGCCCATGACCAGATATCAGTGAAAACCTAAAGTTTTGAGAGGCAAAACAAGAATATATCGTAAAAATCTGGCCTCAAATGAAAATTCTAAATTAATCTTATCATTTTGATCAAAATGCTACCTTAATATTACTGAATAATTTTTGAATAAAAGATAAAAAATGCATTAAACAATGTACACTTGAAGACTGCCTAAAATAAGCTAAAAATATGTGAATTATGAGATATAAACGTATCAATAATTATTACAAATTAAATAGAACTTAATAATGTAAAGCTTGTGTGCATTGAATAAAAAAGTTCGTTCCTCCATTTAGGGTCTGTTTATGAAGAAAAACACCTCACCCGCCAGACCTAGGGCTCAAGAGGTGAGATTCCACCTTCCAATAGAATCCTTTGTATTTTCCTTTCGCGTTTACATGACGAACGCAACACCACCAAAATAGTGAAATCCTACCTCACCAGGGTGAAGTGAAATTTTTCCATACAAACCACGGTATTGTGAGGTGAATTGAAATTATTCGTTGATCCTCATTGGTTTGTTCATTCTGATTTCACGGAAGCGAGACTACTCCACCTCGCCTCACAGCCCCGGGGCTGACAGGTGTGGTGTTTTTCTCATATAAACAGGGCCTTAAGAGGTGGTCAGAAAAAAGCGTGCCAAAAATGTTATCGAATAAGATGTGTG
Source organism: Aurelia sp. 4 Dawson et al 2005 (assembly GCA_964019985.1). Lineage (NCBI taxonomy): Eukaryota > Metazoa > Cnidaria > Scyphozoa > Semaeostomeae > Ulmaridae > Aurelia > Aurelia sp. 4 Dawson et al 2005. The sequence goes on along the minus strand of OZ026503.1, from coordinate 1,103,705 downwards.
AGACAAAAGGCAGTGCCATTTCGTTCAAGAAAATGCCTTGTTTTGAACTTTCACGTGACAATTATTCTGAGAGGCTGGTGTCAAAGAGATCTTGCTTTGATAAACCGGGTAACACGTGGCCAAGATTTGCCAGGTGAGACAAAAAACAATTCAATTTTTGTACAAATTGTTCTTCTGGGCATTTGGATGTTACCGGGCTATGTTCGTGAAAGCCTGCTTCCAATTCCCAACAGATTCATGGCAACCTCATCCCCAGGGCCTCTTGTCATATGACAAGAGGCCCTGGGGCCGACGTTGTAAACGTGGCTTTTGGACAGACTGTTTCAGAAGGCATCGCACAACGAACATGCGTTCGAAGAGAGTGAGTTGGCAAGATTTTGAAAACGTTGCCCAAGTGCTAAACATAAAAAAAGATATTATTGGCTGACTCCAAACATTCAAAGAGGCAAGATGAATGACTGGAGTGTCAGAATGAATTTGGAATCAAATTATTGCAAAGTTCCTCGAGTTTACACTAGTTGGCACAACGTAATGAATTATGTTTTGGTAAGTTCTACTTTGAACACGCAACTTTGGGATAAATTATTGATTTAGGCAAATACTGTTCAAATGTGGTCGTTGTTTCAACTAAACCTTTAAACTGAGGAAAAACTTTCTTATCAGTCGAACTACTGTAGTGTCGATGCATATTTTCCTCTTAGGGCCTGTTAATATGTGGAAAAACACCTCACCTGCCAGACTCGGGACTGAGAGCTGCGATTCCACCTTCTCATAGAACCCATTGTATTTCCATTTCGCGTTTAAAAGACGAACGCAACACCACCGGTATGGTGAAACCAGAGGTGGGATCTCACCTGGGTGAGTTGAAATTTCTCCATATAAACGAAACACCACCGGTATGGTGAGCTGAATTGTACGGTATCGTTCTGGAGACTCTACTCCACCTCGCCTTGCAGCCCCCTGGCTGACCGGTGAGGTGAAAAATCTCATATAAACGAAATTTACCTTGACTCTCAGCCCCGGGTCTGACAGGTGAGGTGTTTTCCCCCGTATAAACAGGGCCGTAGGCCAAATTTGACTTTCAGACAGTCTAAAATTTCAGCACGCCTGCAAAGGACTCTGGGTGGCAATGGCTCTTTATGGTCTGGCAAAACAAGCAGAAATTTTTGATAACTGCTGGAAATTTCAATTTTCAAAGGATACATTTTCGGTTTGGCCAGACCGCACCGACTTCAGTTTGACCATGGATGGTTATATACCACAGTTATTCCGAAGAATAACTATAGTGTCTAAGTGCCCATGCATAAAGGTTCCGTTTCATCCAGCATGTTTTGCACGTACTGTCTCTTGATTTGCTTTTGTTGTCACCATTTTCATGGCCAATGAAAATGGTGACAAAAAAGGCCAACCAAGAGACGACGCGTGCAAGGGCTGGATGAAACACACCCTTTAAACCGTCCGTGCCAAATTAAAAATAGCAGATAAGTTATTTTCTATTCCATACGTTTCCTAATTTCATGTTAAATATTGGTTAACTTCATCAAACATATCCAATAAATCATCAATATTTCCAGGGGGACTAGCTGTCTCTGCTCCACTTTTCACAGACTCAGCTTTCGTTGAATCCGGGGGGTTAATGTTCTTTGCTGCAGATTCGTCTTCAAGTGGTAAGTCTAAAGCTTTATCCGGACTCTTTTCCTCATTTATGATGTCACTTTTAGCTGAATTGTCTATGTCTGAGTTCTCCTGGCTGTTCGATTGTGATTCAGCTACACTTTCCCGCGATTCTGTACTATTTGTGCGCGATCCAGCAGTAGTTTCCCGCATCTCTGTAGCTTCTGCCGGTTCTACTAATGTTTCCTGCGATCTTGTGGTACTTTCTCGCATTTCTGAAGCACCATCTTGCTCTTCTGTAGCACCGTGAAGAGAATCCGCCGCACTTCCACTCGATTCATTAGTACTTTTCCGCGATTCTAAGCTGGTGTCCCGCGTTCCATCACTCTCTGGCCTAGGCTCTTCTGTGCTGACTGAACCCTTCTCTGTATCCAAAGACTTGGTTTCTTCTGGCTGTTTATCAGACGGCTGCTGACAGGTATCACCACCGCTGTCCTCCTTCGCAGTTGTCTTGTCCCCACTAGTGGCTCGCTTTCGATCAACTGCTTCATCTGATGTAAGTCGGTCCCGATTCGTCAACGAATTGTCAACTGATTTCTTTCTGGGTTTCTCAGAGACAGATGGTGGTGACTCTTCAGCTTTTGTTTCGTCTTCCTCTTTGATTTCTGCTGAAAGCAAAAAAGGAAAAATATACCATTCTGCAGTCAATGTGAATGCGTTCAATGCTATGTATCATCGTATCGTACAGGGGCTTGTGTACGCGCTAGCTTCAACAACTTTGAAATCCGATGCGAATTCGATTTGATTCTGGATTCGAAACTCCCCTGTGATCTTGAGATGAAACGCTATTTGCGCCTTCGCATTCGACTGCGAAATGGCTAACTGTACAACCAGCCTACAGATCTTGCTCATCCCTGATTTTAGTCCTTCAATACATCTTTGTTACAGAACAGCAAATATCTGAGAAGAACACATACAAGAAGGGGCTTGTAGCCGTCTCGTTATTGGGCTAGAGGCTAGCTGTTATGCGAGATGTGAGAATAATAAAAATTATCATTTTTTAGAAGGAAATGTACTTCTGCAACTGTAAATTTACTGTAAATTTACTTTCTGCTAAAAGTATGTATATTTCTCAAAAGACTTGCAATAATTTTGAAAATCTAAAATTGAACTTTTCTACCGTGAACATTCGACCAACAACCATTTACAAGCTTCTGTAGCAATCAATGATAAAAGAGAAGTTTGTCTGTCACACAAGATGCTTTTGGCATCGACGTTCTGTGGGACGTGTAAGCCAAATAGCAAGTAACAAAAGTATCTTTCGACTGAAAGTATCCTGTGACTGCCTGCCTACTTCTTACAATAAACGTCAATACACAATTCGTTCGAAATTCGAAAGATTATCATACCTTCACCTTCTGCAGCTTTCTTTTGTTTACCAAGTTTCCTCATCAGTTCATTATCGCTGGTTTCTTCTTCCGTTTTCGCTCGATCAGCGCTCACTTTTCTCAATTTAAATTTCTGAAACTCTGGTACTTTCTCTTTTTTCTCCACAGACCCTGGGCGATCAGGGGCACCTTGACCTCTTTTAAGATTCGTCTGCAAGAAAGGCAAAACAGTTTTCAAAATGGAAGTCAGCACCAAACGGAAGTCAGTCTATCTGAAATTCGATGTCACGTTAATCTTTTCGCGAATATAAACAATTGCAGGGTTGGCATTAGTAATTTCACATTATCGCAAATGTCACGTACATCTTGTTTCAGATAGATTTCAGCTGAACGTTGCACTGACTGACTTTCATTGCTTTAACGTAAATGACCTGCCAATCCAAATTTAAAATCAAATCATTCAGGCCTTGAGACATACTGAAACCAGACTTCAAAGTTTAGCAAACTTTAGCCTCGAAAGTTCAGAGACATTGAGTTCAGTTAATTTCAAACTGTACTTCCGCTCAATCTTATCACGCACTTACCCAAGTTTAGACAAAAAACAATTTTCTCACTTCTATTTTAGAAAAGGCCTTAAATTTTACCGTCTTCTCTCAAGCTGGTGATTTGAAGTGCTGAAGTTCTGGTGTCATACATGTTCGCTCTGGCTAAGGATTAAACAGTAATTTCCGCCCAGACACGTGCTAAAGCATGTAAAATGTCATTGCTGTAAGGCTGGTAATAAATTGGTCGTGATTTTTGGCCGGTTTTGACCTTATCTTGAAGGGTCTTTCTTGAACAAATCCCTCATAATTTCAGAACGGAGTGGTGTTCTTACTCAGGTAAATTTTAAAATATACTTGAGCATGATCATTATCGAATGGTAACGTACCAATGTCATTGCCTTGGTAACCAGGGAACAGCGGGCCTGCAAACGTGAATTGCTTTCGTTTTACTGAGCATCCCTCCAGCACCTTTGAGCGTCATGACAAGGGGTCACAGACTCAATTAGCGCTTAGCTATTTCTGCGCTCCCGGCGCTTGGCGCTAAGAACCGCAACTTCACCTTCACCTTCACTGATCCGGCAGTTTCTTCTAAAGCTTGGTTTTTAAAACTTTCTATAACTGCCACAAAAGAAAACATCGTTTTGCAAAAAGAATCTCGAAACTAGACTCACCAATAGATCTGCTAATTGATTCATTGCTGGAGAAGTTCCATCTTCTTTTTGCTGAATTAAAATGAAGACATGATTTAGATTCTAATTTCCAAAAAGAAAAGCTTCGGAAAGCAGTTTGGACGAATTATTTTCTGACACTTTTTCAAACAATCAGAAACAATTTCTTTCTCACAGCTCATTGATCAAATCTTTTCCTCGAGATCAGCTTTATCAGAATCAACCTAGTATGCAACTGGTGGTAATATTGTCTACACGTAGGCTATGCAGTCCTGGATTTGGAAGCCCCTTATAACGCAAAAAGAAGAAACACAGATGGTTGCTCTTCACAATGTTGAAAAAAAAAATTTATCATCACTGTGCCTTACCTTATGAGATGATTTGAGTTGTACTCCTTTGTTGATACGGGCCATCATCTCTTTCATCATGTCTTGGATAGGATCATCTGTGATACAAAACAAAAACTTAAGGTCATAAGGTAAGAAGCAAAGGGACTCAATGTGACTTAGAGCAGGATCGTTGTCTACTGTTCAGGTAATCTACAGCGATCCTTCCTACTTTAAAAGGAGCCTTATTCAACATTCTCGTGTAAGAGGCTCTTCAAATATAAACTATGAGATTGGTTTAATGCGCCAACGTACAACAATGTTTTGAAAAAAAATTGTTCGTAGAGTTTACATAGATAGAACACTTTTAAAAGCTCTTTGAAGATTCTGTGGACTAAAATCAAGAAAAAACGTTAAAAAATTGTTTGCAAATCTCTCCTAGCTGCTGATACGAGGTAATGTAGCAAGGAACGGCTAAACGTGAAATCTACCTAGCTTCATAAAATACCTTTCTCTTTTGCAATATCTCCTTTCTTCTTCTTTCCAACGCCAATTCTTGTGATAAATTTTCTAAACAATGAAAAAATTGCGAGAATGAGATGGGGCCAATTTCCTCAGACCGCACAAGCCTAGCTCCTCTCCCCCAACAAATTCAGAAAACTAGACGTTGCAGCTTTTCTACACAAGGGCCTGGATCGAACAGAGTCAGTTTAAATTGATTTTGGATTGAGCAATGTTTTTATACTTTTTATAAGGGAAGTTTGATTGAGAGGCGTTAGAGTTTCTATCACCATTGTGCAAATTCAAAACTTCTACAAAATGTACAACGGTATCGTTCGATTCAGATTCTTTTTCAGAAAAGCTTAAAGGTCTGTTGTCTAAAAACACTGTATGAGGCTCAGTTGGGTGGTAGAAGATTTAATAAACTTTCTATGAAGGCTGCTTGTTATTTTGTATCTGTTTGCATTTTTGTTCACTGCCATCTTAATCAACGTTCTCCTTAAGATAGTCTGAACCTTAACCGTTTTGAATTTTCAAGCATCGTGTAGATTTATAACATCCTTGCAGTAAATACTGCCAATTTCTGGAGTCAAATCTAGATTACTGAATCAAACAAGCGGTCAAGGAAAAATTTAAACAACCCCTCCATCCATTTATCAATCAATTACTCAATCAATCATTCAATCAATCAATCAATCAATCATCTCATCACTAACAGTTTACGCCCCAATAACTCAATCATGCCAATAACAGTTTTGATCACAATGCAGGATTTTGCGTACCTAATCACTGGTGCTGGTAACGGCGGCGGCGGAGGAGGAGGTGGTGGTGGCAGAGGCGCAGCAGGTTGAGGAGCACCACTTCTTAGTGCTTCTTCCGTCCTCATTAAGCTCTCATATAAATCTTTAGCTAAAAATAAGAAAAGAGTTTGAAAAGAAGATCTACTTGCATAAAGTTTTCCAACGCAGTACTAGCTAATGGCTGCAAAACTGTTGTACAGCCAGTACTGTAGACAAAGTATACAGTACTGCCTACACAAGTCATAAAAGTGAAAAAGAAACGTTCCTGAGACGAACGCCTGAGGCATACCTTAGACTAGGGCTTAAGATCTGATAATTTTTCCTTTAAGAGAGCAATATTACTATCTCTTCTTTCGTACAGAAACAACACACATTCTATTACCTCTTCTTTCGTGTTGCTGTGCTCTGTTGTCACTTTCTTGTAACTGTGATTGTAACAGCTCGATTTGATCAAGTGAAACTGATAATTTGTCTTCAAGTGCTGAAATAAACAAACAGGTTATATTTAAAATAAGTTACCTTCTACAATCAATAGAAAATGCTCAAATTTGCTCCAGACAGGGGTGCTTCAATGAAAACTTTCTTCATTTAGCGTTGTACTCGATTTTTATCTGCTGTCATGAAAACTTCTTCCAGCAACAATCATGTGACTTCAATCTTTCCATAATCTGCTAAGTTCCGGAAGTTTAGGCCCTTCGAATGCTCTAGCTCATTTCATATGTTAAACTGATGCAAGCGTTAACCAAATAAGATGAAACTTGCCAATGAAATACAACATCATCTTCACATAAAATGTATGTTTTTGATACAAGAAAAAATGAAAGAATCTCAGGCAACGTACTTCAGCTGACTGCTTCGTTATAAAGCATGCATACATTTAGTTCATGACAGAAAAATCTTACCCTTATACATTTTATGGTAAATCTTGCACCTATGGATAATCTGAGATAAATTGCTCCATGAAAATGAATCGTAAACCTTAGGCTACCTTTGGTGTTTTGTGTATCTTTCGAAGATTCCAGCTCCTCTTGAATTTCTTTTAGCTGAAAGAGAAAGACAAAAACGACTCGATAAAATTACACATGACTAGTTTAGATATGCTTTACACAGCTGAATATGAGTGAAAATCATCAGCATTTGTTGAGATGATCAAAACTTCGAAAAATTCGAAAACTGGCAACTTTCGCTGTTTTTCATCTCCAAATGTTTGTACCCTCTACCGTTCGTTTAAGTTTTCTTCAAAGCGGCTGCTCAACGGTACAAAGACTAAAAAGTCAATCAGGTGGAAGATAATGATAGCCCTGGAATCGAGGTTGAGCAAAGTCAACAAAAAGCACTGCATATACCTATCACTTGAAATGTTAAGAAAAGACATGACTGGAAAACATGAACGACCAGTGCCTTCCGTTTATGATTCGATTACATGTAGCATACAAATATGACGTACTGTAAACGCTTTTTGAAGCCCCTGAGGGGACCTCATTTGACTTTGGAGACCCTAGAGCAAAGGAGGGCTTTTAAAACCAAATGAAATCCATTGTAAAGTCGCAAAATCACGTAAAAATGACGCAAAAATCGCAAAAATTCACGGCCACAATCTATAAAATCACCACGAAAACCACAAAAATCGCATGAAAAATCTCATAGTTTAAAATCACACAAATCACGTACGCAATTTTGATAAGAGATTTGCCTCTCGATACAAATGATAGCTTGATCGTTCAAATATTTTACCATTATGCTTAGTGTCACATTGAATTTCGATTGATATGATTGGCTAATTTCTTTCAATACCGCAAAGGATATTGGTTTAAGATTCCTTGACGCCATTTTTAGCGCCATCGTCTATTTTGGATCCAAAACAATATCGAGTTAACGTGCAAACATACTTAGCTAAATAGATGGAAATTCTTTAGTAACTTCTATCGTTTAATATAAGTAGGGTAGGTGGGCGCTTAATAGAGAGGGGGCTTATGAAGAATTTAGACTTGGAATAAAGGAGCTTTATTGAGAGCAGGGTTGCATAGACATTTACGGTATATTCATGAGCATTCAATAAAGGGCAACGAAAGAGCAACGCTTTCGAAATATGACTGATCCATACCTTTAATTCATGCTCAGTTCTCTCCTTTGACAGCAAGTTGTTCAGTTCTTCTATTTCTTTAATAGCATTATTCAGCTTCTCATCTGATGGTGCTGGTTCACTGATGAATTTGCTTTTCCGTACTATACTTTGATTGTCATTAACCAACTATAAAAGATATAAAATAAGATTCAATAATTTATGTTTTTGAGTCGAACAAATGTACTATAGCGGACACAGCTTTCAAGGAAAACAGCGGTTGAATTGAAATGCATTGTTAGAACTAATTGTTGATTGGTTTATTACATAATGGTGGAAGAAATCCTATAATCTGATTCGATAATATTGAATTCAAATTCGATCATGACTGTCATATTTCGAGGAAAGACCACGAAAGTGCTTTTGTAAGTTAAGCTTCTAAATTTCCCTAAACCCTTCGAATACTTGGAAGAAACAAACAAACAAACTAACCAGCAAAACAAGGAGAAAGTGTAGCAAATTTTCTACCTGAGTTGCATACTGTTCCGCCTTTTTCCTCAGTTCTACTTCCGCATCATATTTCTTCCTCAAATCTTGGAATTCATCCAATGCCATGACAGAAACTACGATAGAATAAACGTCACCCATTGTCAAACTAAATCTGGTCCAAAGTTGTGGACTGGCTTTAACAGCCTCCTAGATATCAAATTCTGTCATTCGGTGCTGCCCTAAATGCTCTTCGTAATACGTCAATACCTTGTCCTCCCAAGAAGAACAGGATATTCGAATGAGCGATTCTTTTGCTGAATGATGGAAAATCAAATTCGATGCGGCTTCGCAGATTGACGACTTACTTAGGGACTTACTAGATCAGACTAGACTGAACCACTAGACCCAAGCTTAAAATTAGGTAAATAAAAATGGTCTTTTGGGGAATGATATTTAATACTGGACATCTAAGTTTTCTACAAAAGAATCTAGAATCTAGAATACAAAAGAGGGCAACAATCATAACATATTGTAATGTGAAAAGCACTCTGTGTATATATTGAGCCACCTTCTCCCAATATATTATGCTTGTTGCCCTTGCAGTAACTTGAGCCCTCGTTGCTTCTTGATACAAATTAGGGATCTTTAGCAACTAGGACGGCGACTGCAACTGCAACGTAAATGTGCCCTTTGTTTCCGAACTTCGGCTTGAAAAGACTCCTTGTTTTACGTTCGAATTTGCTTCCCTTGAGAGTCTATGAAGCTTTCTTTTTCATTTCCACAACTTGGAAATGCTATTTCTAACGTGCTGTTCTTCAGATCTGGATCTTCGAAGTGAAACTGGCTCATTTTGAATGCTTATATTATGAAAGAGAAGGAAGGTTCCAGAGTATTTAGATGAAGAAGAAGATTTTGTCTTGGCTTTTTTAAGAACATATGAAGGTAATTTATGGGAAACTATACTCGGTTGTATCAAATACAAGACGACGTTCTGGATGGCGCTGCCGTCCTGGCAGCTAAAGGTCGCTATTATGTTTACCGCACATCGTATGCCCAAGTGCACGAGTGTTCAGGCAGCCAAAATGGTGATAACCGGGAGGGCGCATTGGGTTTCTTGATTAAGCTCATTGTTCCTGTAACAACTCTGTGTACATGTTGAACCACCTACTCCCAATAACATCTGGATCTATATAAGAAGGTTTCGCCGCATTGTAATCAGATTACAAGCGGTTTTATACGAACATATGATCTCGAAGTCCCCCAAAACAGGCCTACACGAAAATTTTTGCCTAAAGTTTGCGGAATGAATCAAAATAAAAGTAAGTGAAAACATTGTTTTTTTAAATTGGAATATACATTTGTAGGATTGTAAATTCATACCTCGATTGAGTTGTTGAACTTGCGCATTTGCGATTTTTAGTTTATGTTTTGTCGATTCATGATCTCTTTTCTCCTCTTCCAGCTGAAAGTCAAGAGAATAGGAATAGAATCAAACAAAGGAAAAATGGTAAAAGAATTTTGAAGATTTTTTAAAACATTACCGGGTGAGTCAAAAAAAACATTACGGTGTTTGAAAAATCGCCTCAAAAGTTCAATTAATCTTTAATCTTTCGTCTTGATGTGTTCCATGAAAGATCAAATTAAATCTAAGAATATGAATTATCATATCAATGGTCTTGAATTTGCGAAATACTTATTTTTTTAAGCAATCTTTCTTTGAAGCATGCTACGCCACTACACACGATTCTCAACAGATCTATTTCCTGCTAAATATTCGCTTGTATATTGTAGTTTAGCAAGGTTGGCTGTGCAAGACATTAACCTCACAATAATGGACAAACTGAACATTGGTTTGAAATCATAGAATTAAGAATCCTGGACAAATTTACAATGTGCTCTAAAACCTATGGCTCAAAATATCGGTCTTGGAGCAAACATTTTGCAGACTTTCACATTGGAAAATAAGACTCTATCTAAAGATTAACTGGCAACTGATTCCACAGCTGCATATCAGAATCAACAGTCCTAGCCTCGTTGGAAAACATCAAAACGTGTTTACCTCTTTTGCAACAGACGAAATATCCGTTTTAGCTCTTCGCATTTCATCTTTCATACCATTCATAAGCGCCCTTAAGCCTGCAACAAATTAAGACGATAATAAATCGAAGTATATACATGAAATCGAGTAAAGTACACGATCTTATCGCAGTACACATACCTATGCATAAATGTGTTCTTTAAAGCAATATTTAGCTACGGTATCGCGGCTCTTTTTGGATGCACAGCGAACTTCGTGCAAGGCTATAATTTTCTGTTTTAAGATACACAGTTGACATACGTTAAACTTTAAAGGCATTCAGAATTTTGTTAGGCTGAGCTAAAACTCGCTGAGTGATAAATCAGTTGAGATATCCGGAGCTTTACCCAAACATATGATTTGTAAGGCCAAATAAGTTATAACAGTTTTGATACATCAATTACTTTGAGAACACTGCGTTTGAGATATCGAAGTTTGATTACAAAACGAAACTTGTTGTCTTAGCCATTACCCACAAAAAGAAAGCTGCCAATTTTTTAAGAAATGATAAGAAATACCTTCCAGCTCTCCTTTAGTGGCCCCATCTCCTCCTCCCTAGAAGCAACAAGATAAATTATGATACTACAAAAATCCTGAAGAAATAGTAACAATGCAAAGCTAATTCATGTAAACCTCTCACTGAAATCTTTTTTCAGTATCAGAAAGCTATTTCAGTTAACTTTGGACTTCCAGACATTTTGGGTGGTAGAATTATCGCTTGATTGTTTCGTAAGAAAATTTTCTTCAGCACTTGTTGGTTGATTCAGATTCACCTTGCAAATACAAGATCATATTTCCACATTGAGGATCAGTAAATGTCTAAGACCTATCAAATCTAGTGCCCTTTATAATGAAATGGGTCACTAGTATTTTGCAAAGTAAGATTTAAAAGTATATAGTATATATAATAAATATCAGACAGTCAATAAAACAAAAGTCCACAACATCAAACAGATTCTGGGCCCCCAACCTTTAAACAATGTCAGATGTCATAACATTCTATTAGCATAACTTCCAATATGACAAAGAATCCTTAGACTCTTGGGTGAAATTGATAAAGGATCCCCCTAGAAAACAACTATTATGCAGTGTGATGAGTTCACAAAAATATGATCGTTCAAGATCAACCTGTAAATAAAAAGGTAAAACGTTTAGTAGTTACCTTGTTTGCATTTGAAGGAATGATAGACACATTAGGAGAGATTTTGTTTGTTTTTCGTAATTCTTTGTTCTCATCTTCAACCTGTAGTGAGAAAAGTCAAATGTGACCTCAGAATAAGGTGAATTCAATAATCTCTAAATATTTGTATATTCGTCTGTCACTTGCAACTCCCATTATGGACTTCCCCTCCCTTACAATTTGCCATAATCTCACTCCAAATGTTAAGTGGATAAATAATGGTCCAGGGATACAACTTTTCAATTAACAGCCTTGTTTTGGAAATTTTGGAAAATTTCTTCATAAGAAATTTCTGACCATGGATTTTGATTCAGCACCCCAAGTTAAGTCTAATGGCAAAATTTTATTTTCCTTGAGTTTGTGGTTTTGATTTTATGGCAAAACTAAATTTATAAGGGATTTGAATATCGTTCAGGGTGTAACTTTCCACCCATAGTCATTATTCATGGTCAAATCCCTTACAAATTGAAATGAAATTGAAATCGCTAACACTAAGGTTATGAAACTTTGTATGAAGACTAAAATTGGGTCATGGACATGAATCTGGGGTCAGAAGTTTCATATGACGCCAGCTAAAGGAATTCTGAAAAATTCCAAAATAAAGCTGTTTAATCAAAAACATGTATTCTATTCATTTAAAACTGACAATTTCTTGAATCATGATCAATTGTTGGAAAGATCAACAATGACTTTAATTTACTTATCCACAAAAGTCTACCTATTTTGCATGATTGCCCTTCACTTAACTCCAAACAGTCCGCTCTTCCTCTTGCTTTGTTTTGATCATTATTCTTAAGGGCATTCTCTTTCTCTTTCTTTAAATACATGTTGGAACCGTAAATATTCACTTTTTTAGCTGTGCATCATTGTAAGGATTATAACTATAACTAAATATGAAAATTTAATTCTGATGATGAAGCACAGAGATTTCCTTCAAAATGTCAATCTAATCATGTACTAGTCAACATGATAGACTTTTTTCTTATCAAATATTGGATTTGCCGTAACTCAACTTGGAAAAATGTCTTAACCTTGGAATTGTCTCTTTCTTCAATTATGATTATCACTGCAATCTTTGAGCTCTGTTTTTTGTGAGACTTTGGTTTCCTGCCAGTACCCGAGATCAACTACTTAGTCTCTTTCCTCAGCTGTTTCATCGTCAAAACATTTTTTAAGTGATTTTGTACAGAATAACATATTGACAATCAAAGAAAATCAAAATGAGAAAATCAAATTTGCTATTACAAAATGTCCATCACCTTTCTCAGTTTTTTTTGAGTGTCTTCTTTGCTTTTAACTTCTTCCGTATACCTCTTCATTAGATTCTCATATTCACTGACTGCCAGTAAAGAAACTGAAAGAAATGAGCATTTTTAGATCCAAGACCTCTCCTTATAATCTTGATCAAGGAAATTATAATAATATATATAATAATAATAACAATAATAACAATAATAATAACAATAATAACAATAATGATAATAATAATAATTACAATGACTTGAAATATGAAATTGCAAGAATATGGAAAATGAAAAAGGTTGATGTTATACCAGTAGTTATTGGAGCCTTGGGGACAGTGACAAAGAATTTTGATAAATGGTTGGAAAAGTTAGAACTGGATCTTACGGTAGAGATGCTACAGAGACCATGTTTGCTTGGAACTGCGAGAATAATACGTAAAGTATTGGATATAAAGTGAAGATCAAGAAAAGAAATAATGTCAAGATACCAAAGACCACTGGGTGTGGTCCGCTATCGTGGCAAATGAACCAGGAAATAAGATCACTCCTGTGAAAAAGACACATAATAATAATAATAATAATAATAATAATAATGATAATAATAATTATAATAATAATATAGCCACTTCTATAGCGGCATATTTCCCCAGGGCTCATAGGCGCTTAACAACATAACTATAAATTATACTATAAACTATAACTATAAATTTCATATGCCACAGATCACATCAAAAAACCTTTGATCAAAGTGAAACAACTTCTTCTCAAGCAGGATCTTAGAGCTTAAGAACTGCAAAAATGCTTGACAAAAACATTCTTGCTAAATATGAAAATGTTGTGAAATGAAATGCTGCAGCAGACTTTCATCCAAATGAGGAAGATTCTTCTGGGATTAAAGGAAAGAAATCTATGCAGTGATTACCTCTCTTGAGTTGTTTGAATTGTGATTCCAATTTTTGACTTCTGTCATGCTGATGTTGATACTGCAAAAAGAGGGATCTAATCTACATAACATTCTTTTTACTCTATAAAGTTTTACTATTTTATTGAAACAAGCATATCGAAGAAACCAGCTGTTCTTGTTGGACACAAGAAATTGATAACTAAAACATCTACTGAACATACTAATCTATTGGCTTGAAAATGGATTAAATTCAAAACATTGTGTGCCTAATTCACTTTAAAAGTGCATATATTTAATGTTATTTACTTCCTTATCTTTGTACAATTGCACCATGCACCAAAACAGGAATGTTTCAAAAACATCTATTGCTGCATACACTCACCTTTGCAGAGAGTTCATGACACTTCTTTTGAGTTTCCTCAAACTCATGCACAGCTAAAAGATAAGACAGAGATGTAGATAAATGATGTAAATGAGCCATAGAAGCTAATGAAAGTTTTTGAGTCACACTAAAAGCCTCCAAAAGCTTCATGATTAAAGCAGTGCATGCAACAGGACTAGGTTCTATCACTCAGCTTATCTAAATAAACCATGACTTATGCAAGAGACTATGTGCTAGTTTTCAGCAAAACTGTCAACATATCTGATGATTAATAACCTCTTGGTTATATCATAAGTCAATGAATCTAAAAATCTTCAAGCTTGATTCAATGGAATTTCAGCATTATTTTACAGAAGAAATCTACCAGTCAAAATGAATGTGTAGTTCTTTTTGAAACAATTTTCAGAGAACCTCAAAAACAATCTGATTATTTTTTTGTTTAATTTTTGATATTTTTGAGGCAGTTCAGCCAACTTTCAAATTATCAGCCTTTATGGATGACTTTTTAATCTTCAGTTTGTTTTCCTGCTACATACTTTCACTGTTATCTCCTCATTCAAAAATGTCTCTTTCCACTCTATGTTATTTGATATTTTGTTATGTTCTTGTTTTTATTGAAAACTATCTGATATTCAGAATGGGAAGGGACCATCAACAAATGATCTAGAAATGAGTCATAACCCAGAGTTTCATGCAGATTCCATGTTTGACACACTCAATGTTGTGGTTTTGTATAAGTGACCAAACTAATGTGGAATAAATTTTGTGGTTTACCAGATCCTAAGCAGAAGCTTCCAAAATACTGTACTGTCAGTCAAGTCATTTTATCAGCCAATTTCATCAATTGGTTTCTGAATGCTGTTAAGACCAATGTGAGTCTTCTAGACCATTGAATCCCATCAAACTGTGTAGTATGCATGTTGACCTGCATGGTTTGTTTTCTTTTTTTCGACGATAAAGAGCAATTCAATAAGGTCCTTTTTACAACCAAGATCGTAGTTCGCAGTTCGGCCATGACGACGGGGTGCGGTCTTTCCCAGGAATTGGTCAATTTGCACTATCGACCACAAATTTCCTTCCTAAACCAAATGTTTTCCTAATCTTGCTTCAACGCAACGCGATAACATGAAACTGTTTAGCTATTTTAGTCACCAAACATTTGTAATTTTAAGAAAGAAGAGCGAGAATGCACGGCCTTTTTGATCAATTCCTCGCCTTTCTTAATCTGTTTATATTTCTCTTTCGAGTGCTCTATTTTTATATCAATAATTAACGACTCGAAATTCCGTTCACACATACCTCGATTTGAGAGATCGGCTAATGCTTTCAGCCGCTCAGTATCGGCCATATTTGCTTCTCCACTTGCTGATTAGTTACTTCCTCAAGTTGTGAATCTCGCGTGGCTTTTGATCAGGAAATGTAGCTGCATTTGTTTGTGGGACTTCGCCTACAGTGATTGCCTCCCCTGCTTCGCCCACTGATCAACCAGGAAGTTCTCCTCCTTGCTCTCCTTGCTCAACATGGTTACTCTCGACCTCGTTTCCATTCTAGTTTATTCGAAGAATGAAGACAATTGGTATTGTTTCGAATTGTTTCGTTTTTCAAGGGTTGTCGTCATCACAGCAAGGCTCATGGGAGTCGGGACACTAAAAGGGTAGAATTTCTGTAAGAAGGAAAACTTAGGATCGGAAAATTCCACCCCTATCTAGCCTTTACTAGCACGAAATGGATCCGCCACAAAATTTTCGCAGTTGTTTCTGAGTGTAAACGGGGTCTTGCGTATGATTCGGTCTTCGCTGTACCGGCAGCCGGTGCCCTAGACCTTAGCACAAGCACCGATACAACATTGGATCCGTAAGAAAATGGTAACAGACTAGCCTCTTGTTTACACTGTTATACGAATATGTAGCACTTTTGCTCACTCTATCTTTAGAATGACTTTGTCCTGCATGGTAAACGCTCTTGACACGTAACAACCTTGTATGAATATTTTTATCGAACGACATATTCCTTAGTCCGTAAAATGTCTCAGAAATAAGTACGGCTCACGGCTCTAATCAGAATTAGAGTGAGAAAAATAACTCAAGATGGTCAAAAAAACGTCTATTTGATAGATGTGAGCAATATTAGAATAGACCTTTCAGCTATTCTACAAAAGAGCCTGGATCGAGCGATATTTTTATACTATTTTATACGCGAGGCTCGACAGAGTGGCGTCAGAGCTTCGATCGCAATTGTGTACATTCGAAAATTCTATAAATTGTAATGAAATATCGTTCGATCCACATTCGTTTTAAGAATAGCTAAAAGGTCTATTAGGAACATCGAAAGGCATCTGTTCAATGAATGTAAGCAAAATTCTAGCGAAGTATATGTACAGAATTATGAAGAATAAAGACATCTATTCAATAGATGTTAGCTAAGTTTACAGAATCACTAAGACTGAAAAACAGCTATCTTAATCGAAAACTTAACGTTTGTTACATTATTATCCCATATTTTTAGATTATACATTATGTTGTAACTAGTTTTTAACATGTCAGTTTGAAAAACAGTTTTCTACTGAAATTTTTCAATTTAGGTGTCTAGCTATCTAAATATCATAAAA
Source organism: Aurelia sp. 4 Dawson et al 2005 (assembly GCA_964019985.1). NCBI lineage: Eukaryota > Metazoa > Cnidaria > Scyphozoa > Semaeostomeae > Ulmaridae > Aurelia > Aurelia sp. 4 Dawson et al 2005. The sequence continues at coordinate 1,086,917 of OZ026503.1, read as the reverse complement.
TGAAATAAAAAATGAAAAGAAAATAAGCAATGAACTTGGTGAGTACAAAAGCTGTCCCAGTATATTTTGAGCTGAAGCATTAGCAGCAAATGCTTTGGGTTGGAAAGAGCCTGAACTTCAGTTTAGTTAGAACTGGTTAGAATAAGATGTTTTGATTATTGGCGTTTTTCATTGATGCATGACAGTTGCTAAGGTCATACTGCATTCCTTGTTCAAAACAACTTAGTTGCGGGTTTACCGCATAACGAAATTTGTTTTAAATCCAGCACATTCGTTCACAATAAGAATGATTTTGCTTTCTGCTGGGCCATTGACTCAAGAACAAAACCATAGAAACCTTACAATGTTCACTGCTTTATTATTTAACAGGCCTGTATTGACCTGTGAATAACTTTTTTGAAGTTGGAGAGATATTTGAGGAAAGAACGGGAAACCAAATGTGCAGGACGTTTTCAAACTGGACCGAAAGCTGAAAATTGTAGGTTATTGCAGTAATCAAGAAGCTTATTAGAAGTTTCTTCTGTATCAAAGAAGATTTTGTAAAATCTTCAGGTTGCGTTCTTACTTTTGAGAAAATCATCAAATAGGCCGAACCATAACAGAACCAGACGCTGCTGGAGGAATGGTCTGGCAGTTAGGCCATTAGTTTACAAATTGGCATATCTGAAAAGGAAATCGGAATGAAATCATTTTATTACAGTGAATTTGCCCTTCGAATCTCAGCTTGTCTGATGAAGTTTGAATGATTTGGAATCTTGGAAGAGCAAGTCTGTAATGAAGTTTCACCGGCATGGATTGTATCTTCTCCTTGGACTCATAAATTTGATGTCAGCTGCTTTGTTGGCAATTGCCATTGGCACACCAAGATGGATTCAAGCTGACATTTTGAGGAAAGCAACTCAAGCTAATTCAAATTCAACGCAATTATTCTTCAGTGCAGGTTACAAACATATGGGGTTGTTTCGTGGTTGTGAAAAAAAGAATTACGGACATTTGTTTGGTGCTAGATACAGATGCTTCCATGGTAAAAAATTTTTCTTTCAGTTTCAACTTCAAAGAGATGTGTTCCCAATGTCATGTTCCCAATTCTTCGAATCTGAAAAATAATTCTTAACGTATTTTCGAAGATCTTCGTTCTACAGTATCACTGAAACAAGGCTTTCTAAGAATCAGCAGCAATCCGGAAGTCTTTTGTTGTTAGAGACATTGAATTTTTGTGTCAAAAATCCTGTTGTGTCAAAAATTGCGACACAGGTTAGCTTTGGCTAGAAATTCAGTTTCAGTAAACATTTCTTGAGATTAGGCAAGTTGCCGGACCCTGAAAGTTAATATCCCCATCGAAGCCATTTCAGCCTGGTACCCAGGGTATTTTCACACTTAGCAATAGCCCTCGAAATAACATGATCCTCAATACAAGTACGCACATAATTTTTCCTTCAGTTGAACTGTTATCTCCTCAATGGATAATTCTTTAGTGGTACCGTCTTACCATCGGCCATCACAAAGGTCATAGTTAGTCATAAAGCATTTTTGCTGCCTGTTGTCCCTATGAACGTGAAAGTTGCTGTTGTTGGTTCTGGTAAATGAAAGAGAGAGGAAGATGAAATTTTCTTCTCTTCTGTACCCTGGGTACCAGTCTGGTACCCAGGGTATCTCTTCTGTCACTCAAATTGAAAGACACAAGGATATAAGAAAACTGGGCAGAGGGAGACAGAGAACAACCTGCCGTAAGAAGAACAACTAACACACTTCTTCTCATTGCCCATTGTGCTATGAGTTTTTCATATTTTCTCTCGAAGATTCACAAGCCTTAAAGGGAGTACAAAGGCCAGCAGCCTTTGCCATCGTTTATTTTTGTTTCTGTGAATTTCGTAGACAGTTATTCTGTACTCCCTTTAACTTCTTCGCTTGGATGTTTAGAACGATGCAAAAACTTGTTTTTGATTTTCCAGCACTGGAAGAATTTCGATTGGTTGCAAGAGCTGATTTGGCCTACCTCACATTGATCTGCTGTTGCTGCAGCCTCTTTTTCATGGTCTCATCAACATATGTCACATGTTACAATGAAATGGTTCGATCCGTCTCTGATGTCATGCATACAAAAATCCCTCTGTACGCTTTCACTTTAACAGGTAAGAAGGCAGCTTTTCAACATATCACGCAATCACATAATATAATTTTTTGTGAAGCACCGAAGCAGATTTGGCAAATGATCTATTCCTCCAAACCATGGGTGGCAGGGCACTGCGGTTGTGCTTTATTGCCAAAACTTTATGCTTTTGCAGAGGAAAAGTTTTTGCACTGCTACGAAGGAGTTAACGAAAGACATCAAGAGAAGGAAACCTCCTCCGCGGAGTGATATAAATATTTCTCTACAGGAGCATGCAATCTGCGGCATAATTGCAGTGTCCAACTAGCCATGCAAAACTACCCACCATGCAATGGTACGTAGCACAAAGTCCACTTTCTCATCATCTTATCATCTACAAAAAGTCTCTCGTCCCTAACGGACGAGTTTACAAAGGTACAAAAATTTGCTGCAAAGATTGCTCGTCTTCGAGTGCAGATGTTTGCAGTAATCTAGTTTCGTGTTGGAAGCCGCAATGTGCTGTACAAATTGCACAGTAAAATGCACAAATAGGCCTATTTTGTGCTAAAATGTACGGTGCGTCATTTATTGTCCAACCCTGTTATCTAAACAGCGTTTCTCCTTTATTTTCAAGCTACATTGACTGGCATTGGATTTGGATCTTTCCACTACTTATACCAAAGTAAACTGAAGAACTCTCTTCTCAGCACTGCTGATCTGAAAGATGGATTCACGACAGAAAACAAAGCAAAGTTCGAATACTCTTATTGGTTAATGGTGACATCATTCATATTCAGTGTACTAAGTCTACTTATTCTGGCTATTTATTTAGCGAGAAATAAAAGAACAGAGTTATTTCAAGGACAGAGAGATAAAACAGAAAATGTTGTAGCTACCAGTAAAAAAGGCACTGATGGGCCTGGCATGATGATGTATTGATTCCAATGGAACACAACATGTGTGACAAACAAGAAATGCCAAGTGTCCCTCAGGACTGTTGACCAAAGTTTCGCAAGAAAACCCGATGAGCAAGAAAAATGTTCCCACTTCATAGCACCAAGAGTTCTTCACAGATCTGAACGATTCAAATTCTAGTTAGAAGCTGAAAGATTGAAGTACTTTTGATTTTTCTCGTTGTCTTACCAGCGCTAGAAGTATCAGTAAATTCGATTCTATAAGAACTTCATGGTTGCAAAATGATGGCAAAAGAGCCTAAAGCATTGACCAAATTGTAAACATCAACTCCCGCAAGAGTTGTAAGACTTCAATTTTCAAGCGACAGGCCCGTCGGAAGCGGAGGGGCTGGGGGGCTTCAGCCCCCCCCCCAATAATTTGCTGAGGTTTGCTGATTTTGTAAGCGAAAAAGGCTGTAAAAGCCAAGGTCGTAAGATAAATTTGTATATATTCGAGGAAGCTACCAGAATCTATCAAGAATGCAATATCTTTTGATATACAAGTCAAAAAATTCAAAATTTTCATGGAAAGACTCTCATTAGTCGTGATCCTTTGCTTCCGTCAACAGCACATTTTCCAAAAATGGGGCGTTTTCCAACGATCTAAAGGGCGTGATCTTGAAAAATTTTCCCAGGGGCAAGCCCCCGAACCCCCATTTTTACTCGCTTCCTTCGCTTCTCCTTTCAACCCCCCCCCCCAATATGAATTTCGTTCCGACGGGCCTGAGCGAATACCTAAGATTTTCAGTCCCATGGCAATAAATGCGCAGTGGATAGCTCACATCCATGAGAAATGGCATTTTCTTTATTCTTCTGCGTGAGGAGTCCATTATGATCTGATCGATGTTTTTGGCCCTGTTTCAGTCATCTTGCAACCAAGACGTTTTTGTAACATTGAATTTACCTATATTTCAAATGCTTGTAAGAAGGTGAGAAAACTCATAAAAATTATTTGATCTTTTGTCTCTTAACTAAGATTTAAATAATTCAAAAACATGAAATACTCTTGATGCTATGAATTTTCAAAAGTGAGAACATTTTCTCTGGCTCACCCGGTATGTTTGAAACATAGTTTACTACGTAGGTCATTCGTTAACTTAAGGTTTGACCCCTAATTCATACAATTCTTGTTCAATATTTTCATGTCATTCTAATTGAGCATCTGACTGCACAATGCAAATATTGACGTCAGAATAAGCTATATGAGTTCAACAAATGAGATAACAGACGCCCCCACCAACAAAAATTGGCATTCTTAAAGATTGCCAACTTGTGTTCGATTACCTGTGATTCGCTTAAATAATGACGTTACAATTAGCATTGCGAGTTCAACCAATGAGATAACAGATGCCCCCACTAACAGCCCCATCAAGCCCCCGAAGTCAGAAAGCAAGCTCTCCACTTCATATAACTCCTGTTCAATGTGTTTCTCAGTGACAAAACTTTCATAGAAGACACTCAGGCGTGCTATGTGAGGCTTAAATAACTTCATGGTCACATTATCTGTTTTGTTAAATCTTTTGCCAAGTTCCTTCATCAAGTTTGGCGTGAAATGTGAATGAATTAATGGACTGATGGTCACTTTCGTTTCGTATTTCTGTTCATAACAAGGCTGGGGACAGTCACATTCTAGCTTGCTTGACTCATTGTAAACTCTTTGAAGGCAAGGAATAGATTTCGAGAGATTTTGCCAACGGGGGTACTCTTCAGGAGTCATGTAGCGCCAAAAATGAGGAAGCACATTACCACATTCACGATACATGGCATGCAAAGTACATGAGATGAGGCAGTTCTTGACAGTATAGTTGCCACCGAAAACGTTCTTGACCGAGGAAAATGATGAACAATTTGCAGGATAAGGATGCTTAAGGCGTGTGTAAGCTTTCTTCTTCAAGGCAACTTCTGTGTAGTAGCCTGAAGCAAGCGGAATAACTTCTTCTAAAGATATGCCAATGTTAACAGAGGATGCATGCACCTTTACAAAAAGCCCTCGTTTTTGTTGGCTCCATCGAAGAGGATGCATGCCATTATTATCAACTGCAGTGAATTCAGAGCTGTTTTTAAACATAAGCATTTCAAGACCATACAGACGATCTGGGTTTGTTTGTCGAAACAAACAATTCCTGTTTATGGAGTAGCAATAGGATGGATTTAGCGCTGGAGTAAAATCATCAGGGAAGCTGCATTTACGGAATGAATCGAACACACAAGCGTATTTCATGCCAGCCAGGAACAATTTGCAGCCATAGTCAAACAGTTCTTCGTTTCTGGATTGACTTGGCAGACATTTGCTTGAGAAGTTGCTCATCACAGGTGCATGATCCTTGTCTGAGTCGCAAATTTTAATTGTTGGAAAGTCCAGTTCTTTTTCCCTTTTCATTTCTACCTTTGTGACAAAGTCCCTTCGCAGGAACTTTTGCACCGATCCAAATAACTGTGAAAACAAAAATCCACATGAAGACAAGAAGATTATCGCCCATATGACTCTTCCAGTAACTTTCTTGTGAGTAAAAATCTTTCCGAAGCCATGAATTGTCAGTTCATCCATTTTTTCAGCAAACCCAATGTGACCCAATTAATGATTACTGATTATTGATTGCACCTTTGCACTTATTCCTGATCCATCATTATTATTGGTTTACCAACTGGTTCGAGAGCACTTGCATTGATTTGGAGAAGATGCTAATGATGTATATCAGTTCGCTTCAGGTAAACTACTTTTACGCGTAACAGCTATATTATATGATATTAAGATATTGTCATAATATAGTATAAGGTTGCATGGAAACACATCTTTGACCAAATACAGCTTTTAACATTGACAAACAATTTACCGTTGTAAGTGGAGTTTTATTCTCTTGACAAGTATCCTTGCTAAATAAGTTCGCTTTATCTATTGATTGCATGGATAAATCTTTTACCTCTAATTTGCGTGCAAAAAAGAACAGGCGAATTCTTTGTGACATTATTTTTCATATTTGTGGTTTAGTTATTTGTTTGTATTGTTAGCATAAATTGTATGTAGAGAATTTAAATAAAATAAAATGAAACTGAAATGAATGAAACTGAAATGGCGAATGTGAGAGCTAGGAAGTACATGAAGTATTAAGTCAACTGTGCTAAATTCCGATTTCTTCTTGTGGTAGACAGCATTTTTTGTCCTCTGATAGATTCAATTTTCTTTTTCTGGTAGACTATCAATTCCTATTCCTCCCATCGGTAGATTCCATTTTTTTCTTATGGTAGACTCCAATTTCTTTCTCTGTTCGATTCCATTTTCTTCCTCTGATAGACTTCTGTTTCAATTCTTCCAGTGGTAGATTCCAATTTCTTCCTGTGGTAGATTCCTTTTCTTTCCCATGTAGATTACATTTTCTTCCTCTGGTAGACTTCAGTTTCTTCCTTTGGCAGACAATCTGCCTTTGTGGTAGATTCCAATTTCTTCCTGTGGTAGATTCCTTTTCTTTCCCATGTAAATTAAATTTTCTTCCTCTGGTAGACCTCAGTTTCTTCCTTTGGCAGACAATCTGGCTTCCTCTGGTAAATTCCAATTTCTTCCTGTAGGTAGATTGTATTTTCTTCTTGTGGTAGATTCCTTTTTCTTTCCCATGTAGATTACATTTTCTTCCTCTGGTAGACTTCAGTTTCTTCCTTTGGTAGACAACCTGTCTTCCTCTGATAGGTTTTGTCATGAACTTTCGTCTTTTCTCAATGGAGCTCAAGTAGACCTTCATTATTTTGTTGCTTCTCAAACAGAAATTTCAAAATGTTTATCATCTACCTAAGTTACCCTAACTTCTCTTTGGCTTTATTGTAGCGATGAAACTAATCAAGATTTCTTGATTCTGTCCTTACGTTCTTCATCTCTTGTCTCTGTCCTTGCTTTCTTCATCCAATTAATTGTCGTTAACGAGTGCCCGATCTGCAAGGGAACGTAACTGTATTGAAAATTCAGGAAGAGGACAGCCTAGAGGACAACCTGAAGACTGGCAATCGCTTAATATTTTTCTTGGGAATCTAGGAGGACCAAAAATTGGAATGGAGAGGGCTGTGGCCCCCTTCATTCTCCAGTAACTATGCAAGTATCGTTTGATACGAAGCTGCTTACATGAAACTCAGCTCTAAGATCGTCAAAATTAAGAAACTCTTGCATCGAAAAATCATAAAATCAGAAATCATTTATTTTGCTAAAGGGGATGGTTTCTGATGAAAAGAAATACGTGTACTTCAAAACTGGATGTTTTAAACGAAGTTTGGAGACATTTAAATGGAAAACGAAGTCAAATAGATCATTGAGTCGTTGGTAAGTGAATCATTTGGCTCAAGAATACAAGCTAAGCCCTTTTGGTGTCAACGAATGCTTTTTCATCGGTAAGAAGTTTAGGCCGAGATCACATTTCTGGCAGAAATCGCTGAAATCACCTGCAATTTTGAGATGTAATTGAAGGGACAGTGCCTGGGTTATTGCTTAGGGCAATATCCATAATTGCTGAGATTTTTATCTTTATATCTCATTTTCAGCAACTCTTATTGATGTTTGAACGAATGTCAATATTCTTCGACCGGAAAATGACTGTAATTTCGGCTCCAAATGAGATGTTTTTCCAAGCACGCTACAAACTGCAGAGGGGTAACCCTTCTACTGATTTATCAAAGAAAATTCCATGTAATTATTGTAACTTAGTGGCCATTTCAACTTCCGCGATGGTACTCAAGAATTCACTTCGAACGGCCAATTTGGTATCACGTTGTTGGAAAGGGGCTATTTGATTGGCTGACTACTGTGAAATTGGATGATTTCCGCGTGCTTCATCAACCAGTAAGGATTTGAGCTGTATGCTACATCACAATCAGTCTACCAAACGGCATACCCGAATAGTCAGTCAATAAATCAATCAATGAAATCAATGAATCAATTCAAAATGAAAGCGAGGCTAACTCTTATTGTTAACGGAAATTACTTTCTTTGTTTGAAGGATTTGATCTTGAACAGTGAATAATAATGGAGGACTGGGAACGATGTTGATGTATTGAAAAGAATTATATATTGCTGCTTTATTTCAATCAGTTCATCACTTTGAAGCAGAACAACATTTAGATGCATCTTGACCTTCAGTATTCAATTTCTGTCAGGTTCATTCGCGGTGTTATGCTGTTTGGTGACTGAGCTTTGCATTGTGTTTAGGCCCAAAAATGGTGATTTGTTTGCACAGTTGCTTTGCTTGAGAAGGTCAACTGAATCAAACGAAAGTCATTTGGTATTCCACACTTGAGTTCCTGGTTGCGTTGCAAATTTGCTGATTGAAGTACCTGGATAGAGTTAAAGAGCAGGAAGACGTGTGAAACTTTTGCGCTGATGAAAACAACCACTAAACAAACAGGTCAAAAACTATGCGGCACTTACTATCCTCGCCATCCTTCACTTCAAGGCAAAGTGTTATGAAAACATGAAAAATTTATGAATTGCTTGCGGGGATTTAACTAATGCTCAAGTGAACCAAGGGAATTCCTTTTGATTCAATTGGCTGTAAAAATTCATCATTCATGGTTGCCATCATGGAAAAAATTCAGACTTTGCAAATGCAATGGAAAAATTTTGCTTGATGATGGAAAAGCTTTCTTGAATATGAAAATGAAAATTTAGATGCTACATTGATTCATCCCTGAATTGGCAAACTGACACAAAACAGTGTCAATAGAGACTGATGACTGCCAAGTGGTTGTTCAAAGCGCAGAATCGGCCACAATGCCACAATTGATGAAAGTAAGAGTTCACAAAGGAAGCCAAGGATTTGGTTTCATACTTTCGAATCAAGCACCCTGTGTTGTGAGCAGTATCACAGAAGGTGGACCAGCTGAAAATGCTTTACTGAAAACAGGTGATGAAATTCTTGAAGTGAACAATAAAAATGTTTCGAGATCTACTCATGAACAAGTCGTAAGAATGATTTTGAAATGTTCAGGCCCATGGGTTTTATTAAAGATTCGGAGATACTCAGAACCATTAGAGTTCACAAATAGTTTTATTGACTTAAATGAAGAAACTGATGACCTGTATAACAGTATATCAGAGACAGTTGAAAAAGTTGTTGAGGATTTGAAATCTGGTAATTTATTCAAGGATGCTGAGCTCATAACAAAGAGGAGAACATCATCCTCTGCAAGACGATCTGTGCTGTTAATGGATGGTAAAGAAACATCATTTGAAGCAAATGAAGAGGCTCATCAGAAAAGGACCTCCACAGGAGGGGGCTCTCCTGGGCAAAGAACTCATAGCTCAGACCATAATGACAATAGCGTTGATACTGGAAAAAAAGAGGTAAACACTGATTTGAGGCCTGTAAAGGTAGAGAGAATGATTTCAGACTCTATATTCAAAGCAGTCGTTGGATATCTTAAATCTGTTGAACTTCCTAAAGGATCTAAAAATCTATCATCAACCAGTGCTGATGTCCTGAAAACTTGCATTCGTGGATTGCCGGTAGCATCAAAGAAAGTTTACAAGCATGTTGTGATGACAATCTCACTCGATGGGGTCAGACTAACAAGTTCTGAGGGAAAAGTTATCGTAACTTATCCTTTGAGTACAATAGCTTTTACTTGTTCTTGTCCTGATGATACCAGATTTTTTGGAATTGTTACAAGAAAACTATTGAATGATGATAGCCCTCTGTTGATGAGGCCTTATGACTCAAGAGGTATCAGTGAGAGACGACAACCAGAGGTATGCTCCTGTCACATTTTCATGGTGGACGAAGAACTGAGAAGTCATGTGGAACATGAAAAAGTAGCCAATAGCTTTGGTCTTATATGCAAAACAGTTAAGGGTCTCTGTGAAGGGTTTCCTAAAGATTCATCTATTATTCTTGATACCTTGAACTTGTTTTTTAGAGAGAGTTCATTTAGTGACAGTGCAACAACCTCTTCTCATGATGGAATTGTGGCCAGTCCACAGCTCAGTGTCAGTGATTCTTTTGATGACTCCGCTGATGGACTTGACATACTAGAAAAACTAAGAATAAAAGAAGAGCATGAAGCTCAAAAAGTTGGGAAAGTTACTGATAAGTTTCATGTGATGCATCTGACAAAGTCTCCATTTAGACAAAGAAAACCAATTCCCAATTGGCTGTTAGATGAGCAACTAGCTAAAGATGGTGGTGGCTCCTGTGAAAATGTTTTGGGTGCAGATGGTCATGACTTGCTGACAAAAGGTGTGGATGGTACCAGAAGAAGTCTGTTATCACCAACACAAAATATCTACATGTCTGTGAGTAAAGTTTTCATATCTCTAAAATCCTCCAGACTGTAAAGTTTTCAATGTGCAGAGAACGTTGGTTTTAACTCCAAGTAATTGGGCAGAAGAAATTCTGTATCAAAATATTTGTGCATGGATTCCATGGAAGAATACTGTATTTATGCACAGTGTGGTGCAGAACAAGAAGGTAAGATCTCTGTTGCAGCCTTACTCCTCAAGCTGCTCAGCTGTCTCTCATATTATTCTTGTTATTGCTAAATGGAGCTGTCCAGATGAAGAGCAAAGCTACTAAGATTTTATTGAAAACCATTCTGTTCTAAGCAGAAGCAAAATTGGCAAACCTGGTTTGAAAACTGCTTGGGTAACATAGCAAAGTGGTAAGCAGATCTGCGCTGAAACTTTTCGCAGATCTGCTCAAAGAACTTTCCGCTAAATAGGGCAACAGTGAGTTTTATTGAGAATAGCTGGTGTTCTTCTGTCATAAGTTCTTCACAGAGATCTTATCTGGATGTGAGCGTGTCCGTACGAGGCAGGGACAGATCCAGCCTGAAGTTGAAGGAGTAACCGCCTACCCAAGAGGATGCCTTTCATATCACGAAATAAACACACTGAAGGTGCACAAATATCTTAGGCCATCTACTTGAAAAAATGCATCGGTTTTTGACTTTGAAATAACATTCCTTATTCATATTTTTGCCCTACTTTGTGATCAAAATTGTTACAGATATGTGTCTTATAGGATTACAGCAAGGGGCACACTTCTAAGCAAAGAGGAGGTGCCAAGCTGAATTGTCATTGTGAAGCGGGGTAGTTGCCCCGGTCTGCCCCCATATAGATCTGCAACTAGTATTAGGTACCTGGCTGGAATGGCTCAGATGTGAATTAGATGGTTTTAATCCCTGTGATGACAGACTGGTTACTACTCTCTTGTAATTTCAGGCTAAAGGAAGGAATCAGAGGGTGTTGGTGGTCATATAAAGGAGGACTGGTACTCTGCTTCAACAAGCTGAGCTCTTCGGCTTTTCAGAAAAAGTAACCTTGGATGCTGGCAAAAATGAACAAAGATAAGAAATTTATTCTCTGTTGCCCTTCTGTGGGAAATGGAATTCAGGCATCTAAATTTTTTTGATGAAGACTTTGTGGGATTTCAGCTGTGGGATTTCAATTGTGCTTTCCTCTGACAGATCTTTCCTCCTAAATGATTCATGACCTGCATGATAAAGAATATATTGAAGTGATTTTATTGAAAGCTTGCTTTTAGGAACACGATTTCCATTTCCACTGTACTGAGTAATCTCCCAGCTCTCGATGAAAAGTGTCAGGAGATCTCTCTTGGTCGGTCAACACACTGAATATTGGTGAAGTTTTCCCACCCAAATTTGCATAAGTCGTTGAGCAGAAGCTGAGAAGTGAGCATGCTTATTTTCTTGGATGAGAATGTTAAATTATTGAGTTTCTCATTAACAATGCAGAGCAAGTGCCATATGGTAAATTTGTCTGTTTGAATTCTTTGAATCATTGATACTTTCCAATCAGTTGCGGTGTATATTCTTCTTTGTGATTTGAAGATCTCTCAATTGCTTCTTTGACATAATCTATTTTGGGGAGATCAGCTGTTGGTCGTTGCTGACAAAGCAGTTATTTGCCATCATGGTTGCACTTATCACATTGGCAGTGTTTCATCAGTTTATGCCATGCTGCTCCAGAAAAGTCAGTTCTACTGTTTGTCATTTTCTTTGTTGGTACTTAACTATTTCTAAATATGATATCATATGTTTTTGCTAGAGAAGTCTATTAACTGCTGTGTGACCCTGCAGATGTGGACCTGTTATCTACTTGCCAATGTATTTGTATGTTACATAGAAAGTTATTTTTATTACAATTTTCAGGGAAGAAAATAGAAATTGATAAAGCATATTTAAAAAGATTTGGACGATAATGAAAGGCAGATTATTAACAGTTAATTTTGACACTTTGATGCTGGGTGGATAAAAAAGCATAAGCATTGGAAAGCCTGTAGCACGCAGACCATTTTTCAGATAACTGGAAACTGATTGTGTGTGGGTAGCTGATATATCAAATTCAATTTTAAAGATAAACGAGTTGAAGGTGTTGTGGCGTAATCCTCTGACTTTGCAGCCAGGACATTCAGGCGGAGTGGGCTCGATACCCGGTGGGACCCTACCACTTCAGCGTCATGACAAGGGGTTGCGGACTCGATTAGCGCTTAGCTACTTCTGCGACCCATGCGCTTTGCGCTGAAATACGCAACTTCACCTTCACTTCACCATCAATGAGTCTGTTTCATCCAGCATTCCTTGCTTTTGCAGTCTCTTTTGTAACTTTTTGCAAATTAAGAAAATTTTACGGACCCACCTCACCTTTCGTTGCTTGGTTCTTTGTCTTCTGTCGTACAGTGTAGAACATCCTACAGTTTAATTGTCGAGGCATTGGCTCTGTTTACATGCAAAATATACTGTGATAGCGTTCACAGTTGATGTAAAAACAATCATGCTGAACTGAACCATTTAGTTTACATTCGTCGTAACAGATGCAGTCGAAAGTCTGGTTTGCGAGCAAAGTTGCTGCTTCCTTTTCGTTGAAAGTTAAAGGCCTTTGAATGTTTAATGGCTTCACTTGATGACCAGTTTTGCTGATTGTGTTCCTGTGGATTGTTATCAAGACTGATGCGAGATGGGGAACGTGGAGGATGTTTTCCTGTCAGAGGTTTGATCTGGTTTACAGGTTGTGCAAAAAAAAAAACGCGTGCGCCGTTTGAATAGCTACTGGGGGTTGGCCATCAATCCGAGGACCGACATACAAGGACTGGAGGGCTGTGGCCCCTTCAAAAATTTTCAGAAGTTCCTGAAGTATTTCTTTTATTCGTTTCATGTCTATCATTTTAGAAAATCAGGTGAGGTACTCCGTGTTCTGATTCATATCTCATTCAGTATCCATCCTCCACTATTCAACCGTCTTGGACCTAATTTACTGGAATCTGCTTGACCTTTCCATCCCCCCCCTTCCCCAAGATCAATGTTATTAAAATCTTACGATAGAACAGCATTGATAAAAAATTCAAGCCGAAATATAGCTCGAGTATTCTCGTTTAAATGTTTACAAGTGCCTTTCTGAGCATCTTGATTGCCGCTGCCTTTAGTATGACTTTTTTCAGCCCATATATGGTCCATGCATCTCAAGCCATGAATATATATGCCAATTTATGGTTAAATCTTATTGTCTGAAAACTCTTTCTGCTTAAGAGAATATTTCGAAGTGTTCTACCCAATCAGAGTCGTCATATCCCATCAATTAACCCTCTGAAAAGCTTGACGGTTGTCTCTAATGACCTTTAATTTATTCTGTACATCTGTACCTGTTAGCTTTGTCGGCCGATATGCCGCTGAGCAAAATTGGTATTTTTTTCCTTGCGTTAGGTGACCCGAGGTGACCTGCTGAAACTTCTAATTATTAGAGTCCATTTTATGTCATTGCACAGACGTCATGCATTGAATAAGGCTCATTTGAAACATAATCTTTTTGAAGGCAGATGGTTTTGAACAACCGCCCCTGGATTTTTACCATAAATGTGAGAGGTTTGTCAGTCTTGACCCTCTATCATACTCTTGAGACTCCTTCGTTGCGCTGTGCGAATTTGATAAGAAAGACTGACTTATGTCATAGGGCAGCGTGTTGCCAGAATTTCATTTCATTTCATTTTTTATTTTTTATCCACGGTAGCCCCGTCAATCTGCATTGATTGCTTTACAGGGGGCCGTGCAAAAATACATATAATTTCCAAGTTTAAAACCTAATCCTAATTAATTTACAATTGTGTTTACAAAAACGAAAAAAAAAAAATCAAATGAATGTACATAAAAAAGATCTTTAACCCTCCACTACGTCTTTAAACCTCCTTTTGAAGGTAGAAAGGGAGGGTGCAAGTCTGACATCAGAGCTTAATTGATTCCACAGCTTAGGCCCACGAAATGATATTGACTTCTGCCCATTTGCCGTTTTGAAGAGAGGAACACGCAAGTCAGCTTCGGTATTTCTGAGTCTCATTGTGTTAAGCGCTGAGTTCTTTACAAACAGCTCGGAAAGATATTCAGGCGCAAGACTATTTGTTGACTTAAACATTATGGTCGCTGTTTCACTTAGAATAATGTCCGAGATTGTTGGCCACCCCAGCTTTTTAATCAGACCAGTTGCTGAAACATGATAGCTGCTATTCGTAACAATTCTGGCAGCTCGATTTTGCAGTCTTTGGAGGGCATCAATTTGAGTTTTGCCGCAACATCCCCATACTGAGCAACAATAACGAAAGTGGGGCTCAACAATTCCTCTGTACATTTTACTGAGCGTTCCCTGTTGGAGAAATTTCTTTGCATATTTCAGAAAGCCTAAAGCTCGAGAGACTTTGTTTCTCATACCCTTTATATGCTCATCCCAAACAAGATGACAATCCAACTGAACACCGAGGTATTTAGTCCTCTCGACAGTTTCTATCTGTGTGCCATTTATGAAAAAGGAAGGCTGCTCACTGACTTCTTCGGAAATCCTCTTGAGCTTTGGACGGGATCCAACTACCATTGCGTGAGTCTTAAGGACGTTTAAAGACATCCTTTAAGAAGCCTCTTAAGAGCTGCATTGACTCGAAGTCTTTGAAAGGTTGATATAGGTAGAGGGTCATGGTGTCATATTGCCTTGCTATAAACATATAGTGTTATCTGATTGGAAGTCGCGAGGAGGCACAGCAAAAACAGATTGGAGCAGTCTTTCACAAAATGTAAATCGTAAGTTGCTATCTTTTCTCTACACCCATCCCAGAACGTCATTTTAAGCTCCGATCCCGTTGGGACGCAAAGTAATCAAGTTTTGTACCCGGAAAGAATCTTTGTATCGCCAGAAGGCTCCCGTTGACATCGTTAACATTGTTAGCAAATGAACATTGTTACTTTATTTTGTGATACTCCTTGGAACATGTTTTCTCACCAGCATCTTGTGTCAAAGCAGAGCTATGCGGCTGCTGATCCTAGCCAGTGTTCCTGCGTGCAGACCTTACTGCTTTCTTCTCGGAAAGGAGAACCTCTCTGAAAAGGGATCTGTAGAGTCTGCGCCCACGCAGCATGAGTTCCAAATCGCTAAATCGGCGTAAAAAGGTGGATGTAAAATTGTATGACCTATTTCTTTTCATTGAATGACTTGAAAATAACTTTAACCATTTTCTGTAGTTGCTGCAAAGCAGCCACCTGTTTCTGCGCAGAGGTATCGCTAGGCGAGATCGATTCTCGAGCCCTCATGTCTGTTTTCAACAATTTGTGACTTCGGTCAGCGGCTTTTGAAATGGCACGATTCAATGAGTGTAAACTGCGGAACCAGGGAATGGACCTCTGCAACCAAGGCAATGCGCAGCATTCACTGACAATCGTTATTTCTAGTTCACCGTTGGTCTTTTCAGCGAGAGTTTTGTTTGATACCATATTGTTAACATCCATGAACTCGCATCAACTATGGTTTTCTTGAAAATTATTGTTTTGGAAAAGTTCCTTGAATTCTCAAAGAAAAAGAAAAACACTGTAATTCTGAAAATATTGAAGATTCCAGGAAAGTCCTACTAGAATTTTACAACCATCGTCTCAAAGATTTGAAACCTATGCTCGTGCAAGCCAGCTGATGCTCGCTGTCTCGATGACTGACAGGCGCATGTTCTAAAAACAATAGAGAACAATACGTCAAGTTAATGGTTTTGACGTAGCACTATTGTTTTCAACATTATTGGGGGGGCTTACTTAAGCCCTACCTGCTACCCGCTCCCTGCGGGCCTGGTCAGACGCTCCTAACAGCATGCAAAATCGCTAGAAACGCTGAAAAGAGTTAGGTGCTCACAAGGGCACACGTCACTCAAAAAATCTCGTAAACTGTCACAAAAATCCTACAGCACCTCGAGAAATCTTATAAATCGCCAAAAACCGCAAAAAGCGAGTCAAAAATCTTCACAAAAGTCATAGAAATCCCACTCAAAGCCCTTAATAGAAAAATTCAGGGGGGAGGGGTGCTTTAATTTGTTTTCGGTGGACACAACAAGGTGATGGAAGTGTTTGCAGACTCTACTGCATCAACTGCGTGGTGAATCTACACGTTTTTTTATAAGAAACTAGGATCAGGCCATAGTACTAAAAGTTTCTTAATTTCGCATGAAATTTTGTCCATTTTAATACTAAAAGTTTCTTAATTGGTTTCTTATTTTTGAATGCAGAATTAGCAATGTGGTTGCTAATTCAGATATGTTTCTTGACATTTAAAACATCATAAAGGAATAAACAGTGTTCTTTCATGTTGAAAACACAAATTTTTAGATAATGTTGCTCAAGAATAAAGGTTCAACGATCTATTTGCTATAATATCCATGCTTTTAACATTGAAAACTTTCTTAGTACTTCTCAGACAAAGTACTAGAGTTTCTTAAAATTTTGGCCATCTTAGTGCTAGTTTCTTATAAACCAGTTTCTTATAAAAAAACGTGTGCTGATTTCTTTTCAGAGATGTTCTGGAGGAGGAGAATTCCAAGGACCTTCGGCCAATCTTTGAAGAAGTTTCACATACTTTCAATTTTTGAAAAGGAATTTGAATCTTAACCAACCGTCGACGTGAGACACCTGGCATTCTCAAGGACAAAACCATTTTCATCTTGAGCCGCTAATCCCCAACGGTTGATAGAATTTCTTTATTTCTTTTATCTTTAATCAAAAGAAATTCTGAAAGATTCTTTTTCTTTTTAGCCAAGCGTATCTGATCAATTTGATGAAGGTAAGCCAATTTAAATTTATTCAATTGTTCAAAACAGTTCTGCGCTTCAATACGAGCCTCTCCTGAATAAGGATGCTAACATCTCAATCTACCTCTCACTGAGACGCTACAAGATCACTGTTTTAGAGTCTTTTACTCATTTCGTGTTGTTTGAAATGTTTTTCTATCGCAGCACAATGTTTAGAAGCAGGAGACGTATTTGCGGAATAGAGTTTATTGACGCCAACAGGCGGTCGTTGCAAATTATCGTGGCCTAGATGTTTTGCAGAGCCGTGCTTGCTGTAACTGTTACCGTTATACATCGAAGAAGTAGATTGTCAAGTTCCTTTTGAGTTGAAATGCAGCATGTATGGTAAGATGACAAGGTCGCACTGACCTTTTAATGCTATCCCTGCTATTTTATCTAGGGGTGTTTTTAGAGTAAATGTTTTAATCTTGTATTGTAGTTAACTAGTATCACACGCCTGTAAATTAGTCCACACGCCTGTAAATTAGTCTTTTATTATATATTCTTTAATTTGGTGAAATTATACATACATACATACATACATACATACATACATACATACATACATACATACATACATACATACATACATACATACATACATACATACATACATACATACATACATACATACATACATACATACATACATACATACATACATACATACATACATACATACATACATACATACATACATACATACATACATACATACATACATACATACATACATACATACATACATACATACATACATACATACATACATACATACATACATACATACATACATACATACATACATACATACATACATACATACATACATACATACATACATACATACATACATACATACATACATACATACATACATACATACATACATACATACATACATACATACATACAAGATATCGCTATCTTTAGTCGTCTGAATTGTGATTAACGTTTGCGTTGTTTGGGGCTTCTCCAGTTCTCCAGGAGAAGAAAGTGTCGCCTCCAGTAATAATGGTATCGCCCACTGTCACCCAAGGGCCTAAATGTCAAGGCATGTCAAGGCGAAATTTTTCCAAAAAAGAGAATTGTTTTTGAAAGAAATTTTAATTGCAATTTTTTTTCCTTATTTACGTCTTGGTGCAATTTTCTTCCTGTTTCCGTGTTTTTGATATTTCATCAGAATTTTGCATCTCCAACTCTGTTTTCTGTTTGCAAAGAATTTTGAAAGTTTCCTCAGACAGATTTTTTCTGTGACCAGTTTTATGAAGATAGAAAAGTGTTGTTGTTGGTGCACATACTTCTGTCCAACGCATGCAGGATCCA
Source organism: Aurelia sp. 4 Dawson et al 2005 (assembly GCA_964019985.1). Taxonomy (NCBI): domain Eukaryota; kingdom Metazoa; phylum Cnidaria; class Scyphozoa; order Semaeostomeae; family Ulmaridae; genus Aurelia; species Aurelia sp. 4 Dawson et al 2005. The sequence continues at coordinate 1,068,477 of OZ026503.1, read as the reverse complement.
TTTCTATGACAGGATCTCAATGACCTCTTTCTCTTCCACTCTCCCTCACTGTCATCGCAAACCTACACAAGTGACGTCAGCTACGATGTTCTTGTGACATCAGTTACGAATCTCACAACAATGCTTTTATGTTCAGAAACAGCGATGATGCATGTTGAGTTGACAGTTTTTTCTTTGCTAGGTGTATTCTCATTGTCCTTCCTTGCCCTATTAACGAGAATTTCTTGATTCTGGATTCTCATATTGTGACATATTGGCTTCCTTCTTTTTCTTTCGTTTTGCCGTTGTGTTGAAGCGGCATTAGGCAACTGGGAAATTGTAATGTTTCGATTCTGTACTATCATCTAAACTCGAGACAAATATTGCTTGTAGAACAGGATTTTTCGTGGCAGTTTTTGTTAGACGACTTCAAAGAAAAAAGGATCATTGCAAGTGGAAAGGAATATGAGATAGACTTTCAGTTGTCAGTTGAAACAAAAAGCTGTATAAAATGGTTAGATGATGATCGATCGAAATTGATCAATAGCAGAAAGAGAAAGGTGTTAAGGACATTCAAAGCGAACTGTTTCATATTTACCCTACCCTTGTTTTGTCTCTGACACTGGACACCAGTTGGGAATCAAATTCAGGAAAGGAATCTTTGATGTTTATTATCAGCTGACTTTAGCAGCAGCGGATTTTAGATGGAAGAAGCACTGTTTAGAATCTTTCGTGGCTTGGTTGATTTCGATGAAGGTAAATTTAATGCTGTGAGAACTTTCGTAGTTGAATTTTTATAGTTTGAAAAGGTGATGTTACCACCTGGGCCTAAGTTGGCACAGGAAGTATGTAAATATGAAGATTGTTGTGGAACATATAAAAGAAATAAATAAGAAACTCCGAGAACTGAAGAATTCGTTAATTTCAAGAAACTTACAGGGTTTTCGGTACTTGTGCGAATTTTTAATTTCTTATGAAATGTTACAAGGACATTTCTGGTGAGCATCTAATGAAAACAGTTGCAGCATGTTTCATGCCCGGGCGTAACATAACTTATTGAGGGTACTGGTATGTGCTGCCCATATGGGTGGGCAAAATTTTCTAAACAACGGTCCCTATTTCGGCAGATTTTCCTTAAACATGGATGGTTTTTCCAATAATTTGCCAAAGAATCGTCAAAAATGGGTAGTTTTCCGCCAAAATTCATCATAAAAGTGGGTGTGACAGCAACTGTCGGTAGTTAGAAAAGGGTAGCTTTCTGAAAACGGGGCGGCAGACCCCCGTCCATCCATAAGTGATGTACCCCCCGGGGTTTCACGATGGTTTCACGTTTCTAAAAAACGCTTGTCTATGAATAAAAGGAAGGAACACTCATGCACGGCACTAGACTTATGGCGATGAGTCTGTTATTTCCCTGTGCTCTTTGACTTGATGATGGCGCTTCGGTCAACAGAGACTCATTATACTACTCTGAAAAGCCTGGCCCTATTTAGACCCGAACTTCACGATTCCTAGAGTGCCAATCGGATCGCGGGATTTATGAATTATTATTGTTATGGTGTAAATGTGATAGAATATTCAATTCGATTGAAGAATTGAAAACACTCCAACGGGAATGAGATTCGAAGCCGTGATTCCATTATAATTCCATTGATGATTGGAAATAGGGCCACCTTTTTCAATGTATCATTATGAGTCCTGTTGAGCAAGGTTTACTGCAAGGATACAAGGGACGCATCGTCGTAAGTCAAGCACAGCACTGGTTCTTTGTTATGATTCGTTCAAGACGAGCTTGCAACTTTGATTTAAACGGGAAATTTTTAGACTTCTTTGCTAGTTGCAAATTATGCAAGCTTTAATGTATGCGCAAACCCTTTGAGATAAGATGTTTTCTTAGATGAAACAGATTAGATTTGTGGGCATATGACTGGGTCAGCTTATCATCTGTTCAACATAATGGTTTCCATGTCATTCCTCGACTCAATCCTGTCCTCTGATCTCGTTGTCTTGGTGTGTGATCAATTTGGTCAGATTTCCACTTAAATAAGCCTCAAAATCAGATGTTGATCAAATCAAACTGAATCATATGTACGAAAATATTATTGATCTGATCGTTGCTGCTATTGCAAAAACGTGTTTTGACATGTTTTTCTTTCCTTCATGTGTATCGCTTCCTGCCGTTATGGTGCCTGCAGTAGGAGATAGATTTTCACGTGTCGGCTCTTCTCATTTCTTCTTGCTGGAATTCCATTTGACGATCTTTTGTTGTTGATGGCTTAAATTGAATATGACTCGAAAATTTTAGTGCCTCATGCAGATAATATTGTTGATCATGATGCTCTACATAATATCTAATATTTCTTAATATTTTTCCAGAAAATGGGTTGAGCGTCCCCCACTTTGCTTCGAAAAGTGGCGCAATTCTGCCCATTCAGACCGTTGAGTTCTAGGCCCTTGTGAGGGGTTAACTGTTTAAGTAAAGACAGTACCGGAAAATGCTTCAAAGATGAAACCATGACGAAACCTTGACAAGCAGTCAGGTTTGGCTTCTTTGTTCACCATTTTAACCGAATAAAAGTGAGGAATTCCACTTCTGGTTTACAGAAAGCTTCAACTGCCAAGTTTGTAGTATTTACATGTTGTGCACGCTCAGATTGATGTCTTTCTTCAATAGAAATTTTCTAGTCTTTGGTCACTTTAAAAGGAACTTCAGATATTTGGTTATGGGTGGTCAATGGCAATCTTTGATATACCTTGATCATTTTCAGAATATCTTAAGCGAAATTACGTGACATCGCTTAAACAAAAATGATGTTGTCCTATAGTTTTCTCACCTCTTAATCTTTGCTATCCTCCTTATCGTGCACTGATGCAAGAAAATGGCTACTTGACACAGCGACCAGATTGGACCTTAATTTTTATAATGTCCCGGGAATTGACGTCCGTTGGGAAGCTCAAAATGTGAAACAAAGGTAAGCATAGACGTAAGCGTCTAAGGTCTGCTTTACCCATTTCGACTCATTTGCCCATGCCCATGATGAGAAGTTTTGGTATTATGGTACTTTTTGCACTCATGGCACAACTTTGCATCGCATGAAATATGTTGGAGAAGTCAACAGATGTTTCATCAAGAGATTGATCTCATGACTTGAAATGAGTATACACAAACGTTAGCCGATTTCCCCTTTCTGTAATGGTAATTGGTAAGTTTGTATTGTAGCGTTAATCATACCAGCCCCCCGGACTTGTCCTTTAAGCTGTTAAAACAGATGAAAGATGCATCAACCAATTGTGGAATGTTTCTCTAAACGACAAGTCCTGGGTTGCTATGATTATTACTACAAAGTATCACATTTTGAGCTTTCCAACGGCTGTCAGTTCCACAAATGTTCTGATAATTTAGGCCACATCTGGTATTTGTGTCGCCATTTTCTTACAAGTGCAGACGACAAAGAGGCTAGCCTCGTTTTCTTTTACGCGATATGATTTCATTTCGCGCTGACTGCTTATTGTGATACGTAGTTTCACAAAGAAAAGGTGAGAAATGCTGGGAAAAGTATGAAACACAATTCATAACAGTATTATCTTGAATTTCATCATCAATCGTACCAACTCTCGTCCCTTTTGATGCCTGTGCTCAAAAGTTGTAGTTCTTTTTACGAGTTTTTGCTGCATCACTTCACTTGATGCACACACTTTAGCACCAAACTTAATTCATATCCACGTAGATATTGGATTCCTTGGTTAAGAAGTAAGATTTGTGCGTAATCTTGCTTTCCATGGAAACAGACATCTTACAAAAATCTCAATCAGTCAAAAGAAATTGGAAAAGTGTCTTTTTCTAACAGCGATTGAGGAATATTTGCTGTATCAGCTGCAAAAACATATCAGTAGGCGAGATTGATCTTCAACCTGCATCTGGAAGAAAGCAGATTTTTCTCACCATCCTGGTTTGTCTCCTTGCAAAGGGCTTGCATATCTCCGAAACTTCTGCAGCTTACGACAACATCATACGGTAAATGAACTTAGTCAAACTTACCACAAAAGCTCCTTAAGCCCCCCCCACTCTATTAAGACCCTCCCCTTTGCGCTGAAATGTTAAATAAACTGCCCTTTCTATTCAGCCCTATCCCACTGATTTCAAATTCCAGAAATTACCAACGATTTTCCATACATTTTAATATTCAATTCAGTTACAAAAGATTTTCCATACATTTTAATATTCAATTCAATTCAGTTTTACTCGTAAAACACTGTTACAGTGCACGATGAATCTATAAAAAGTACTTGTATTCTACGGGACGCAAGTAAAACATTGCTTATCTAGCTTGGGCCGCTAAAGAAAATTTTGAAAATAATGAGAATACATATGAGAAGTTAAAAATGAAAATTAGACAAGTTTCTACGCTGAATGTGCAAAATATGGGCCAGAGGAACTGAAAAGCTGTCATACGTATCCTCATCATTTGATTTTGTGAATAGGCTCCCCTCTCTGATATGCCCCTTTCTAATAAGCCCCCTCTAGAGTGTCCGGAATTAAGTGAGCCCCCTGGAGGCTTCATAGAGCTTTTGAGTTAGTTTCATCGTCATCAAGTGACAAAAAGCCATGCATGCCGATAGCCTCCTCATTCTCCTCCGCACTCGCTTGTTTTTTTCGGTTTGAAACACGGCTTTTCTACTCGAAGCATTGAAGACCTTCTGCTAACCATGAGGCCATACTCGTGCAAATATGCGAAACTAGGCCAGTGTTTTGTTTCAGATCGCTTTGTCCATAACAAGTGCAGCTGGATACAGCGTTTCACTGGATACGGAGAAGAAAATGGATCGGCAAAGACTACCAGAGGAAAGAACTGTAAACATTTACCACCGGCATTGCTCAACTTGTGTTCACGCTAGTCTCATGCACGGCGCACGAAGCTTAATGGTCATCAGAGGCTCTTAAATGATACTCATTCTCAAAATTCAATTTTGGGTGTATTTGAATCAACAATTTTGCCTTTTAAAAGACATGGTGTGGTGTGCTTCTCTTCTTGGCATTTTCATGTGTGTAGCTTGTCAGGGTTCGCAGCATCTGTTGCTTTTCTCTCACAGCCATCCTTTATTGATGTTCCTGTGAGCAAACATCAGTGGCTCGTTGTGGCTCGGTGTATGGCTTGTCTGAAAGCCGGATTTACGTAGCGAGTATTTCGCAATATTTTTTCGTTGGACATGTGCGAATTGGTATTTGGTGTGCGAAGGATTCTGATAGATCTTTCATGCATTGGGATATATCAGACATTTTTAGCTTTCAATATCAAGTATCAGCTTTAGATTTTTAAAAACAAATGCACCCATATGTGAAGCTTTCATGACCCCCTTTCTCCCCCTTTCTGCACCATGTTCATTTAAATCGCTGTTTGCTAGCTTGGGCCGGAGTCAACTTGCATCCATCTTATCTCTGTCATGTACAGAAATCCCACCAGTACTGCTACCCTGTTACATTTCTTGTAGTAGATTTGTTGTCTTTTTGCAGCTGCTGTTGTTGTTGTTGTTTGCACCGTGGTTTATGCAACTTACACATTGTAGCTGTATCACATGCTTAGTGGGCGGAGTTTAGGAACTGGATAGGACCAATGGGATAGGACCTTGGGATTCTTGGGATAGGACGTTCTTCGGAGAAAAGAGTTTTAGAGATGGTTCGAAGATGTAATCGTGTTTGTTTGTAGGCCGAGAATTTCCATTAAACCAGAAATGAGCGATAGGACACCCATTGTGTAGCGGTTTGAAATTTATATCAGTAGCGAGCCACCTTAACTTATCGTTATTTTGTGTTTTGGACTTATTTTTACTTGATATACAACCACCTTTCACTGCTTGGTGATTTTGAAAGCTTTCAGTGGTGAGCCACCTTAAGTCAGCATCACAAAAGTGTGTCATGTGCACAGCCACCTAATGGATGTTAATTTGAATCTCGATAACTCGATTTCGGCTGTTTATAAATGTTGATTTAAGCTGAGGGTTCGAAAGGGATAGCTGGGTTTGACTGTAGCGACCGTAGCCATTATGTGACGTAGTACTAGCAGTTGATACGCAGGTGAACTGTGTGTATAAATATTAGATATTCACCTGCAGAAAGCACTTTGTTGAGCAGAATCACGGATTTACGTTGGCTTACAACGATCAATTGCTTGAACGGGGAATGACAGCAGAAAAGCAAATTGTTTGTTCTACCAATTCTCTCTGTAAATAGCCTTGCATTTGGATTTCGCAAGTGTGACAAAAGAATCGTAATTAGCTATTTGGAAATTCAGAATTCATGTTGAATTGGTGAAGGAAATTCTTTAAGTATTTCAGCTGTTTCCGAAATAGATCCAAGATTTAGCGTCTAGAGCTGCTCGCTCGAATCTCAAGTTTCGTTTGGTAAGCTTTTCACTGTTTTGCCGTCTGTTGAACTTTCTATTACACTACTGTAATTTTTGTTTTGTTCTTTTAGTTTTGTTTATGTTTTGATGCATGTTATTTGTGAAATTTTTCTTCGGCTTTGAAGAGACAGATATTAAGGGTGACGATGTTATGAAACACACTTCATGTAGGGGCAAGGGGTTGTTTTGCGCACCGTCTCGTTTATGGTGGTGGCAAAAGATTTGTGTATTTCCCCCCATTTTGCAAAGAAATGAGCCATTTGCTGAAGTCTTGTCAGAATTATCGTGTTTCCAAAACTGGAAGTTTCGTAACAGCTTTAAGGGTCCTTCAAAGCCTTCTTGTTTTTAATCATCCGCCTCTGCCTTAGGGTTTCTTTTTTTGCCCGCCTGTTACAACATGATAAGTGACATGGCCATCCATTGTTTGGTGCACGTCACATTCTCCGAATAAGGGTGGCGCCAGAGATCTTCCGACAGAGGAGCTGGAACTTCCGACAGGGGGGGGCTGAAATGGCTAAGATTGCAGTTTTCGTACATCATTTTGCCCAATTTCCTCCCACGGAAACACAAAATTTCCTGCAACAGGGGAGCTAGATACCTCCGACGGGGGGCTGTAGCCCCCTCCAGCCCCTCCCTGGCACCACCACTGCCCCGAAGTTATCAAGGCAATGAGAGTGAGAGTGACTATGCTGAAATGGGGTGCCCTGTATCAAAAAATTGGTGGCACAGAAGAGCAAAAACTGTTAGCGCATTTTTGAGCTTCTAAACAGTTGTATTCTTTGAAGCAATGATATTTTTGTGTCCGTGTCCGGTATCAGCACATCACGTTGCAAATAAATGTTCTCTTTGATTACTTTTTCCTGTAAATTGCAGTAACACACTTGGATTCTGCCCGGTTGCCTTGGCGACGTCCGAGTCCACTGACATGCCAATACTAAAGCCTAATTTCCATGGCGCTGCATGTTCTGCTCGAGTGGAAAAGGCTCGATAGCATATCTGCGAAGCATTTGCATTGAGAAAAAACACCACTCTTCGTCTTTACGCGCATGCGTGGCAGAAGTGGAAGCATTTTCCGGATTTTCCGCTCGAGTGGGCCTGCTCCGGTATCGTTTCATTATAAAGGCTGATTTCCAGTCAGTGGAATTTTCCGAGCGGGCGGAAATTCTTTAGTTTGCGAGAGAAAATGTCGCTCTGAAATTGAATAGATAGTTGTGGCTGAGGAAGTTTTAATTGTCTAAAATTCCGCCCGCTTGGAGAATTCCGCTGACTGGAAATTGGCCTTAATACAGTTTTGCTCTGCGGATTATGTTCTGTGTAATATTCCGTATGGTAGCTTTGGTTTGATTTAAAGTTGGGTCACTGTGAAATCACCGCAAAAAGTCCTTCGAATTCCATGCGTCAACTTCAGTATGCATCAGAATCATCGATGCTGCAATGATTTGTTGATACTGACATGCATTGTTGACAACATAGCTTTAAATTTGAAGTTTCCAGCATAGTGTATGTGAAACCGTGTATGCATAACTTTATGCAGCTGTAGAAACAATATTGTTAAGAATAGAGATAGCATATGAATTGTACTTGAAATATTTGATTGCTTTTCAAGAAGACACCTGATATGTTATATGTGTTGAGATACGAGGTCAAATTTGAGGTAGCACAGATCGATTTTCATTGCATTTTGTCATATCAAAGCGTTGGAAAGTTGGATGATTTGAAGTGAAAGCTGATAAAGTGTAAGGCAATTTTGATTTTTCTTATCTAATGCATGTATTCATCTTGTTTCTGCATTTTTCAGGCGTTTTGTTGTTTGTGTAAACATGAAGGCGGAGAGTGGGTTGACTTAGGACTGAGCTGCACAAGTTTTTCTATCATGCCTCGTAGGTTTTCCCTTGATGATCACTCAAACTTTTGTGAGGTGCTGTTCCAAATATTTGTCCAGTTCTAAATCAAAAATGTAATTGTGACGTCGTCACGTAGACATGTTCGTTCTCCTCTCCTTTTAAGGCTCTTTTAAGATCACTGAATGTGACGAGGGGGACGGGGGGGGGAGTGCCTTGTGCACTTCTGAAACCTTCTTGGAAATTCTGGTTTCTTCTTCACGTTCTCTCTATTTTGAATAGAGTTGAACTCAAATCCCAGAATGCAGATCGAAGAGCACGTTACTTCTCTGAATCGTGCCTATAAATTTTGAAAATATTTTTGAATCATCTGATTTTTTCCTGATTTTTTTGGAGATTTATGTAACTTATAATATTTTGGGAGGGAGATTTTTCGAAAAAAGGTGTGATTTCACCACCGATGCCGATCCTCTTGTGTGAGCTTATCACAATTAGAAATCTTAGTTCCCATTTAGTCCTTTTTGGAACTCTTCATAACTTCATATCAAGAAAGAGTTGAATTCGCGCCATCTGAACTGGCATACAGAGCAGCCATGCTAACAATCTTATCATTCAAAATTTTAGTTACGTGGATGCGGAAGTATCAGAAAGTTTGAAATGAGAAGCGATGGACTATCGATTTTCCGTTACTTGATATGTTTTGATAACCTCAAACTGCAAGATTTGTTGAGGATATGAACAGGCTAAGTTGCCATATTGAATCCCCTAAAAGGGCTCCACATCGCATGCGCACTAGCGATTTACTTCAATGATGTGATGTGCAAATTAGCTTAACCATTGAGAACGAGAGCACGAGACAATAGCACCGATGCGCATGACTATGTGAGCCCCCGGCGTTGATTCGCCATCAACAAAGCTGAAAATGATACAATATGTCAACACAAAAGGGTCAGTACTGTTCTTTTCTATCAACATCAAAAAGATTAAAACACAAATTCGTTACATTCTACTGTGCCATCCAAAGCGGGGATAGACACAAGGTCATCTTTTCCCCACTTTGGATGACACTTACAATTCTAATACTTAAGCAAGAAAAAAAAGTAGAATCTAGTTAGCTTTGTACCAAATAATACAAATGCCCTAAAAAGTCAGTACTTCGTCTCCCCAACAAAGATGCGATCTGGGAGATTTCAAATTTCGCATTTAATATCGTGCAAATCTTTCCAAACACTCATGTGATCTTTCATCAGATGGAGGCTATCTCCTTCGCACACCTCTTTCGCACTCCTCTTCGTACACCTTCTTGAGTGCCCTCTCCTAGATAAGTTTATCTATTGATCTATTGAGAGAGCTTCTTCTGAAGGAATCCTCCACATGCAACATTGTTATTTGAATGTTATAACAAGTATTTTATGTAATTCGTAATCATTGCTTGCGGTCACGCTAGAATCTAATCCCGTTGTAATCTGCATTGTTTTACTTTCTTGCAAGTTATTTTTGACGTCAGAAAGTACGGCATTATAACGATACAAAGACATCCGGTCACACTGTGCCATCCCGTCTTTTGCAAAGCTGCCTGTGCTGTGGCTAATTTTTTGCCACGAAAGTAATCGTCACGTGATAACCGTGGTAAATCATGATTGGTTAATTTTGCTTAAACAATGCTGTGAAAAAGATCGGCACCTTATTTATCCGGTTGTTTTTGCTGCTACAGTATTTTTATTGCAAAGATTCTTGCCCAAGGAACGAAATGTTGTAACAGCGTTGTATGTGAACAGGAAGAGCGGTCACGTGCAAGAACAGCGTTGTGGACTCATTATTCGAAAGGAAACAACGGGATAAAACACGTATTATGACCGCAGCCAATGCATGTTACAGAATTTAAAAATCTATGAAACTGAAGTGAACCGGACTGAACTGCACGAATGAAGTTTTCACGAAATGGTGTCAGGTCTCCAAAAACGACGAAGCAATGTTTTCACACCTCTCAGCGCACTCAATCAGATCAAGATAAACTGAGAGAGCAAAACTTTTTGCATGGATGCACGGACTAAAGTTGTAAAATCTACTTTTCAGAACCAAAAATCGGTTTGTCAAAAATCTTGTCGAACAAAATTCATCTTTGTTACGTCTTAGGCCCGCTTCACACTAGGGCGTTTGGACCGTTAGGGTCGTGCAAAAAGACCCAAAAGACAAATGCTTAGAGTTTGAGTCCTTTGTCTTCTGGGTCCTCCTGCATGACCGTAACGACCCAAACGACCTTGTGTGAACTAGGCCTTAGACGTAGCAAGGATGAATTTTATCTCTGCAAGAATTTTTCCCTGCTGAGCATGAAATTCGAATCGTGTAGCAAAGTATTGTGAATATGTATCTCAAAAAGGTTATTTATTCAGATACATAAAAACCAAAGAAAGGAGGAGTTAGATTGTTAGTTTACTGTTAAGCTAGAATCTTTTTCATTTGCAATACGATAGTATATATGTGAATCACTTGAGTCCAGATTCAAAGGAGGCATAAATGGTTCATCCAAATAGTTGCACTTCTCTTTAGCGATGTTATTTGCTTTGAACGGGGGTATACTTTTCTAGTGTTTCAAGAGTGAGATTTTAGTCAAGGCTATGCTTGTTCTATGTTTAGCGAAGCCAAGGGTATGTTTTTCCAAGTTTAGTCTAGCCAATGGTATTGGTTGTTTATATTTCGGCATTTTATTCCAGGCAGCGGTCGTTTGTTGCAGATTTATTTAGGGACTGGTAGGCGTTCTTCGGCTAGCCAAGCCAAGGGTGCAGTGAAGGTGAAGTTGCAGTTATTTAGCTCCAATTGCTGAGATTGCAAAAGTAGAGAAGTCCTTATCGAGTCGGCAATCCCATTTCGTGACGCTCCAGTGGTGGGTAGCTAAGATGGAAACCTGTCCGCTCAAGTGTTCTGGCTGCAATGTCAGATGATTACTTTCTGTAAGTCTGTAAATTGACTATAGCCAAGGATGTCATTCTCGTACCCTGGGTGCCAAGGCCTTGGTACCGTGGGTACATTATTCAGTATTTGGCATTCTATTTAAGCAAACTGTATAGCTTGCATTTTGGTCTAGGCAAAGGGTAATTTGTTGTGAAATCGTTGGTGCATTCAGCGAGGCTATTTTGACAGTGTAGGCGGTATATCCCTGCCTGAATGAACCAAGAGCCCTCCCCCGTGACTGTTTCAGTTAGCTCTCTTTTTTGAGCTCTGGGGCTGTCCTAAACTGGCCTCTTTGGATGCCTTTGCGACAATCTTCACAGACTTAAAATGAAATTGTGACTCTTTGAGCTTCTGAATTTGTTTTGATGGCATTTAGAAGGAGGAGTAGATACATGGGACGGAAACTAGATTTGCTTTTCAATTCTTTGAACCTCACAACTGTTCAGAATGGTATGTTTATGTTTTAAGTTGGAGTGTCTTTCATTTGCTAGCAGAGATGTGATGATAGCATGTCTTCTATAAGGCTTCTGTTGAGCAAAATGGTGCCTTGGAGTTTGTGGTAACACGTAGCAGGCCTGTACAATTTATCAGTTGCTCTTTTTTTGTTCAAGATTAGTGGCCGACTTTTTTACAGATTCTTATTCCCCATGCAGTAACGTATTTAATTCATTCGTTCCATTTTTTCTTATTCAGGCACGGTAGCCCTGTCAGTCCACGAGGACTGCTTTTCAGGGGGCCGTGGCAATAAACTTTTACGAATAAGAAGAAACTGGTCATCATAGTTTTGATTTCTCTCTTAAAAGTAGGTAGGGAAGGTGCCTGTTTGGCATCGGGTTCAAATTGATTCCAAAGGTTAGGTCCACGAAAAGAAGTAGTCCTCAGCCTATTGTTAGCTTTCCTTAAGGGTTGCGAAAGATTGTTATCGGTAGCTATCTCTCAGTTTTCTGACATTTCGAGTCGAATGTTTTTCGAACAGGTTGGAAAGGTACTTTGGGACCAGCCCAAGGAACGTATCGTTCAATATACTGTATTCAAGAAGAAGGGGTGTTTCTAAGGGGCCTAGACTGCCTAGGCTCACTGATCCTGATGAATTTTATGTATCCTTCCCTCTAATTTGCATCACCACTGAAAAGATCGTTCTAAAACAGAAATGAAAGCATTTCCCGTAGCAGATTTCATAGCTAGAATATTTTTACAAATAGTTTCTGCAGTTTGTTTGATGGGTTCACCCAAACCATAAAGATATGAATAAGGTAAACGGGGTAATTTGGGACAGGGGAATTTGAGACGCCTCAGGGGTAATTTGGGACATTGCTTAAACTTGCATAGCTGTATCACTTATGGCTATCATTTGTTCTTTTAAGCAAGGTTTTTACTGTTCGCATTTATGTTGAATACTTTTTTATATTTTGAAGCATTGATTTGATTATGACTATTTCACTGTCAGTTTATAAAGGAGGCCATTTTTGATGAAATTCAAGTGAACTGTGGCAGATACAATAAATTCTTATTCAAATATGCCTTTGTGCATCATTTGCAGATGGAACTCATTGCTGTCCCAAATTGCCCCATCTGGGGATAATTTGGGACAGCATCGTTTATACGCTAATATGTCAGCAACAAGATGAATTTAGGGAATCTTTTCTCAATATCAATTATTTACCACGCAAATGTATATCAAAAGCTGAATTAGTCTTTTTTTAAACATGCAATGAAGCAGCTATACCTCAGAAATGACGCGATTGTCCCAAAGTACCCCGGTTTACCCTATTTGGTTTGTTCCTCAATTAAAAGATCTGTTTCATCCAGCATGCCTTGCAAGTGTCGTCTCTTGGGTGGCCTTTGTTGTCGCCATTTTCATGTAAAATGCGAAGATTTATCTTCAAAATACAGCTTTCAATTTGACAAAGAGTGGGAAATCCTTGTGGTATTGCCTATCAAAGAACAGCAAAAATCATAGTTTCAACCGAAATTTAAAGACGGAGCTCCTTTATTTTCATCGTTTATGTTTTGTTACAGAGTGCCCTCAAAGTGACATGTTACCCGGCAACTGCAACATGGATGATATCTGCAATGACGCCAAGAAAGAATGCGAAGGAGACCAATCATTAGAGCTGTTGCTAAAAAATCCTTTTGGACTCCAGTGCTTCGAGGTTTGAGAAAATTTTTAGTTATTGGTTGCATTCTATGTTTATGTAAAGTATGTTTGCATGGCCAACCCATTTTCGATTTCGACATAACACATGTGTTTTAAGTAAGTCCCTATGTTGGGTTGTTTTTTCTGTTACCTTATTGTAATCTAGGTTTTAGGCAAGTCCCCAAGTCTAGTGAGAACAGTTAGGGGCCGCACACAAATCGATTTCTTCACTGAAAACGTCCATTTGACGGTTTCAAAATACCCCCACCCCCTCCCCCAAAAAGGCCAATTGAAATTCGATGTAATTTTTCTGATCACGAGAAAATTTCATACCATTGTTTTGCAGTATATCAAATGGGCCTGAGTTATTATGAAGTCGTCAGCGACGTGCTTTCCATGAGAATTTCGGCGGCAGTGACAGCTTATGGACAAGATATCACTGCTGTCGAAATTCTTTCGCACTGACAAAGTATACAGCAAGCGAAAGCTGTAGGATAAAGTTCCTTGCAGAAAATTATCACAAGAAATATCGATGAAACAAACATTTTGAAAACGTCCGGTCCTTTTACCCCCTCCCCCCCCCAAACGTCCGACGTTCTGCATGAAAGAATCGATTTGTGTGCGACCCCTTACTGAAGAAGAAGAAAATCGAGACGTTTAACAAAATCATAGTATATTTCTGTATTATCCTTTGCCGCAATCAAAATATTTACAAGTTATTATGATAAATATAAAAATACATGCAATACAATGCAATATATACTACAATGTTAAAACATAAAGGATAATACCCCAATAACTGTGGCAGGATAACATGAAAGGATCAAGTTGGCCTTATTCTCATGATAGTCCCCTTAGAGGTGCTGGTACAGCGAAAAGCGCAAGAAAGAAAATTGAAAAGTACTGAAGTTTTTTTTTCGATACAAACACGGTTTATAACATCAAACATGATTGGGAGAGATGATGAGGGGTCTTAATAGAAGACATGTTTGTATGTCATCTTCCTCTTGACCTCTTTCTGTTCTTTTTTTTGGAAAAGTTATCTTTGATCATATGTTTGAGCCTTTAAAGTTGTTTCCTGATTTCAATCCAAATAGAAGACTGTTCCGTATTTTCGTCCCTAGATAAGATAAGCATGTTGAAGGGCTGACACATGCAAGACTTACCGATTGCCAAGACTCCGGTAAAGAAGCTGTGGTATTGGTGCGCATTTCAAAGTACACCCTGCTGTGCTTGCTACAATTTTTTTCATCCCGTCGCAGCTGATGCGCTGTTTTCTTGTTCATAATTTGATATTCTGTACTTCATGACGACCTTTGAGAATCAATTGTAGCAAATCTCCAACCAGAAAGACCCTTAAACCCACACTTTCTCGCAATTTTGTTCATGTTGTTAGCCCTCGTAACCGTGGGTTGATTGGAAACCAGGGAAAAACTTCTGTTATTGAGATAATCCTGCCATTATGAAATTCAGACAGGTGTTCTTGTTGAAAACAGTTTCAGCACTCGATTGGATCAGTAAAATGTCAGATCTTTAAAATTTGTGCAGAGGAGAAAACATTTGTTTAGGATTTGATGACCCTTTAGAATATTGAAATGCGAGTCCAAAGGTTCAGTGCACTTTTTCAGCAGAAGGGGCTGCTTTTTCAATTGATCCGTGGACAATAATGCACCGTTGAATAATGTTAAAATTACCAATACTGCTACCGCTGGTAAGACAGAGTGAAAAATCACAAAAGTGCATCGATCTTTTGGCTTTTAAGTGAAATTAGAATCATTCAAATATGTGCAGTACGCATGGTGCAGTGAATTTTTTAAAGTAACGACTTTTTTTGGCTCATTCGGTATACAGTATGTAGAGTGGAAATTCGAAGTAAGAGATCGCTAGGCAGACTTTCAGATAATCTTAAACTCCTTTTTATAGCACAGGATATTACCAACTTTCAAGCCGTTTTTACGTAAGAATTACTAAAAGATATCTTTTCTTCCCGCGCTGTTGTCTTTGAGCGGCATGTCAAGTGAAAACGAACTTACGATTTTGCAGGATTTCTTGAAGAAAGAACACAGTGAAGAGAACATCATCTTCTGGAAGGAAATTGAAAAATTTAGAACGATAGATGATCCTGTTGAGGTATGAAATATCATTCACCATTTGAACATGTTTAGTTGCACATGTATCTGGTTGGTTGCAAAGCATTTGCATCTGGAAACCGGTCGTTTGTTTTGGTAAAGTACAACAAACATCTAAACTGCAACGGGTGTCTCAAAAAATTGTGCCCGTTATGTATAGCTGATTTGGAGAAGCTCGAACTTCAAGTGTGCTACAAGAATTCGCTTGTACCAAATTGCCAAGCTCTGGTTTGGAATTTGACACAAATAGGAGCCTTCAGGATCAATATTTTTGCTTTTAAATTGCCAGTCCCAAGGAACGAGGTAGCTATGGTGAAGGTAACAATCGAGGAATACTTTTAGAGTGATGAGCCATTGATTACATTGATTAAAGATAAGTGCATATCACTGGAGCAAGCCAAATCTGTATACTATTTTCTAGGGCCCGGTTTATATGAGCCCGGTTATTCACCCCGGTCTACTCAAACTGCCTCATTCAGAACAAATTGTATTTTTGTACTAGCCCAGGCAGCTCTCTGGCATGCTAAATAGCCAGCTCGGGGCAGCTCTTTGAGTTAGCGGGTTGACCCGGGCTGGCTTCTGGGTTTTTGCAAACGCTTGAAGAGATTTGACTGGAGACGGGTTAACCCTCTGCGGCGGCTTGGAGCCAACCGGGCCTCGTTCAAACAGGCCCTGGGATTCCCGGTTCGTTATTGATAGTTAAAATTACCATAAAGCTCGGCTCACTTCTGTTTCTCATTCAGTTAGTATTTGAAGTTGTGAAGGTTTTCCGTAAATTTAATCAGGTAGGATTATTCTTTCGAGGACAGCGGTGAGATTCAAAGGTAGGGGAATTAATTGCCAATAAGTCAAGTTTACAGACAGCGATAATTCTTAATGATAAAATGAAGTCTGCAGATTGATTTAAACAACTCTTGTAAACATTCTTGCGTTCGGAATACATTGTGTCGAATTAATGGGGCCAGGTCACGCAACCCCAAACGAACTTGTTGTCTCTTTGATGTATATTGTTGGCCACACGTGGCCTTTGTGTTCTGCACAGATTTTGGTCGATGGGGTGAATCCACAATAAATTCACTGCCAAAAACCTACTAATATCTCTACAATCATACAACATACGAATATTTCGTTTGTTTCCTTACGAGATCTCTGTGATATGGCCCATCAAAAATACTGTAAAATCGTTGTTTGGAAAGAAGTTTGTTTACATTACTTGACCCAACCCCTTTAAGCTCAGTAAATAGAATTTATACACCTTGAAATTGGTTTAAAATTCCCCCACTTACGTCGAATTTCGGAGGATACCAACGATTTTCCATTTATTTAGCTAAACAAGTTTGCTTGTTGACTTTGACATTGTTTTGGATAGAACTGTGTCGAATTTTGTATTCGACTCGTAAAATTTACTAGGAACTGTTGTAAATAAAGAGACATAGTCCAAACATTGATTTTCCTTTATTCTTTCCTTCAGTCCTTCCTGTCCTCTTTATATTTTCAATCCTTGTTTTCATTGTCATTTTATCTTCTTTCCATCCTTCATCTATTCTCCGCTCCTTTTTCTTCCCATCCTTTTCTTTTCATTTCGTCTTTCCTCTCTTCATCGTTTCTTTTCTTTTCCTCCTGTTCCGCTTTCTCTCTCTTCTCGCCCCTTTCTTCCATCCAGAAAAGAAGCCTTCTGCGAGGCTCCTCCGTGGCTTTGCCCGTTTTTGCCACACATGCGGTCGCTCGATAGAGCTTTAGCGTGTGATTACAGATTTTCAAGTAGAATAATTTCTTAATTTACCAGTCCCTTGATATATTGTTTTTAGCTACGGAAAGCAGCTACGAAAATCTACTGTTTATATCTTGCTGATGGAGCAGAAAGGCTTGTGAATGTTGATCAAAAAGCAGTGAAGAAAGCAGAAGAGAAACTCATCAATCCGGATGCACAAATGTTTGATTTACAACAACAACAAGTGAGTTCAAATTGGTTGATTCTGATGTTATGATTAGTGAACTTAGTTTTTATCTGTTTTGATACACTGACTTTTTGCAAGCAGCTGCTGACACTGGGGGGCGATGGGTTACGGTAGCTGCCATACTTGGCTAGAACACACTTTGAAAACAATGATGACTAACTAGTCTCATTCCATAAGGCCTTCAACTTACGCTCATCTTATTGAATTGAATTTACGTTGCTGTTATCGCTTCAGCAAGGGCCTTATTTTCTAAATATACTCAAAAGGACAAAAATTTCCTTCGTGATGCAGGTCTGTTCATAGGAGGTTGAATCTTGTGCTATGGGGCTTACGTCGCCTTTCCACTGAAACAATATATGCTGCTGCTGTTGTTTCTAACAGCAACATGAAGACAGCAGTACTTTTTCTTTGAACTAAAGAAAATTGAAATTCATACCATTTAATGGTTGATTGTTTATCTCTGTGTCTTTGGTGGTTTTGAGAAAAGCCTGCAGGTGATTTAGGCCATGTCCATTTCTGGAAGCGTAATGACATAAGTCGTAGTTTGAGCGTCCATCAGTCCATCAATAACCATAGCTACGAATATGCAATCAATCTACTGATGAACCATGCTTGCGATTCAAACAGTAGCCTAGCCATTCCAATATTGGGCAAAGAGTGTCCGACAATGTTGATAAGAAATTGTTTCCAAGATTTTCTCTACCGACAACAATTCTTTACTGTTTACAAGGAAATCAATTCTCGGATCACCAAAAACTCAACGAAGTCGAATACTGGAAAACTGAGACTTAGAAGAAAGACTTTCGCAACATTTTAACGTGCATTTTAATATATTTTGTTTCATTTCTAGAGATCTGAATTATAATTGCGCTTGTTATTGGCACTTTAATACTCAGAATTGTATTCGAGTAATTTCTAAACAGATGTATTGAATTGGATGTGAAACGTTAACAAAGGGACAGGAGATCCTTAATCGATGAACACATCAACATTTGAGGAATCTGCTATGGAAGTGTTAAGCAACTTTCAGTACTCAAAATCTGATGAAGTTAAATGAGGCTGGGTCACGTAATGTAGAGCTTCTTTCGAAATGACTATTTTCGCAGTATTTTTGATAGGCCATAGCACAGTGGTTTCCACTACTTTTCTCAAAATGAAAGTGCTGTTTTGAAGATGGACTCTTGAGTTTCGTAGAGAAACAAATGACACACACATATGTTGTACGATTGCAGAGATATTGTTGGATTTTTGCAAGTAACTTTCTTGTGGATTCACCCCATCCACTAAACTCGGTTCAGGACACGACACGACGGCCACGCGTGGGCAACAATATAGATTATAGAGATAACAGGTTTGTTTACAGTTACGTGACCCTGCCACTTTGATTTAGTTTCCAGACGTTTCAAGAATAAGACTGCTTCGTGAAATTGTCTTGTGGGAAAGTTGATATCTCGTAGGAAATATTTGAAGTACATAAATGCATTGCTTCCCGCATTTCTTTATCCTTGTTTCATTATGCATCCATTGATTAAACAACCAGTTAATAAATTGAGTAATTGATCGATCAGTTCATCAATTCATTCTTTTCCCTTTCCTTCAGATCTTCATGCTTATGAAATATGATTGCTTCCCGCGATTTCTCAAATCTGAATTCAACCGCCGAGAGCCCATAGCTATGCAAACTCAAGAATTAGAGGAAGATGTGGATCACAAAGATTACAAGAAGAGAAAGGTTAGCTTCAAATTCTGTTTACTTTTCAGAAGTACCTTCGAAAACTGTCATCAAAATGAGGACTTGCTTCACGCATTTTCTTTTTTCGGATAGAGTGTCCTAGATCTTCATAAACCGTGAGAGCTCAATTTAGTCTCCCTTCTCTATTAAGCCCTCCACACTAACAAGGCTCCTCTTTGAGCCAAAAATTTGGAATAAACCCTCTCTATTAAAGGGTCTGTTTCATCCAGCATTCCTTGCACGTGTCGTCTCTTGGTTTCCCTTTGTTGTCGCCATTTTCATGGCCCATGAAAATGGCGACAAACAAAGGCCAACCAAGAGACGACACGTGCAAGGAATGCTGGATGAAACAGACCCTTTAGGGTCCCCCACTTATATCAAATTCCAGAGACCAAGAAAGATTGTCCATTCTTTTAGCTAAACAAAAGCTTGCATGTTAGGTGTTTTATATGGTTTTGGAATAAAACTGTGCCGAATTTATGTATCTGACTCGTAAAGTTGTATGTTTTATCCACAAAATATGTGTAAAAAGAGCTAAGAAGCTATTATGCACCAATGCATCCCCATCATCTGATTTTGAAAACAGGCCCCTTGGGCTTATTACTGGGGGCTTATTAGAGCTTTTACGGTAAATTTCGAATCATGGTTGTAGGCATGCTGCAATTTGAGAGTATCTAAAAATCCAGTTGGCCTTAGCGGAAATACCCATCCCAATTGTAGTAGTTGAAGTGATAAATAAAGTTTGACTTTGGTTGACTTTTCTTATGTCCATGCTTTTTATTTAGGCTAGATTTGATTCACGCTGTCTGAAATTGCAGCTAACTCATAAAGAACTTTAGGTGACTATGGCTCATTAAAGAGGCAGGGTCACGTTATGTAAACAAACTTCTTTCGAAACGATGACTGTTCAGTACTTTTGATAGGCCATATCATAGTGATTTTTTCCACTACTTTTCTCAAAATGAAAGTGTTATTTTGAAGATGGACTCTTGTACTTCGTAGAGAAACAACCGATTTACTCATATATTGTATGATTGCAAAGATATTTATGGATTTTTAGAATTGCCTGTAGTGTGGATTCACCCCATCCACCAAAAAATTTGCACAGAACACAATGGCCACGTGTGGGTAACAATATAGATTCTAGAGATAACAGGTTTGTTTACGGTTGCGTGACCCTGCCACTTTCAGAGATTAAGGAATAGATTGTTTGTCATTTGATTTTGGCCCAATGTCTTATATTTTTTCATTTTGATTGATCATTGAAACAGTTTACTGAATATTATCTGCTGAAAATGCTGGCAGAACATGGAGTAGGTAAGTTCGAAAGGACGAAACAAGATCTAGACGATTTTTCTCTTTATTCTAGACACAGTGGTACATGAAAAAGAAAAGTGCTTCTAAGGATTCAGGAACAAAAGAAATTACCGAGCAGAATGATAAGAAAAAGACTTTGTTAAGCCTCTGGGGTAAAGGTATAAATAGTTTTTTTTGTTTTAATTTCGTATGTTTATTCATAGCTTTCGTATATCTATTTGCAAAGTTAGTAAAAACCCGCAAGGTAGACTCTACTTTTTGTAAACAGCCTGCTTAGTTTTCCATCAAAACGTAATAAAGAAGTTTCTTTATTCGGGGGTACCATTTCTCAACAAATTAGCCTTCAATTCTTAAGAAGTAGTTTTCTATTTTGCAAGCTCTGACTGCAATGGAAAATTAGGCAACCGTTCTTTCATTAATTATACCGGCTGAGTCAGAAAAAACTCACGGCATTTGAAAGGCTACTGTGTCCCCGGAATATCACAACAGCAATTTCTGCTATTATCTTGTTTTGTTAAAGAACTGACATGCTTGATTAATTCTAGGAATTTTCCTCGATGAAATCGGTCACTTTCTTCCAAAAATATGAAGGATCTTCCGGAGATGGCCCCTTTAAAGACCTTCAGAGGGCTTAAAAATTGTGACCGAATTCCGCCATGATTCCGCCTTATGGCAATGACTTGCCCATGCTTTAGGGCGTGTTTTTATTATGGGGATGAACAAGTTATTCCCATTAATATTTCTTCAAAAATACTGAGTGGGAAGATTCAGTTGTCTTCTTTCTTATGCGGTGCCAGAGCACAGTGTACAGTTTTACATTTTTAGCATCATTGTAGCCTATTTTGTTCTGCATACATAAGTGCAAACATTCTTAATTCTAGGAAAAGTTGATAATTTCTTCGAATTCAATCATCACCTCTAATGAAGTAACACGATTCTGTTTTGTCCGAAGGTAAAGGCCCAAAGCAAGATGGTAAAATGCGAGGTAAGGTGATTTGATGATATGATCATAACTACTGAGTGCCCCAGAAAACGTTTTCATATTTGGTCGGGTTTAGCGATGAGAATTTGGCTTCAATCAATGGCTCACCAATTTCAAAATGTTACTCGATAATTAACTTGAACATAGATACCTCATCTTGAGAGCTAGAATAATGATCTTGAAAGTTCAAGGGTGCCTCTAGACTTATTGCATATTCGTAGTTATCGCCATTGATAGACTGATGGACGCTCATACTACGACTCATGAACTTTCACATTGAAAACTGGGACGAAGCTTTCCCCCATCGATTTCATAACTAGATATGGAAACCATAGCAACGCTACACGAACAATAGGCAATGGTGGATGGGTCTAAGTTGCCGGCTCCAACGTCCAATGCTAAAACACCTCAAAGTTCCAGTTTACAGTGACGTTAGCCTTCAAGTATCCAGATGAATTTTTTCTTGATCCTAGAATCAACAAACCTTTCACTTTGAACCAGGAGTTCCTCATTTTTACGGCCAATTAGCTTCTATGAACTTCACCGCAGCAATTAGAATTTCCAACTGTCGAGGGCTGCGTGCCTCGCTTCTAAGACTATTCTGCAGCCTCGTTCCAGAGGGCACACGTGAACGTATTCATTTCCGTCTCAAATTTTTATATGAAAGTCCATAAGTCCCAAAAATATGAAGTATTGTTTTTGCTGTCATTGTGGTTGTTGCTGGTATTGTTGCGATTATTGGGACCATGTCGTCGAAAGTCCTGGAAAATTCTCAAAAATTCTTTGAAAAATCTGAGAGATTTTTAAAATCCCAAATTCTCGTGCACTATTTTTGGAGAGATTTGCCATATCGGTGTAGTGTACCTTTATTGCCTTGATTCAAGCAAATTTTCACTCGGTTGTGAGGAAATTTTGTGGTAAAGCTTTCTTATTTACATCGCTAAATGCTATTTGATCATTCTTAACGGAATAATATATTTTCTTTTGTAGATAAACTTTCCAAACAAGGAGGCAAGGCAAGAGGTATCAAACTTTGCTGTATGATTGTCTCTGCTTGATCAAGGATATTAGTGGTAGCTGTTTGTTTAGTTCTTTTACCCTCCCGGGTGAGCCAGAAAAAGTTCCCATTTTCGAAATTCACAGCTGGAACAGTACTTCATAAAGAGTATTTCACCGGGTAATAATGCTCTTCCATTACGTCACATTCAAACGTTTTCGCCCAATCAGCTTGCATAACAATAATAACAATTAAAATAATAATGATCATTGTAAACACCGATGTCACAGGGAACCATTTGCTAAATGTTTACAAGATATGTACCACAATGCAACAAACATTAAAAACAAAACATCCAAAAAATTACCTACGACTGTGAGAGGAATTATGAAGGCACTGATATGGAATTTTAACTGGGAAGGTCTTTGCATAACAGAGTTGCTGCCCTGGCCATAGAGTAATAACACTCGATATAAATGAGGGGGTGGGACTTTATAGAGAAGTTGCTAAATTGAGCTGTTACTGTAAATAGGGTAGCTTTCGAACTTAAGGCAGCTGTTCTTTGATCGAAATTTTGATGTCTTTAATTTCAGGGACCCATGGCTCACAAAGTTCACTCAGTGATGGCGGCAGCAAGCCTTCGACGCCAAATTTATCCGCAGAAAGGAAGACGTTTGTGCTACCAACTTCGGTAAGTCGATTTCCAATGTCAGCAAATCGTAAAATAAGTAGGGTCGGTCTGAAATTATATGTCACGTGAAAGTGTACGCAAATTAAACAAGTGAAGTTCTTTTGCATGATTAGTTTTGTGTTATCGCAAACCTCACGTGGCATGTAATTTGATAGACGTTTTGTTGAAAATACTCTTTGGTAGAACAGAATGACGTATGTAATTCCGTAAGCCTACCGTGAAATTTTTTGGAGCCGGCCTGGGGCACAAAATCAAACTTGATCCCCAGAATAAACAGATGATCTGACCTTCTCCGTGATTATCAAAAATCTTAGTTTATATGTCATTTCTCCCTCTTGGTTGTTCTTTCGAATTCTGTCTCTCTTACCTATTTGGGGGGCCTCTCTAAGGTTTGTCATGTTTCATGTTGGTTAAGGGAAGCGCTCATCTCTGGAATTTTTAGCCCCCCCCCCCCACTCCCCAGACACTCACATTCTGATTGAAGGTATTCTTTTTCAAAAGCCTGACAGTTAACCTCAGTTACAGAGGGAAACATCTTTCGTTGACCTTTTAATAGTAAGCTCAAGCGTCTTTGTCGATCTGAAATTTTCTTACAAATTTCTTACAGATGTTACTCGAGCAGTTCAATGCAGGCAGTTTAGGTCTTCTTTTCCAAATAACTAAACGATAAGGATACAGTTCAGTCCAAAATTATTCAAACCTATACCAGATTTTGAGTAGTTTTGAATCGATTTATTAGCGAGCAAATCTCACTGCGATTGAAGTTACGCAAGAATATGACAAATTGCTGAAAGAAGCGTTACTAAGAGGCATTTCAAGGAATACAATATCGTGGGTAGCTGCTCCGCAAATTAAATCATGGGAAATGTGGACACAATTTGAGTGTTGATCGTGTCCACAATACCGGGCCCCTGTTTATCTTCTCGTTCTTGTCTGGGAGCACATCAGCCTGCTGTCAACGGTTCTGCATGGCCTAAATGTTTTGAACTCCACTACGATTCGAAGCCGTGACCTGAGAACTAGTTCCCAGATCGACGCGGCCTTCTAACGACTCATCCAAACCGTTGATAGCAGGCTGATGTGCTCCCTGACAAGAACGAGAAGGTAAACAGTGAATTGAAGACAAGCAAGGTACCGAAATACATTTACTCATTAAAGATAATTTAGGCCCGGTATTGTGGACACGATCAACACCCAAATTGCGCCCACATTTCCCATGATTAAACGATTCAAAATAATCTGGAATATATCCAAATAATTTGGCAAGGGTATGAATAATTACATATCTTTTTACAAGAAACTGCTTATAAGAAACTCAACTCTCAGATCGCCAAACAATTAAGAAACTCGAGTACTGGGAGCATGTAACTTAAGAAACTATTTATTTTTACCAAAGGAAATCCTTAACATTTCTTTTACTTTATTTCACTTGTTTCCGTTTCTCGCATTACTCCGAGTGCACTCTGGAGTGATGTCTAAACATTGGAAGGGCTTCAAAAAACATTGTTTTGAAAAGTGCACAAGGGCACACTCTCTGAACATGAAGTTTGTTACAGAACCTTTTAGAAGCTCGTAAGAAACTGTGAGAACTCAAAATCTGATAATCTTAAGAAACTTTCAGTTCTGGCTCAAATTCTTTGTTCCTTATATAAAAACTTACGTGTAACTACACATAAAACGTGTTTTGGAGCATTCTACAAGTGCTTGACAATCTTTCCTTTGGAACCTCATTCAACAGACCCCTTATAATCCATGTTCTTTTACAGCTTTGAGTATCTTGAACCTTCAAGCCAATGAAGTCATTTTAGATACTACTGTTCTAAAGATCTAAGCGGTATATTTTTCGAAGTTTTCAGGAGTCTGCCATTTAATCCGGTGAATATTGATGGTCTTAAATTCCAAATGATGTATTTATATAAAAGAGAGGGCCAAAGACAGCAATTTTGCCATGTTATGGGCTTCCAGAACGAGATTGCACAAATCCAGATTTCATCAAATCTCCTTTTTAAATAAACAAAAACCAACAGCTTGTTTAAATTTTCTTTCAGGAATCGAAATCCTGCGATTCATTCGACATAAGCTGAAATGAAAACGAAAGGAAGTCATGAATGCCTAGGCCAATATGTAGTATTTGAGGATTTTTGCATGTTTTGATACCAACTGATAACGTTTATGAAACGTAAAATTTTTGCATAAGTTTTGAGGATGATTTGTTTAGAGGACTTTTCATTTAAATTGAAACTTATTCACCGTATTAAAAGGCTGGTTACTAAACTAGGGGCCTTACCGTCGTATGTAGAAGGTAAGAATTCCCTAATGTGGAAGTGATATTGAGTACAAAGGCAACTCTCGTTTATATTCATAGTCTGTATAACAAGGGCAGATTTTGTAATACAATAGCAAGAGTTGACACCTCAATGCAAACCGATTTGTGACTGCAGACAAAGGAAATTCTCTCAACCAGTTAATCAACATAAACACGCCGAAAAAGCTGCCCCAAAACCAGTAGGCCAAAGTCTCGCCTTGTGCACAGGAATAGTGAAGTACTTGAAATGTAAGGTGGGCAAATCTGAAGTTCAAGCCTTTCCTGTGTACAAGGCGAAAGTTTTCATAAGAAACTAAGAAATTTGGGCCAGTACTGAAAGTTTCTTAAAATTATCAGATCTTCAGTACTCAAAATTTCTGATGAGTCTCAAAAAGGCTCCATAACAGTCTTCAAGTTTACTACCTTTTCACTCGGGAAAATTTCAAAACTAGGCTTTTTGACGCCTTTCCAACGTTTAGATATGACTCAAGTACCTTCCGAATAGCATGATACTGGCAAAAATGAAAATATGGGAAAAAATGTCAAGGACTTCCTTTGTCAAAGTAAATAGTCTCTTACGTTATATTTTTCCAGTACTGGAGTTTCTTAATTTTTTGGCGATTTGAGGGTTGAGTTTCTTGTCAGCAGTTTCTTAAAAGTACGTTTATTAATGTTGATGACGTCGATGATGATGATGATGATGATGATGATGATGATGATGATGATGATGATGATGATGATGATGATGATGATGATGATGATGATGACGACGACTATGGCTGAGCAATCCAGCGGTATGAATTGCCAGTGAATGTTTAGTCGGTCGATAAGGGAATGGCCAATCCTTGTCAGGTGTTATCTCAGGGGCTTACTTTCCACTTGAATCTTGAACTAACTGCGATTTAAGACATTTTCGGTGTTGAAATAACAAAGAGAATCGAGAATAATTCACGAAGCGTAGTCTAAAGTTATGAACTGAGGGCTTTAAACGCTTCAAGTTATCACAAAGTGCCCTGCACTGTTGCGAAGAAATGTAGTCGTTCGGTTATTTGATAACGTTTGATAGATTATTAATAGGAAGTGTAGGTGTTTCCACAGTCGGGTCTCTCAGTGTTTTGGAGAATGGAGATACTTTTTCTCTGAATTCACTAACCTCTTCAACTATTGCATCCTCATGTGGAAACTAGTTCCTTTCAGTAAGGCCGACTGCTTTACCGGGTGAGCAACTGAGTCAAAAAATGTTTGACGTTTAAGAGCGAAAAGCTCTGAGAAGCATCATGAAACTTCTATCTGATTCCAATCAACTTTCAAAACACCTTTTCAATTAACGGCCTCATTTTGGAAATTTTTTTGGACATCTCTTGGTACAAAATTTCTTACCACATATTTGGATTCAGCACCCCAAGTTTAGTCTGATTGCAAATTTTCATATTCGTGGACTATACGATTTCGTTTTATGACGATAATGAATTTGAGAATTTATTTGGGATTTGACCGTGAAAATCGTCGGGGCTGTAACTTTGCACCCTAATTCATTATTCACGGTCAAATCCCTTATAAATTTTCGAATTTGTTATCCTCATAAAATCAAACTCGCTACTACTAAGATAATGAATATTTGCAATTAGACTAAAATTAGGGTGATGAATGTAAATATGGGGTCAGAAATTTCACATAACGCTAGCTAAGGAAATTTTGAAAACCTCCGAAATGGGGCTGCTGAGTTGAAAAGATGCTTACCCATTACCCGTCACCCTTACCCGTACAAGATACCCCTACCCGTTTAGGTAATTTGGTCAATGATTCAACGCCTGTTTGAATGAGTTTGAGATGAAGCATTTCCATGAAATCGCGTGTAATTTAAGAGCAATACGACTAAATTTGATAAACTATATCTTTATGGTTTAATGGACATGTTAGCTTCTTTTTATCAGTTTATTGAAATCAGATGAATAGATTGAGAGCTACGGGCTTTGAAAAGTCTACACATTTTTTGCTCGCTTCGTAGAATCTTAAAGTCACGTTGTCCGCTTAAGAAACAAGATCGCGACTTTACGATTTTGTTTAACACTTAACAACAGTTGATTGGTCGAGCATAGGTTTCAACTCTTTAAAAAGCTGGGTGTAAACTTCTATGACCTATTTCTTTGAACTGAACGGCCTAAAAGAAACTTCAACTATTTTACAATAAATCAGCCGTTTTCGGGAAAGTTGAGAAATTTCGGGAAATTCGAGAAAATTTTCGAAAGAAACTTAAAGCTATCGTAATTTCTAAATCTGTTGGCGAAAGATCAAATAACTTTCAAGCATAGTTTATAGATGTGTACAATATGGTATCAAGCAAAGCTCTTTCACTCTTCTGGTTCATGATTTAGAAATTTGATTAAGTCATATCATAAGATGAGCTGAAAGACAAAATAGGCTATAATTTCGACAAATATTCAAGATTTCTGGAAAGTCCGACGGTAGAATCATTAGTGGCGCTAAGGTTTCTTTCAAGCCATTTTGTTTAGAGAAATAGGTCATTGAATTCTACACCCTTCTTTTTACACCTATAGAAAGATTTGGAACCTAGGCTAATGAATTGGTCGTAGCATTTTACAGTTTGACCCTTTCACCCCGGGAAGGGCCATATGGCCCAACAGTATTCAGTGAGAACTGCGAATTTTGCAGGGGGTAAAGCATTCAGAATTTTGATTGCTTTGAAAGTTTATTCACATTGCATATATCTATTGCTTACTGTATCACTGATTATGATACCCCCTGGAAAACGACACTCTGCATTAGGTTTTCCTGTCAAGCTTAATTTTAGCCGGGCGTGAAAGGTTTAAGGGCTTGTTTGGCTGGTGATTCCAAGCCTACCAAATTCTGAAAACGGTAGACTACGTAGAGACAGACGGAAACACAGTGTCCAATCAAACACAAAGTTCTTCAAAACAGCAGGTTTCAGATTCATCCCGGCGAAAACGTGGTTTCCAGTTGAAAAACAAGAAGATGAGTCCGGTGCTTGGCAACAAAGACTGAAATGGCTCAATTGCCAAAGCACCACGAACTAATTCGCCTCGTTTTTAGAGTTTTGCTAATTGAAACGAGAATCTCTCCAAAGTCTGCCAAGCCCTCCACCTGTTGGAGCAGAAGGTTCGCTAGGCCTTCCAAACCTACCAAACCTACCGTTTTCGGAATCTGGGAGTCAATCAAACACAAATTCCGAGTCTTTCAAGTCTACCGTTTACAGAATTGGCACCAATCAAGCACACCCTAAGTCGCATTTTAAGAACTGATTTGGACATACATAGTACGGATTTGAATGTTTTTATGTAATTTTTTTCCTTTTGATATTTGAATTTAATTTTCTATGTTACTTTGACAGTGGGCCCTGTTGTAAAGAATCTTTCTCTTTGTAGATAAATTATCATAGGCTACCCACTTTAAATAGGTCATATTATCATTGTTATTATTATTATTATTATTGATAGATGTATATGTTGTTGAATTTATTGGAAATGTTGTTGAAAAGGAAGATGTTTATATGCTTAAAACATTTGAAAGTGAATTTGCTGAGGTGAAATTTTCTAGATACTCGTTTCTCAGAAAACTGGAATTGATGTACTTTGCGTCATAGAATATGCCAAATTTTTTGCTCGAGGACACCAAGTGTGCAATGTGAGATGCATTGTGATATTTTGATCAGTAGTGAGCCACCTTAAATCATTGGAGGTTTATGTATAAGGTGGATCTGCACTTGAGGAGGGTCACTTGTGAAAATTCTGAAATTACGAAACAGCGATAAGGTGGATCACAACCAAGTAAAAATAAATTGAAAACACACAAAAAAGTGGTTTGTCAAGGTGGCTTTCTGCAGATCAGAATTTCACATTGATCTGATACGTTGATACACAGTGTCCTAAATGTCATGATCTGAATATACTGCAGAAGGACTGGCCTTGTATTCACTTTCCCCACTTCTTTCAAATCGTGCGCTCAATGCGCAAGGGCATCTCATCTCTCTTAGGAATTATGAGGACTACATTTTACAACAACTACGGAAGATTTTAAATCCCATGATAGTGAATGTCACCTTTTTTGTTGCTCTGTGCGATTCACGATGTGATCGAGTTTCTTTTTTGGACTTTTTTAAAAAATTTTGCAGCCATTTACACATACTTTAGGGCTCATGAGAACGTTAGAAAGTTTACAAAATGCTTCAATCTCTTGGCTGCCAATCCAAGGAGCATTTCACTATTGGATCAGATAGGTATGTGCTCTCCGAGAATTCCTGTTATGACCCCGTTCCAAAATTTTGTGGGATTTTTAAACCCAATACCAGAATATAGATGTGGTTTTGACAAGTGTTTGCACTACAAAACAATAGGAAAATTCTTCCCAAACCTAAGCATTCCCAGAATTTCTAGCCATAATTACACCCCATACATAAAATAGCATTCATATTAATACTTATCCCGTTGCAGCCCAGTGAAATAAAAGAACTCCTTGGATCCGAGACTCCATTTTGTCGAGTTGTTCTACCAAATGGCTCATCGAATGTTGTCATGTTGGAACCGGGTGGAGCGATCCGTCAGATCTTACACACTTGTTGCAGCAGGCAAAACTTAATCTTGTCAGCATATGATATATTTGTTGGCGAACAGAGAAAGGTATGCCTGCGTTATGCACACTTTTATTTGGTCTTCTAACTGCAGAAATTATGCAGGGTGAGTGGCCGAGCGGCTCAAACGTTTCCATAGGGCTACTGAAGTTGCTAAATGCGTCCTAGTCAGCCTGAATTCGCTTCACTCCTACTTATGTTTTAAAGAGACGCTTAGGAATTTAGAAGTTTCTCCAAAATGGTTGGCCTCCTCAGATCAAGAAAGGTTTAAAAACGCAACGAAATTGATGTCATTTAGAGATACAGTACGGCCCCGCATTTAAGAAACCGATTTTGCAGACCATATCGTAAAATGTTGCTTACATGTATCTTACTTTCCATTTTTTAGGCTAAATGTTTCTTGTATTTCTAATTTTACAAGGTAACTCCTGGAAAGTAGTTTGAAATAGAATAGATTGTTTATCGACGTATTAGCCCTTGGTCTATGTCATCGATCATTGTTAAGGAAATCAGTTAGGATTTTGGTAAAAGTCTGTAAAATCTAGCATATATTGGCAACAATTTCTTATGAACTCTCTATGAATTGGAATGGCACCAGACCATCAGACCAGAATCTACAAATTTGACCAAAACACAAGAAACTCGTTTGCATTTTGATGTGAGTGAGTCTCGAGTGTTTCATACAAGTAGTGAGGTTGATTATTTTTCAAGAGCCTAAAAGTTTCTTTTAGTTGGTTTCTGAAATGCAGGGCCTTACTGTAGTCATTTCTAAAGCATAAAATCGTAAAGTTTGATCATTCTTTAATGGTTTTTGTTTTGATAATCATTTTCTTCTTTTTAGCCTGTAGATCTTGATAAGCAATCAATCCTGTTTGCCGATGAGGTCTTCTACTTGGAAAGAAAAGTACAGTTTAGGTTTGTCTTTGCTTAGAAATATGCTTGCGATGTCTTTGATGCATCATTTGCTTGCTTCGTAATGTTAATGCTAGTAATGTTATAAGCGATTAATTTGGACAGTCTTTCTGTTTCGGTGGTTGGGCGGACATCAAGTCTCCTGCATGGCTAATTGTGTGGGATCACTTACTCTTCAATGTGCATCTTATATTTCATTTGGAGTACTATCAAGGGAGATTTTTTCTTGCTGACACAATATATTTGTTCTTGATTATTGTCCATCTCATCGAAACTGGATGCGTGCCCATTTTTGGTCATCACATGAATAACAGATGCCTTTTGGAGTTATTGATACGAGAGATGAAGTTTAGATTTATCAGAGAATGCAAGGCCTTTGTGAAATCAAGGGTTGTATGAAATATGGAAATTTAGGTTCAAATCAGAACTGTACTTGTTTTTGTAGAGAAAATCAGTTACATTTTACTGTCCCAGCTAAGTCAGCTTTCCTTCACATTCTAATATCGGCTAGTGCTGATAAATGTTCACTTCATTCACATCACCTGTTTGTTGGTCTATTTTTCAAGTCTATTGGTCAGCCTATGCCAACTTCTCGCACAGCTTCATTTTTCCTGCAGACTCTTCTGCTGCAGCAATCTCGTCTTCTCGGGGTGATCTCGCGATTTGGAGGGGATTTGGTGGAATGACACTTTTCATTTCGCGTTTCCCGTGGTGAAGCTGCCAGTTTAGTTACATCTTAACCAATACATTTTTGTATATTATCAGTTGACTTATTCATTGTCTTTTTTTTCCTTTTTCAATCTCATGTAGGTTTGATTTGCCAAATAAAAGATCAGTTGCAGTAAGAGATAGTCCAAGTAAAACTTTATTTGATGCAGTTGAACCAATCATGCGTAAAAATGGTTATGACATTGAGAGATATGTCATACATTTGGTGAGTTTAAGAATTGTTTAAAGCTTGGTTTTCAGACGTGCGACTCACCTCTAGCTGTATGACAAGTAGAGGACAAACAACGCCTTCGTTAGGATAGATTGTAAGATCCAAACTTTCCTGTATTCTGGAGAGTGAATGGATTTCCTACCTGAGTCGCATACTTTCACTCTTTAGACAAGTTGTTAATGCTTACAATAAATGTATGAGCAGCTAGAAACCGTAGTTATGCTGTAACTTGTATGCGTACGCCGAGAGAGATTTACATCGTTAGGCGGATGACTTTTTGGCTACCTCTCCCGTAGAACTTGACCACCTGTTAATCAGAAATTCTCATCACAATACTAGCAGCCTACGAAGTGTAGGGCCGATACCAGCTATGACTGCCCAGGGGGGCGAAAAACCAAAATTTTCCGACGATAAAACCATCAACAACAACAGCAGCAACAACAATTTTAGGAACATACGTTAAATTCATGGATTATATGACCGATATAGCTCCTCCGTAACTAATATTTGGCCATTTTTCGCAATCCTATCGTGAAATCAACGCAATTAGTGAATATCAATCAAGAAGATGCCACAAATTCGATAATTTCTGTTGGAATTTATGTTTCAACACTAATAAATTCATGCTTTTATGCATTATGTCTCCTCAAAATCCTCCGAAACTAGTCATTTAAATCACAAAACTTCTGACAAGAGAGCAACATTTTCCGACAACCCCTCCTGGCCCCCCATTAGCTTCGGCCCTGACGAAGTGCCGAAATTGACTTGCTAGTACCAGTCATGAAAACTGGTAATGGCAGAAGGCGGTTGCATTTAATGGAGCAAAAACCAGGAATCAACTTAGCTGCGAGGCCAAGCAGGCTCCCTCGTTATCTTCTTTTGAGATAAAGAGTTGGATGTAAATAGTATGATTGTGATTAGTTGTAGATAAACATGGGTGTACCGATAAAATAAAGTTTTTGGCCCGGGCCCGTGAAAACCAGTCATTCTGACTGATGCAGCTATACCATGCATGAATAATTGTAAAATAAAGATTAAAATAAATCAAATGAAATAATATCGATGTTCCTTCGCTGAAGCATACAGCTGTGGCAGTCAAGCACAGCTGCAGCGTCTAGCTACCTATGGTAAATGTTGAAAGACTACTTTCAGTCATTAAAACATTATACAGAAAAGATCTAAATATTGATTAATGATTCACTGGAAGTGAGCAACTGGCTTGAACTTTTAACCTTGTGTTCATTAGTTTTGAAAGTTGTCAATCAAGGGAACAGTGCACGAGTTTTGAAAGTTGTCAGTTAAGGAAAAAGTAGAAATTTTTATCGATTTGCCTATATCCAGTTCTTTGTTCTACTTTCTTGGTCGTATGGTTGCTTACTTAAAACGTGTGACAGGTCGATGCAGCCATTTCCTGAAGCAATGCTCACCAAAAATTGATTGGTTTTGTAAGTTTGTTGTTGAGAACCTTTAAATAGTAATGCTTGATCAACTCTTTCCAGGCCAAAAACAATATTACGTTGTCACTCCAAACTGGCATTGCGGCAATCGAAAACAAACACCTCGTTACAGAAGACAAAGCAATTGCTGAGGGTAAGAACATATAATTACATATATATAGATATATGTAATGTTTAACAACCCTTAGACCTTCATTATGTTGTATATTCGCAGCCAATGTCTTTTGGTGTCTTTTTCTTTGAAAAGATGAATAATTGAAACTGTTTAGTTTTGTTATTTCGTAAATTCTTACAAGCAGTAGCAGTTGTCAAACAGAAGCGGGGTGAGTGACCGAGTGGCTTATACAGTCTTCGTCAGGTGACTGAAGTTAAGTTTGGTCCAGTGAGGTCGAACTCCGGATGGGTGATCTCGGAGGCCTGACCTCACAACTCACCTCGTCGTCCTTCGGAAGGGACATTAAACTAGGGGTCCCATGCCTGGATGCGGTATACACAGTGGGCCTAAATTAGCTTTCAGTAGCTAGAAATCCTGACAAGCCCACTCAAAATAAATAGAAAGAATGATATGTGCCGGGAGGGAGAGTAAACATTTACCTGCCTTTACAAAAGAGTAGTGTCAGTTTCCATCGATTTCCATGAATCGTGAATCATATTTAGTTTGATTATGAAAAAGGAGACTTCTTCATATGATACTATTTCGATCATGAT
Source organism: Aurelia sp. 4 Dawson et al 2005 (assembly GCA_964019985.1). Lineage (NCBI taxonomy): Eukaryota > Metazoa > Cnidaria > Scyphozoa > Semaeostomeae > Ulmaridae > Aurelia > Aurelia sp. 4 Dawson et al 2005. Next base: position 1,034,433 of record OZ026503.1, on the reverse strand, counting down.
TGCATGATCATGATTGATCATGATTGCATGATTTTTCTTGCATTCTTTTCCGAACTAAAAGTTGTGCAATCCATCTAAGTTTCTTTCATTTTGTAGGGCGACGGTTGTCTCTTGGCAACGTATCTTGGAAGCCTCCTTCTGGGACACTGGGCATCAAAGAACTTACGTCATCCTTCAAAAGACAAAGGCAAGCAAGTAAAGACGACTCCTCATTGGCTGCGTTGACAAAACAGACTCTGAAGCCAACCAAAAGTCAAGAAGAATTGAATAAGTTTGCTAGACGTGGATCTTTGGAAGGACATCGTTCGTACTTTACAAGGATTAAACAAGGAATTAAGAATAGCAGAACTGCTCGATCAAAGAGCATTGATCATACGAAATATGCTGTGAAAGGTATTGGTGATGTTTGTCTCTTAATCGTTAAAGGACAAGTCCAGGGTTGATAAAATTATTGTTGAAAAGCACCCTTACCAACTGCTGAACACCAATTTTGAGCTCTTTCCAAGTTTTGATGCCTCCAACTTTTATAAAATTTGTTAATGAATCTTCGTAAGTTAGGCCAACTATTGTCGCCATTTTGTATTTTGTACGAGTGTGAGAAGGCGCGATAAGGAGGCTAGCAATGTGAGTGGTATAATATCAACACATTTGGCAGCCTCATTCAGGTCCACGTGAAGTGACGTCATATAAAATGATGTCATTTCGCACTTCCTGGAGGATTGAAATATATAGTTTTGCAGATTAAAAGAGACAAAAATTGAGAAAACTTATTACAGACCATTCACAACAGTGTAATCTCTTGAATTATCAACAATTTTAACAACACCGGACTTGTCCTTTAATACACCATTGACATCGTGAAGTAACGTAAAGTAAGTAAGTAAAGTAAAGTAAAGTAAAGTAAAGTAAAGTAAAGTAAAGTAAAGTAAAGTAAAGTAAAGTAAAGTAAAGTAAAGTAATCTCATTTTATTCATTCATTTTTTCATATATTTTTCTCTCATGCAAAATTTCATCTCATGCAAAATTCAAATACCAAAACGAAGGTTCTGCTCTGTTTACAGTGAGCCATTGTTATCGTTCAGCAATACGTATCTGTCCACCATTCATTTATGAGCAATAAATAAGACACTTTTTACTATGCGGACAAATGTAGCCTATTAATGGTATAGAATGAATCATTCTATTAGATTTATCTGCAGACTGTCGAAACCGAAAGCTTTCTTCAAGCATCATTAATTCAGTTTATTTTTGCAGCTAACAAACAGCGCTCCAAAGATGAAACCATGAAGACAGGAAAAGAAGGAACACATGGATACGGGAGAAAAGTATCATCGCCAATTTTATCAGTCAATGTAGTCAATAATAAAGAAGAACAGGAGCTGAAAAACGCGACTTCAAAAAGACAAACAGAAGCGCTGAAACAGCGCGAATTATCTGCCAAAATAGACTTGGGCAATTTTAGGCCGGCCTCAGAATTCTTTTCAAGGATGGATTACGACGATCAATTTCAAGACAGGCGAAACAGCGTACCTGGAACCTTGGAATCAAATATGACAAAAACTGTGTCTGATATAGAATGGAAAACAACTTCAGGTTCCAATATTTCAAGTTTGGCCGTTACGAAATCCCCAACTAAACAGTTTCTCAATAATAAGCATCATTCGTTAGTTTCAGCCGTTAGCGATCCAGAACTTGCCGTGCGGCGTGGGCGCACGACGCAGGTATCCAAAACACTCAAACGCGAAGTAATTAGAACTGGAAGCGATGTATCATCGAATTCAGCTGCATCTGCCGGAAGCGCAAATATTGCAGACCAGCGACCAAGAAGTGCTGCGGATATCAGCCATATTCGTAGGCTGTCGAAGAATTTATTGAGTTGGAGAGGGCGGGATAATTCTTGTGATTCTGCGAGTAGTTCTGCTACTGAAGACTTTAGCCAAGATGGGCTTTCAACGAAACGAATTAAAGATGCGAAGCGTCCTTCATCATCAGAGGCGCTTGTAGTGAAACAATCTCCTCGCAGTCCAAGAATCAAACATAAGAAAATGGAAGATGTGGAAATCGCCATCGCTAATTCGCCAGTTTATCCTGTCGATGCTGGTAAACAAAAAAATTCAAAGGCTAGGCCATTACCTATTTCGCTTGCTAACGAGTCAGAAATATTAAGAGGCCTAGATTTAGGAGACAGCTTTGATGCTGTTCAGAGTCCTGACATGAAGGATGCTAGTGCTGAGGACACTGACGTTGTTCCATACGATATTGATGACTCGTTTGAGAATGCCATTGAGAGAGGTAGGCTCCTTGCGAGTGCGCTTGACAATTTGCCAGTGAACGATAATTGTCTAAATGATCAGACTGTTGATGGCCAGCAAAACGATAAAGAGGCTGCCAAAGCGAGGCCCGTTCATCAGGATAGCATCGATCTAGTGGATATGGACTCGTTAGATGCCAGTAACAGTCCGTCTGCCCTCGATTACGAATTTAACGTAACCGTGACTGGATCGGTGAATGACGAGACTTTGATTATGGAAGACAAGGACACAGGCCTGGATCTATCTGGGCTTATGGATATGACCAATGTCAAGAGGAATAGGAGGGGGACGAGGCAAAGAGGAGATAAGGATCCCAGGCCGAGGGAAACTGCTATAACATTCGTTTGAAATGAAACGAAGTTGAAACAATGCTACGCAATGACCACTATCATATTCGTTTAAAATGAGATGCAGTTGAACGAAATCACTAAATAACATCAACATTCATTTGACACAGGAGGTAGTTCAAACCAAGTCACGCAGAGATATAGAACCATTTGAAGACATGTATGGTACGTTTGCAGGTCATGCAAGTTCCTTCGGCAGACGCAGGGTGTCTTGATCTATCGTGTAACCAGGATATGTCATTTTGTCAGAAAAATTGGTTGCCATCATTCAGCTCATTTTAAAGGATTTGGGATCATGATTCCAAAATTTGCTGAGACTCTGGGCCATCATTCACCATTTGTGAAACTTTCCTTCAATTCTATACATTTACACATTTTCCCAGAATAGAACCAATGAAAATTTTCTAGAAGTCATTCATTAGAAGTCGTTACGAATTTGAAAAGTCATATGGTCTATTCATTTAGAAAGAGCTTATATTTGGAAAGCTTCGAATTAGCCAAATTTTCGAAATAGAGCTCTTTTGGCAGTTAAGGGATTTTGAAACAGACCTTGCAATCACACAAAAATAATAGGATTAAGTTTTTGTTCGTTGTTAAGACTTTTCTAACGTCAGAATGCCATCCTCGGAATAAAGTAAGTTCAGAATACCAATGAAAATGTGGAGAATGGGTGCTGGCATGCAGAAATTACAAATCCGCTTCAATGAAATCGCTGAAAACTTTCGAAAGAAGGCATCTTTCAAGATCTCTTTTCTCTTTGTTTTTAAGCTTTTCAACCCTGATTCGAAAACTGAAAATGAAGATTACTCGCGTAGCTTATCTTGAAGATTATTCAAAGGAAAAATATACTGTGGAGAAAGTCTTTTTGAACACATGGGTCATTTTTTTCTTTCTGAAGTCATATCATTTCGTATACTTAACAGTTGTGCGTACGGGGAAGGTGGGTCGGATATTTCTGGATAAAACCCCTTCAAAGGTATAGTTCTCTCCATTGCTTGAAAAGGAAGCATCAATAGCGTGTTAGCTATTTGCCTTAGATGTTTTGGATAGCATTAGTTTATAGATCGTGGATTGGAATGCTTTTGCTTCGGACTTGGGCAGTCTATGACACCATGAGGCAGAACTGTGGCCTGTATGCTGTAGCAGTGTCTGATTTTTTGAGTCAAAGATTGTCAGATTTTGGTATCAGTCCCACTTATCTGGGCCGTAGGAAGCAGCTGCTGGTAGGGAATAGGGCAAATGTTCTCAAAACAATTGAAAACAATGCATCTAATCAATGCTTATGACGTAGCACCATCGTTTTATGAAAATTGTTGGGGTGCTTATGCCCTACCTGCCGCCGCTTCCTATGGGTCTGCCTTTCGTATGACTTTCATAGACCGACCCCTGTATTAAAAGCTCTTGAGTATCTCCCAAGACATTGTAAGTGGTGAGCTAGCATTTGGCAGAAAGAATCGCTCATTCGAATTCCTCGTTTTTTATTTGCTCTGTTCTGGCATTATCAAACTGACATGTAGTAAGAGTGCTCAGACTTTGGAAACGACTTTTTCATTTTGAATTTATGTTGATATTCTTGTTCCACCCATAAAACAGTAAAACCCAACAGTCTCAAATCCTTGTTTTATTTTGAATTATTGATGGCTAATTTGATGTCATTTTACAAGTTGTATTCACACTGAATTACATTGAACAAATTTTCCTTTTGTATTGTAGCACAGAGTGTTCATCCTCCATCAACAACGTTGAGAGCGATAGTCACCCAAGTTCCTGTGCGGGCACGTTTCTTTAATCCAATGAAATAAACTAAAAAGTTTAAAGGTACTGTTCCTGTCATGGCGGGAATTGACACTAGGTCATCGCAGTTTCCACCATGACAGACACTTGCAATTCAGAAATGTACAGCTTTCTAAAGAAAACAAACAAATATTAATGTTTGTCACACGTTTGATGTCAGGCAACGACCCCTGCAAATGATTTCAGTGCAGAAAGAGTGCAAGTCAATGAGCAGAGGGCCCCCATGCGCAAACAAAGCAGCCACCACCCCTTGCCCCCATGCCACCCTAACCGGGATAGCAGACGAGAAGACAGGGTAGCAGCCATCCAGCCATTCAACAGGAATCCCATCCACCCATTACCCATAGCACGTTGCAGTTTCAGAGGGTGTAAACTCAAATTTTTTTGGCCAGTGCGCAAAATATGGATCCATTTTGCAGTAGTTGAATTGAATGAAATATAAACAGAAGTCAATTTTTTCTATCAAATCAACTACTAAGATTCGCATATTTGATTTTCAGAAAGTCTGAAACTGCCGTGTGCCTGCAAAGGAGCCTGGGTTAGAGTAGCTTTATAAGTATTCACCCATCAACCCACCATCAATTTTCAGCTACGTTTTGACATTCTTTTCAAGTAATTTTTATGTAAATAGCTAAAGTATGCGTTTTCGTAAATTTTTACATTGCGTAAGATTTGAAAAGACTTTTTATTTCGTAATAAATGACTTACATAATCTGTTGATCGGGTTTATCTGTTTGCCATAATGTATAATTGTATATGGACCATTCCAAGTAGCTTAGACCAATTATCCATCAACTGCAATGTTATTTCTTGTGTTTTATTTCGTACTTTCCTTGAGGAGCACGTATTTAATGGCAAGCTGGAGAAAATTGCAATTTTCCATTTTTGAGTACTAATTTTACTCATGTTGTAATGGGAACGGTGTATACTAATTGTGTATGCAACGTTCCTGGTACTGTATGGTGAGCAAAATTTCCCTCCACCTAAAGAAAAGTTGTAAAGTTTCAATTTTAGAGTACAAATCTTACTCATGTTTTTACGGGAATAGTGTAAGCAAAATTTGCATACACCGTTATCGTTTGGATACACCATCCCTGTTACTGCAAAGTAAGACATCCATTCTAGAACGTCAACAAAGTTCAATATTCATTCTCTTTATTTGCATATTATAAAGTTTCTCTTTGGTTGCGCTTTGCAACATTTGCACGGACTCAGAGGTGGAAAGCAAATGTCAATTGGTGGAATATTAGCAAACTTGGTATGCATCGGGTATGTTTTATGTATCAAATTTAATAGTGGGATGAAGAGGCGATTCTACTTGCTAGAGTTGAAACATAAACCACAAAACCCTGTTCTCGAAAAATCATGCGATTTGTTGTTTGTTCAACTATCTTTCAGAGAGTCGATAGTCTTTAAACGTCTCAAGTGGGAGAAGCAATTTCTTAGGCTGCATTCACATTGCACAAGCTTTTGTAAGCGCGTAAACGCTCGTGCAGAAATCCGCCATACTAATCCCTTACAGTGTTCATATTGCAAAATCTGAACACTGTAAGGGATTAGTATGGAGGATTTTTGCACGAGCGTTTACGCGCTTTCAAAAGATTGTGCAATGTGAATGCAGCCTTAACCAAGCTGTGATATTCATTGAGCGAAATGTTATGCCAAATGTTGAACTTCTTCCGTTTGTTGCGTTGCCAGGTGTGCACTTTGCAGTGACAAATTTAGATTTCAGGCCAAGAAAAAGTGACGTCACTCATCACCAGGCTACCTTAATGGCCACGTTTCTCGTGAAATCGAGATTTGCCGCGTCGATTGGGCCTAGCCACCAGTTGACTCATATTCAGCTGAGCAGTAAACAAACAAGGCCTGACTTGTAACATTTGGCTGAAAAAACCGTAATGCGATGAATTGGCAGCATCTATTTACCAAAAGCATCAAATGCTTTCGGTCGCCATTACTTGGTGTTATCAAAGCAACGAAGCAAAGTTCTGTTGTCTGGAAAGTTGGAGCAATTCTAGTCAGGAAAATGAGCGGGAAAAAAGACTTGGATCTATCTGGGATTTATCCACCGATATCAACGCCATTTAATGAAAAAGAAGATGTTAATTATGATAAACTGAGGTTTAATTTGAAGAAGTGGAATGATATACCGTTTGCTGGTAAGAGTTGTCGAAGAAGAAAGGGGCAAACAAAATCAATTTTTTAGGCCCAATAAAATACCCAAGATTAGCATCTCCGGGCCTCGCATTGATTCTGTCAAATTTATTGCGAAGAGAGCATATTTCTTGAATTTTCCTAACATGATTTCTTAAGATCAAAGTTATATTTTACTAACCCTGGAAGACAAATATGAAGATTCATTCTTCTTTTATCGATATATGCATTGCTTTTTCCATAGCATAATACCTTTTACCTTCAAAATCCTTGGACTAGGTGACTACTTCTCGCATTGCGCGAGTCCGCCGCCATTGCAAATCTCGAAGCGTTATTTTTGAAATTGTGTTTATCATGTGATCCAAGTGGCCAATCACAGCGAAACTTCACACAATAATAGAAGAAACCCTAAGCATTGTTTCCCTGTGCTGGACATCGTGGAGGAGGCACGCTGCCGTTACTTTTTCACGAAGGGCTGGATTCAATCGCTCCTCTTGTGAAGAATTTGAAGGTAAGGTTCCTGTCAAAGCTTCTACATAATAATTCAGTCTCTTGGCTTTTATTTGATACATTTTTCGGCTTGTAAATTGATTGGGATCATGTGATAAATTACGATAGAAAGTGCAAGGCCTAGCCCCTCTGTTTTGAACTTTGCATCATGCGTGAAGCGAGGCGTAGCAGCGAACATAACAATAGAAAAATGGCGGATTCAAGATGGCGTCTCGCTACTACTGTTTGAAGCAGTTGCTGTAGGTACCGTGATTTGAGTAAAAATTTGCAGTAAAGATTAACTGAATTATAGTATCACTTAAGGGCTAAGGTTTAAATATATTTTGCTTTATCATTATGTACCTAAACAATTTTGTATTTATTTTTACTTGAGCCAACCAACTAGGCCTACTAAGTTAAATGTCAGTCTTGCATAATATAATACTTGCATGCAGGCATTGATCTGAGCAGTTTACAGTATCATTCTCCTTTCAATGTGAAAATGAAATAGACTAGTATATACAATTCCATTCCTTAATGTCAGTGAACCTTTTTCAGATTACAAGCATTTGCAAAATGGCAGCTGAAGGTGATGATGATGGTGAAGCCTCTCTGTCAGATTACATTGACAAACTGTCAATGTCAGCCAAAATGGACTTTTGTGATGGTATTGTACACAATTTCAATTATACTCAATGTGATATTGATGCAAGGCTGTTTGGAAAGCTCAATGATATTGCATCGGAATATTCTTCAAACAAGAAGAAGGCACTTTTTAATATGGTCAAATGTATCAATCCAGATTTTGAAGTTTCAAATATGCAGAATTACATAAGAAAGTATTGCAATGTCATGAAAAAAATTGAAAAGGAGAAAGATGAGCTTGTAAAGGAGAAACTTCTGGATGGTACAATCATTACGTTCACATCACCTTGGGCAAAGCTAGAGGAGATCTTTGACATCGAAAAATTGAAGCAAGGAGAGATTGTATCCATTGGGGATAACATAGAGATATCAAATGAAATTTTTATCAAAATCGGAGAATTCAAATACAAGTTCAAATCTCTAACATGGAACAAGATTGCAGCGTGGGCTGCAGATAAATTCAAAATTCCTCAACCATCAAAACAAGCACTTAGCCATGACCTAATGACACTTGTGAAAAAAAAATACCTGCTCAGAAATAAAAGTGAAGAGAGGCTTGAAATGTTCAAACAGATGTATAACTTTCCAGTCCCACAAAATTTAGTCCCACATAATTTAGTGATAACAGAGCCTGCAGCAGCTGAAGTCACAGTAGAAGAGAGACAGTATGAAGAGATGTTATTAAGAGAATTGTATTTTTCGTACAGTCAAATGGCCGAGATGTCAGTAGTCATAGAGAGACAAAATGAAGAGATGAGGAAAGTAGCAGACATTGCAGAAGATAAAGAGAAAGCATCAAATTTGCTACATTATGAGCTGGCGAAGTTTAAAAGAAAGCATGAAAAGCTTCAAGAAAGATTGAGTGATGTTATCTCAAAGTATTCACCCAGAAATTCCAACAAAAGGGAGAAATCAAGAGACAGAAAAATTGAAAGTCAAAGGAATGAAATTTTTGATTTGGAAAGAGCCAATTCTGAGTTAACAAGTAAGTTGGATGATGCCCTGAAAAAAGTTGAGAAAGAGCGACAACGATTTTATTATCTGCAAAGAAAGATCTCAGAAAAAGAAGAGGGCTCCAACTCAGCAGCTCATAATGAAAAAGGTCAAAATGATGAAATTGCTTTTCTCCAAAATAAATGTTCAGAGTATGAGGAGAGGATAGAGGAAATAATGGCAGACAGAGTATTTAACGTATTTGAAGATGGTAGATACAATGATGATATCAGAAAAGTATATTATGATTTACTGTCAATGAATGTCAGTATAGAAAACTGCCAGCATGTGGTGAGAACTGTCTTGGAGAAACTTGCAAAGATCAAAGTTGGGCGTTTGCCTCAGAAAACAGTGGCATCTATGATGATGGTGGAAGCACGTTTGCTTGCTTCGGTAAGAGGGGCGGAAGCAATGCTAGAGGGATCAAGGAATGTGCTCCACACAGATGGGACAAAAAAGCGATTTGAGGAATTGGCGTCATTCCAGGTTACAACTGAATCTGGATCATATTCTTTAGGAATGGAGGACATGCTGTCAGGCTCTGCTTCTTGTTTCTTGGATGCATTTAGAAATGTACTTAGTGAGATGGCCGCTCTGTTAGTTCCTGAGTCACAAAAGGATGAAAAGGTTGCTAAGTTGATTGCATCGATAAAGAACGTAATGACAGACAGACACATAGTCAATAGTTCCCTTGTTGAACAGTTGTCATCATGGAGGAAAGAAATGTTGCCATTGGTAATAGAAAACTACAATGATCTTCCCATTTGTGAGCAAGAAAAGTTTGCAAAGATGAATCATGTGTTTTGTGGCCTTCATGTCATTCACAACTTGGGAGTTGCAGCAGAAAGTGCAGTTAAAGAATGGGTCAAAATTGCTACAATGGTGGACAAGCATGCAGGCTTCAATACCAAGAATTCACGCGTGTATGATATGCTTTTTGAAATTTCAAAGATTTGTTCCAGTACGCATGGTGACCAGAGAAATGGTAAGGCACTTGCATGGATTGACTATTTGAGCAACAAAGGAAAGGAAAACAAGATTGTGTCATTTCTGCATCATCGGTTTAACATATTTTTTGTTCTTGGTGGTGCTGTTTATTATCATGCGGATGATTTGGAGGATTTCTTGCGCAACACACAGGAGAGCGAGAACTTCCTCCTCCAGTCTGTTTTAGCTGATATTGGGAACAAGGTTTACTTAGCTGGCTTTCGAGCATTGGGGCTATTTAATAAGTTAGTGTCTGGGCCACTGTTTCGACTCATTGAAGAGGAAGGCCATATTTTTGCATTGAATGAGGTTTGGTCTAAGTTGAAGAATGCTCTAGATGATTGCTGCAGATGTGCTGATGCTTTTTTGGAGGGGAAGTGTTTGCTTGCTGGAGGGAAAGTGTCAGATGATGTTGTTTATAGGAAGCTGGTTGCAGAGAGTGGAGATGCAGAGCTTGATTGTTTGACAAGGGAATGCTTAGAAATAATTTGTTGTAGCTGTAGTGTTTTGGTTGAGCGGCAGTTGGCTGACCAGCTGCCTGGTGGAAAGTTTCATGTGCCTGATGAGGCAGTTTATGAAGAAACAGCATTATGCCCAAGATCGAATGTTTTATCTGAGCGTGATTTTGCACAGATGGACAGGAAGGTAAAACAGAAGCCCAACATCAGTACACTAGCAGCAAGTGGCATGATTATGTATGTAAACAACAGAACAGGTGCTTGGTTGTGCAGAAAGGACGATGAAAGCCAGCAAAGATTGCTCCAGCAAGTTGTAACTTTGGCACCAGAGTTAGTGAAGTCCTTTAAAGAAAAAAGGAGAGATTTGTTACAAAAGAGAATTGGCAAGCAACAGAAGGTTAGAATGGAGAAGGAGGTTTCAAAGCAGAGTGCAGCTGATGAGAAAAAAGCACTTACAATTTCACTCTTAAAGATAAATGGGCTGTGGGACACAGAGGAGAGCATTGAAGACAACATCAGCAATGTATCAGTAAGTGAACAAAGAAAACGTTTAAAGCTGCAAATAGATTTCAGGAAGAAAGTTCTTGGGCAGTCTCACAGTGATCTGAAGGTTTTTAATATGGGGTCTGCCATAGGTGGAAAGTATCAACAGCACTCAATAGAAACACTTAAGAGTAACCTTTTAAGTATCATTGAATTTAATAAGAAAGGAGTCACTGAAAGAGCAGAAGTCATTCAAAGTCCTGATATAAGGCCAGAACAGGAGAGGAAGAGAAAGCTACTGGAGATCAAAAGAAAATTGAAGGAGAAAGAGCAAGACAGAGTTAGAGCATGCAACAGTAAGCAAGGCAAATATCCAAAGTTGTTTGGAAAGTATATCAATCATAGATGGGACAGTGGATGGTTTAAGGGGAAGGTAGTTGCTTGTTTAGATGATGATGAATATCATCCAGATTGTACCTTTGAGGTGGAGTATGAAGGGTATGAAGGGAAGTATGAAGTTGAGCTCTTGAAGGATTTTGAAAAGAACTGGGTTGTGATTATTGGTAGTGTGGCTACAATTGATAAAAGAAATGAAATGCTTGCAAATGAACAGGAAAGTGAACAGGCAATGATAACAGAGGAACAACCAAGCCAAGAAGTCAAATGCCCCACATTTTTTGGAAAAAGAATAAGACATAAGTGGAATTTGGATGGAAAAGATGAATGGTTTCATGGACTAGTTGTTGGTGTTTTGGATGAGGATGAGTATTCTACAGACTGTGAATTTCAAGTTGAGTATGACGATGATGATGATGAACAGCCAACAGTAGTAAAACTAATAGAGGACTGGCAGTTAGGTTGGGTGGAGTTTGAAAGTAAGAGAAGGAAACGAAAGTAGATGAATTTGTAAAGCCTGGTTTCCATAAGATAGTAAAGGAATTGTAAGAGCCTCAGTGACATTCTGCATTCATCTGTGTTATGCGCCAGATTCAATGAAAACAGTTGCTAATGATCCTTACAATGCAGACAGCAATCTTGCATTGTAATTCAATTAAGATTTTAGTGGGAATGCTTATCACAGATGATCAGGCAGACACGAAAAAATTTTGATTACCAAATGTTCTTTCACTCTTTAAATGTTTATGGAGACCATGCTCAGTTAGAAAAGAATGATGCTAATACATAAGCATACGGGGAGAAAAAATCTAAGGGGGCTGCCCTACAAAAGCCCATTGTATACTAACATTTTTGCCGGACAGGGCAAAATTTTGCCCGAATGGTGCTGATTTTAGAAAGTTTTTCCAAAGTTGGGGGGGGCCCCCACACCTCGTACGCTTATGTGCTAATAGATCAGATCTCTATCAATACAAAGACGCTTGAAGGTGATAATGATCCTCCTATAGATAGGTTATTAGGGCATCCCTGTTGGGTTTCATGAAACCCCTAGCCTACAAAACCCTCTCCTGTGAAGTCATTTTGTCATTTGTAGAGGGCAGTTTTTGGCAATTTAATTTATGTGTTATTTTGAACCAAAAGATACAAAATGTATGGCGCCCTTTCCCAGAATTATTTGTGACTAATAATGAAATATCTGAATACTTTGCCAGTTCATCAAATAACACAAAAGCTGAGAAAATAGTCCTAAATTTTTGGAAGTATTTTGGTATTGTATGTATATGCAGTGAAATGTTTCTATTACCGTAATCAATTATGCTGAAAATATTTGTTACAGGAACTTTTCCCCAAGATAGGATGAATCCGTCTGGACTTTTCAAAGATTGGTATTTTTAAAACTGTGATACAAGGTTGTGAGCCCTCTATAATTTAACTGATGCATATCTAAATTTACTGAACATCCGAGGACTTTTATTGGGTGATATAAATTACAGACCTTGTACACATTAACATGACAAGAATTCTCAAGAATTCTTAAGAATTCTTAAGAATTTGTAAGAATTCTTAAGAGTTCTCTGCATTCTAATTTAAGAAACCTTGAATGGTATAGAAGACTATAGTTGTAAAAAAGAATTCTTACTGTAATTTGGTCATTTCTCAAGAAAACTCAAGGGTCAAGGCAGGAATACAGTGTAATTGTGCATGAGGCCGGTATTGTATCCTTGTTGCTAAGTAACCATGCCACACCCTTCACTTAAAGGCCACACCTATTTTTAATTGTGTTTTTGCACTGCATTCACTATTGTATGAAAGTAATGCCAAATTATAGTCAAGCAAGGGACATTTACGGCTTTCAGCCGCTATATATTAACGTTGCTAGGTAACAGTGCCACGCCTATGATCTTAAAGCCACGCCCAATTTTTCTTCACTTTTTCGTTTTCTGCTGGTTGAATCAGATTTTTGCAAAGTTTGGTTTACATTGGGCCATTTATATGGGAGTTGTGATGGATGCAATCAAGCCAATTTTCTGTAAAATTTCAGCTGAATTTTGGTGCCATCAGGCCAATACTTTCTAATACTAATTAGTAAGATACATATTTGAAATTCCGCTTCAATTATGCAACTTTAAAAACCAATAACTTTTGAACCACTTGACATATTGAGGCCAGGAAAATTGCATTTTGAAGCTCTGACTGAGATCTGTCCAAATATGCAGTTCTTGGGGCCTGGGGGAGACCTTAAAATTTTGGCCTGGAGATGCTACCAAGATGAATGCAATGGAATTTGAATTGAGTGATAATTCAGTGTGCAAATGCATGCAAAAGGACAGTAGTTTAGAAATTATTTAAGAATGTTTAAGAAACATAATCTTCCATTGTTTCATACAAAGCAAGATTTGACCCCCAAAAACTTATTTTCAGACTTCCAAACAAAATGGAAAGACTGCATTTTTCACATGCAAGGTTCTGGATGGCTTTGAATTCCAGACTGGAAAGAATGCAAAGTGCATTAACACATTTTCTTTATAAGAAACTGGTTTATGATCTTCCTCCTTGTGCAACATAAAAATGCTGTCTGGTTAGAATGGAAAGTTTGCTTGCTACACATGATGGTTTTGCTTCCCTGAAGTTAATTGTGAATTTTCTAAAGAATAGCTAGTAATTGAAAAAATTGAGCAATGAAAATTAATGAAAGAGTTTACAGTGAACACTTAAAAATTTCAAGGTTGCAAATTGGAAATTCAAACTGTATACCAAAAGATCTTTGGTGTACAAGTTTAGCATTGAAATCTAGTTGGTCTTGGTCTCAACAAATCTTGAAGCATTTCAGTGTTTGAAATCAGTAATAAAATGATGTGATCCTTGCAGCAACTTATCTGCAAACAAGATTTAGTAACTTGTGATATTTTCCAATAGGTTATGTTGTGCAAGGATCAAATGGAGAGTATGTTTACTTGTCAAACAAAGAAAGAGTTGAAATGGTTGAATTTGTAAGAAAAGAAGCTCCAAAAGAGAAAATTATCATCGCAGGTTCTGGATGTGAAGGTCAGTCATTTATCATTGGATGTATTGCCTTTTGTGTAATAAGATATTTTAAAATCACTTAAAAAAGGCAGAGAAGTGAGCTTTTAACATTTGATTGAAAAATCAATAACCAACCCAGCTTCAAGACAACAACCTACTCTAGGAATCTGTGGGGTGACTGGCTGAATGGCCTATACAGTCTTCATCAGGTGCCTGAAGTTAAGCTAGGTTGAGTGAGGTCAAACTCCGGATGGGTGATTTGGAAGCCTGACCTCACAAATCACCTTGTTGCCCTTTGGAAGGGATGTTAAACCATGGATCCCATGTCTGCATGCGGCATGCACAGTCAGCCTAATTTTAGCTTTCTGTAGCTAGAAATCCTGACAAGCCCACTTGAAACAAATTGAAAACAAACAAACAAGGAACTCTAGAGTCTAACTTTTGCTATTCACAGTAAGAAATTAGATCCTCAAATGTCAAGGAAGAGATTTTTATGATAAGAATTATATATCATACCCCCAGTAAAAGCTTCTTTTTATTTCAGGCACAAGGGAAACAATAGAGCTAACAAAGCAAATGGCTGCAGTTGGTGCTGATGCAGTTCTTGTTACAACCCCATGTTTTTATAAAAATAGAATGAATACGCAAGCAATGAATAAACATTATACTGAAGTAAGTGTACCTTCAATTTGATTTTCAGATTTCTAAAAACCAGTTAATGTTATCTGATGATTTGTTGTGTTAATTGTCTGTTGAGAATATTCTAAGAATGTTTCCAATGACGCAAAGTAAAATAGTTGTGGCCATGGGATTTTTGAATGTTTTCCATCTCCAGGAGAAAGATCAGGAGCTGTTTAACATTACTCGAATTCTCAGGACTTCTGAAGAATTCGCAAGACTTCTTCACCTTTTGATAGTTCTCAAACCATACAGTATGAATTTTTCAGTCAAGAATTCTTTTGAGATTAAGAATATTCTCAATTAAACCATCAAAATTATTTTATAAAGTTGACTTTGGGTAATGATGGACATATTTTTGTTGTAATTGGATTTGCGAATCTACTCTTGTAAAATTAGATATTTTCCTTTAAAAGCCATTGTTGTAAGGTTAGTTTTTTAAAAATGTTGTCACAGAATTTTCAGTCAGAAAAACCATGCTGATGTGCACAAGGTTTAGAGACATCTGATGAAAGAATTAAAAGTTCTTGTCTGTCAGAAGAAATTGTCTTTGAATTTAGTGTTTTGAGATCAATTATCTGGCCTGTTCTGCATCAGAAAGCAAATACAAGAATATGAAAATAATTATAATCTATCTCCATTTTCAAGCCAGTAGTCCTTTTGCTAACACAGTTTTCTCTTCTCCAGATTGCCAATATGTCTCCAGTTCCTGTGATACTTTACAATGTGCCTGCAAACACTGGAGTTGAGTTTCCAGCTGATAGTGTTGCAGAGCTTTCAAAACATCCAAATATTATTGGGTTAAAAGATAGTGGCGGAAATGTAAGCTTTGTTTCATTTTCATCAAAAGTCTTTTTTAATTATATTGGGACCACGTAGTGGCACTCATGTAAAATTTCTTGTATTTTTACTTTAGATGCATGTATCAAGTACATAAAATAGTCTTGGAGGCAACCTCTTTGGAAATAGTATTCATAATTTTGGAACAAAGGTCTAATTTGAAATGGTCCTTATGTCACATCAACCTGAATGTTTTTGTTCAGCAAAGGACTTAACAGTTCACTGAAGCAATGAATATAAAGTTATAGCTTTGGAATAGGAATGATGTTTTTTCATTCAGCTCTTTTGTCAATTCAGGTTTTTAAAGTGAGCATAAAAATCAAGGTTTGCAATCCTGTGAACTACTTTTCAAGGCATAGATGTAGGAACTGGAGGGCACTGGGGGCATATGCCCCAAAGATTTAATGTAATAAACAAAGAATTGCCCTTTTTATCTTTAGAAAATGTCCCCTTTTTCGTAAGGAAAGAATGCCCTTGAAATGTTGTGCCCTCCCAAGTTTGAGATGCTTCCCAAATCTCTGTTTCAAGGCACTTTTCAATGTTTTAAGTGTCCAATGATGGTTTTATCTATATGCAGGAAGTCTGTGTCTTTCAATGCAAACCCAATCCTTCATTTGTTCTGCAGTTGGTATGTTGAAAAATTCCAAAACATGAAAGTATATTGGCAAGAAAATTTGATGAAGATTTATTTGAATTTTTCAGATAACATACATTGGAGGGATAATTCATGCCACCTCTAGCAACAACTTTCAAATTATGGCAGGCTCTGCAAGTTTCTTGACACCATACATGTCTCTGGGTAAGTTTCTTTCAGAGAGCAGATTCAGAATGAAAATGGACATTGAATTTGCTCCATCTACCACAGCTCAAAATCTATGCCAACATTTAAATGTTGCAGCTTGTAACTGAACAATCCTAGATTTTTCTTGGCTTCTTCAGATATTTACAAGATATTTATAAATGCAGATAATTTGAAGCCCTGAGTAGCTGACTGAAACATTAAGGAAATACGGAGCTGTTTTGACAACTGGATAGCTGAGTTTAAATCATTGTTGTATAAATAACAAGATAGATGACAGCGTTTACTTTGTCCAGCAAAGTTAAAACTCTATACAATACAAAAACAATTTCTTCTCCATACTATTGACCTCATCTTACTATTTTTCAGGCGCTGTTGGTGGTGTTTGTGCCCTTGCCAATGTTCTAGGTGAAGAAGTCTGCAGGCTTTACAATTTATACAAAGAAGGAAATTTTGCAGAGGCCAAAGCTTTACAATTAAAAGTGGTGAAACCAAATGGAGCTGTAAGTCACTCAAATTTTTATGGGAGAATCAAGTTTTAAAAGACAGAGCCTTGTTGTGAAGTATTTACTTGCTTAGGTTGTCAATTCAAACATTCATTCTTTTATATTTATCTGTTCTGTGGAGTGATAGAGTTAGTTTCAGAAATTAGATTTTTTACAAATTTGGCTTACTTAAAAATTTGGCTTACGTTTAAATGAAAGATTTGATGTGTAAACGTATGCATTGGAAAAAATTTTTACGTAATAGATGAAAATTTATTTGCAAGGTTTGTTGCTGACTTTTCTTGACTTTCAAGTTGATTGCTCTTTTCACGTCAGCTGACACTTGATTACAAGCGAATTAATCTATTTTGACTGTCCTCCTTTCTAGGTAACAAGACGTTATAATGTCCCAGCATTGAAATACGCAATGGATCTTTATGGTTACTATGGTGGTCCTTGTCGGTCGCCAATGACGCCATTGCTTAGCAACGAGGCTGCAGAAGTTGAAAAGAGTTTCGTTGAATTCCCGATGAAATAAAATTTTTAAGAAGTCATTATTTGTAGTAGAAACGACAGAAAAAGTTTTCTGACTCTTGCCAAAACAGACTGCAATTTTGTATTTATTTCAGCGCAGAACTAGCAAATGTATTTTGGAATTTTCGAATTTATTACACGTATCAAAATGGGCTCCATCAGCTTTTTTGTCATGTCTTAACTTCAATAAGGCTTCATAATCTTCGTTTATTGTAAACAAGAGAAGCCTCAACGATAAACAAAGCTTTGGTTCAAAATTCAATGTTTGCGTTTTGATTTTTGATGGCTGGTCAAGTTGAAGTGGTAAGTTTGCTTTTGTAAATTTTGAATTTACAATTTCACGTCGAATTTATGGAATCGTAAAGTGTAAATATTTGTTGTTCATGAGAAGCAATGTAATTCTACTTCGAGTGAAGCAAAATAGGGATTAGCCAGCGTTTTCTTGCAAAGTGATCTTCAAGTTTCTTTTCAAATTTGATTCACGTCATGGATGCTTGTTATTGCTATTAAAGCTTCACACATTCATGGATTCCTGAAACATGAATATTATATCTGAAATGATGACTGAACAGTCATTCCTATATTTTGCCGACAGACCAATTTGCAATTAAGAGAAGAGACTAACGAGGAGAGTGCGGCCAGTAACGACAGCCTTAGCAACAGTTGGAATTCCAGGGAATCCTCTCTTCTTCGGCACAACAAGTAGGCCGGCCGAGTGGCTAAATGTTCAGTCAGCCTGTTCGTTAATGAGTTTCGTTTGATTTCTTCTTTGCAGGGTAACAGATTAATTTAGAAACAAGATTACAATTCATTGTAAGTTTTTAGGTTTGATACTTTTCCTTTTCCGTAATCTATATTTTTACTTCATTAGCTTTAAGCGTAACACCCGCGCAACTATTTCATTTTGCGAGAACACCTAGGGCCTGGTGAAGCTTCAGGGATTTTGTAAACTTAGTTTGCACCTTTGAGGTGTCTTGTAGAAAAGACCGTAATAAACTACTGCAGTACATAAGCATCTGTTCTGTTTTGTTCCCTAAACTTTTTGAATTAACTCGACTTACTTCGATATCCTTAATGGTCCAATTACTCGCCAGCTGAAAGAAATTTCACCAGAATCTGTCTTTTGTATCTCAGTCTTCAACTCCGGTCACTAGAATGGGGACAAAAGCAACTAGCAAACAACATTAAGTGTTTGCTTGAAACTTTTGCCTCCGCTCAGAAAGTGATAAAGGAGTTACAGCGTATATCTTTTGAAGTTCTGTAGCACAGAAGAAAGAAATATCTGCAAAAAATAACGCAAGCTTGTTTGTAGCTTTTAACAAAAAATATAAGCACTAAGAGTGTTAATAGTTTGTGGTAAGAAGTGAATGACAAAGAAAGAATTTTCGAAGTAATTTGCAATGAACGTTTCACAGCATTGTTATTTGACTGAACTGTTTCAGATTCAATAAAACGTGACAAGGAATTATTCTTGCAGAATTTTGTTAATTTTTCGCTGCCGCATGTGATTTGATCTACCTCTTTGATGTTAATCAGACAACTTCAATACTGAGGGCTCTTGCTTTACACGTATTTTTCAAGAAACTAAGAATTTGGGCCAGTACTGAAAGTTTCTTTAAATTATCAGAATTTGAGTACTCAGGGTTTCTTGTGAGTTTCTAAATACTCCGTAACAATCTTCATGTTCACTACATGTTCCCTTGAGAAAGCTTCAAAAGACTGTTTTTGAATCCTGTTCAATGTTTACACATCACTCAAGTACCTTGGAAGTACTATGATACAAGAAACAAGTGGAAGTAAAGTAAAAATGTGTTTTATAAGTATTTATTTTACAATGAATTGTTTCTTATGTTATATTTTCTCAGTACTGGAGTTTCTTAATTTTTTGGCGATCTGAGAGTTATCTTCCTAATAAGCAGTTTCTTATAAAAAATACGTGTGAAGTAAGAAAAAGTATAAGATAAGAAATAAAGGAAAGTGTTCTGCTAGGAAAAATAAAAGGATGGATAAGTTAGATAACAGGGCAGCAATACGGCGATCGAAAAGATATTTTTGCAACAGTGATAGTTTACTGTTCGTTTGTAGATTTTGCATGCGGCCCCCTAAAAAGCTATCCATTTTCGATTGATGGGGCTACGATTTAAAAAACATTTGAAATAGAATAGATTAGGATCTTTCAAGTATTCTTCTGTCTTTTCATCCAAGTTTCTTCTACCATTTTTGTTTGAATTTTCATATGAAATTTTATTTTGTTGCTTTGCACGTAAGATCATGTCAAAAGAAATGGTAACTGAAAATCTTTCCAGCAATACTTTCCCAGATTCTTTATTTTCATATTCGTATCTCCACCTTCTCTTTGAAAACAATAGTTTCTTCCTCCAATATGTTCTTTCTTGTACATTTGATATGTTTTTTCTGCTATAGGAAACCCAGTTCAAAGCAAATCAGCAAGAATAGAGCAATCTTCGATACTTCACATATCTGCAAATCTCAATGCCTCCAACTTCTAAGGTATTATAATTTCAATATGCGGCTTCTACTTCTTATAAGAACTTGAAACATTACATCATTCGAGTTCTGCACACATTACTACAAAGTTACGGAATTTGAGATGCGCTTGATCGCTGCAAGGCATCTCCATATAGATAAACCTATTCAAGTTTAGTCGCGCGTTTGATATTCGCAGTCAAATTTGCCGCGTGTTTGATGAGTATTAATTGATTATCAGTTATTTCAGTGCACGTGCGGTTGCATTTCAGTGCACATACAGTTTAAGATGAGGTAATTCTAACCGCTTCAGTTAATGATACGCATTGCGGCTTTGTTCATGCAAATCTAGGGACTCACTGGCCCAGGAATTTGCGAAAGATTCCAAATTTTCAATCTTCAAATTTCCTTACCTTGTCGCGACAATTTTGCGTAATCAAACACATCCAATTCGAGGGAAATTTTTTATTTTAAGCAAAGAATCGTTGACTTTATAAAGGAATTTTGCATGACTTTCATTTCGAGTTGCTCTCAAGTGTTTATTTCGAGAATTACGCGCTCTATTAACCAGACAGGTGGTCATTCGTTTTGAATGAGGTAATCCCTCTGCTAAAATTGCTGCTCGGAACCATCTCAAAAAGCCCTATTCTTATAAGAGAAAATTTTGCTTTTTATTTGATTTGCTAGCAAGAATGATAACCACTTCTCACAACATTGCATGATAGATTTGACTCTGGATTCACGACGTAATTCTTAAATAGCTCGTCATTTTATTATCAGTTTCAATTTTCAGAATCAAGTGTATTTCTTCAGCAATCAGCAATACGAAGGTGATCCTAAAATCTACTGCTTCAAGCATAAAAAAAGAGCAGAAAAATGCATCTAACATGAAGCTGAAGGATCTGCAGAAAGAACTCTAGAAGAGCTTTCAGAGCTATATGTCTCGAAGTCTGGACTAACCTTTCCTAAACTTGGTTGAAACTCTTCAAAGCAACCATGAATTTGATGTTTCAAATGTAGCTGCTGCATCCTTTTCTGCTTATTGTTGTCTTTTATTTATTTAAATTTTGCAATCGCGGGCTCCGTTGTCTTTTCTGGGATAATGAGCAACATTTGCCATTGATTTTTTAAGTTGCATGTGAAATCCTCATGACTGAACATAATTTTAGGATTCAGCAGAGAAAAAAACTGAACGAGCCCAGGGAATCCTAATGCTGAGATCGCATTGGAAACTTAACAGCTAGCTGAATGCTCTGTTGTTTTTAGCAAGAAATACAACCATACAAATCTGTTCAGTATACTTTGGCTCAGACGGATGGATTGAAAATGAGATCAACTTTAATACAGTTCTGGATCTCCAGAATCATTTGATAGCTCTTCATTCGAAGAGTTTTCTGATAATCTTGTGAAGATATTTAAAACAGAACCAAATAGCCTTTGTATTTTTTGCTCATCAATTAAAAACAAGTTCTCGCTCCCAGTTACGTAAACTTTTTTGCCTACTTATCTATTGAATTGAATTGCTCGCTCGAAATGTTTTATATAAAGAATACAATAAAAATTAGCCAAATTTACGACGAGTTGTAATCAGTCTAAGTCTTCACCATGAATGCTGCTTACATTTCAACGAATGGTTACATATAAAAAATCAAGTAGAGACGAGTAAGGGGGGAGGGGGGTGGTGCTATTTATATTTCGACATTGATTCAACTTTGCCGAGGCTTTGCTGAAGGAAATGGTTGCATCTAATAGGATTCTGTTCGCAACTGTACCCTAATTTTTATCACCAAACAAGAGTAAAAGACATTGTTCTTTCGGATTTACATCAACGACATTGAATCCATCTGTGGTAAAAAAATGAAAAATAAAAAAATCCTTCTGTATCTGAGAGTATTTCTATTTGGTTATCAACCTGGGTACTCACTAAGAGTGTTACGTGCGTTGTCTAAGTGCATTTATCTTTATGCCTTTAAGTACATTTAAAATCTTGGAAAACCCAAGATGATACTCACTACCAATACATAAACGCCGACATAAACACCAGAACGTGGTTGCAAGATCAACGGGCAGGGAAAAGTCGAGGAAAAGTTTATCATTAACGAAAGATTCTTCCTTTGAGCATATTTTGAGAACTTTATGATTAAAATAAGCTATTTTCTTGTACTTTCGACCTGATTCCTCAGATATTTCGAAATTCAGAGTATTCAAATCAAACTTTTTACATACATTTTCTGAAGTAAAAAACTCAAAAGCATAAGAGAGACGCAGGTTGTAAAATAATTTAGATTAAGACAGAAATCGGCAGCAAAGACATGAGACTAGAGCAGGAAATGCAGAAACAACCTGCAAGTTCCTTGCCTTTTGAGTCAACATCATTATTTTCAGTGAAAAAGTTATCCTAACACAGCGAAATTTAAGTGCATTTAAGTGCTTTTAAATCCCAAAAAATAAACGCCAACATCCTTCTCACCGAGTACTTAACTTGACCGCACTACTTAAACACACTTAAACGCATTTAAACACGCAGTGAGTGCCAAGCTTTAAGGTCTCCTAGAGGAGACGGGATGCTAGATAGAAATCAGTCATTTGTCTTTTTTATCCGATATCATTATGCTCAGAAATCCCGTTCCGAGAACAATTCCTCTGCATCTGTAAGTGCTGCGCAGAATTTTCTCGAAAGTGGGTGTGTCTTTGTTTGTAGCGTAAACATGATAAGATGATAATGCAGCCCTGGGAAACGATGCAGCCCATCATGCAAAATAGAAATGAGGCTTTTGAACATGGAAAAGAGGCAGGCTGACCACTATTGTCTATCTCCTGCGTGACTGGTACCAGCGTTCGTTTAATTTATTAGTCACGTGTTCTTGTTTTCACACACAACATGTAGTCATGAAGATAGTAAGACCGAATCGTGAAGCACCGGTATGAAGCGACCCCAAATCATAAAACCCCCAGCCCCCCCCCTACCGAGACTAGTTCCTTAGAGGATTATAGGATTTATGTTTCCTCGAATTGGACGTTAGAATGCCTCAGATTACTTTTTTTCAATGACCGGTCGGTTTCGTTGTTTCGTTATTTTGTTGAAAATTTTAATTGTTTTGACATTGCTTGCCTAGTTGCTTAGGTAACTTCAATAGGACGGTCATCTTCTAAACTTTCTGAAGAATAAACAAGGCTATCTTAAGAAGTTACCAAAGTTTGAAAGTTAGGAAGTGTAGCTTTTTGTTCAGAGCTAACAACGCTGTCAAGTCGAAAAAACCATTTCTCCGTTAATAATTGCCAAGTAAGGTTTCAGAAATATTGAATGGATGTTATTGAATAATTTTGATGAAATAGAAGTCGATGCGCACCTTCATCACATGCCAGCTATTAAGGGCCTGTTTACATGATCCCGCCTAGCCGGGATATCCCGCTTTGCCGGGATATCTCGCCTAAGCGGGACGTTTTTATTTTTCGCGTTTACATGGTAAACACTGCCGGGACGGGATGAAATTTGACGCCTTGTTTGAAAAAGATTTGGCGCTCTTTTTGAAACGTGTCATGGTTCTCGGGTTAAGGCATGCGCAGTAACGTCAATTTCATCCCGGCAAGGCGGGATATCCCCCCTGTTTCTGTTTACATTGAGAAAATCATCCCGGCCAGACGGGATATCCCGCCATGCCGAGACGGGATGAAAACATCCCGGCAAGACGGGACGGGATGAAAATCCCATGTAAACGCAAATTGAAAATTGTATGTGTTTCTATAGGCAGCCGGGGTATCCCGGCCAAGCGAGATGTACCACCTAGGCGAGACATCCCGGCAAAGCGGGATCATGTAAACAGGCCCTAAGTGAAATTTCGCTTCTCCTGTCTGGAAACCAGATCGGGGGTTCTCTCTTTGACTACAGGAAGGGAGTGTTCGTACATTTCCTTAATATATGCCCTACCATATTTTTGCAACCTCTTTTCGATCTTTTAGGCCTCGTTTCAGTTTGCTGTGCTATTCCCTACTGATTTATCCCATCCTCCATTATATTGTGTGAAAACAATGTAACAACCCTGCGAGGGTGTAAACATTTCATTCTCAACTGAAAAGTGCCATGATTTTGATTGAAGGATCAGGGCTGTTTTCAAGTTGCGATCGCAATCAATCCGGTGTTCTATTCAGACCCATTGGTCACCAGTGATTCTTTGATCACAAGTCAAACCTCTTGTCTCAAACTCGTGTATCGAACATCTTTTATCTTTTATCTATTTCTGACCTAGTTATCTGAGAAATTAGATTTTTAGGGTTTGAGAATATATTTATTATTTCGCAGAATGCTGTTTTAGCTGATAGAAACATTTGATTGGATTGCAAACAATTTGTCACTATAAAGGTATGTATTAAATGGCCTATATTTTTTTTTCTGCAAGGAAAGAGCTCATGGCGAGTTGATCGACGCTTAACAAAGAAACTTCAGCCTGCTCTTTAAATTTTCAAACTACGTCGATGTTTAGCAGCTCATAGCAGAATTATCACATTACTCATCACGAAAAGTATTATCTCAAATTTTGCCAAGATGTAACGTCGTAACGTCGATACGAAGTAATTTCTTTCTCCAGAATTGTATCTAATGTATCAGTTTTCTGACCACCGAAATTACGTCACAAATATGTCGCTAGAAAGGTCTGAGAAGCAGACCAAGAAATTGATCTTTTCCATAATCTTTTCGACAAGGATACTATCAGTTGTTGTGATTTGTTAATTTGGTTCTGTGTGACAGTATCATTGTATCAATGTTACGAAGTTTATCGTTATTTTGTTTTGATTTTGGTGAGATGTATTATCTTGTCGAAGTACAGTGTATACAGTACAGGCCTACTGCCAAATGAGATTATTTCATGGACCGTATTTTAATGAGATTGTAGAGTTTATTCATTTTGCTTTCTGAAACTCGTTCGTTGACAGAAGTTTGACTATGGTCCAATATGAGCAATTCAGGCCAATGTATCTACAGAAATTCACAATGATGCCCTTATCGGTGCATCATTTCCTTTCATTGGCAGAGAAAATGGATGATTTGACTTCTATTTCTTCACTGATTTTGAAATATCTCGCTTAGTGACGCTTTTTCACAGACTTGCGGCAATATCTAGGCCCATTTTCCACAGGTTCCTAGAGCAACGAACTGTGTATCTATGATACGATGAGCCTTACTTTCGGTGTGCCAAGTATCATCTAAAGAATATTTGAGTTACGATAGTAGCAAACGTAAATTATGATTGCAGCAAGGAAAGGAACGGGAATATTTCATTTTCAACACTTTTTCTTGACTTTAAACAAATTGAGAAAAACATCTTTACTGAAATAAATGAACACAACTATCAGTATATTTGAAATCGTATTTGGGGTTTTCATCAATGCAATATATTCTATTTCGTTGATCTAAACGTATACGTTGCAAATTTAAAGCCTGCAAACGGATCCTCGACAGGGTCTAGTTTGTTTAAGGATAGAAGCATGCCCGCCTAACCGTAACGACATCATAAATGCGACGTTACGTGACATGCCGGACTCACACCGGTTCATCGATGTTGCGAAAATCTATGGTTCGTTGTTTTGTTGCATGAAATATCGTTCATTGTAGTTATTAGTATACGAATTTTACAGATCTATTTATTTTTAATGGATCTATTTATTTTATCATATTTTGTTTTATCGCTAGAGTTTTGACAACAAGAAGGTGACTTACTTTTTACATTTCATTTGCCAAGGTTTTTAAGACTTATAAAGTTTGAAGACAAGCGAATGATAAAATTGCAGTATTTTGTGTGATTAATTTACTTTATTGCAGAGTTCAACTAACACCTAATTTGATACAGATTTTTAGGTACTTAATTTTTAATAGCCTAGGTACAGACAATAAGACAATATCGTTTAGTCTGCGCCACACCGCTCAATATTGTGTTCTGTATGTGTCAGCATTTCATCTCAATAGCAGTTTGAATGGCCCTTTCTCCTTAGTATCAGTGTATTGTCTGCCGTAGGGTACTTAAGATTCCAGAGTATTGTGTTGTTAATAAAATTTGCTTAGAGAACAAAGTGAAAACTGAGATTTAATCACATGATAGCCGTTCTCAAATTTGATTGCTTCCTCGCTTCACAGGAAAGCGATGTTATTGGCTTTGCTGATTGTGATTTCTTTACCGATGTGATTTCTTTGTTGTCAAATATATGCTAAAGCACGCACTACACAAAAGCGAGCGGCCTTGCGCAGACTATACATTTTCGTAAGGAAAAGTCTGCACTCAGGTTTCAGTCTTTTAAGTATCACATGCAAATTAATTAATTGTTTGTTTATCTTTATTTTCAGATGTCTCTCAAAAGACAAGTATTATCCACTCTTTTCTTCTGCTTAATTTTACGATGCACATCAGGTGAGCCCATTTTTCATACTTTTATTTTAAATTGCTTGTTTTGATAAAATTTCTGGAGCTGTAAGTTGCAGGAATCAGTGATGAAAGCATATCAAGATTTTTGGAATAGCACAACAATAAAGCTTCTAAACTTTTGACAAATGACAAATGCAAATAAGGTCTCTTGACCCGAAAGGGAATATCTTTTGCTGTTTATTTGCATTATTTATAATCTCCGATGATCCTACAGGAGAAGAAAATTCTTTTTCCTATAATGTTTCCAACTAATCTTTTGCTTCGACATTCGGTGCTGGCAAACCCAGTCCAATCGCTGCAAAACTTTCCCAGAATCTCTCCAAGTCTGCCAATTCTTTGCCTTTTTGAGCAGAAGGCTCGGAAGACCTTCTAGACTAAAGAAACATATTGGTTTTGAATACTGATGTTAGTCAAACACAAATTGCGAGTCTTGAAAAGAGACTGGATCGAGTGTTATTTTCATATATTTTGATACGCGAGGCTCGATCGAGT
Organism: Aurelia sp. 4 Dawson et al 2005; assembly: GCA_964019985.1. NCBI lineage: Eukaryota > Metazoa > Cnidaria > Scyphozoa > Semaeostomeae > Ulmaridae > Aurelia > Aurelia sp. 4 Dawson et al 2005. Next base: position 1,007,620 of record OZ026503.1, on the reverse strand, counting down.
GGCGTTAGGGCTTCTATCACTATTGTGCACATTCAAAATTCTACAGAATTTAGCAGACTATCATTCAATTCTGATTCTTTTCAGAATAGTTTAAAGTCGATTTGCGCCAATCAATTACACACAAAATGTATTTAGTTTTGACATAATTAAAAATATGTTGTTGCTAGGCGCTGACAGGCCGAAGGATCTGGCCGTAGGCAAGCCACCAGCTTATAGTGTTATGAATGGAAATGTGAAAGTACAGAAGAGTGAAAAGACTGCAACAGGAGGCGACGCACCGAAGGAGGCTGCTGGCAAAATAGAACTTATTGATAAACAACCTACTGGTCAAAGTAAGTGAAGTGTTGCAAATATTTTATATTTTGAAAAACTTTCCATTCTGTTAGGACGGCCTCCATTTGCAGGGCGACTCAGCCTTTTAGAAGTCAAATGGCATTCTCTTAATGATAGATCTAAATGTACAGTTTTATGAATCTAATATTATGTGTAGAACTTCATGACCCAAAATTTATAATTCTGTATGTACAGGTGAAAACAAGTACATTCTCATTAACTAATACTGAATATGTAATGAAGTATATATAGATTCTCAAAAGAAAAACACATTCGTTAAACGTTTCTCCTTAAGCCTTCATTACTGGCAACTTTTCAAAATAAGAAGAATCCTTCGTATAGAACTCGAAATGAAAAACACTGCAAACAGTGGTCTAAGTGGGACCCTACCTCTTACAACGTGTAATGCAAATGTGTTAAGGTAGCGGTTAATGGCGAAGGAAAAAGATTAAAGACAGAAGTTGGTGTCTGTCTGTCTCCCAGGTGACTTTCTGTCTCCCTATTCTCATAAACGCATACCCAATATGTATTAAAGTAAACATAGATGCTCAAGAAAAACATATTCGGTTAAACGTTTCGGCGTAAGCCTTCATCAGTATCAAATAGATACGAATGTAAAGCCTGGTTTACACGACCATCTTCAGATAAAATTTGATTTTTTATATGATCACAGAATGTGATTGTGTAAACGGCCATCACAAGTTGCTTGAAGTTATGTGAAGCAATTAAAGTTAATCCCCTTTAATTTGCCATCACAGGTTTTCCTTTTGAAGGCTGGGCAAATGCAAAATCTGTGATGGCAAATTAAAGGACATCAATTTTAATTGCTCTACAAAACTTCAAGAAACTTGTGATGCCCGTTTAGACAATCAAATTCTGTGATCACATAAAAAATCTGAAGCAAATCGTGTAAACACGATGATGACCGGCTTTAATACAAATATACCCATGGTATCTCTGAAGGCGCTCCAGTAGGTGAAACTAGTCACCATTGAAAGAGAAATAAAGAGGCACCAAAGACCAAGTTAATGCCTACTTTCTTAAAGTAGTTACGCCCTCTTTAGCCGTATATTGTATGAGAAGGCGTCTATATAAACTCGAATATAGATAACTATGTGAGACTGAAGTAAAGACAGTCTTCCTTTGCTGGAAAAAGTATTTTTTTTACAAACTTTATAAATCATTCTTCAATTTTATTAATGGCAGAGACTTGGGAGGTGAGGTTGTGCGATCGCCTCCCCCCAAATTTTGATTAGAACAAGGATCTTTTGTTCGAAAACGATGGAAATAAAAAACGCTTTTTTACTAAAACATTGGCTTGGCCCCCCCCCCAATATTTGACAAAGTGTCCACCACTGAATGTTTTTGCTGAACGCTGTGACGTAATTCATTAATTTTCTTCCTTCAGATACGACAGAGGCTGGTGAACCTCCAAGGTATCCTTTGAATGTGGAATCTGCTGAAGCTCAAGCACATGAAAGTAAGTTTGTAATGTTGTTTCTTTACCTTCTTTCCTTGCTTCGTTCATTCGCTCTTACTTTGCCAAAACTTTCTCATGTTCAAGCTGATTTCGACTCAGATTTTCCTAGAAGAATGGAAATCTTTTGTTTATGTGAGAGAATGTCGCTTTGAACGGAATAGAATGTTACGCATGAGAACCTTTTTATCATGTCAAATTCAATCCACTCGGAGAATTCTACTGAGCGGAAATCTGCTCATACGCATGAGAAACATTTCATCGTCTAAAATTCTGTCCGCTCTGGAAATTCTACTGAGAGGAAATTAGCCATTATTGACCGTCCTGGTTCCCTTCTCCAAACTATAGCAATCCTCGAAGTAAACTCAAGCTAACTCCATAAAAGTATTTTCTTCGTCAGAACTACTTCAAATAGTTTGCAGAAGACAACTATCTTTGAAGTTTGCACCAATATATTGACGTTACTTTTCTTGTAGCAGAATTGGAATTCTTTCTGACAAATTCATTTCATTCAAGAAACTTGCAATGAAGTCTAACGATATGACTTTTTCAAAATTTCAGGTAGAATCACTGGCTGTCGTGATCATCCAGATGTCTTTAAAGTTTGTGCAAAAGCGAAGGAGCCATGCTTCTGTGCTGAGCATGAAGCATACACTTATTCATATTGTAGAAAATCTTGCAAATTTTGTGATCCTAAAACGAAAAGTAAGTATTCAATCTTGTCTCTAATATATTCAAGCCAATCGATAGGAACTTTTGACATAGTGAAATCTCTTAAATAGAAGCAAATTGTCAGTTATGGACAACAAAACGAACAGTTATGGCGAACAAAATCATACCGGATCGTAGATGGCAAAGCATTCTGCTGACTTTAGGCCGAAAATATGAAGAGTTGAATGTGTTGATTGAGAATTCAGAGCTAGATTCGCTTGCTAAGAAACTGATTTTCACAAATGCAATACTCGTAAGCTTGACGTGCAGATAAAATTTATTTTCGGTGGATTTCGGCTCTAGATTTTTTTAAGCTGGTGAGAATGGCTAGATTGGCCAATTTTGTAATCAATGAATCCGGGGCGGCTGGCTCAAGTAACTCCTTCGTTGATGACTTCGTCTTAGAAAACTTTCAACCTAATTAACTTTCGCCCAAAGCCGGCCCCTTGTGATTTGATCCACGGTTCAGTAGAACAGTGATTTAGGAGCTGATGAGTAACTGCTAACATTTGAGTGCTACATATGCAGTAATTGTAATGCCTTCTGCTTGGCTTCTGAATCACGTAAACAAAATCCGCCAGACAGAACATCCGATTTACCCTTCTTCCTTCGTTAATGACTTGTCTTAAAAACCATCCTTCGCTCGCACCAAGTGAGAGCTTGCCGTGCTGGTTTCAGGGCAACTTTGTGGCTATGTTTGTTTTTGAATTACCGGTGAGAGGATTCTTTTGTCTGCATTCGCTAATCGCTTTGAATTGAGGTATGAACCAAAGCAACTGATGCTATTTTGTTACAAAATTTGCCTTCTTTAACGCGAGATGTTTCAAGTAAATCTAAAATTCTGATCACAGAAAATCAGGCAAACTTGAGCTAAGCCGTGGATCAAATCACTCAGGGGCTTGTTTAGGGTGAAAGTTACTCAGGCCGAAAGCTACTTACAGGAGCTCCGTTGTAAATGGCAGTACACCTGCAATAGACCTTGGATGACATTGGTTCTTTTACATACTTCCATTCATTTCAGCATATCATCGATTCTGGAGATTAAGAGCAGCAAGTTCCTTCAATCCAAGCTGGATGATCTCACGAGTTGAGTTTTACCGTGCAAGAGGCCTGAATGTGACGTTATCAAATGACCCATCTTTTGCATACGCAAGCTCAAGCTATGACCCTGGATTCAACGCTGCGAAAGCTTTTGATGAAGATGCTACAACAATGTGGATGCCAAGTGGCTGGAGTTCTCACAATGATAACGATGATTGGCTTGGTTATGAGTTTACAATTCCTGTACATGTTGCTTCAATCAAATTGATGGGGGCTGTAAGATACCCCAAGGCTGCCCCCAGCAAAGTTTATGTTGAAGCTGCTGACGCCAAGTACGGACCTTTTGAAACAAAATGGATGATAAGAAACCCAAATTTTGCGTCAGAGAAAGTCTTCAGTTTTATAGGTAAGTGAAGAGCGATTCATTTTGAACAAAACATTGTGAAACATTTGGTACAATATTTTTGTCTCTGTTTTATTCTTTATGTGAAGTTCTATCTGTACGATGTTCTGATGTTTGGGCCTGAAATTTAGAGATTGTGGATAGGAGTCACCCACAAGCCTTGGTCTTAACTGCAGATTTTTTATGCAGCATTTCTTTAGTTTAAAAAACGATGTTAAAGGACCAAAACTCTCAAGCCTATGGCTCATTTACTTTATTTTTTATCCGTCTTGAACTGTCTGCCATTATCAAAGACTAAATTTTGACTAGACTGGTTACCTGAACCCCTTGTTTATCTGTGTTCTTTGACTTAATTATGTCGCTTCGATCAACGGAGACTCATTATTTCTCTGAAAAACTTGACCCTATTTATCTCCACACACAAGAAATTGTGTTGGTAATCAGCTCATTTAGTTCCACTTTTATCGTCCCATAAGAAAAGTCGAGTAAGGCTAAAACCTTGTTAATTGTATTTAGTCACCATAAATGTGAATTGGAACTTTTCTTCAGCATTTCAGAATGTCTGAATACTGTAAGGCCAAAACGCTCCAACAGAAATGAATCTGAATTTTGCATTTCCGTTTTAGAATGTGATGTTCTGTGGAAGAGATACGAAACAGGTGAAGACCCAATTTGCTTCAGATTGATAACAAAATACAAGAACTGGATGGAGGCAGAAAAAGAATGCCAGCTCGAAGGAGGAGAATTAGCTAGCATTACGTCACAAGAAGAACACGATTTCATCATCGATGAAGTTAAACTTTGTGGGTAAGTTTCTTCCGTTGTTGTATGGTTTGATATCATACTTCTTCTATTTTACACCTGATAACCCCTGTACCCTAGAATCACATTGGATGTTGGGAAATTCAGTGTTATGTTAGTCCAGATGACAGCCTAACGTACACTTTAATTCAATTTTCAGTAAAATTTATCGTCCATCCCACGTAACACTAAACGGATACATCCAAAACACAGCAATAGACCTTTTAGCTATTCTGAAAAAGAATCTCAATCGAACGATACGTTGCTACATTTGTAGAATTTTCGAATGTGCACAATAGTGATAGAAGCTCTAACACCACTCGATCGAATCTCGTGTATAAAAATGTATAAAAATAACGCTCGATCCAAGCTCTTTGCTGAATAGCTAAAAGGTCTATTGTAGTAATTATAGTCCTTAATAATAGTCCTTGTAGTAAAGTAGTTTGTAAGTACTGTACTAGGTAATTTCGTTCTTGTAACTTTTCATATTGGATAAAAAATTGCAAAGAGTTTGTGACTCTCCTCACTCTACGTAACAGGCTCGGCAGGTTGGAGACTCGAATTACCTGCCCGCATATTTGCAATTTTGTGTCCTGCCACTGAGCCATTCCATCTAAATGATCGGCACCATGAGTTAGAAGTTAGAAGTGGTAGGGGGTAGCCTGTGGGCAGAGTTGACATGAAGCAAGGGGAATTGTTCTTTCAGTTTGGTGAGAAGTCTGCAAGTATGCTAGGTTAAGAGCAGTAAAGTTAACAAATATCTTTCTCGCCAAAATTAAAAGCTGGTTTTTGTTTGTGCTATGAAGGCTATGCTTGCGTGTTTTTTTGGTGTTAATGAAGGACTAGCTTTGTTAGTTGATCTGGTTTGGAAAATATCAGCGGGAATTTAGAGGACTTAGGATTGTATATCTTTCTTAATGAAGTCATTTTACAGCCGATGGATGTTTCGTTTAAGAATGAAGTGTAGGGTGGACGAAGAATGGAAACAGCACTCAGACATTCTTACAAAACTATGTTTTTTGAAACTAAAGTTTACCATTATTTCCTGCCAGTCATGACTGCTTCATTTATCATCCGCAGAAGCAAAACAGTAGTTTGTATTTATTGATAAAAATAATATATGGCGAATGAATGTGATGTGCAATACGAAGGTATTGAAGGTTTTGATGGTGTTATGGCACAGTAGTGTAATCCTCTTACTATTCAGCTAGAGAAGTCAGGCACACAGGGTTCTATTCCAGTTCGAGCCTGGGATCTCAGCGCTTCTTGCTGAAAAGGCAACTTCACCCTTACTTTCACTATATTCTGAATCATCAGATTGTGATAACTTTTTGAATATTTGAATTTGCTTGGGTCCAGGAATTGAACTTGCCTTGTCTTATTATTTCCGCAGATTTACTTGGTTAGGCCTAAATGATCGTGAACGCGAGGGAAACTACGTATGGACAGATAACTCAAATAACACATTTGCAAGTTGGAAAGAAGGACTAGCGTATGATGAAGTACAACGCCATTATGAAGATTGTGTTGCCATGGATGCAGAGGGAAATTGGCTCACTTTCAGTTGCCAAGATCGATTTTATTTCCTTTGCAAAAAGACACTTGGTAAGTATCATCATCATCATCATCATCATCATCACCATCATCATCATCATCATCATCATCATCATCATCATCATCATCATCATCATCATCGTCATCATCATCATCATCATCATAACCTTAGTTGTTATTCATTATAAAATGCTCCTTAAGGGGGTTCCTACATCCCATCGCCAAGTATATGTTGGGGCGACTCCCAGTCACCTATTTGTTTATTCACAACCATCGATCAAATCCCATTGTTAGTCCATTGTTTCCCCCGATGCCTGTGATTCATTCATTCATTCATTCATTCATTCATTCATTCATTCATTCATTCATTCATTCATTCATTCATTCATTCAGTCAATCAGTCTGTCTAGCTATCTTTCCGTCTATCAGTTGGTCAACAAATAATTTCATAATGCATATATCCTTCTCCCTCTTCCCATCAACAGTTGACATGGAAATGCCAATCCAAGAAGAACCCCCTGCACCAGAAACACCACCAGTTCAGTTCGTTGCACCAAACTACACTATGCCGGGTGAGTTGCGTGCGACATTCTTGTCTTGAATTTGCAGTTACCTTTCATGATAATTCTGTATTCTGTTGAAGAAGATATTGAAAATGAATATTTTGCAGTAGTCAATTTTGTTTCTTTTTTATCCACAAAAACTCTGCAATTTATTTGAAATGCTAATTTGGAAATCGTCCCAAGAAACTTACGTTTTTTCATATTTCGAGAAACTACGAACGTCATTCTTTGAGATCTCAGTGCACAGAAGGTTTTTATACGAAGCATTTCGGCATTACTTGACTGTATTTGGAACTCTGGTAGATGAAAATTAAGTGCTAAAGATAATTCTCCAAGTTTACCCAAGTTCTAGAAATGGGTTGTCTCTTTGCATCTAACCTTTGGCTGAAAATATATTGGAAGAACTGTCTGAAACTAAAGAGGAAATTGAAAGCATTTTATTTGTTATCTTAAATTTCCTGTTGCCATCCTAAGACTTACCTTGTGGGAGTTTTTCCATCTCTGATCATCACAAAATATTTTCGTTTGTCCTCTGACGTTAGACTGTCCTTAGTCCAGTACTTCAGAAATATATATACTAATTGACTTGTTTGTTTTACAGTTGCCGCTGCTGAGGCACAAACTGAGGAGGAGGCTATGACAGAAGAAGAAAAGTACAATGAAATGCTGACTTCAATTTCCATGTCGAGGATGAAGGAACTGGGATTGAAACCCCCAGAGGCCATTGCGAACTTAGAAGCCCTGCCACCAAAGCTAGGTGAAAAATTGAATAACCTCACTGAACAAGCAATGTCACATGTCAACAAAACCAAGATTGATAACAAACTAAAGGGCACTGAAAAGATTGTTGAGCCCCCTCCAGGCCGCAAGAAGCCGTCAAGTGGAAATGGTGCCCCCCAAAAAATTACAGTGCTTCGTGTACCTTCATCACCAGGGCAGGAACTCGTTGAAGAAATACCAGGAGTGACGCCTTTGGATCTGCCTGGGAAAGAAACAAACAAGGATAAAAAGAAAGGAGGGAAAAAGAACAAAGGGAAAGAGCAAAAAGCTAAGCCTCCCCCCGCACAAGAAGGGGGGCCTGATGATAGTGAATTGTCAGTTGGAGAATCAGGGGATGAGGGACCCGCCCCAGGACAAGAAGAGGGACAAGACCCTATCACCCCACCAACGAGTAGGCCAAAAGTGAAGAAGCTCAAACCAAAGAAAAATAAAGAGCTGAAAAAGAAAAAGAAGAAGAAGCTAACTGAAGATAAAGAAAGTAAAGCTCCTGAAGTACCTCCACAATTGAAAAATCCTGACCTCAAAATGCCACAACAACCTAACCAGCAACCATTGCCTCCCTCTACGCCATCTCAAAATTATGTCGGAGTTCCTGGCTTTAAGAAGCATAAGTTAGAAGATAAGAAAAAGAGGCCATTTTCGATAACATTTGCTGGTAAAAAATTGACGAATGTTGATACTAAGACCAAGGTTGAAGAGGCAGAAGGTGATGAAGATATAGAAACAGAAAATGAAGATAAAAGTACTGGAAAAGATTTCTCAAAAGAAGAAAATAGTGGTACGTAATTTATTATCCTTTCTTTGCAACTTATACTGTTGGAACGAAGGGCGAAGACTTCAATTTTCGTTTTTTCGATAACATTTTTAAGCATAGGTTCCAAATGGTGAGCTGTAATAGTCTATGACCTATTTCTTCCAAACGAGAACTCTTCGCAGTGCACTGCATTGGTTTCACTATAACTATACCTTTTGCATCCACTGCACATTCTGCATCTGCACTGCACAGCCCTCAGATGAATGGGAGGAAGGCTCCTAGAATTGAGAATGAGGTTCCGCTTGAGTTGATACCGGATTCGACCGTTTTACACGATATCGCATTGGTTTCATCCCACTTTCAGAGTGCTTTCATTTGAAAAAGCAAAAGCTGTACGAAGTGTATCGGATTCATGCGATGTCGTGTAAGCAACAAGTCAATAAGATATGAAACGAAAACTGTATCTTGTAAACGGGGCCTTAATCACAAGTCTTCAATATTGTTGAAACTTACAGCATACTTTGCATTTGAACCCATTTGAGGATACGACGTCGATTGTATATATTCGTAGATTATGGTTTTCTGGAAGAGCATTCCATATGTCTTCAAAAAGTTTAGAAATTGCAGTGGTTTCTTCAAAATTCTTCTTGAATTATTAAGGCATACTGTCGTGGTTGTGATTGGCTAGTTGAAATAAAAACAAAGCTTTGGCCTTGGAATAATTACCAAGCCTTTATGCTCTTGGATAATCCTTTGTCTCGAGAATAAAGGGAATCAGATCATTATCATCTTCGTGAATTTCACTGTACAGCGAAATTATTGAACCTTGCTTAATTCTTTTCTTCTTGATTGACTTGTTTATCCAATCAGCACCACGAAATTGTGCCTTTAAGTAAGAGGAAAAGCCTTCTAATTCTGGAATACATACGATTTCAAGAAAATCGAATGCAAGAATTATAGAGAAGCACCTAAAGTTTCTTGAAGACATTCAGATGAAAGAAATAGGTTATACAGGGTATCTAAAAATTTTTTCGACTTTTTATTAAATATACAGGGTGACCCAAAATGATTGTGCCTTGTTTAAGTGGCAACTTTGGAGGAGGTGTAGATTTAATCATCTCGGTTTTTACACGACTGCATAGGTCAGGCTTCAACTTAGAGTTTGAGATCTTGTTTGAGTCAATCTGACAAGTAGTTGCTGATTTATGGCAGAGAAAAGGCAAAATTAGTAGTTGCTTCAAAAACAGCACTTCTATTGTTCTCCGGCAATGATAGAATAAACTAAGTTTTCAAAGAAAGGACCCTGGCATCGTATTAAAAGTATCACCACAGGTTTTTATAGAAAGAAAGTGCTCTCCTCTGAATAGAAAACACTACTAACTCTTTGAAATGATTAGTAAGAATTTGAATACGACGCCAGAATCATTCTTTCAAAGGCTTCATTATGTTGTTACATTTAATCAAATATCGAACAATTTCTTTGAGACACCCTATATGTAATTTTACACCAACCTTTTAAAAATGTGGAACTTGTGCTACGTTTTGTCCCTTCTTTTCAATTACGGCATCATTCAAGTCCGTCGGAAGTTGGGGGGGGGGGAAACCTCCCAATGATTTGCCGAACTTTGTTGATTTTGTAAATGAAAATGGTTGTGAAAGCCAAGGTCGTGGGATTGAAGATTCGAACTCATCTATATTGGAGGAAGCTACCTGAATCTATCAAAAATGCAATATCTTTTGACATCATAGAACTAAATGTTTTAAAGTTTTCTGGAAAGACTCCCGCAGTCGTGTGATCCGTTACTTCTTTCAATGGCAGACTTTCAAAAAATGGTACATTTTCCAACGATTTAAAGAGCGTGGTTCTAAAAATTTTCCTGGAGGCAAGCCACCCGAACCCCCATCTTTACTCGCTTCGCTCGTACCCATGTTTTAGCCCTACAATATCAAATTCGTTCCAACGGGTCTGCCATTTTCCCATTTGAGTTTTCTATTATTTAGATCTTGTGGTATTGTGAGTAAAATTACTTTCTATGGAGGTCTTCAAAGTGAGACAAGCAAGGACAAACAAAAGGATCACCTCCAAGTTGAGATGGCAGGAAAGCCTTAAAAATTTCAGAAGAGACTTTGTTCCCACCCAGAATGACCCCTTTGAGGGCGGAAATATGTAGGATGTCTTTACCAACAATTAAAATAAAGAGTGCATGTTTTCCAGACTTTGTGATGGACAAATGACTTATTCTCTTTTTCTGGCAATTTTTTGAAGAAAGAGTCTTTTATTTTGTGGTTGAAGCTAGTTAGATTTTGATAGGCTTCAATTCAGGCGAAAAGCCGTTCCAGAGGTTTGGGCCCAAGTACGATACACGGAAACTGGGCACAGGGAAACAGGGAGGAAAAGGCTGTCTTATGAACAACAGCTATCACCTGTGATCTGTTATAAGAAATTCATGACTAGAATAATGAATGTGTGACTATGTGCGAGCTGTAAACAATATATTTAGGCCCAAATAGTAATTGCTGGAGGTAATAGCTAGTTGAGGCGGTTGTCTCTAATTTTCGATAGGTGCTGGGAGATTTCCACAGCTTTAGCAAATTCTTTCTCTAACTTAGTGTTTATGGAGAGGATCTTAATACAGTACAAGACATCAGAAATGAGAGCTCGATGAATTGACAACGAAAGTTGATGGGATATTTCTCAGTAACTGCTTTCTTACCACAAGAAAAGCAGGTCACAGGAAGATGTTTTCACACGATCATAAAGATTTAATTTTCGAAATGAATACATGAATATATTTTCTATGATTCTTTGATATTATGTTATTTCATGCTTTCCACAACACCAAAATATTAAGCATAAAACATTAAGGACTCAAGTGATAAGTCTAGCAAAGTGGCTCAGTTGGAGAGATCAACGTCGTCCCCACGGCCTTTTGTCATAAAGGCCCTGAGGACGAGGTTGGGCAGAGATTGAAATGTGAAATATGTGATGTTGTGGTCTCAGATCCCGTTGCAGTCGCTTTAATTGCCCATATTTTGATCTTCTTTCTTTTTTCCTTATCCTTGCCATATTTTGTTTTTTAAGATTATTTCTTGATTTATTTCAGAAGGGAAAGAGTCCGCAGCTCCTGAAGACGAGGAACCCAAAACTGAAGAATCAAGCGGAACGTCCGGATCCGGATTAGAAGGATTTGATCCTGATTTAGATGAAGAGTTCTTAGACATGACAATTGATGATCTGCTGTAACTAATCTATTTAATTGATAATATGTTGGGTTGGGGTAAAAGAGTGGGTATAGGAAGAGAATTAGAATGAACTAAAATTAATGAATTTGAACTGCTCAAAAGAGCCAGTGTCTAGAAAGATAATATTGTCAATTTCTGGTAGGTAATTCTGCCAACCAACTGCTTGAATTGTTCGTAAAATTGGCGGAAGATGATGAGAAATAACTTGCAGTGATTGTGCTCGTTGCAGTGCTTTTTCTAAGCAACAACCAAGACGTAATTTCTACTATAAACTATAAAGTAATGCTGAGTGAAGTCGAATGAGATTTGAATTGATAAATCGCCAAAAGTTCCTCAACTTATGGGAAAATGCTTTCAGCAAGTTGTAAATTGCATTCACGTCTTCTTCTTCTAAGAACATTTTCTGCCTTTTTTCCTTCCTTGAACCTTCCTGTCTGATTTTGAAATGACAAGTGTGAGCAAAAAGCAAATTGTTCAATCTTGCAGCGCAGTTTTCAATATGATCTTTGGAGAAAATGAACCGTAACAAAGCAAGTCCTATACAAATCTCCAAGCACAACTTTAACGAAGATACAAATTGGCATTTCTACTTTCTCAAATATTGTCTCTTCTTGGAAAGAGACACGTATTTCCTTTGTAAGAAACTGCTTAAAAGAACCTTAACTCTCAGGTCGCCAAAAATTAAGAGCCTCTAGTGCTGGAAAAACATAACTTAAGAAACTATTTACTCTGACAACCAAAATCCTTAACACATTTTACCTTTATTTCTTACTTGTATCATAAATTACTCGGAAGATATCAGAGTAAAGTTGAAGCATACGAAAGACCTAGAAAGCCTTGCTTTGAAATGTTTGCGAGGGGACTGGTAGCGAACATGATGATTGTTATGGAACCCTTAAGAAATTGGTAAGAAGCTCTGAGTACTGAAAGACTGATAATCTTAAGAAAATTTCAGTACTGGGTTAAATTCTTAGTTTCTTATAAAGAAGTGCGGGTATCATAGCAGACGATTTTTTGTCTTCAAAACATGGACCTCAGTTAGTTTAAGATTCTGCGATCTCCTGAAGGCAAGGCTCTTGGTAAAAACTCTGATAGGCTGCTAATTATTGTCAGATAAGCATTATTGATTGTTAACTGATCGAATTTTGTATTCAATGAATTGTTATAACCATTAGAATTTGTGTTCATTCCTTCGTTCATCTGATTTGGAATTGCTATGCTAGCCTGCTGTAAAGTTTGTAATTACGTAAATTGAAGTTTCTACACACTAAATAGGAGGGGTAAATTACTCCCTTTAAACCTCATCCACTACCAGCGAAATAACTTCGTCTTTGCAAATATCTTGGCATTTGTTTTTGTTTTTGAGGAATGATTTGCCTTTGACTAAATACGTGATGTTTGTTCTCTTTTTGGTCATGTTTTTAGAGAAGTTTGATAGCTTTTATGTGAAATAAAGCAAGCAAATAAGGGAATGTTAAAGAAATCTCGTTATTTGAAAGGTCACAAGATATTCCTGAAAATTTTCTTCACTCCCATTAATCGTATTCATTGTATTGTGTTTCGTCCAAATTTCAAATGCTGTTGACTTGATGCAGTGCAGTACTAAATACTCTGCTTACACAGAGACCTGAAATTTTATAAACTCTCCTAATAAAAGACAAATACTCTTTTTGATTAATCTTCCAGGTGTCACTTTGTCCCCTTAATTAATATTTCATCTATTTTCATTTGCACAGACCATGAAAAGAACCATCTTTGTTACGAAGATCCTTTGTTTTGTCCTGTGATCACAAGTGCTCTTTCATTCACGTTTCGCGCCATACCCCTAGTGACGTCACAAACGGACGTGTCACCAGTCACCTTAGGTTTGTTCATTTGGCCTCGGCCTATGCTGAACTGGAAGCGTGCAGAGAGAAAAGACTTGAACAGTGCAGAAACGCAAATACAGACAAGATGAGGGTGGATTTCAGGAGGTAAATAAGAACGCCTTTCTATTTTCTGTGCTTATTAGTTTGAATTTTCTATGAGGGAATGCGAACATCAAAGAACATAAAAGTACCAAGCTAGTAGGCCAGGCCCAATTTAGGCCCAGTTTTTGCTAAGCCCACTCCAGTTTTTGACCAACAGAGAGAGAAATGAAGAAATGGTCTAGATGCAACGTACCTAAAAAGCCATGATGCTTAACTGTAGTAAAAAAACATTAAGCAAAATATTTTGTTATACAAAGGGCTTTATTGATCTTCATTCATAGCAGGTATTTCAACAATTGCAACACTCGAGGGACTGGCTGAAGACAGAAGAAAGTGGAGAAGTTTAGTGAAGGACATAATGGCGGTTAGCCGTTAAATATGTGTAGATGATGATGATTATAGCAGGTCACAGAAATCCTTTAATCAGTGACAGTGTTTTGCCCAACTGAACTGAATCTTTCGTTTTGGGCCGGTCTTCTTTTGATATCATTGAAATCAATTTTCTGATTTTTTGAGACTGACTGACCACTGAAACTAAATTTGGAAAGTTTTTGCATTGCGCATCTGATTTCTGCCACACACTTTGAATTTCAGCTGCAGTTCCAGCCACTGAATTTCAATGAAACAGCAATAGGAAACACTAGCCTTATTGTTTTGTGACACAAATACAGCAACACAAGCAATTTAATGAAGAATTGCTTGGGCCCTCTGTAGGCTGGCCAGCTTGAGTGTAGTCAGCCTATACCCTAGTAGCATCAAGGCTTTCTAATCAGTATACAAGTATCTGAAAAAGTGATAACTGCTATGGAAATATCTAGTGCATTTTTGCATCAATAAACCTCTCCACAATCTGTAATTTGCTTAAACTAGATTTTTTGAATTTGAGAGGTGATCATTTCAATTTCTTCAATACAGGCTTGATATTTACAGAAAAGTTCCAAAAGATTTAACACAACCAACTGTTGCTGGAGCATTGGGTGAGTCTAACTGCATGTCAGAATACTAAAAAAATTCCCTGCAAATTGTTAAGCTCTATAAAGAGACCCAGTTTTATTTCAACACATAACTGTACATAGTAGTGGGTATCAACTTTAAATATTCTGTACATGAATCCACCCAGGAGCCACATTTGCATTGGAAGCATATTCTGTTGAGATGTGGAGATAAGTGTTGTTTTTAATGACCAACTAATTATAACCAGTGCAAATGCAAGTATTGCTTGGGTAATGAGAATGAAAACACTCTTAAGTGGGAATTCAGCCTACAAAATAAAAAGTCAACTAAAAAGTTGGTGCATAAAATATTCTGCATGATCTGAATGTAAAAATTAAACTATAAACAGCTATGATACTTAGTAAATGACAAACAAACAACAGGGAGTGCATGAAATACCAAGAAGGATATAGTTAAGAATTCTTTGCATGGTATAACATGAAATTATGCCAAGTATATAATGGACCATTTGCTAAATGTTTGATATGACACTGGTAACAGTTGTGTGCAAGTTATGGTTCCAGTAATCAATAAAATTTTTCAGAGAGAAAAGGTCAATATTGCTGTATGTAATTTCGTGCAATTTCATGAATAGAATTTTGTTGCTTAACTTACTAGTATCTAACATTTTACTTTTTCTATTCTAGTTTCAGTATGCAGTGTTTTATTCATAGTATTCTTGATAATGTCTGAACTGTCAAGTTTCATCCAAACTGAACTGTAAGTATAAAAATTTTATCAAATATTTTGGCATTCATTCACAGCAACTGTAGTTCCTAGTAAGGCCTGCTTACCAGCATACCCATTATTCTATGACTTCTTGAAGTTTGTTTGTGATACATTTTTTGTGGCCTGCAATGCAGTACATGCTGTGTGCATGTTAAAAGACGATGTCCACCACGTAGTTTCTAGAATGATTATTCTAAAAAATTTTCAGTGAAAAAGCTGTCTTGATCTCCACTTTTGTTGCTTTGGTCATGAATATGCTTTTGAAAATGTCCAAATTTTGAGTGAAGCTGGGGAAATCTTCAGCTTCTATTGGCCATCAAATTCAGTGTACAAAATTTGTCAGATGAAAAACAGAAACAACTCCTACTTTCGATCCAGTGAATTTTATTATGCCGCGATAAGAAATGTGCTACTGCGCATCACAAATTTTTCAGATGATAGTCTAGAGATTATCAAGTGGAGATCAGTTGCGGGGTGAGTGGCCGAATGGCTTATACAGTCTTCGTCAGGTGACTGAAGTTAAGCTTGGTCAAGTGAGGTCAGATTTCGGATGGGTGACCACTGAGGCCTGACCTTGCAACTCACCTCACCGTCCTTTGGAAGGGACAATAAACTAGGGGTCCCGTGCCTGGATGCGGCATGCTTAGTGGGCATAAATTAGCTTTCAGTAGCTAGAAATCCTGACAAGCCCACTCAAAACAAATTGAAAAAAAAAGGTTCTAAGAGTCCTTGATTAGAAAAATTTACAGTCTTTCATATGGGTCAAGGATTCCTAGAAGATGATTTAAGAATTTGTGTCATGTTAATTTGCACCAACTCCTGCACTGACAGCTTCTTTTTAGTACATATCTATTTGATTCATTGTTTGTTCTTCTTGTTGCAGAGTCAGTGAGCTGTTTGTAAACAGTCCTGGAACATCAGAAAGAATACCAGTTAGATTGAATATTACATTACCAAAAATGGGTTGTGATTGTGAGTAAGAATTCATTGTTGGTTTAAGATTTGAACTCACTTCAGATTTCTGTATTGATATTTGAAAAAATTTCACAATCAGAAATCTTGACAAAAGCTAATGGAGCCTTTTTATCTCTTTTGAACTGCAATCTAAAGATTTTGTATATATAAACAGGCTTTTTATGAAGCAAATCTGTAGAAATTATTTTGGCATCATTGTAGTTTTAAGGTAATTGCAATGTCAAGATCATTTTGAAATCTGCACACTTCCAGAACTTCATTTGTAATTACCTTTTTTTGTAGATGTTGGTCTTGACATTCAAGATGAGATGGGCAGGTAAGTAAATTTTTTGTTTTATCTTTAGCATGCTTCATAGCAGAAGGCTGTTATTCTCAGCATAGGTTCCGAATCTTTAAATTGATGTAATTAGGTTGGTGTAAAATTGTGATCTCTTACTTCTAACTGAATCACTTTGGAGAAACTTTGTAACTTCCCAAATCACCACTAAAACTTTCTCTTGTTGTTCATTCATTTTGGGTCTTTACAAAGTTTGATCAATGGTTTTTGACCTATTTCAGTTATTTTACAAAATCCAAAATTTTTAGAAACTCACAGATGGCTCCATGAATAGAAGACTAAAAATTGCACAAAAATGCTAGCATCTAATTGATCTTTGAATCTTCAAACTCAGGCTTGTCAAAAGTGCTAGTTTATTTTGGAGCACCCAGTAGATGGCAAAACTTATTTCAAAAGCTTTCCCTTTTGCAAGAAGTTCTTCTTTAAGAGCTGTTTTATTTTTGAGGTAATGAGTGCTTACTGCTTGAAAGAGTTATTCTTAGTATATACATTGTTTCATTCTCTTATCTTAAAATTATTTGCGGGGATTATGATTTTTTAGATTTTAGCATTTTCTTCTCTTGGGTGTCTTGTCATAACTTGCCCCGCATGAAGAGAGATTATGTTTGAAAGACATCAAAATGTGTGCTTCTCTCTTTTTGTGAAGAGATTTCAACAGGCTGTACTGTAACTCACAATGGAGCTAAATGTTACATTCAACCAGACACTCATTGTTTTTATCTGGCTCACTTGGTCATATTTGAAGAATTTGTCTTTCATTTGTTTCAGACATGAAGTTGGCTTTCATGAAAATACTAATAAAATTGAACTTGATGGAGGGGGTGCGTTCATTTTTTAAGTTTTATTCAAGCTATTCATCTTGGAAGAATTTGTGTGACTGGAGCCTGCTTAAATTCAATGAAACTGTGTGTTTGTGGAATAAAATCTGGAAAATTTTGTTATAGATACGGTAAAAGCTCTTTAAGCCCCTGATGGGGGCTTCTTTAATTTTAGACACTCCAGAGAGGGGCTTATTAGAGAGGGGCCTTATTCACAATCAAATGACAAGATCTATATTATAGCTTTTCAGTTCTTTTACTGCAAATTTTGTAGATTCAACATACTTTTATGCTCTAAATTGTTCATACCCATACCAAATTCTGAGTATTTTGCATCGTTCTATTTGAGCACCAATTTTACTGTGCCTGAGTTTTCTTAAGGATATTATAAAAGACTCTAAATAAGCACAGCAAGAGACATTTGGAAGAATAAAATATCACGGGTGTGAATAATTTTGGGCTTAACTGTATAATTCAATGAGTTAAATACATGAATTCAGCACATCCTCCATCCATTTAAAATTAAAATGCAAGTCTGTGCGGCAAAATGTATGGAAAATCATTGGTAATTTCTTGAATATGATATGAGGGGGAGGGGGCTTCTCTTAAATTTGATCTCAGAGTGGAGGGGCATATTAGGGAGGGGACTTAATAGAGACGGGGCTTGATGGAGCTTTTACAATATTAACAAAAAATTTAAACCCTTTTGGTGAGATGATGTGCAATTGTTTCTACAAGGTGAAGGTTTACAGCAGATAGTTGTTATGAATTATTTCTTTTATTTTTATTCCAGGATGTAGATTTGAAGGAGTCTTCAATGTAAACAGGGTAAGTAAGAAAAGAAAACAATCTTTAATCATACCAGCAACAATTTTGACATTTTGATGCTAAGACTCAGTATACAAGCTTCAGTTTTTGTCAAAGTAGGTTAAAACCAGCCTCATAAATGTGGTTATTTAGGAGCCATATTTATTGGCATGTTTCTGTGTGTTTATCAAGGATTTGTGTTGAATTTTATGACACTTAAATACATATATTTAATAGTTAATCAAGCTTTTATACCAAAATTGAAAATGTGTATCTTTTTTCAGGTACCTGGAAATTTTCATGTCTCAACACATGGAGCTGGCAACCAGGTAATTCTTCTTGAAATTCCTTCTGCAATAAAATCACCACTTTTACAAAATCTTTCAAAGCCCGTTTAAGAGGAGTTCAGTTCTTTAGGAAGGAAATATGTAGTTTATTTTATTTCAGTCTGCAGCTTGTTAAACTTGATTATTCCTTAGCTTTGTTTTCAAATCATTTTGTCTTAAATCTACTTTTTTTTATCTGTTTTAGCCATCATTCTATGATATGACCCATGTTGTGAATGGGCTGCAATTTGGAGATATAATTTATGTAAGTCTAATTTATGTAATTTATGTAAGTCTAATTTATGTAATTTATGTAAGTTTACATCTTGCTTCATCTGGATTTCATCTGCATGTCAACACCTTATATTGCTTGAAAGATCTTTATGCCACAGTGGTATCAAATAGAAATG
Organism: Aurelia sp. 4 Dawson et al 2005; assembly: GCA_964019985.1. Lineage (NCBI taxonomy): Eukaryota > Metazoa > Cnidaria > Scyphozoa > Semaeostomeae > Ulmaridae > Aurelia > Aurelia sp. 4 Dawson et al 2005. The sequence goes on along the minus strand of OZ026503.1, from coordinate 988,595 downwards.
GAACGTAGGATGCAAAGACATTTTGCAAGTTAAACATCCTCAATCGCAAATGAAGTTAGCATCCTTATGCTGATAAGAGTCTTCTCTACACTGCTAAATGCATATTGCTGTCTTTCTTATTTCCTGCTTTCTTTTCTTCTTTCTTTTATTACCCAGCAATTTTTGGTTAAAAGGATAATTAATAAGGTGTTTTGGCGCAGTGATGTTTTCCTCTAACTTTGCAGCCAGAACAGTCCGGTGGAGAAGTTTGATAACCGATAGAGCCCAACAATTTGTGCATTATGACAAATAGTCACAGACTCAATTAGTGCTTTGTTATTTCTTTGATCCCAGTGCTTGGAACAAAAACGTCACCTTCACTGTCACCATTTATCCTTCTCTGTTGTAGGATGAAAATGTAAAAGGTGCATTCAAAGCGTTATCTGAGTATGAACAGCTCAACGTAAATGGTATGCAATGGTTTACTTTTCTCTATAAGCCAGTCTTGGAGTCAACCAAAGAAGCATTATAGCTGGCCTCTTGTCTTCCATCAAATGCCCATTTTCTAGATATATCTACGAGATGAAATCATATGTAGGACTCAAGTCTTTCCAAATTTTTTAAAATGTTAGGTGTAAATTGTATCGCATTTTTCTATGAATTGAACTACTTGAAAGGACCTTTGAATAATTTATTGTAAATCTGTTGTGGCAATTTTTTGACATCTTGATTATTTTTCAAAATGGCAGCATTTTGGTCATTTTGTAAAAATTCATTGAAAATTTTGAAGGAATTAAAATCGTCGTAAACTTTGAACTAGTTGAACTACTTAAAAGATTGTAGGCTTAACTGGCCTTGGTACAAAGATTCTGAAAAACTTCCACGAGAAGACAGCCTTGCGCTACCAATAACTAGAAACCACTCATAGCCACGATTTTTTTAAATTATGGATCGTGAGACTTGAAACAAAATAATTGTTTCCGTTTTAGGTTTATCTTCACATGATTACATTCTTCGAGTTGTTCCAACAATTTATGAAAAAAGAGATGGAAGTGTACAAAATTCATTTCAGTATACATGGGCACATAAGGTAATTCTTCATAAATCAATTTTCGGCTGAATACGGTATTGTAGGAAATCAAAATGCAGGAATAAGGTACATTTATGCATCCCAATTAATGGGAGAGGAAAGTACTTGATATTAATGAACATCAATGCGAAAAAATAAGGAAGACGTCAATTGAATCTGTTTTTTTGTTTTTCAATTTGTTTTGAGTGGGCTGGTCAGGATTTTTTGTGAGGTCGGCCTCCGAGGTCACCCATCCAGAGTTTGATTTTACTCGACCGAGCTTATCTTCAGTTACCTGACGAAAACTGTTTAAGCCCCTCGGCCACTCATCCCGTTAACGTAAATTAACGCGAAAACCTGAAATGATATTGCAAAATTAGAATAATTCTGATAAATGATAAGAGGAAGAAGAAGAAGAAGAAGAAAGGGGACGTTTCTGCTGTTCTACGAAAGAGCCTGGGTCGTGTGACATTTTTTATGCCTATTTCAACTGCACAAAGTGGCGTTAGAGCGCCTATCACAGTTGTTGTGCACATTCGAAAATGCTTCAAAATGTATGAAAATATTCGATTCAGGATCGCTTTTAGAACAGCTGAAAGGTCTTTCCGTTACAGTTGATAACCGAACTTTTCAATAATCCCCGCGAATAAGAACCTACATCTGTGAGAGCCAGGGTGAAATTGGTTCTTATTTCAAAGGTACTAAGACGAATTTCAAGGTATCAAGGTTCTTATTTGAAGGGTGCCTCATGTAGTCCCCTTGAGAGTCTCACAAAAGTTTAAGCCCTATTATTGGTTTTGGAAGCATTCTTATGGACCTTAAGTAATTGGTATAAATAAGTAATTGGGGAGTAGAATGTCCAAAGCCAACTGGGACCCCAATTACCTTTATAACAGCAATCAAAGATTAACTTTGCAACCCTGCAATAAGAAACTATGTTTCATTAAACTGAAACAGGTTCTTTATTGCAAGGTACATGATTTAGGAAAAACAGCCCCTAGGTTCTTATTTTGTTAGGTTCTTTTATGCGGGCATTTACTCTGTCTGTTTTTTTAGCTGCCCACTCGATTTTGAGTTTTGCGGTCGAACTTTTAAATCAATAGAGAAATTCTACCTGTGCAAGCTTAGCACTTATGCATATGCAGAAATTTTGATTGCAGCTGGCTTACCTACGGCCTACGGCTAACCTACGGCTTACCCATTCACGACAAAGTTTGGAGACGTTTTGAAATCTTTGACACTATTCTGTTACAATCTGCTCATGTTTCGTCAAAATTCAACCTCCCCACGAAGGAAATTGAAAGCCTTTCGTAACTGATACCAGCTGAGCTCTGCGATAGATACAGCAAGATTGCACAAGCGAAACTCTTTGATTTGTTGATTCACACACATTCGCACCTAACATCAGTTTCCTGCAATACTTTCACAGCCTTTCCTAATCAAGGCTGACGTATCGACGTCAAGATGTTTCACAATATTTAAGCATATTCTGGGAAAAACTACTGTTTAGTTTCTCAAATGATTCATTATGTAAAAGAAACGTTCTGTAAAGTCTGCTTTTAGAATACGCATAACTTCTGTTTCTGGAAAAGTTTTATTTCATTCCCTATAATAAATAAAAATGATAACAATTATTCATTCCCTGCATCTTCTAATGTCCTCTTTCTGTTTCCCATTTACTTTCCGATCCGCCCTTTTCCTGCCCTACTTTCTGATCCGCCCTTTTCCTGCCCCCTTTCCTGCTTCTCCTATTTTCTTTCAACTTGCCTCCTTTCTCGAATTTCCCCCACCCCCTCCAGCCAGCAGATTAATCATAGTATTAGTTTTAACGACTTGGAACATTTATAGTCATAACTTTCAAGCGAGAAAAAGAGGTGATTGCCAATATTACCCATATGTGCATGTTTTTTTCAGAATTTTTATAGCATTATGAAATCTTCATCGAAAAGATCGATTCTCTTTTCAAGATCAGATTTGATATCACCCATGTCCTTCCCTTTCTCGTGAATTTCATTTAGTTTTGTATCATTTCAGGAATATGTTTCTTATGGTCATGGCGGTATGGGAATTGTTCCAGGTATAGACATTTCTAAAATCTATTGTCCCGTGAATATGATTTGTAAAAACGCGAAATTTCTCATTGGAAAGTCTTCAGTTGTTGTTACTTGCGGGAATTTCACGTGAAATCTTATTTGAGACAGACAATTGTTTCTAGAGTATTTTACCAGAGTTTCCCCCATAGATATTTTCTCTCTATTCGATGAAAACTGACTTTCGTCAGAACCCGTTACTGAGAAAATGTCTTACTTCCTTGGTGCGCACATTTCAAGGTAAAAATTTTCTGCAATGAAATGTGGTCAACGTAGATTCTCTTGATTTCGTATCATCAAAATCCTTATCAACGAAATAAGCGATGACGTTATTTGTCGCAAAGAAAAAGTGTGAACAACAATGTTTGGTTTATTTATTTATTTAGTTGATTTAGTTGATCACGCTCAACAAAAACCAGGCCACTCTTTTGTGCTGTTACCTCTTAATTGCTGCTAGCCTCTTTATCGTTTTCTGACGGGAGCAATGGCGTCCAGTTGCAAGGATATTTGGCCTAAATTCTTAGAAATTCTAATGAAATTACTAATAATTACTAAGAATTTAAAAATTCTAATAATTTTTGTAAAACTACCCAAGGAGGATGCCACCTTAAACTCTGCAGGAAGGGTATTCCATAGTTTAGATCCTCGGAAAGAAAAGCATTTTTGTCCATTTACTGGCTATTTCTTTGGCAACGTCAAATCAGTCTCAGTGTTCCGGAGGCTGCAGTAGGGGCATGTAGGGTATGCTGGATCAATGTATGTTTCAGTAGTCTACGTAGAGAAATTTTTTATGCAGCCGTTAGTATTCTTAGAGCTGGGCAGTTGGAATTGATTATGATGTTTTCATTCATAGCGATCTGGTTTCGATACGACTTAAGTGCAATAACAGTAAAATACGTGGAAAGAAGACAACCGCTGTATCATTTTATTACGACGGTGAGTCATTGATTTTTATAAACTTTTCACCTTTACTTTGTATTTGTCTTTTTCAGAGATCTTCCGCTAGAAATTTACTGTGCACGATACTTTTACACAATTTACGAAAAATGCTCTATACTAGCAATAACATCAGTTAGTGAGTGCAGCGGTTTGGGAAATGGGAGCAAACTGCACCATCATACGGAATGGAATAAAAGTAATAGGCCTGTCTCATTCTGTTGACATTGCAAGGTGCCTTTGCCCCCACCCCCTCCCTCGTCTCGCCACCCCTCTTGCAGTCAATTCAGTTCTGTTGGCATTGCATCACAGAATGACTCATTCGTAGACAAAGACTCATTCCTTCTGTGGAAAAAGAGACAATTAAGAAGGCTTTGATGACACCGCCTCTGACATCAAAGCGAATTGCACGATGGCTGCATTTCCATACTACCTCAGAACTAAAGAACGAACGGACGACCGAAAGAACGAACGAGAGAGATCATCGTGGCTTGCTGATTCTTTTGAAATATTTGGTAGCTAACGCTGCAAATACCACCAAGACGCTATCACTAGGAGCAAATATCTTGTCTATCCCATGGCAGGAACATGAAAGAAGTGCAAAAACTGTAATACAATCATTATTACAAAAGAAAAATTCACACCAAGGGGACTTGGGCGGTTTCCAGGCGAAAAGAGGGAATGTAATTGGTTTCAGCCAAATCGACCAGTTTCATGGATAAAATGTAGACTTAACTCAAGGATATTTCTATTGATTTCACTAGGGAAGTCTTAGTGTTAAGTTTTTGTCTTTTAACCATACATTGATTGTTGCGTTTAAACCCAGTGTGAGGGATTCCTGTGCCTAAATGGTCATAATAATGCAAGGACTCGTTGGTCTCATTGAAGGCGGAAGGTCTCGTTGTAGAATGTCAAAAGACGAATAGAGCAACAAAAAATGTTCCGTTGTAGACTCGTTTTCACTGAATGTCACCACAATTCTTGACGGCTATAGTGCTAAATCAGTAAACGAAATAAAGCTATTGGATGTGTTCTCGGTATGTTAAATTTACAACCGACTTGGTTGTTTCGAAGCAGTTTAGATTTTTTGCGTCATGTTATAATCTCGCGCAAACATGTGAAACTAAATTTCTTGCGGGGAAATTGAGTGAGAAATTATTATATTTCAAAGCAGATGACGTATGCAGATTGCTCTCAAAGTATCGACAGTGCTAGATAATGCCCAAGACACCTGCAACCAGGAATTCCTTTCTGAAGCTCTCTGAAAGGAAATTGTGAGAATTCCGCCAGGAATTTCTCGGCGTTGACTGAACAACGATTTCGAGAATGTTTAACTTTCTTGAAGAATATCTTGAAAAGTGATTTCAGAAAATAGTCAGTTGCTGAGCTTCCTGTTGTTCAGGCAATAACAGTAGGAATATTTTGCAGTAGATATTTGTTACCAGTGAGCAGAACATTTTATAGTACTGCACTTGTCTTACATTCACCATTGCTTGATATGATTTCTAAGATATTGATTGATGAAAACACGCCTGCCTTTTCTCCTTAGTAAACTTTGTATGATAAGCTTTTATAAACACATGATATTAATCAAAACCTTATTTATTTCTACGGTCAAACAACACTTAAATTTGCCATTCAATAATACATTGCCCTTCTCAAGCCAGCACCGACATATCCAGTCTGAGCTTTTTAAAACTTTCCTCATTTCTGTTTATTGACACGCTTTCGTCTGCAAAGTACATTTTGTTGAATAAAACATCCAATACCAGAATAATTCCAGGATCAAATTGAAGAAACATTATAGATCGGATAAGTCAGAGAAATACTTTGATATTTGAAAGTCCGTTCCTCTCAAACCTTTTTTTGAGATTCCTATCAATTGATAGTTCTGTGTATCTATCATATTGATTTATGTAAGAAGATTTAGACAGCATCCACAAGATACCGGCATATTTTGAAAAACGGTAGATTTTGAAAGCGAAACTCTAACCGGCACATTTCGGAAACGGCATCGTTTAAGGCCCCGTCCACACGTATCCGATCTTTTTGAAAACGCATCTTTTTTATCCGTATAAGAAAAGATCCGCGTCCACACGAGGACCGTTTTCAAAAATATCCCCGTCCACACGAAAACGCTGTGACATTCGAAATTCGCCATTCGAAAGTAGAATTTGATATTCGATAACGATATTCGACACTTGAACCTCGATAAAAGAAAACAGACAAGCAACATGCCCTCGCGTTATCCCCAAAGAACCGAGCGCATTCTCTGATGGGTGGTAAATTGACGCTGTGACGTCAGCGTTTTCGAAAAGCTCCGTTTTCACCCGTCCACACGACAACATGAAAACGGCGTTTCCAAAAAGATACACTCTGGAAAGCGTTTTCGAAAAGCTTCGTTTTCGGTGATCGAAAACGCCGTCTCCGTGTGGACGCTAACCCAAAACGGATAAAAAAGATGCGTTTTCAAAAAGATCCGGATACGTGTGGACGTGGCCTAACAGTCGAAAATGATGACTGATCGATTCTTTGGATGTACGTACATTTCTTTGGCATTAAAGTGTTGCAACGAGTTTTTCACCGTCAAATTTCCTACCGTTTTCAAAGTGTTCTTGCATCGTGTGAACGCTAGCTCAAATTTTGCTACCACAACATGTTTTACCGTTTTCAAAATGTGCCGGCATCTTTTGAACGTAGGCCTAGTTTTTCAAAATTGGTTGTATCCTTCTCAAGTTACAAGCGATTTGCTAGAAAATGACTCATCTCAAAATCTTTCAGAACGGGCATAGAAACTAGATTTGTGACGATGAGTGCACATTGTATCCTTGCGGTAAACTCTGTTCAACAGGGACTCATGATGAAACAGTGAAGAAGCTGATAAATGGTTTGAAAGCTGCAGGCTTTCCAAATTTCTAAACATTGTTCTCGAGATTTTTCTGATTCACCTGTACTTATGATGGCTACTTTCCAAGCATGGATTTCCTTAATTTAGAAACCAGAAAAAAATCACCACTATTTCTGTTCTATGTTTCGAGTTAATTCGAAGGGATGGCTAGTTCACGTTTGCGAAACCATAGCAACATTCCAAGAGTCGTACACACCTAGTTATAGTCAGCTTTTGTTGTCAAAACAAAAGTTTATTCACAGAATTTTGGTTTTTTGTGTAGTAAGGTGCGCCAACCCGGTTTTAATAGGTTTACGTTTGTTTTTGAGTCAGCTCGTTGTTTTCATCTTAATCAAAAGATCTTTCGTAGATTTTGGATAGACTGGTATGGTGTCATGCTGCACGCTTAACACAAACAAAATTAGCATTTACATTTATCATGTTCTCAGCTCAGGAAAAAATAGAGAAACTCGAGTGCTGGAAAACGTTACTTATAAGGGGCAGGGTCACGTATTGTAAACAAACTTCTTTCGAAGCGACGATTTTGCAGTATTTTTGACAGGCCATATCACAGTGATTTTCCACTACTTTTATCTAAATGAAAGTGCTGTTTTGAAGATGGACTCTTGTACTTCGTAGAGAAACAAACCAAACACTCATATATTGTACGATTGCAGAGATATTGGTGGATTTTTAGAAGTTACTTTAGTATGGATTCACCCCATCCACCAAAACGGAGCCAAGAACAGGTTATTTATAAATGGGACAAAGAAACGCGAACGCATACTATTGTTCCTCTAGACTCGCTCCAAGTCTATTCCGTGGTATAGCAGCACTTGGACTTGCTACAAGCCTCTCTCTCTTTTTAGTCCGAAATAGTCCGGAAAATGCGAAAACTGAAAAAATAAAGAAAAATACAATTCTCTCTCTCCCTCTCCTTTTTCTTTTTTTCTTCATTTTTTCAGTTTTTGCATTTTCCGGACTATTTCGGACTAAAACGAGAGAGAGGCTTGTAGCAAGTCCAATCAGCACTAAGAAATGTAATTACTCCTGCGGGGGCGTAAACCACGAAGAGGCTCCCGTCCATTTTTCCTTCACAGCGTCCTCTTCGTTGTTATGCCCCGCAGAGGTAAAATTATTTTCTATGTGCCGATATACCACAATTATAGTGGGCTCCAGCTCTCCAACGATCCCCCTTTAGGAGCCTCTTTCCAGGGCACCGTTTCCAGCAGGTGAACACAAAATTGAGCGAACGCAGTTTATGTTACTGCGATTTTCGAAATTCAAATAACTGTGCTTATAGTCAATTAAATATGAGGAAGTCTCATACACAAAGTGCAGAAAATCTGATTTAAACAGCAGAAAAATCTGAATGCGAACGAGGGGTTTCTGAATAATATATTTGTACCATCAAGCATTTCCCATGGATTTCGTTAGGTTTTGTATCTTAACAGTCTTTTAATGATATCCTGGAAACACTGAACTAAGGGGCATAAGATTAGGAAGATTTATTCATAAGAGACAAGGAAGTCTAGGGATCCATACTTCTTCAGCCCTGTCCATTGTACGATGCTGTGTATAAATTCACAGACAATGTTACTGTATGCGTGTTGCACAATGTTTCATTGATAACAGAACTACCGGGTGTCCCAGAAAAAACGCAACAGATTTGAATGATTCTAATGGAAGCTGTTTCATACTTATTAGCAAACAATTATTTTTATTGAAATCTACAACTATTAGAATAAATTTTGATATATTTTCCAGTATTTTTGGTGTTTTGGTTGTAAAGACAATAATCAGCAAAGTTCAAAATTGCTTCCAGGTCAAAACCAGAGCTGCTGCATTAGCAATAGTTGATTAAATTGTCAAATTATAAAAAATGACAGGTCTTAGCAATTACCAAAGATTGCTGACAAGCGCTCAAACACAAAAGTTAATTGAACTTGGTACAGATACTTGTATGAAGATTTCAGTCATGACGAAGTTGCTTTTTCTAGAATGACTAGGCCATTCTTACAGTTATGCTTTCAATTGGAAATGAACACTATGAGCTCCCGCGAAACTAGATAACTCGTAAATCATTAAGGGATCTCCTTTGTCACAGTTTTTTGATAAAATTATGTGGTTGTCGATTATCCTGTAAAGTTTTAGACAATGCCACGCTTGTAATTTTGCATTATGCTTTGCACTAGTTGTGGGAGGTCTGGTTTTGCCATGACAGCAAATTTTGAGTTTGTCAATGTATAACTCTGCAACCAGGTCACCTAAAATTCTGAAAAATATCTCAAAATTTAATCTGATTATTGTAAATTTCGAGAAAAATAATTATCAAAGTTTTAGTTTGAGACAGCTTGTGTTAGAATCTTTTAAATCTGTTGCGTTTTTTTTGGGACACCCGGTATGAAGTGTTGAAGCCTGAAAGTGTAGCACAGTGATTTATACTGTATTTGTTTATTAACGACGTACGGTAGCTTATATGCATAGCCTTGGAGGAATGGTAATGAATGGGAGTATATTTGTATTCAGTTACTGGCTGTGAATTGTACATGAAGGCATTGGAACCCCCCACCCCCACCCCCCACACTGATAAATGCAACATGAATTTGAAGAACTTTACAAGGAACTGTCAAGAAACTCTCTTTGGTCAAAATCAAATAGTTTATTAACCTTTGAGAACTAAAAATCTCCTTACTTAAGAATCCTACAACACTCAAATCGGATAATTTTAAGGATCTCTCAATAATCAAAATCAGATGATTCAAGAAACGTTCAATTCTCAAAATCAGATGATTTTAAAAGTCTTTCTGTAGTCAAAATCAGATAATTTAAGAACCTTCTCATGAACTATGAAGAAACTTTTTAGTGCTCACAGTCAGACGATTTAAGAATCTTTCAGTACAAAAATCAGATTATTTAAAAAACTTTTAGTGCTCAGCCCAAAATCAGATTTTTAAGAATCTTTCAGTATCGAGCCAATGTCTCAAGTTTCTTACGAAAATACGTGCACCAGACTCTTGCACGTCGTATTTTATACTTCAGCGAGATAAGCATGTGAATCATTGTGCTGCGATACCTCTCTGCTAACGTATGGATACCTCGTGTTAAACTTACGTAAGCCAACAGCACAAATGTTCGCTTTTTGTTAGAGATAAGTCTCGCCTACGCTTTTCTTGAATATCGCAACTATGGCGTAATAAGCCAAAACTTTACCAAAAGACTGATAAAATGATGAATTATTCTGCAAAGATGATATTTTCAGAAGCATTTTAATCCCAATTGGTTTTGAAAGCTATGCTTCCTAGAAATAGCTTATTTCTGCGTGGTTTTCTGCGTGTGTTTATTTTTAATTTTGGTTGTTTCTTCTGTGAGATTTCGGGATGATCGACAGCTTGTTTTGCGACTGAAATAGTCCCTTTTTTCTTAGATTTGTCGGGCAACGTGAATGTGAAAGTGGGAGGCTTTAAAGTTAGTTGAATGAATGAAAAGTAGCGGAGCATATGGCTCGAATCTATGCAGAAACTTAAAAGATAAAATATGGAAAATGTAAACAAATGATTTGTGGCACAAAGTTTTGAAATAGCCTTAACTAGCGGACTCATCATTATAAACCCATGGACGTACAATAAACTTGTAAGCCGTGGGGAAACACTGTCAACTCCTGTAAAAGAACAATAATCAAGAGATAAGATAAACCTGTAACAAGAGAGAAAACTGTTCAACCTGCAAGAAAATCAAGTAGTCACTTACCAACAACGTTATTAGACCAGATTATTACACAAAATAGGCTAAATGACACGACCGGGCTGTGTAATGCCGAAAACAACAAAAGTCATTTGAGTATCACGTAAACACGACACCTTAGCCACTGATTGGCTTATCTCAAACAAAGGCCATCCAATCAATACGCGCCAAACCTTTATTGCCTAATTCTTTCCTTATTGTGGAAAATATTATTTTATTGCCTAATTCTCGCAAGCGAATAGATCGAAGGTAACTTGAGGTCGTTTGCTATAATAGACCTTTTAGCTATTCAGCGAAAGAGCCTGGATCGAGCGTTATTTTTATACATTTTTAAACACGAGATTCGATCGAGTGGCGTTAGAGCTTCTATCGCTATTGTGCACATTCGGAAATTCTACAAAATGCAGCAAAGTATCATTCGATTGAGATTCTTTATCAGAATAGCTAAATGGTCTATTCCAGAAAGAGCATTTTCGATATCATCGTTATTTTTGGATCGACAGCGGTTAAGTTTTATGGAAGGATTTACCAGAGGAAGTATTGAAAAATTTGACAAAGATTCAAACCATCATTAATTGTTAACTGAAATAGGAAAGTCAATATGACCAATGCAGGAAATACTCAGTAAGCAGCAATCTGTAGCTTTTATTGTTCACGATTTAGCAATTCAATGACGTCACAACGTCAAGACTAGTTTTTATGAACCGCAATGCCAGAATTCTTTACTGTAGTCAGGGGAGAGGTTCAGACAGGCTTATATGACTCATTTCTGTACTGTTTTAGTCGCCAGTTTTTCCATGCGCAAAAAATTTATAATTCTCTCGCCATCACTGTGTCTTTGTGCAATGTGCAATGTGTCCCCGTAACTGACTGCACATAGTGCTTCGTAGAGGTTTGCTCTATCATACTTTTCTTTTTGCGCCTGCTTTCTCATGTGTAACTCAACTGCTTTTTTTCCGTGCATGCTTTTTCTCTTGCGAAGCAAGCTCTTACCGCAAAAATTTTTGAAGCAGAAACAAATATTTGTCTTCTGATGAAGCGAAGCGAAATGTCAATTGAATGTGCTATATTTTCGAAAATTCTGGAACAGAAAAAGAGTGAACGCGTCTTTTCACTGAAGAACAGCCAGAGCAGTTGTCTTGCAAGTCAAATTTCATCTGCAAATGCAAAATCTGCAAAATGTGGTTTGCGCGAGAGAGAATCTCCTGGTGCTGAACCAGCTTCAGGCAAAATCAGTGAGCGAAAGACCTTGCGTATTAAGCACGCATTGCACGTGCTCCGTTCATATTTATTCCACGTGTTGCTACAGTTTGATAATTTCCCAGCTGTTTAGTGCTTTAACTATTGGCTACTGATAATTCTTATGGGCGTATCCTCACTTTGTTATTCTGTTACAATGATCTCGACTTTTAGCTAGATGTTTTTTTTATTACTTAAGTCACGAAAATCCTTGCCTCTTTTCTATTTACCAAGCAGGTGCATGATAATGAGTCACTGTTCTTCCTTCGTTACAAAAAACTGTTTTGATGTTGCTTTACCCATCTTTTTGGTTTTTCGAGCAATGCATTATTGATAAGTTCAGGTGCCACAACGAAATTTCGTCATTTTGACTGGAATTTGAACTGAGTGTGCTTCCAGAATATGTGGAAAAGAGCCTACAATCAGCTCACAAAATATTCGCAAATATACTCAAGTTTGTTATTACGCGGATTACGTCATGATTTAACCAGTCCCAGGCCCTGTTCATCTTGTTGTTTCCATGGAGGGCAGCATCCTGTCAAACATATGCAGGCCTGAAGTTAGCATATTATATTTGATGATACTGACACGTGCATGAATGTTGTCTTGCTAGAGAAACAATGCAGAATGTTTGTTGGGAGACGCGATCGGCTTTGTCCGTTTAAACCAGGGAGATATAGATATAGGGAGATATAGGGAGATATAGTCTAAATCTCCCTGGTTTAAACTGTTGTACTCCCCGTGCAGCGGGTTATGGGGCATGCGCTGTAGTGTTTTGGGTTGAAGAGCTGAGCACTGCGTCCATTTTGATTTCAAAAAGCTAACCACATCCTGATCTCAGATTGCTTGATGACGTCATTTTACGCAGTTTTTGCTCTGTCTATCAAAGCAAGAATATATGGAGCTCTTAGGAACTTGCAGCAATGATGGCTTCTGAGCTTAACTTGCCTTCAACTATATCATCTCGATATTTCTCATCTTTAAAGGCTTTGAATAGATATTCGATTTGTAAGAACTTCAACTTGGACTGACCAAATGGGGGTCGAAGCCTAAGCCCTCGGAAAGAATCTGAAATGTGACACCCTTTACTTTGGCTGAGAATGCTTCTTTCAAACCTATGTATACCATTGCTGAAATAAACGTTTGCAAAATTTCTGTTGTTGATTTTTGTCTGTCATCTTCAACAGGAACATCTTTAGAGGCACACTCTTTACTTTCGGTTAGAACTAATCTTTCGAACCAAATCTTCCCATTGGTAAAATGGATTTCGAGCAATTTTGCTTAATTTCTGCACGAGCAAATCTATAATCAACGATTTTCGGACGTTTTTTCTCGTTTTTGAAAGAATCTCGGGAAATGAATCTCGGGGGCAGATGCTAGCTAAAACAAAACTAAGATAAAAGTGTCTTTAGCTCTCTTTAAAATGCAACTATCTGTGATTCGTAGATGAATTAAACCATAAAAATAATTTACGGCTTTATTGTAGCCCCCTTTCGAGGGGGACCACTGGGCTTTCACCCGGTAGCCCGGTGGGCTAATCCGCTCCTGCCCATGACCCAGACATTGTATACAAACTTCCTTCAAATCAATGGTAGATAACGCATCAGGGAATTTCAATCTGCAACTCGTAGACAGTAGCTGTTTTGCTTTCTGCCAAGATAAAAGGCCATTTCAAGCTATCTATGTCCTATTTGTTATCTTTTCTTGTAATAATCTCCGACCAACTGCAGCTTCGGAGAGATCGCTGATCACGTGGCATCCACGTGTAGTAGTTATACAAATTGTTTCCTTTTGTACGCCATCCACTTAGCAACATTCTGTCCGGCTTTAGTTGATTTTACTTCTTTGTATCAGCTGATAGACTTTAGAATGACGTCAGTCTTAAACGTGGATGAGATAAAAAGATCGAACTTTTGAACGCATGCTTAGTAGAGAAAGGTGATAGAATCTGTAAACAACGTTGAGGGGCTAAATTTCCACAAAAAGTGTGGTCATGAAAACTGTGCGCCACAGGGCCGATACCAGCCATGACTTCATATGGGGACGAAGGACTCCATAGGGAAACGAAGAACGAAAATTTTCCTACATAAGAATTATCAACAACAACAGCCACAACAACAACGACGATGGCTTGGAGACGGTATCATTTCGCGGGTGTAGATTATGGCAGGCACTTCCTAATGACATAAAGCAGTCAGAAACCCTCTCCAGCTTTAAAAGGAGAATCAAAGCCAGGAAAGGAGTAGAATGCAATTGCAGACTATGTAGACCTTTCGTGACTCATGTTGGGTTCTTGAACTGATCTAAATTTACTGTTTTGTAAATACCAGGGTAAAAGAACACTGTAAATATGGAAAACATTGTAGAAATCTGTAAACTTATGTATTTGTTGATAATTATTCTCTATTTGATTTCTTTTTCTTCTTATACAAATTTTACTTTTTTAGATAGTAGGCCTAAATTAGTTCTTGTTTTATAGCTATTTTTGTATGTTGCCTTCTTTAAAGAAATCAATAGAAATAAAATAATAAAACAGATGTAGGAGGTCTGTTCATTTTACGATAAGTCTATGCCTTATACTGAGCTACTTTCCTCGTAACTAAAATTTAGCCATACTTGGCAATCCAACGTTGCAATCAACATAATTAGTAAATATTGACCAAATATAAGCCACAAATTAAATGATTTTTTGTCAGAATTTATCTTTCACGCTGATAAATTCATGCTTTGTGCATCATGTCTCCAAAACCAAACCTGTGAATTTAACAAAATCCGACAAGAGAGCAATCCGAGAATTGGCCTCCTTGGGGGCGCTCCGCCTTAGCCCTCCACTAGCTTCGGCCCAGAGTAATCACTGATGCTTTTTGTAGTATGTTTCAAAACCAGGCAGAATTTTCTTAAGGCTAAATTTCATTATTTTAGAATTAATCACAGGATTAGTTAAACCTGGGAAGGTAGTTTGGTCCTTGATTTGTTTCCCGCAACAAGAAATTTTAAGACCGGTCCTGTAATCAAATTTTAGTGATTTCTTAAGGAGGATAAGTTTTTTTGACACCCGGTATATGACGAGTCAGTTCAATAAAAGTTCACACGTTTGGCAGACTCTTGAAGCAAAAGTACTCCGCTGATCAAGGGTGTTAGGACACGGATGAACATTTTAGTTTAAAAAACGGTCAGGTTGGATGATTTTGATATTTCTTAATTTCTTAGACCGTGAATTCTATGATCAACTATTTCTGTTTCCTTGTAGGTATGTGCAATAGTTGGAGGCACCTTCACAGTGGCAGGAATTATTGACTCAATGATTTTCACTGCAAATGAAATATTTAGAAAAGCTGAAATTGGCAAATTGAGCTAATGTCAAAGGAACCGTTTTTATCGTCCAACTTATTTGGTATGTCAGATTTCAGTATGGCTGGCTAGACGCCGTATTTATGCTTCAGTATATATGCTACTGTGGAGGTTCATTTATACTGCTCTGCGGAGGAAAATTTTTGCTGGCTCCTGCGTAGAAGTAAATAATTTTCTCCTCCGCAGAAGATAAAAGTTGCGGCAGTGAAACAAACTGTCGAGTCTAACCACCCATGATTCCAGTCAAGGAATTGTTTCAGTAACTTGATTTGCAGTGTTTCCCTGAAAATTCGCTCCACGGTTTTGTACGGCTATTGTGGAGTATCCTTACTCTCTGACCTCGGTTGCACTGTACCGATTTGTTGGGATATGAACAGGCTAATTTGTGAGCCTCATGGAATTCCCCAAAACAGGGCTCCAGACCGCATGCTCACTTACAATTTACTTCAATAACGTAATATGCAAATCAGCTTGATCGTTGAGAACAAGAGCGCGAAACAATAGCTACGATGCACATGACAGCATGAGCCCTAGTGTTGATTCGCTATCAACAAAGCTGAAACACAATATGTAAAAACAAAAGGGTCGGTACTTCGTGACCCCGACAACGATACATTTTTAGCCCCAGCAAACAAGGAAAAAGTGGATCAGTTGTGCAGACTCTACTTTTCTATCGTATTTGACTTTTTCTGCAGAGTCTACTGGCTGGCTGGCTACCAAAGAGTAGCGGAACAACCTACAGGCTACATTGTTCCAACAAAGCCGTCACACTTTTGTTCCTAGCTATCGAATGATCTTATTCTGGAATAGTGTTACCGCTCTTGAGCCCCATCTTAAATTGCCATAGACCTTTTAGCTATTCAACAAAAGGGCCTGGATCGAGCGGTATTTTTATACATTTTTATACGCGAGGTAGATCGAGTGACGTTAGAGCTTCTATCACTATTGTGCGCAATCGAAAATTCTACAAAATGTAGCAAAGTATCGTTTGATTGAGATTCTTTTTCAGAATAGTTAGAAGGTCTTTTGTCACCCAGGATCACGCTGCAGTTTCTGACTGTTCGAAAATTAATTTGGCCTAAGCGGAAAATGCGAAGCACACTGCAAAATAGATGAATTGATAGGAAGCTTGACTTTAGCTGACTTTTCTATCAGTCAGTTGCTGCAATTGGATCCATAATGTTTCCTCGTGCTAAGTTTGATTTTCAGGCTGTCTCAAACACACCTTTTCAACTAAGTAGCCTCGTTTGGAATTTTACAAAATTTCTTTAGATTGCTTCATATGAAATTCTTGACCTCAGATTCACAGTCAGCACCTAAATTTTAGTAATTAATTACTTAATTAATTAATTAATTAATTAATTATTTAATTTTAGTCTTATTGAATTTTTAGTCTTGTTTTAAATTTTCATAATCTTAGTGTTAGTTGTTTTAATTTTAGGAGGATAACAAAATTGAGTGTTTATAAGGGATTTGAGCATGAATAATGACTGAGGGTGTAAAGTTACACCCCGAACGATTTTCATGGTCGAGTCCCTTATAAATTCTCAAATTTATTATCGTCATAACATCAAAATTACAAACTCTGGGAATAAGAAAATCTTCTATTAGGCTAAACATTGCGTTCTGAATGAAAATCCATGGCCAGAAGCTTTGTACGAAGAAATTTTCAAAAATTTTGAAAACGAGGCCGTTATTTGAAAAGGTGCATGGCAATGTGCTTGCAAAGTACCCTGGGTGACAAATGCTGTTTAAGAAAGGCCCAAAGAGCGTTAGCACTGTTCCTGAGTAGGATCATCCAGAAGATAGCCTTGGGTGAATTATTCCCTTTAATTTTGATTTGCATATCATAAGAGTAACATGCCACACAACAGACCTTTTAGCTATTATAAAAAGAGCCTGGATCGAGCATTATTTTAATGCAATTTTATACGCGAGGTTTGATCGATTGGCGTTAAGAGTTCTATCTTTATTATGCACACTCGAAAATTCTTCAAATTACAGAATAGCTAAAACGTCTATTAAGGAGCGTCATTCTAACATGACATGTAAACAGTATTTAAAGAGATATTACTGACGTCTTAACTCCTCCGCTACAGTCGCAAAGAGGAGGGAAAAGTTTTTGGGACAATTTTTGGGACACCCGTAAATCCTTTGTGAATCTTGCTCAGTCACAACTGTTTGATTTGAAAGCCAGAGAAGGTTGCTTCACATCGAGGTTGTTTCGCTCCGAGCCTACTGCTGAGTTGTGGGAAACTTCAGAGAATTGTAGGCCACGGTTCATTGGCCATAATTTTATGAATAGCTTTAAATGCCTGAAATAAGCAATAATGTATTAATAATAGATTTTATCAAATAAAGTTATCTTTAGTGTTGCATACAAATCGTTGCTTGTGAGCCATTCACTCTCAGGAGACCGCAAAAATTTGGCTCAAATATCTCTTTGAAATATTTTCTATTGGCCATAATCTGTTATCCCAATTAATTTATTTTCTGCATTTGGACCCTGTAACCTATAAAATTGTGAGCATGAACCAAAATAGGCTGTAGATTCAAACTTCTTATCGCCATTTATTCTCGCGCGTTGCAGTAAGAAATTTCTTTTCTATACAATTCTCCAACAAAGTGATTCAAATCTTTTCCTGTAAAATCACAAAAGCTACGACAGGTAGAATGAATCTTCGTTTCAAACTTCCTCTTGCAATGTTATAAGTGGAAGTTTGAAGTGAGCGAGGATGAACACTGTGTAGGAGCTAGCTGTTTAGATGCGCAGGAGCCATTCGAATTTGCAGTTGCGGTTCTAGAGCTGAACCATAGCAGGCAGCCTCGTCATGAAATTTGACTTTTGGTTTTGCATGTGATCAGTTAGATTCTACCAATCACAGTGAGTTGCTTAAAGTTCCTCGTCAGCATCTTGTCAGCATATTTTGACGTAGTGTATACACGGCTGAAGTCACATGGATACATTACCTTAAACAGTGGAGGTGATTTTGTGTTGCGATGCGGTACGGTGCGATAAACTTCAGTAAATCTAACTTTTTCCCTCTGTCATTGTAATACGGAGTGGGTGTGCGAAAAGGACATTTCGTGTAGAGTGTGAAGCTTTAGACTGTATGACATCATTTCAAAGTACATATGTCACGAACCTGATTGGTTCGCACCTTGACATTCTCACTATTCTATATTACAAAGCACAGAATCGTGGCTGAATTTCCATTGCAATGAAAGTTTGTGAAGCAGAAATGAATGGTCACAAAACTATTGAGATCCAATTTTCACTTCTTCGTTGTATTAACCAATTGCTAATGTGACATATGTTTGGTAATGTGTCCTGGCATGTTCAGCTGTGCATACATTTCGTCAAAATATGCTGCCAAGAACTAAAAGCAGCGCACTGTGATTGGTAGAATTTAACTGATCACATGCAAACAAAAAGTTAAATTTTATAACGAGGCTGCCTGCTGTGGTTCAGACCTTGCACTAAGCCTGGCTATCTCCTCATATTGTTACTCTGAATGATCACATGACATATCACGTGAAATACAGCGAAGACAGCAAAGGGATTGTATTTATATGGACACATTATCTTTAGAAAGCTGGTGTAAAATTCTGACCTATTTCTTTGTACTGGATAGCTTTAAAGTTGGATTCTACAATTGGATTTTCTTGGAAGATTCAATATTTTCAGAATTAGTGTTTTTATTCCTTCTGAAAATTCAAAATATGAAACGATTTGAAAACATATTTTATGAATGGCTACCAAATGGTATAAAGCAAACCTCTGTTTCTCATCTGGTTTACGATTAAATTAATTTGATGACGTCATACTCCTAATGAGTTGAAATATGAACTGCATGGTAATATCAAAAAATATTCAAGATTTTGAAAGATTCAGAATACGTTCACACGATGCCGGTGTGGTATCCAAAAGTGTCCCCTATGCGGAAGTTTACCTACCTGAAATGCAAGTAGCGTTGAGGTCACATAAAACTGAGTCACCAAACACATTGCGTTTCAGCTGAATGCTGTCTCAATGGTAGAATTGGAGCAAAGAACCCAAGGTTTCTTTAAGTCATTCATTTCAAAGAAATATAGCTATCATGTAGTTTTACACTCACTTTTTTCGCATAAATTTAAAGATTTGGAACCTATGCATTGTTTAATGGTGAGAATTGTTCTCTGCAAATAGCAGCGTTCTCGTTTTAAAATGAATGAGCTCTTGTTTTTCCTTCGAGAAGTCAATAACTCGATCAGCAAATCATCCCTTAACTGTGCGCTGCGAGCTTCGACTAATGATGACACTCTTCACATTTTGCAGGAAAGTGGATGGCTTTTGCTCGGTCACCTGGCCATCTCCTACGTCATTGTCGATCACCTTTCTATGTTGTTTTGAACTTCATTTTCAAACTCAAGGATTTGATTTCCTTCATTGCAAATCATTCTTCAGTTTTGTGCCTGTCAACAACATCAATAATTTATAAACTTTGAAAAGCAAAGCAGCTATGCATATTGCTTCGGCAAATAATGGTTCTGAATCCGTTCTGACGTGTTTGAAACTCCTGGATCATAATAACTGGAGATGAGATGAGTTGAGATGAGGTCATAGATGTCGTCGATGCGAGGTCATAAACCTCGTTTATGTGATGCTTAAAAGCCTGAAGCCTTCAAGCCTCACTCCATGAGGGCCCTCAACTAACGCTGATCTCACTGAACTGAGTAAATGTCGCTCCAATGAGGACTTTACTGCCAAAGATCTTTTTTATATTAATACAAAAATTTTACAATACATGCTACGTTCTACTATACTATAATTACTATGCAATACTACAAGGACGATACCATGAGGAGCAAAAGACAATGTCTACCCCATGGCCAACACATAAAGATATACAATTAAATAGACAACTAAATAAACACGTACAAAACAAAGGTACACGTACGATACGATACTATGGATGGTGGAAACTGTTTCACACTGGCTGCCAGGTCAGCGGAGGCGAAAAAATCTCTGAAAGCTGACAAAAATGTCAGTCGGAGACAGTTTTCATTGCCGTGGTGTGTTGATCAGAATGTGGCTTTAGAGGAGGGCGGTTTTTGCGATGAAGGCTTGAATAAACATTCATCTGAGCCCTAAAAGGTAGTTAGAAGGTACAGAAGTGCAACTGTTTTTGGGCGTTTTAAGTTCGGTGTTTGTGTGAAAAAGTAGGACGTGATTTAGGCCCAACCGTTTAGACCATATTGAGGTCTATTTCCAAATTTCCTGATATTCTTGCAAATGGGTTGAGAACTCTTGAATATCCCGTCATGCAAAGGGATCCTTTTGTCAAAGTCCAGATGCAGGTCCTATCTCCATTACAATGAAGTACTCCCTCCGGGGTCTGTATTTGAGTATGAACTCGCTGACGACAGTCGCCCCGCCCGGATGAGGAACACCCAGGCCAATGCATCATATTTCCGAAGAAACATACCATGCTCAGAATGACTCGTCGTCATTATCGTAAGGGTCATAAGACATTCTCTTGATTCGAGGTCTTGGAGCAAAGTTGCAATCGTATGTCAATTTGAATTCGCTGACACACGTAAAATGACGATGTTTTGTTTCAAACTCTATTTTCATTGTTTCGGTTAGAACGCCCTTTTGGTCACACTTTTCTTTCACTAAATGCCCATATTATGTATGTGTCATGTTTTGTCCTTGATAAGAATCTTGCGACTTTGTCAGAAATTCTCAAAATATTTATCCTTTGACTAGAAATAGATACAGTCATATCGAAATGTTACTTCGAATCAAAAGTCTATTTCGCCATCGGTAATAAATGTATGTAAAAGTAAGAGACGCTTTTCCCTTTGCCAAGTTTCCCTTTCCCAATTATGTTTGATTGACGAAATAAACTTGGGGCAAATTATTGCAAGGAAAGGAATGTTTTGATGAGAAAAGCATGGGCTTTGTTTTTGAGAATTTTAGACCAAAAGTTTTCAAAGTCTGAACAATGATAATTCGAAATAATTACAGAAAGTATCGTACTAGGATCGAATCAAGGACCACACATTTATTTTTGGACTAGACAAGCCGCATACACACCCATCGTTTATTCGGGTCTATTTTAAAGAAAGGAAGACAAGGGTCAAACGAAAACGCAGTTTGCTCTGGATGAAGAAAGTGGACCGAGCAAAGTCCGAGAATTTACTGGCTGTGAAGGATAACTGCTGATGAGCATACAGACTTGCTACTAGTCTCGTTCATTATCTTATGCCGATCTTCTAGGTCGGCAGTGAGCTGCAAAAGTGGACCGAGGAATGTCCCGCTCGCTGCGCTTTTGCAGGACCGAGTCAGCCCGAATGAGACGATAAACGAGACAATCTAATGTGCACAACGGATTTGAATTTGCTCTCTTTGAGCAAGTAAGTTACATTGCCATTTTAGGGCTTGTAATTTTAAGTTGCCATTTTTGGCATGCAAATTTAATGATTAATGATTCAACTTTTTGAGTCAGAGAGAATTCCGAAACAATATCAACAAATTTTTCCCCTAACAATATTTTTCCGAAGAATTCTAGATATTTTGGCATTGGCATCACAAACATAAGCTTTAGTGTTGTATCACAAAGTTTCACACATTCTCCAACTGTCGTTGTTTCCCTTCATAACATTAATAGTTTGGATAAGAATAGAATTAAAATAGGCTAATAGGTGTCTTGTTGTTTTTAATGATCTTATCATTCTTTCAATTCTTATCCTAACTACTCATTATGCCGTCATCATCTTAAATTTGCTATCTTCCTGTGAAAACATAATTTGAATCAATCTCCCTGCCCAGGAATTTCAATCTTTTGATCAACAATGTGTCATCTTTCGTAAAGCCAGTGTCCAATCAAAACAATAGTGCAACGTCATCTCTTTTCTTGTTAATGCTTTTGTGTATTCTTTCTTTTTCGCTATGACGTCATTTGACAACATCTTGCGGTGAGTACAAGAGAGTGCAGCCGTGGGTCTTTTCTTTTTGTTTTTTCCTTTTCCTTTGTTGGCGTGCAAAAAGCGCGCCAGATTGTCAAGACAGTGAGTGTTGTTTTCATTACGTAAGACAAAGCCGGTTGCTATTTATGCATCTAGTTCCCAGGCCCTTTGTGAGTAAAGCCTTGTTTAAAAGAATTTTCACCACATGTGATCACATATTCATTCAGAAGTTTGACCCAGCCGCAGACAATGTTATGAACAGCTGATTCAAAAAGTCTTGACGCAAAAGGAGTAAATTAAATCCAGAAGTTTGATCAATACATACATACAGATGAAACTAGTCAACAAAATGAAAGTGCCGTCAAGTAAAGGAGAACTTCTCCCACTTTCGTCAACATCTCTTCGAAAGATTTCCCACGATGCTATCACATTAATTGACATCAGACCGAAACCTGAGTATCACTCAAACCACATCACATCAGCCATAAATATCCACTGCTCTCCGCTTCTAATTCGGAGATTCCAAAGAGGAAATAAGCCAATCGAGAACTTATTCCTGCCTGAAGATGTAAGAAGAAAGTTGCAGAGAGATCCATGCCAAATCGTTGTGCTTTATGACAATGAATCGAAAGAAGAAAATATCTCGAAGGAGATCAGGCAAATTGCAAGTGTTCTTCAACATGGAAAGCGATCTAGCAGATCAATTTTCTACATCGATGGTAAGAACATACTGCCTCTTTTATGTTTTCAAACCCAGTTTTGTTATTTTTATCTTTAGAGCACTTGAATTGGTTTGATTGACCTGTATTTTAAACACTATCATTCAAGGTTTTCAAGCGGAAGAGTTTGCGAGTGTTAACAAACTTTGATTCGAAAGAATTGTGCTGTGACTTCTTCAATTCAGTTATAAAACATTTACTAAATGCCTCTATGTACTTTCTCAAACTCAGAATATACTTATGCCTCTGCGACTGCCATTAAAACACGTTTTCATAGTTTTTTGTACGATGTACATAGAAGTTGAAACAATCATCGTTCAGTATGAATGAAAATGTTTCGCAGCAACTTCGTTTGCCTCTTGGCTCCTGGCTTGGTTTGGTTTCTGCCAAAAACTCTCTGTTCCATATTTATATGAATGAATTTCACAAACGCCTTCAAACATCAATTTCAAATTTGTGTTTGGATTTAGTAAAATCTAACTTTTTGAGTTATTTCAATCCTTGATAGCAGGTCCATAAAGCAAATGATATCCTTAATCGCGGATAAAACCACCGCGGAACTCCTAATAAACTTTCAGGAAGGGCGACCACTTCTCATGGGCTATTCCAGAAGCACAGATTTCCGTGCGGTTTCAAACGTAGAGTAAATAAGGAAATATATCCGCATGCGGTTTGCATGGTATGATCCGCAAGTGTGCTTTGATCCACCATTTCACTTTCGGACGTGCGTCGATCGAATGGTTGACGTTTGAGTCAAACCGCTTCATTCCTTTTTGAAAGTTCGTCATAACCGCAAAGATCTTAGATTATATTATAATTTAAGCAATTTTGATATGTTGCTGCCTTCAAGCGTATGATTATACTACGGGCCCAAACTACTTTCTCGGCAAACTACAGTTTGCAGATAAAATCTTTCTTTCTCTTTTTCTCCTTTCTTCCCAATTCCCTCCTCATTCTTTACTTCTTTGACCCTTTCTTTATGAAATCTCGAGTTCATTTTCCAGGATTCATTTCCATCCACTGCTGTTTTCCAAAGCAAAGTAATCACAACCTTCACCCCTTCACCTACAAGCACAGTTGTAATTCATCTTGAAAAGGGATCCGAAAAGACCTGATTAGTTTGAGGGGCAGCTGAAATCTGTCAATTGTACATTCAGCTGACGAACATTGGCCTCTCTCAGAATCTCAAATTGTTATTGAAGAGACTCTGACCAAGATGTATCGATATTTTTTTAAAGCAAGAGTTTGATTTGCTAAATGATAAAGTTAGTAAGAGAAATTTTCGGTTACTATTAGGCCTCACAAAGATCAACCGCCGTTTACTCCATGTTTCGCCTGAGAACAATAGAACCCCAATAGAACAATGAGCCACGTGTGCCACGAGCAGTTCATGAATGAAACTAACTTTGGCGCGAAAAGATATTCTTTTATGTTCAGACCACCTGTGACCATCTTGTATACTGACTCAATGAACAAAGGAAAAGATTAGGGTACGATGACGCAATATTTTTGAACAACTGGCCGCCTTCTGGTCAAAGGATCATGTTGCCATGGTTATGATTAGCTCTGGTTTATTCAGCTTTTGGCCGCAAAAGAAAGCGTCTTAAAGATCTATTGTCCCCAGGGTCCTTTGCGAGCGTGCTACAATCCCAGACTCTGAAATGAAATCAAGCCTAAACGGAAGGTACAGTACTTGATCTGATAGAATAGTTTAATGAATTCACCTGTTTGATATGTCCGAAATTTCGGCTGAAAATTTTTGTCAAAAATTAAATGGCCGAAAATAGATTATATTTTCTCGCTCTTTTATCTTTTGAAATTAATCTTCAAACAATCTGAAATCGCAGCATTCCTGCAAAGGACCCTAGCTGACAGTGGCATTAGCAAGGGCTACGTTTCTCAGAGTTACTACGCTCCTAAGCATTAACCATCATCTTCTGCGAGCTGAATAAAGGTAAAAACAAGAAGAACCATCCTGCCTTCCACATCCAACATGTAAACGAGGCAGTGCTATTTGAGGTACATGTAATCAATGACATAGAAGCGGTGCTTCTATGTATAATTGTATGTAACTTGCCAGCTGCCGTGCTTTCGAATTCTGTAATAAAGACAATCGTTTTTCTTGTCATAGGTGGGCTGAACGCCTTTTCTAGAGATTTCCCTCAGCTGTGTGAATCAAGCCAGTTGAACCTTCCAACAGAAAGGAAAACAACCGATGTAATCCGGGATCCAACCGACCATATTCTGTTTGATCCGATGGAAAATGAACCCACAAGACTGCTGCCGCATTTATTTATCGGCAGCGCGCAACATGCCGCAAATAAAGAAGTACTACAAAGACTCGGAATTTCGGCGATTTTGAATGTGTCGAAAACATGCCGAAACAATTTCGAGGAACAATTTACGTACAAAACAATTCCAGTTGATGATTCGTTCAATGAGGATATTGGGAGTTATTTTGCCGAAACGTCGCTTTTTATTGGTGAGTTGAATTTCGTCGTTTGCTTTCGTTTCTTTTTCAAATCTAAAATTGAATGAAGTACCGTGTACTTCACAAACGGCAGAAAACTGAAAAATGAATGATAGGGAATCAGATGATACTTATGTATCAGTTACAAAGAAGTCGGGCATAGCTACAATTGAAGCTCGCATGGTGTTTTAAAAATAGATTTGAGCGAAGTTGTTTTTCTTCGTTAAAAGGTTACTCAGTTCAACCGGTTTTCCGAGGGAAGTTTCCTTTTCCAAATATGTTTGTCTTGCCTTAGTATATGTTTCCTTTTCTCTTTTCAATAGACAATGCTTGAATGACTGTGTCTCGTGTGATTTTTTTTTGGTTTTCAAGGTGGCCGGTGGCGAGCTGTATTCTTACTGCAAGCGTTTTGTTTTACGTTTCTCAAATTAGCAAGCTTTTCATGTAGCATGGGCCTTGTTGGGTTAAGCACGGGACTGATTTGGGTCATGTTTCATCCCTTTGCATGAGTTCAGCGTTAGAGAACCAAACCACTTTCAACCATGGTCCTGATCGAATGAATAAAGTTGCGAAGTGAACGTAGGCCAGAAACGAACGAAAGTCAATTTTGGTGCCACGAAGGATCATGGCTTGCTTGCAATTGGTCTTCAAGAGATCGTACATTCTCGTTAGGCTCATTAAAAATAAGTCCCTCTAGCTTTTGCTTGTTGTTGTTGTTGTTGTTGTTGTTGTTGTTATCGCTCCAGTTGTTATTATCGCTTCTGTTGTAGCGACAAGTCTGCAGAGGGCAAGAAACTTTTGGAATGAGTTTACAGTCTCATAAACAAACCATCTTACCTCTCAATATTCTCTTTTACAGAGTCCATACGACAACAAAACGGCAAAGTATTGGTTCATTGCAAAGCTGGTGTCTCAAGATCAGTCACAATTTGCTTGGCATACCTCATCACAGCTTACAAACTGTCATTTGATGATGCGTATGAATTTGTCAAGAAAAAGAAAAATCACATATCGCCAAACTTCAGCTTCCTCGGACAACTCCTTCGGCTTGAATCGGATTCGAATATCGCTCGAATGGGAAAACTTGAAGTTGCAGCAACGCCTTTTTTTGGAAACGAAATCCCATCGAGTCCACGATTGCCTCTTGAGACTTTACCAAGAAATTCGCCGTTACCGCAAAGGCAAACTTTCACTTATCCTCCGTTAGCTGGGGCATCTTGTGCTGCTAATATGTGTTTAGGAAATAGTGTTGGAACAAACTCTCCAAAACTTTTACCTACCCCTACATGAATTTATGAAATGTGAAGTACTTAAATTTTGTAACGATGGATACAGCAAGGGAAAATTTTGTAAACAAAGGATTCAGCTTTCCGAAAGACCAATTGATTCGTCTTTGTAGGGAATAGAATTCACTCCAAAGGGGGGGACTCAGACCACTTTTCCTTTTAAATAGTCTGGAACACCGACGAACCCCGTGGAGGGGGCTTCTTCCATAGTAAAGGTACCTGGGGATGTGCCGCCCGCAAGTGTATACTTTTTCGGACTTCTAGTCTAGCCAAATGTGTACTTTTTGGCAATTTAGTCGAGTTTAGACTAGGAAAAGGTATGCTTTTTGGCAATTTTGGTCCAAGAAATTCGGAAATTTCTGTAAAAAAACCCAATCTTTTTTTAAATTTTGGTGAGAAAGAATGCGAAAATTTGGCAATTTTAGTCTAGAAAACACCAACTCATGGCACTTTTGATGTAGAAATTAGTCTAGCCATGGGGATCGTTTTCACAAAAATTTTGAAACTGTGGGCGGAATCCCTACTCGAAATTTAGCCGAGAACCCCTCCCCCCGTGATTAACACCTAAGACTAAACTCAACCAGTCTAATGAAATTTTCAAATCGCTTTCTTTTGAACAGAACTGCATCGCCTTTTTTACAAAATTCACCCTTGCTTAACAATGCGGAATTGATGAAATGTTGGACAATGCCTTTCCTTTCGGTATTAAGTATTGAGTATTAAGGCCTATAGGATACACGTCTTTTTATAAGAAACTGGTTTATAAGAAACTAGTACTAAGATGGCCAAAATTTTAAGAAACTCTAGTACTATGTCTGAGAAGTACTAAGAAACTTTTCAAAGTTAAAAGCATAAATATCATAGCAAATAGATCGTTGAACCTTCATTCTTGAGCAATTTATCGAACCAATTGTGTTTTCAACATAACGGAACACTGTTTATTCCTTTATGATGTTTTAAATGTCAAGAAACATATCTGCCGCAATGTTAGCGACCACATTGCTAATTCTGCATTCAAAAAATAAGAAACCAATTAAGAAACTTTTGGTACTAAAATGTACAAAATTTCATACGAAATTAAGAAACTTTTAGTACTATGGCCTGATCCTAGTTTCTTATAAAAAAAGCGTGTAGTGCCCATCCCAGAATTCTCACGGCATCCTCTTACCAACTGATGCCTTACCAATGAATACTCTTAAAACCTTCTTAGCAGTCAAAATAAAACCAGATCTCAAAAGTTCTTTGCAATTTGACAGGACATCTTCACAACACTTACTGTTAGTAAATTGCAAAATTTGTGTCCTGAAAATTTTGCAAGAATAATTTATGGAGAGTTAAATTCACCTAAGGAAACATTGTTACTTCGAAAGGAAAGGCAGCAATTCTTGCAAAGTAAGTCGTTCTATGATCGTTGTTAAAATATTTGTTGAAAAATTGTAAATAGATGAGTTATTGCAATAAATCTGAATAATGGTAAATTTGAAATAGGCCGATATAAAAGCACGTTGTTTTAGTCGACTTGTTTCTTTTTGGATTGTCGCTAAGATTTCGAGTGACTACTCAAAGTTTCAATGAATGAAACTTATAAAAGAACAGCCCTGAAGAAGTCCTGCATGGCAGGACGAAATATTGGCACGATATATTTAAACTGATTCATTTGCTGTTGTTTTTCGTCGTTTGGGTCGCCATTGTTTACCCTGGGTACCAGACTCGAGTCTGGTACGCGGGGTAGTTGTTGTTTTTCGTCGTTTGGCGGTGTTTCTACCAACAAATTCATTCGTTATCCGTCATTGCAAGTACCTGCGGATCCGACGAGCGACGTTTATATCGAGGCCTTTTCTTTTTCGATTTGGAAGCTACTTTTCACCCTTCAGAGTATTCCAAAGACGGGTCCATACATTTCGTATCATTCTGTTTCCTTACTTTTCTTGCCTTTTGAGTTGATGATGTTGGCGAGAGTGACATATCATGTGCATGTCATCAAGCAAGTTGTATTTCTATGTACCAGTCATAAAATCAATCCAGAGACATGAAAGTCTATATGCCAAAAGTAATGTATGTTTATTACATGGAAATTTGTTACATCAGGCCCGTCGGAACGAAATTCATATTGGGGAGGCTGAAATGAGGTGCGAGCGAAGCGAGCAAAAACGGGAGGTCCGGGGGCTTACCCCCGGGAAAATTTTTCATGACCACGCCCTTTAGATCGTTGGAAAACGCCCCATTTTTGGAAAATGTGCTATTGACGGAAGCAAAGGATCACTACTAATGAGAGTCTTTCCATGAAAATTTTGAAATTTTTGACTTGTATGACATCAAAAGACATCGCATTTTTGATGGATTCTGGTAGCTTCCACAAATACATACGAGTTTGAATCTTCATTCCTACGACCTTGGCTTTTGCAGCCTTTTTCACTTACGAAATCAACGAACTTCAGCAAATTATTGGGGGGGGGCTGAAGCCCCCCCAGCCCCCCCGCTTCCGACGGGCCTGTACATTGCCTATAGCATAGAAACTTGAGTCATGTAGGTACTGCCAAGGTGTAGACTTCCCCTAACTCTCTTTCGTCAATCAAAACAATTTAGAAAGGTGACGCAATAGACTTAGGGCAAGTACATCTGAGGTGTGGCCAAATTCAAAACGCGTTCCGAACTTGGTCCCAAAGTACTTGGAGCACTCGGGTAAAGGAGAGGGCTCGAATCTTTGCATAACTTTAAACTTGAATTTGTAAAATTTCGTTGTCTAATTCATTCAACTGAATAGATTGAAGAAAACCTTAGTTCGTTCACTATAATTCAAGAAATGCAATCATCTTCATTTGCAGAGTTACAGTATTTTAAAAGTTTCTGCTAGTTTTGAAGACGTCACATAATGAATCATTTGAGAAACTAAACAGCAGTATTTTCTCAGAATATGATTAAATATTGTGAAACATCTTCACGTCATCAAAATGCTAAATCGTACCTTTGCTTGCTGCCATCTTGTAAAAAAAACCCTGTTGTACCAAAAATTGTAAACGACCGAAATCTTCCTTCGGATCTTTAGATTTGGAAAGTTTCGAGCCCAAAACACGTCACAGAAATTTCTGGAGAGTCAGCTGCTTTGCAGTTAGTCATGCAACAGCAACAAGCAGCAACAACAACATTTGATGACGTCTTCAGAATCCACCCTCCACTTGGATTGGCGATGTGTCTGCTTCTTCGATGATTCTGCTGCAACCGTTTATTCATAATTGAAAACAAGAAAGTAAAGAACAACCATAAGCAGTCTTCAGTATGTTTCTTTATATGTTGAGCTGGGTGTCGACCGTTATTCACATCATCTTCCTGACTTTATCACTTGGTAAGTATTCCAGAAAGTTCTCCTTTTAATTTAGGCCCTTTTTTTCGTTTTTCTCCAGGCCTTTTTCTTCAACATTTTCTGTGTTCATATTTTGCTTGTGAACGTTTGCAAAGAGTATGTTTATTCTTTTCCTCTAAAAACCCAAACCACATAATACTTGCAATACAATACAATGCGTCATCTGTGTGCTCAGATAGACACCATCAGAATCAGACATCACACACTGACCAGACTGAAAAGTTTGTATTTTTCACGTGTAAGTTGTCCAGTTTCAGTTCAGTTTCATTTATTCACCAATCAATCTTAAATACAATTCTACAAATATAACTACAGCAACTAATTTACAAGATAACATACAATACTAGAAAAATCACACTACTACAATTACACAAAAACTTATCAAAATTATACTACAATACTACTATAAAGAATTAAAAATACTAAGAGAAAACACTAGTATGACAACAAAAAGTTTACATGACTGTATTTAAAATTGATTGATTAAGGAGGAGCTCTCTAAATAGGTCGAGAGAGAGCCCCCCCCCCCATAAAAACAAAGGAAACTAAAATTTTATAAAAACAATAACCAGAGCCAGAGCCAATTGGGTATAGTTATCAATAGGCACAGGTAAAAGATTGGTGCAACCAGACGTAATGTGCAATCAGACAATCTGTGCGATAATGCTGTATACATCTTATCACACATATTATCGCACCACTCTTTGACCTGTGGGATATGGGGCATGCTGCCTTAGAAAGACTGTGAAAACTAAGGCCTAGACTTATTACATGAGCCCTTGTTTTCGCTCCATGTACCCTAACCATACCCCCACAATACCTATTCCGCTTCAAGTTTTAGCGGAATGACTATAACAGTAAGTAAAAATTCAACTCAATGGAGCAAAACTTAGATGAAAATCTTCAATCCAACTAAAGCCTGGCCGCCTTTGTCAGTATGTAAAATTTTTGTATCATCAAAATAGCCCATTATTATCTTAGAGTATTTATTTCTTTAAGAACCTATTTAAGAGTACATTTAATTATTATTTATTGGCCCCTGTCATTATTGGCCCCAAGGTTAAAGATACCCTAAGACAAGTAATGACTAATAGTTGAAATGGATAATGATTGGTATAATAAAATAAACAACCCTTACCAAGAACCTCAAGTCCATCATTGGTCTTGTAATGTCAATCTTTTTTCTAGCTGCAGGGTTATACTACCTGGCTGAATTAGTCGAAGAATACACAGTGACCACTGCCAAAGTTATCAAATATATCCTCATTGTAAGTTTCATCTTAATCATCATAAAAAGAAATAAACTTGATTTATAGGAAGGAAAATATAGCATCGGACTCAAATCTTTAGAAAGGTGGGTGTAAAATTCTGTTTCTATTTTCTTTTGAAATAAAGTGCTTGAAAAGAACTTTGGGTAATTTGTTGTAAAGCTGCTGTGGCAATTTTTTGATACCTTAGTCTGTTCCAAATGGCAGCATTTATTAATTTTGAGGCTGTGAGGTCATCAAATTCATAAATCCTCAACCAGAAGAGCTACAGATTTCTGCTTGCCACCATACTGCAGACATTCATAAAGTAGTAGGTTTACTTGAAGAATATCAATTTTTCTCAAGCAATTTAAGATTGACCATGATTTTCATTTTTCAAACTTTTTGATGAATTTCTACAAAATGATGAAAAAATACTGCCATTTTGAAAATAATCAAAGATATCAGAGAAGTGCCATTGCAGATTTACAGCAAATTACTCAAAGTTCCTTTCAAGTTATTCAATTCATAAAAAATGTTATACAATTTGACACCATCTTTTCATTAAAGATTTGAGCCCTACACTGGAAATTTTGTCAGAATTTGTGCTTCTCTGCTCTAATTAAAAAGAAGATTTAAGAAGACAGTGTACAGTAGACCTTTCAGAAACTCCCACAAGAACCTGGATCAAGCATTTTTTCTGTACATTGCTATACAGCATGCAAGGCATTAAATGGCATTAACGCTTTTATCACAATTGTGCACATTCAAAAATTCTACAAAATGTGTAGCAAAATACTGTTTGATTTGGTTCCTTTTCAGAATAGCTAAAAGGTACATTCTTGATCTATATAATGTGGAAATTATGTTGATTGAGAATAGATACAAAGCAGATATATATGCAAGTTATGGAGACAACAGGACAAAATTTAGTACAATTTTATATGTTAGGAGAAATTTACATGTCAAATTTACTAGTTCTCATAGTTTGATTTGAGCTTCATTGATGTAAGGAGCTTTGAGATATAGACAAAGAACAAGGAAAAGAGCTTAGTGTAATTCTAGTACCTCTTGAGTTACATGTTTTTTTTTACCAGCCACATCTTCAACTTGATTACATGCATACAAATGCCCAGAATGTCATGTTTTAGCACCTACACTATGGTACTAAAGTCATTCATTTGTCATGTCATTTGTAGAGTGCACCATGCAGTTTTAATGCATTTTACCATAAATATCATTTCAGCCAAAGGTATGGCACTTTATTCATTCCTATGGCTTAAAATTTCAGGTAACAACATTTGCAGTTATTGGATTACTGATATTTGAAAAGCTACCACTATACCTCATTGGGTTGGTGCTTCTGTCACATTGCATATATGCTGTTCTTCTCAGTGAATTCCCATACATTTCATTGACATCATTAAGCTTTCTCTCTAGCTTTGGTAAGTCTTTGAATGATCTTTCAAAATTTATGATATCGGGGACGCAAAGATTTTTCTTTGTTTGTAACTAAAACAAGGTCTTTTCTTGATAGTTTTTATGCTTCCCCTGCCATAGCAAGCATTTCCTATTTTCAAAAGCCATCTTGAATGTTGAAGGGCAAGAACTGCCACTGAAGACTTTGCAAAAGATATATACCGCATGATGGGTACCTAACATGATACGTTGCAATTATATTTTTATAAACAATTTGTAAACGTATTTTCTTTTCAATTTAAGCTAAGTGGTAGGCCTTCTTAATTGGCAGTAATGTTGCTATTTTAAAAACTTTTTAGCCTACTTTAGATAAATTAATAGTGATGATGATGATAATGATGATGATGATGAATTAAGACTTTGGACCAGTTTTCAGCAATTATTAAACTCGGCTGAATCAATTTCTATCCATCATGAGCAATTTCATATCTCAAAATCGTATGTAACAGTTTGCTTCTTGAGGTATTGATCAATGTCTCTTGATCAAAATTAACATGTGGAAGGAATGAGGAGAAATTTGTTTTATTCTTTAAACATGTTGATAAAAACACCATTGTTTCTTTCAGTTCTTCTAGTCATCAATCATTACCTGGCCTTCAAATATTTTGCTGAAGTTTATTATGCCTTCCAAGAGGTAGATATTGTTTCATTACATTGATATGAAAACACTTTTGCTTTCAAGCAATCCTTTCAATTCAGATATTCCTAAGTAATTTCATGAATGTTTTCAGTGAAACATAATGGATGAGAAAAGGGTATATCGTATTTGAAAATCGATTCACTGGTTCACTGTGCTAATTGATAAACTGTTGCATACATAAGAATAACAGAGAAGTTATTTGATCTATGAGGAGAAGAAATTGTTTTGATGTATCTGAGAAACGTTCGGGTCAGCTCTTTGCAAGAATTATGAGATGGAATGTAGATTTACATATATATTACATAAATATATGGAAAGTAGCTGTCAATTTGCGTTTGTATATGTTGAAGTTCATAATTCTTTTTTCATCACTCTAAGTTTGATATTCTTTGAAACATTTGGAAACCTACTATACTTTAGCCTTATTTGAATAACGCTGATTTCCACTCAGAAGAATTTTTCGTGCTGACGAAATTTTACACATTAAAGTGTTTGTCATACGTAACAATCTATTCGAAGTCAAAGCAAGTTTCTCTCGCAAACAATAGATTTCCAATCCACTCAGAAGATTTGACTGAGTGGAAATCAGCAATGGTAAATAGGCTTCTCTATAAATAGAACAAAGAAAATGCGCAAACACAGCATTGTTTCTTTAGCTATCGATTATTAACAACACATGTGGGCCATCAATTTCAATGGGCTATTTTTAGATTTTTCTGCTCTGTGCCAAATGATGCAAATGCAGGCTCATAGCCTTGCACAATCCCTTTAAGTTCATATTTTTACTTTCTTGCTAGATCCTGGCATATTTTACGATTTGCTTATGGCTGGTTCCGTTCTGCTTCTTCGTTTCGTTGTCAGTGAATGAATATGTCCTTCCTACCGTTCAAACGACAGACATGCAAGGCAGTGGAATAATAGGTATGTGAGAGTCTGAAAACTATTGTAAAGAGCAGAGACGTGGCGGCAATTTGCGCAAAGCTTTCTTTTCAACTAAGGACTAAAATTTTTAAAATCGAAGTGCGATCCACAACTAAAACTCAGATGCCCCCACAACTCTAAAATGCATAAATCCAATTTTTGTTAAAGGACTATTTATGTTTGACACGCCGTTGCTGTCTTGATGAAGCTTTACCACCTTTTCTATCTGCTTCAAAGCATTGTCTTAAAAAACAGTAGGCCCAGTTTGAGCATACTGCGTTGACTATATGCTTAATTCTATCCAAGAATTCTCAAGAAATTTTGACAAGAAAAGTTGAGTGGTACCCATTCATTTCATTTCATTATTTTCGATTTCTTTCAACAGGGCTAAGTACATTGAGTAGATATGAATAAACTATGAATTTAACTTGGTTACAGCTGGGGACCGATCATTTGTTCATGTTGCCCCGTGTCTCTGGAATGAACTGCCATATTCACTAAGGGCAGCAAACTCAGTGGAAACATTTAAAACACTCTTGAAGACATTTTTATTTCGAAGACATTTTAGCATAAACAATGTATAATGCTTTATCAAATTTTTCTTTTAGTTTTAAAGTATGTAATGCGCCTATGAGCCCTGAGGAGCTACGGCGCAATAAAGGTTCCTTTATCATTATCATTATTATGAACTGTTTTACAATGTGCTCTGCTTAGAAATATGACTAGCCTAACTACATTGGATGAATCACCCTTCCCCGTTCAAAATCTGACTCACAGTTAAGAAATTCTTGTTAGGACTTTGCCGTATTTTTGCAAAGGCAATTTCTCGCATTTGTCTTCATGTATATTGTTTATTTTTATCGCCTTTGTTTGCAGGTCCAAATGGAATGCTCATCTCAAAAAAATCAAAGCGAAGTGGACTTCTTGCAGTTTTCGATTTCTTTCTTCAAAAGAAGGACGATTTACTTCTAAGGAATAAACGGTTTTAAGTCACGTTTCAAGATTAGGTTTTGTATCGTTATTTAATGAATTGTACTGAGAGGGGCAGAGCAGTGCTGTAAGAGTTGCTCGGAAGGTGTACGATGTCCACTGCACTGATTCTAAAAGAATCATGTTAATTGGACGTCAATACGAACATAAGTCCCTATCGAAACATATTTTCTGTCACGTGCAATCAGTAATG
The DNA here is from genome assembly GCA_964019985.1 of Aurelia sp. 4 Dawson et al 2005. Taxonomy (NCBI): domain Eukaryota; kingdom Metazoa; phylum Cnidaria; class Scyphozoa; order Semaeostomeae; family Ulmaridae; genus Aurelia; species Aurelia sp. 4 Dawson et al 2005. The sequence goes on along the minus strand of OZ026503.1, from coordinate 953,040 downwards.
AAAGCTCTCCTCGAAAAAGTGCTACTGCAAGATTCACTTTAAAGGGGCTTGGTCACGTAATGCAAAGGTTCAAAACTACTATTTTACAGTATTTTGATGGGCCATATCACAGAGATCTTCTTCTACTCTCCTCAAGATGAAGGTGTTATTTTGAAGATGGTCTCTTGTACTTCATAGAAAAATAAACGAAACACTCATATATTGTACGATTGCAGAGATATTGGGGGATGTTTGAAATTAACTTTATTGTGGATTCATCCCAGCCACCAAATCTATGCCAAACACAATGGCCACATATGGGCAGCAATATTGATTATCTAGTTAACAGGTTTGTTTACGGCCACGTCACCCAGCCCCTTTAACAATTATTTAGTTGTAGTAGCTTCTTAACTAAAGCATTTTGGATTTCGGCATTTGAAGGATCCTTCTTACTTTACTTTTTTCATCGTTGTAATGGGAAGGTCTTGGAACAGAAGTACTTTGCTGTTAATCTGATGCTGTGTTGTGGTTTTTCATTTCAGAATCTACGAGCACATACGATAGATAAAATCGTGCTCGGTATAGCAAGACAATGTGAAGAGGTTTTTTCAGTAATTTATTGTAAGTGAGCAGGAGTATTTCTAGCTATGCAATTTAAGCCTATTATGCTTGCCGCATCAGGGCATGGAACCCCCAGTTTACCATCCCTTTAGAGTGACGGCTAGGTAAGTTGCGTACGAGATCGGCCAGATAGAGCCCATTCAGAGCATTTTACGCAGTCAGAAAGTCAGATACTGCAAAAAATCGTTCGTTCTCATGTAGTATGCCACCACGTTAATCTTTCTAGAAGATTGGAGGGCTAAAGCATACGGCTGTCACAGTTTGCCAGAATACAATAAAAACCTGCATAAAAGTACCTGTGATTTTCTGCAACGGCTGCAATGGTTCTTGCATATGATGGCATGCATTTCAGGAATTCTTAAATTGTTGTTGTCATAAGCATTGGTTGGACAAACAAGTATCTCTTTACACTTGTGGAAAAGGGTGAGAATTATCGACAAATAGGACCCTGCCACTGTGCATTTGTTGTATGATCTAGTGCACGTGTCTTGGTTTACATCGGCATTTCACTAATCATTTGCATAAGAAGCTGCTTCATCTGCTAGGTAAAAGTGGTATGGTGATATTTGATACTTGATTCTTTTGAGGAGGGTTGCCATTCAACCAGAGTTATTTTACAAGGGGCCCTCCATTTAAAAACATTAATTGTGATACACGATTACTAAGGAAAAAGAATTTTACATTATAGAACCTATAATATAAAAGCCTAATTACAAAATTTACGAAGTTTGTTATCAAAGAAAACTTCAGAAAATTCTAGATAGATTTGTAAAACCGTTTAGGGAAGATGCCTGTTTGGTACCCATATTTGGGATGCTTAATTGGCAACAAATCAGCCTAGAGACTCTTAATCTGCGGTTTCTTGCATTAGGGTTTTTACTGTGTACTCTTTTACAAATTGAGCCGATTGATATTTAAGCTTTGCAAGTTATAACGAGGTAAAAGACAGTAGTGTTTCGTTTATTACGTACTTATGATTAATTTCTGTTCGTAAATTACTTAGTTTTGCTGAAGATGCAAGCTTTAGTAACTTTTTTCAAAACTGGGGTCCTTTTGCCTCGTTCTTGACCGATACTGTCGTCTTTTTTGAACTCTTAGAAGAAATTGGAAAGGACCGAGGGTAGTGATAGAGCTCGCTTAATTCGAACGAAAAATGCTTAATTCGAACGAAAATGCTCGTTGCCGTGTCCAAAATGTCAGGAATAGAATTTTTCATCGAATGATTTTGATTTTTACATTGATGGATACCAGAATCTTCCATCGCTTTTTGTGAAGTGTCTTATGAGTAGCTGCAGCAAACAAATGTAAACAGTGAAGCTCTTGACTGAAAGAAAAAGCTGTTTTGATAATTTTGTCAAACTGACATTTCGTGATTTTCAATGATCCGAGAGATAAGTTTTCCTAAAGCTGATCTGAAACGAAATTTTTTATTGATGCAAGTCAATAGCACTTTTGAATGATAAAGAATGTCGTTTATAATTTTGTGATACCTCGTTTCATTTCGAGTTATCCACTATTTTGTATTATTGGCTGATGATGTCATTTTGTTAGCAAAGAGTAAAGCAAATGTCCTAGGCCGACCAGGTTCCCAAAAGGAAATAGACTCAAGGAACTTTTCTTCAATTGACAGACAATGTCTCTTACATTTATTCAGGTCAATTTAACTGTCCTCGACAACTGTCACCTTTCAAAGATCAGATACAGCTATGTTTTGAATTTGAAAACAAAATGACGTCATCAACTGAAACTTTATATCAGTGGATAACTTGAAAACAAAATGAGATATCAAAGAAATTTAAACAGGATTCCGTAATCATTCGACAGTGCCAATCATTTGCATAACTAACGCTTTATGTCACTTTCAAGGAGAGCTTCTCGTAAAATGTGAGTACGTTTACTTATTTTTTGACATTCCTGCACTAAGGTCCATCCATATAAGGAGGATTCTGTAACAGAACAGACTTGGCAAAAAGTTGCTAGAGTGTCCTCTGCTCTCTATGTCTCGTTTCCTGTCTCCCTTCTTCGTACGATGCGCGATCGCTGCGGAGGAGCTGAGTTCGAAATGCATTGTTGATTTTGATCGTGATTCATTTTCGAAAGGCAGTTTCATAAACCAGAGCCAGCGGCCATATTGAAAAGACTGTACATGTTGAAGGAAGGTAATTAATAAGTGGTCCAGCAACGAAAAAAGCCAATGCCTACCTTCAAAGTTGAAAGGATGGACGAAGGAGCTAAGCAATCAGCTCAAAACAGCAAAGACGACTTTTCTGAGTACATGTGGATGGCGGATATCGAAGATTTCGACAGAGAGGTACAACTGAAGATAGAAGAAGAGGACTATATCCGCTCATCAATCGAGTTGCTGCTAGATGAGGAAGAGCGCGAGACGGTTTATTTTGATGCCAACGGAAAGGAGACGGCTGCTGAGAATGAATTCATTTACAACGAACAACAACCACCTCGCCAGTTCACAAGCCAGCCAGAACAACAGTATTCATACGAAAATGACCAACTGATAAATTCAATGGAAAACATGGCGATGAATGGCTACCAACAACAACAACAGCACTATGCAATGGCCCCACAAATGAACGCTTACTTCCCCACTGGGAATGGAGTTCCCTTCATGCAACCAAACATACCGCAGTTTGTCCAGCCCCAACAATTACATCATCAAAATTATAGATATCAACATTTCCCCCATCATCACCAAAATGGCACACAAAACAATGGGTATCAGCAGCAACCGAGATGGTCAAATCAAAATGGCCAGCACCAAACAGTAACACTGCAAAGTGTATGTATTTTTGGCTGAGTTGATTGCAATTGGTCCAAAGGGCAACACTTCATTGTTATACAGCTATCATTTTGATGCCTCATCAACCCCCCACTAGGGATAGGTGGGGCTGATGCGGGGCTATTTGCCTCCTGTTCACTTGAAATTTTGCCCCCAATAGTATGGGCACACTGGGTGATTCACTTCTCCCAAAGCTTAGCTTTTCTGCCAGCGCTTTAAGCTGGGTCAAATATAAGCTATTGCCTGCAATTCACAGAAGAATATTGCCCATATACACATCTTTTCATAAGAAACTGGTTTGTAAGAAACAAGTATGAAGATAGCCAAAATTTTCAGAAACTTGTACAATTAAGAAAAGGATGAGGCAAGCAACGACAATCATTCTAAACTTCATTTCATCCATATTCTATGTTACCTACATATGATTGACTAATTGATAATAGACAATTACGCTAAAGATGGTGGCAAGGAACTTTTTACCATGATGCACTGCGTTCTGTAATCGAATTCTTATAGAATCGTTAAGGAATCTTAATTTGAACACAGTGCATCTTGGGCATCTTGGTAAAAAGTTCCTCGCCGCCATCTTTAGTGTAATCGTCCATTCCAGGAGACTTGTTGATGGTAGTTGGCATAAACAGTTAAAAAATTGTTTTAATTGACTTAAACTTGTTTTTTGTACATTTTGACACAAAATTGGATCATCCTCAACAAATCTAATATTTGATACGCAAAACTTTCAACCAGGGAGGAAACAAGATGAAAATGCGTTAAACAAATGTGAGTTACATTTCTTATGCGTAAGGGGTCCCAAGACCTAAGGCTCTTCTTGGAAAACCAGTCTTGGATTTATTTAAAATTTTGATAGATTTTGCTAAAATCTTCGCCCTGAAGGGAAAGCTAATGTTTTGCAAAAATCCAACCTATGTTTGGAACCAGAATTAGATTATTGACATCATTATGTGTCAGTTTCATTGTTAATGTTCTTTTCAATTTTAGGCACCAGTTGGCAAGAGCACCTTGAATCCGAATGCTACAGTGTTTGTACCAAGGGTGGCACCAAGACAGTAAAGTTTTTAACACATTCTTACAAATTTCAATCATTTTTATGATAACATTACACCTAATTGGTGGTTTTGAATTCGTAATTGAAAAGTAAAGATATATTATTAAATTTGAGGGATGAAATGCTGTTTTTTAGGCAGCCTATATATTTTATGGAGACATTAAGAGATTCATCACTCATTGTCAGGCTTAAGGTTTACATGTCAAGATGTCTGAAGTTGAACTGCCACTTTCAGGTTTATCGCAGATGACTACAATAAAAAGGAAAGGAATTTGTGTTGAAGTATTCTGAGATACCTGAAACATGTGCACAACCTATGCTATTGATACCAGTGGTTCTTAGTGGCATTTTTATATGTGTATTCCTTGATCTGTTATGCACCACTCAAAGAATACTTCTTTTCAATTAAATTCCTTGTTTTCAGAAAATTTTGAAACTTTTTCATCCAAAGTTTCTGACCACAGCATTGGATTTCATAACCCCAAGTTTTAGGCTATTAGCAAATTTTCATACTCCTAGAGTTAGAGATTTTGATGTTATGGCGATAATAGTTTGAGAATTTATAAGGCATCTGACCATGAAAATTTTTTGAGGTGTAAATTACACTCTCAGTCTTTATTCACGGTCCCTTGTAGATTTTCAAACTTGTTATCCTGAATATGGGGTCAGAAATTTCACATGATGCAAACTAAAGAAATTTTGAAAATTCCAAATCGAGGCTGCTTATTTGAAAAGGTGTATTATCCCCCCCCCCCGCCATTTGGAAAATCATTGCAGCAAAAATAATTGAACAATAATCATACAGACTGAATCCTGATTTTTTTCTTACAGCTAAAGATAGAAGTTCTTTTTGTATTTTTTAGTAATTTTCAAAGTAGTTTCTGTTGGCAGATCCAAGAGACCTGAGAATTCACTCTTTCATAACAGCCAGGAAATGGCCTTAAATGCGCAATCAAAATTTCCAGGTTGTTTGAAACCTATCAGAAGTCCTTTAGAGAATTGGAACTAACAAAATGATGCATTGAAATTAAGATCTAATTTGAAATTGATATTGCCTCTTTTGCTCTGAATAGAGAATTACATGTGTTCTTATAAGAAACTAAGATTAGGCCATAGTACTAAAATTTTCTAAATTTAACATGAAGTTTTGTCCATTTTGGTACTAAAAGTTTCTTAATTGGTTTCTTATTTTTTGAATGCAGAATTATCAATGTGGTCGTTAGCACTGCTGCAGATATGATTCTTGACATTGAAAACATCATGTTGGAATAAACGGTGTTCTATTATGTTGAAAACACAAATGGTTAGTTACTGTTACTCAATGACAAAGGTTCAACGATATGTTTGGTATGATATGCTTGCTTTTGACTTTTAAAAGTTTCACAGAACTTCTCAGACATAGTACCAGAGTTTCTAAAAATTTGTGCATCTTAGTACTAGTTTCTTACAAACCAGTTTCTCATAAAACAGCATGTATTGATAATAGCAAAACTGACAGGTTACGCTTTTTATTTCAAGATGCCTTCAGTGATGCGTTTTCAGGCCATTTGTCTGGATGCTTTGCAAGACTATGTTTTTAATCTTTCCAATTTCCCACAAGATTACCATTATCAAAAACAATATAAAAATACTTCAGTCTTATAGTTTTAAAAAACCAGTTTTGATTATTATGGCACAAATAAATTTGCTGGAATGCTTTTTCGAACAGGGGAACTTTTTGCGTCACCCGGTAGTTTGCTTTGAAAATGAAATTAGTTTTAAGGTGGTTGTCTACCATTACAGGCCAATTTTTGACAAAAATAAAATTCAAGTTAAGAATATAGTCTGAAGACTGGAGAATATGTGGGTGAAAACCTTATTCCCGTGCTTTACTTCCTTTCCATGCTATTGGCAATTGTTTCAACTGAGGTATTGATACTTTTGCTTAGCAACGCCTTAGCAACCACTTTTGCTCTTTTTTCAAAAAAATATGTGCTTATTTTAGGGGCTATGAGAACCCCTGAATCACCAAGGTGCTTGAATTTAAGTTTATGTTTATTATTATGAATATGTCTCGTTCTGATGATGCTTGGTTTTGCCGGCAATTGAGGCTAGACAGCAGGTTCTCTGTCATTTTAGGCCATCTTGTTTGCTGTGAAACATTTCATTTGCAATCGTGAAGGAGTTTTGTTCAAATAATTATACAATCAAGGTTTTCTAAGCTTTAATGTTATGGGGAATAAAAAGAACAAGAACAGAGCATCTGCGAAGTCATTTCGTGGCAACCAATATGCATCTGGCAACAAAAAGAAGGGTCGAAAGCAGAAGCAAGAAGACCAAACTACACCTCATCGTCAGGAAAAACGAAAGGCTGACGATGGTACTCCACTCTCAAGGAGTGCAAAAAAGATCAGATTAGAGGATGGAGACATAGAAGGAAACGATAATTTTTTCTTTCTGATGAATTTCTCGATTCTCAAATATGTTATTGAAGTAGTTTCCAAGCATTGTGCAACTTGCAGGGCAAAGAATCCCAATGTTGTTCTTCAGCATCTTGACAATGAAAGAATGGGCTTTTCCCAGAAATTCAAGATTTCTTGCAGCAGCTGTTTGTGGTGTATTAACACCTATACATCACCAAAGATAGAAAAAAATGATTCTCCTGGTCAAAACAGACACACTGTGAACACCTTAGCTACTATTGCTTTTCGGGAAATTGGTAAGGGGCATGAGGCAATGAAAATGTTTAATTCCTGTATGAATATGCCCCCGCCAATGGCAAAGAAAGCATTTGCCTCAATCTCTTTTTTTTTTTTTTTATTCACAAACAAACCATACTGAGCTAAAACAACAATATATTTACATTCAATATGCCATTCACAGCGGGAAAGGACACAGGGTCATCTAGTTCCCACTGTCAATGGCATTTACATTTCTTTAATAATCTACAAATTCAAAGAAGATAAAAAAAAAAAATCAATCTCTGATGATCTATTTGGAGCTTATGAAGATGTTGCCAATAAGAGCATGGCTAGAGCTGCTGATGAGGTAAAGGAAGATAAGAGTGCTGAAATCAGTGACTGTCAAGTTACAATTGATGGTACATGGCAGAAGAGAGGCTATGCATCATTGAATGGTGCTGTTATTGCTGCATCAAAAGAAGGAAAAGTGATAGATTTTTAAATTATGTCAAAGCATTGCATGGGTTGTAGGATTTGGAAGAGTAGAGAAGGCACCCCTGCATATGATGAATGGAAGCTAAACCACAAGTGCAGTATCAATCATAAAAAGTCTGCTGGTGCCATGGAGGCAGATGGTGCTGTGGCCATGTTTCAAAGATCAGTTGAGACACACAATCTTCGTTATCGCTGGTATATTGGGGATGGTGACACAGAAGCTTTTTCAAAAGTAAAGAATTCAAATCCTTATGGTGATATGGTTCCACAGAAACTTGAGTGTGTGGGACACGTACAGAAACGACTTGGCACCAGGCTACGTTTATTGCGAAACAACCACAGAGGGAAAGTATTAGAAGATGGAAAGAAGATTCTTGGAAAAGGAAGGCTAACTGACAAGGCCATCAATACCTTGCAGAATTATTATGGCATGGCCATCAGGCAAAATACCCATTCTCTTTTTAGTATGAAAAAGGCAGTGGGTGCAGTGCTATACCACTGTAGTGATATTACAAAGGAAGAGGTCCGCCACCAATTTTGTCCCAGAGAGCCAGAGGGCTGGTGCAAATGGCAATCAGACAAACTAAAGGGTACATCTCTGTACAAGAAAAAGCTGAATTTGCCAGTATGTATCAAAAGATTATTGGAGCCAATTTTCAGGGACCTTAGTGCTGATGAACTTTTAGGAAAATGCCTCCACGGCCAGACGCAAAATGCTAATGAGGCATTTAATGCAGTTTTATGGCAGAAATGCCCAAAGGAAATCTTCGTGGGCAGAGAGACATTGCAGCTTGCAACAAATTCAGCTGTTATTGCATATAATGATGGTTCTTTGAGACTTGGTGATGTTTACAAGAAGTTGGACATACCAGTTGGCAAATACTTTATGTTAGGCGCAACCCAGAGAGACAAGAAGCGCATTGATAGCAGTGACAAAAAGTCTTCTGAAATAGGCAAAAAGAGAAGGAAGATGTTGAGGGCCACCAAAAAGGGTTACATTGATGCTGAGAAGGAAGCAGAGGGAGGGGATTCATATTCTGCAGGCAGTTTTGCTTCAGAATAACACAAGAATGGAAACACAATTTTTAAACTCAGTTTTCTCAAAAATCAATTTTGGAGGTATTTTCAAATTTTGAACAAATACTGGTCAAAAACAACTTAAGATTTCACAGTGAGAGTTTCACATCATGTTAAGCATACATTTGGGCAGAGTAAGCACCAAAAAATATTTCAGAATTATGCATACCCATGTAATTATTCCAAAATTTATGTTTGCCGCAGCAACATTTTTTGTCAGTATCAACATTTACCTATGTACAGCTACCACCTTAAGAGATTTGTCAAAAGAAAAATTGGTGGATGCCATGCCTAAATCATTAGACATTGCCTCTCCATAGTTTTCAAGAGGTTATTTGAAACAGTCTAGCAACAGTATTTGTTTAAAGTTTGGAAGCTTTAAGTTAATTATGCTAATTTATGCGGAATTGCTCATGCATGAAATTCTGTATATATGAAATATGAGTGGCCAAGAAACAAAATATGTTACTAGAATTGCTCCCAAGATAGCAGATTTTAAGAAAATGACAAAAGTTTTTAATGGTAGACAACCACCTTAAGCATGTAAAGATAAGCAACTTATTATTAATTGCTCTATTCAACTAGCTTGCTTTTAGTCACACAGCTAAAACTCGAAAATCCGAGAGAGCAAAAACCGAGAAAAATTGCAGTGCATTTATTACTTATTGAGATTCGAAACTGACCATTCAGAGTCCTCAAAGAAGCTTAAAAGATAATGAAAAATGGCAACGAGAAAGTCCCAACAAATCTGACTCTTAAACATGTTGGAAAATAGCAGGACAAGTAGCACTTGTATGACTTTTATGGACCATGAAAATTGTGGCAACAAAGGCTAACTTAGCTATAACCAATGCAAGGTATGCTGGTTGAATAAAAGCCCTTTAAGTTTCCTTACAGAATATCAACAAAACTGAAATTTTGTACCTCATGCATCTAAAAGATATTCTTCAAGCCAATTCAGCATAAACTTGCCAACAAGACCCTTTCGTGACTAAGCATCACAGTTTGGAGACTATTTATAAATATACGTGACCAGAAAGGCTTTATTTTGACAGATGAGGTTATTTCGAGGCAAAACAAACATTGAAATTTTGAAAAATTCTTTTGGGACATTATACTTTTATTGGGATTTTAGGCAGTTCAAAATGATCTTAGTTGTTTTGTGCAGCATTTCATCCATATCGTTATTTTTATTGCTTCAAAAAACTGAAATAGTCTTTGTAACAAGAGACTTACTACTTCATATTTAATGCCAGCAGCAGCTTTTAATGTGAAATTTTTTTAAAAGATTCGTTGTGAACATAAGCGTAGGGGAAATAAAATTTAGGGGGGCTGCCCGATAGAAGATCCATTGTTTACGTAAGTTTTGCCCAACTTTAGGCCGATTTTCTGCCCGATCATTGCTGATTTTTGCAAATTTTTCCAAAGTCGGGAGGGCTGCAGCCCCCCAGCCCCCTGTCTCCTACGCCTATGGTTGTGAATTGTGTTTCGTTCACTGAGTGTATTTATAGCAATTTGAAATAAGGAGATAATGTGTACTGTAAATAGTTCTTATGATGACAACCGTTCGTGTTTTATTTCTTGTCATTCTTTGCAGTACCCACAGTAAGGCTTTGCAGTGCCACGAAATACCGAAGTAAAACTCCACTTCGCCTTCAACTGCACGTATGTTTTCGTAAGAGACAGCTTATAACAGTAGCTCAATGTTTCGAATATTAAGAAAAACAAGAAACGGTCGTAATTTGCAGTTCCAATCTTCCCAGATAACTCAAAAATGTTTTAAGAATATAAAGTTATAGCAACTGTTTGGACATTTTTTGAATGCGAATTTACTTGTTTTGAGATCTTAGTATGTAATTTGGAAGTTCTGTTAACAAACCTAAAAGGAGCTCAACGCTTCCGGTATAAGAGACAGATAAGAAACATGTAAGAAACTTTTGGTAGCAAAATGGCCCAATAATTTCAGAAACTGCCTAACCGTCCCGGGTTTTAGTTTCTATTTTTTCATTTAAAAACATACGTGTACATGAAAAAAGATGAAAATTTGACACTCAGAAATCGTAGCGTTTTCCTTGAAAGCGGTGTACAGCACACTTGAAAGAGATGCTATCGGTTGTTGTAGGACTTTAGATAAATAAAATCAAGTAACTTCCTCTCCATTTCTGATATTGAAAGTAAAAGAAAACCATAATTTGATGTTACGGACCTGCCTTGCAGAAACCTGGCACTTTTGGCAACGTTTGACATTTGCCGCAAAAATTTCGCCAAAAAAATTCTGTGTGCAGTTGTAGTTGATTTGCAGCAAAGCATGCTGGTAAAGGTGGGCGAGGCAATGTGTTGCTCGGCGGGGACTGGGCGCCATTTCATTTGGAACGTTCGGAATTTGTTGATTTTTGAAATGGCACTACATGTATGTCATCCTTCTAATGGAGGTACAGACCGTCTTTGTTTGTCCGCTTACCGAACAAGGGAAAATTGAGACAGTCGTTTTTTCTCCTTTTTTTGATTCATTCAAAAATTTTTCTTCGGTAAATATTTTTGATGAAGATACTTGCAAATAACTTCATATCCTGTGGCAAGGCCTAGTGACCACAATAATTAGCTTGGACGCAAAAACATCACTTTCTTTTAGCAATAATGAGACCCAAATATATCCAACTTACCTCCCTTATGTGCATTTGCTGAGTGTCCTCTGGGACTTTCCAAAAACAACGAGAACAAAAGTGATACAAGCTCTACGTGTACTACTATTTGTCAAAATCTTTCAGTATCCGATTTTGTTGGGATTTTCTCCTTGCCATTTCCATCAGCGTTAAGCTTTGTTGAGGACACTGAATGGTCAGTTTCAAATTTCAATACATAATAAATATCCTGCAATTTCTCTTGGGGTTTGCTCTTTCAAACCTTCGAGTTTTAGTTGTGTGACGACCAACGACCAAACATCGCATCTGTGACCGGTGTTAGAAGATGATAAGTGGTTCCATCTTCTCTTTGACTGAGATGATTTTTTGTGCTGCAAAGAGCCCCCAGATCTAAATCTGCTCACGATTTGCATGGTACAATATGATATGGGACAACTGATGCAAAATCTGTCCTTGCGTGACGTGCCATGTGGAATTTGAGACATCTGCGCCTCCGCAACAAACGATGGAAACAAGTACAAGCTCTAGCAGTATGACATTTCGATAATAACTTTGGAAGGATGCAGAGTGTGAGTCAACTTGCAAACCATTTCAAACAAAACAGCTGAGAATTAAACAGAAAATCAATCGATCAACGTACTGAAAGCACCAAACAAGACTTCACTTATTGCTGCAGGTAGTTATAATTCAATATTTCATTTTAACTGTGCTAGTATTTGAATCTAAGCTCTTGTTTTGCGATCTCGATTTAGGCCGCCTTTTTATTTCCTGCTGCATGTCAAGCGGAGACGCACACCAGTCTTGCTGTTTTGCATTTGTCAACGAAATTGTCTTTTTGAGAAACGTGTGGAGTTTTAATCGAATAAACAGATATCAATGATATGTATGTAGGATTTTTGCAAATCGAAGGCTTCGAGAAATCGTTAAATTAATTTTTCGACTTGTGGTAGGCCGCATCCTACTCAGTCTCCAGGGCAGCCCGCCAGACAGCTACCCGATTTCTCTACCGCGACATGGCTAACTACTTTTCTTTGATTGAAATGTCTTTGTTGACAGCAGCCCCAGAGACGTAACTGTCGATCTTGCAACTAATATTTTGCTTCACTTCGGAGTAATGAATGATACATTTATAATTCTTTTTCTTCGTATCTGTTGTGAACTGATAAGTATAAAAATATTTTGCTAGTACAACTTTTTGTACACCATGTAAAATGCTTGTACAAATCGTTTAGCTTTCGAGTCGCCCAACGCAAAATGAACGTTGGATGATGCTGAGAATGGTATGCCAGTTATCAAAAGTTTGAATTTGCAGCTATTTGCAGTATTACTGCTTTAAGGAACAGATAGACTACTAAAAATATTTTCCCACACCTTGCCATTGGTGACCAATATGGAGTTACAGTACTACTCATGGTGACCGAGGAAAGCCAAATGAAATATTGCAATTCAATGTCTGAATTACAGTTAGAGAGCATGTAGCTGTGAATCAACTGTTTCCGAAAGAATCCGGAGGGACGAGTGAGACCATAATAGTGGAATCAAATTAAAACCACTCACCATATCCTCCTGCCAGGTATTTTTGGTACACCAGGAGATATTCCAACAGGGTTTATTGTTACCCATAGGAATTTTGGGGTTTGCTTATACCCTCCTACCCCAAAACTCCATGTCTTGCCTGTCCACCAGAACTTCCCTGGTTTCCATCATGAGAGCGGGACAGCAGATGAAATTAGTTGAAGGGGCAAAATGGACTGTTGAAAAATTAAAGGATCCCACTGTTGTTCTGGGCATAATCCCTCGCTGTCCCATTCCAATGAAAGGTTTATGCATGAATTCTCCTTTGTACTACAGCTCAGATTTTGCTTTCATTAACATGTCTATAATTCTTACAGGACAAACTTTCAAGATTTTCCAGAATTTCTCAGATTTTGATTAAAGAATTCCTCTTGGCTATTAAAAAACATTGATTTTTTAAACAACAGAATCATTAAGTATTCTTGAGAATTCATGGGCAGGAATGCTATGCCAAAGAATAACTGGAATAACATTCCTGCCTACATTCCATTTCATTTTATGAGAAGATTTTATCTGCACATTCATTGAACTCTCATATCTGATTTGAGCTTGTTTATGAACTTGTACCTAATTTTTACTTTGAAAAGGTATCTCAAAATTGATACTGATTTAACATTCAATCATTTAAATGCTAATTTATTCATTAGCAGCTTAGGTTTTTAAACATTTATGCATATTTTATGGCTTAGTTGTAAACCACAAGACACTGTGATCAATTTTGAATTTGAAGTTTGATTGATTGTTTTCCCCAGAGTTTGTAGACATTCATGAAATTCAGAAGTTCTATCAATATGCAAATGATACCTGCTTGTTGTTTAGTGAGCAATTCTCTTTTTGATTCCAAAAATGATCAACTTAAAACAGTTCTGGATACTTCATTCTGATCTGTTTGCAACCAGTTGGAAAATTTTTAACCAATGCTTGAATCTATTTGCTTAAAGCAAATGACCCCTGGATATCTAATGACGTAGTTGATAATGTGCTCATTTTTTATAATTTAGATAGACAAAATATATACACAAAAAATCAAGCATTCTTCAATCAGGCAGGTGAAACAAGGGCTACAGTAGAAAATAATCTTTCAGTTTCTGGCAATATTCTTTCAGAAAGCACTTGCACAGAGTTTTAGCCCTTATTATGGGACATCAACTTGGTGAGGTAAGAGAAATTTTCAACTTTTCTAAACTGAAACACGTAAATTTGAATGGAAACAAAAAATAGTTCATAGCTGAGATCAAATTATGAAATTTGTTGAAGTGAATTGATTATCCAGTTTTCGGGGAAAGTTTTCCCCCAAAATGTAAGTGCCAAGGATTCTTTATCATTTGCCCAAAAACGATTCTTTCAATTCAAAATTTGGTGAGGTCCTTTAGAGGGTTTCAAGGATGAATGGCTCAATTATTTTTAACTGTTTATGTCAACCATTTAGGTCTCCTGTCAACTACTGTTTAAGTCTTCTGTTTTGTTGGGGAGACAAGATAGGCTTTGTCCAAAGAAACTGACATGTCCCCCATGCAATGGGTTATATGGCACATGCGCTGTATTTTTTTGGTTGAAAGCTCTGAGCACTGCAACTTCAGAACACTACTGGGCTTGAGCTTTAACCTCTGCAGGGGGAAGACGCATATAGGCTTCCTCCGACAAAGTCATTTCATCTCCCCAACAATGTTATATTTCAACAACATGGAATGTCCATAAAATGAAGTAAAAATGATTGTGGTTGCTTGCCTCATCATCCCTCAGAGAAAATTTGCAGCTTTCAAAGTTTATGCAAGCACATTTAGAAATTATTGAAAATATTGGGGTATTGATGGCTTTCTCATTAGGTTTATTTTTAATTTGCAAGAAATCTTTTCCTTCAATAATATGCAGGAATTTTTCTCTGTAATCATGAAAATAAAGAGAGCTATTTGAGGGCCTTTTAATCAGTATTGTTGCCTGAAATTTATGAGCTGGACTTGATAAGGATGAATGACTCAATTCTTTTCCTTTAGCAATCATCTCCCCATGTGTTTTTTATCTGCATAAGAAAAGACCACTGTTTAAAGTTGATCAAACCTCAATTCAACCTTTTATTGTTCAATTCTTTTCATCCAATAATGATTAAAAAGAACTCAAAGACTTCATTGCTTTTCACTGTGCTGTTTACAATAATGGTTTCAATGCTTCAATACTCACTTTTGTTATGCGCAGACCCACCCATTGTTTGACAACTTTTTGTAGTGCTTTTTCTGGTTGCTAACTGTTTTTCTAATCATAAAGACTGAAACAGATGAAGTTACAAGTTGCAATCATATATAGATTTTCTGTGCAAACATCACTCTATTCTTTCCTGCAGCTGCTTATATAGGTGAGGGTTTCAATTCTGTATTATTGTAGAGTTTTAGATTTTAAAAGTCTGAAAAGTTTTTATTCCAAATCAAAAAGAGTAAAGGGTTTCGGAAGGAATCAGATTTGCCTGAGAACCTAAGGCCCTTGGTTGAGATTTGTTGATGGAGGCAATTACCAAATTGTGGTCAATTTATCATTCAAGTTTTGGATAACCTTTTGATAACTGTAGTGATGAAATTATATATACCCTGAACACTAATTTGTCATGCTCCTGTTTCATTATGACTACTTAAGAATTTCATGACTCATGTAACTGTTCATCAGTTCTTAGTCACTGTACAAGTGTATTCTCTAGGGATTTAATGTTTCAAGAAACAAAAGGTAAAATACTACTGGGCATACTTGAAAGGTGATTATTTTGACATGACTGATTTCAAGAATCTAAAGACAAACTGTTTGACATGGAATTTCTGTTCTGTAGTGTTTGCTTTAGAAAACTCCTTGTTTTTGGGAGATTCTTGAACAGTCATTCTTTGCTATTTACTTGGTAATCTTTCCTGTTATCATTGTTGTCTCAAGGGAATAAAGCCATCAGAAGGCAAGGAATTTTGTCTGTTCAGACAGTTTCATAAATGCAAACAGACCTGGAGATCTCTTTGTCAGCATTCAAAGTCAATTGCACAAATCTTTTGTGGATGAAAGCCTGGCAAAAAGAAAACAGAGTTCCAGAATTTTGCATGAACATTTCCCATTCCTCTCTTATGACTATTTTTTGTTCCTTGCTGTATTTTTTTCTGTACCAAAGTTTAATGTTACTCCATTGACTATGGTTTTTGGAAGTACAAAAAGTTCTTTTTCTTGGATCCCATTGGGACCCACTTTTACACCTACTTTTTGGCACTGCCTGTACCAAAGGAATGCAAATAATTCAACACAATTTCAAAGGAAAAGTAATCCAGAGGAGATTGTCAAAATGTTTTTGAAATTCATTTTTGGTCTGTTTTCCATGTATTCCATTAAACAAAATAAAGTTGGTTCTGTTTTCTGTGACCAAGCAACAGATATTGCACAAAGTTTATTGCATGATTGGTAGTTTTGAAACTCTTTCTTTCTCAATACATCCCCACGTACATTTCATACTTGAGACCAAACTGGAATTTATTTGCCATGTATTTTAGCCATAATCACAAGATATCTTGTGACTATGTTTTAGCATTATTATTTCCTGATATACCCTCTTTTGCCAGGCAGGTCAAAAGCATAATTGTACAAGTTTCAAGTATATAATTGAAAATTCTTTCTACTTACAGGAAACTTGAAAGAAGATGGATGAAACATTCTGTGGAAAGTGCAACAAGATTTGTTATGGAGAGGTGCTGGAAGCCCATGGGGAATTCTTTCATCAAAATTGCTTCAAATGTAAAGGTATGTATGAAATTTAGATACTTCTCAGAGCAGTGAAGAATCAAATAAAATTGAAGTCAGAAGTAGCATGAGTACAATGGCATGATTGTTAAGTTGATAGACATTGTTTAGTCTTTTCTTTCATCATTAGTGAAAAATTACCTTTAGCAGGTCTGCAAGTTTTTCATTGCGTTTATCTGCCTATTCCTGTAAAGGTGCAGAATTTGTCAAGTTTTTAATTCATGCATATTACACCACTTTTTTATTAGCAACCTCCTGCAGTCTAGCTGAAATCTAGAGAATTGATTTCTTTATGTACTTCTTCTTCATTTAGCTTGCCTAAGAGAACTGATGACAAATGGCTTTTTCCTCTTTGAAAATGAATTCTACTGTACCAATGATTATCATAAGCTGTTTGGGATAAAGTGTGCTGGCTGTGGCAATTTCATCGAAGGAGAATCAATATCAATCCTTGATGATTCATTCCATGAAGAATGTTTCATTTGTGTCAGTTGCAGGTTTGTTCTTTCTTATTTCTTGAGAATACCGTTGAGTCACTTCATTTTGCTTAAAAACATTTGGGGATGAACTTGACTACATGTTAGTTGGCCATGTGCCATTGACATTTTGAAAACATAGCTGTTCCCCAGGGGGGGGGTACTCACATATTTTTCCGTGCGGGGACGTGCCGCTGAACAGGGTATCATTTTCAGGATTCCGACTCCAGGGCAAGGTATTGTTTTTGTAAAAATCGGCTTCATGACAGGGTTCATATTTGTCATTTTTGACTCCAAAAAGGTCATTTTAGGCCATTTGCACTCTGCGAATGTGATTCAAATCGTTTGGATGGCAATATTTCCACATTTTTGGATAGATTTCGTACAAATTTCCTTGCAGAGCACGAATTTGTCCGAAGAAACTAAAGGACAGGGTATTGTTTAAGAAAATTTTACTCTGGGACGGTGTATCATTTTTTGGAATTTGACTCTGGGACAGGGTAGCTTTTTAGATTTTCCAGCAGCACGTCCCCGTATGCTTGTAGGCTGAGTACCCCCCGGGAGCTGCTCATTATATATATGTACCAAATTACTATTATTTTTCATTTTCAATTTTTGAAAATGTACCCAACTTTATGTTTTATACCAAAAAGGCTTGAAAATCGGCACCATTTCTTTTGCCAAAATCTTCAAGATCAGTACTGTTCCTTATATCAAAAGTGTGAAGCTTGATCCCTTCCTAATACCAATATCTGGAAAATTGATACCCTTTCCAATTACACATCCCAGTACACAAAATATATGTATTGCACCCCTTTCCCCAGGTTTAAACATTTATTAATTCCACAACACACAGCAGCCTTGTGGATACTGCATGGTTTTCCTGCCTGAGAATTCTCCTTTGTTTCTTAAGAATTCTTTTTTGAAGATGTGCAGTCTTTCATATGACTCAAAGAATTCTATTATCATAAAGTACTGTAAAACACTGAAATGCTAATTGCATCACCTTTGATTACAAGATATTCCCCAAGTGTATGGGATATATATATATATATATATATATATATATATATATATATATATATATATATATATAAGAGCTTCTGTAAACTTCGAAACAGCTTGCTGTGAGACGATTTGATATATACCAGACTCATGTCATTAACTTAGTATGTTATTCTTTGCTGGATTTTTGTAATTTCTCCCTTGTATCATTTTGTCACTGCTTTGTAAAATTTCATTTAAGAGTTTTAATCATTTTCTAGAACTCCATTCCCTCCTGGTGCCAAAGTGAATTTGAATGGCAATGATTACATTTGTGAGAATTGTGTCCAAGGTGTTGATGGTGCCCCACCACCAGCACAAACGCAAGAAGGCAGTAAGTCATTAATGCCCAGTTTATTTCATACCCTTGTACTATGTTATTATTATGTTTGATAGGCTGTAGAAGGGAATCTGGTCTGTTGATTTATGAGATCTTTATGCACCTGCTATTTTCATGTTCATGCTGGTGTTAGCCATGGGTGCTCAGTGCCACCAAAGGGTAAATCATTGTTAGCTCAGGCCCAGGCAAGTATCCAACAAATAGACTCTTGCCCTGTCAGGGTTCTTGCCCTGAGGTAGTCATGCCCTGTACCTTAGAAAGGAAAGATAATTGATGAAATTCAAGAAAAAATAAAATGATTCGGTTCATGTGGTAAACTGTAAAATGTCATGATGTTATTATCAGATTTATTATCAATGAATTTACATACTTTGCTACATTAAGTAAATTGAGAAGATAGGATATTTGTATCTTTCTTTCTGAATTTCAGATTGACCCTAATATATTTGCTGTTTCTACATGCAACTACTGTATGATTCTTTAAATGTATATTTGAGCAAAGATATTGATTACAGATTAAACACATGGAGCCTTGAATTGATACTGATAAGATGTTTTGGGCAAAACCTTCATGATTGTCCTGCAATCTGTTTAATTTTTTAGCTTGTGCTGGTTGTGGCAATGATATCAAGACTGGCCAAGCACTCTTAGCTTTGGAAAGACAATGGCATCTGTGGTGTTTTACTTGCAACAAGTGTGGCTGCCTTCTCTCTGGGGAGTACATGGGAAGGTAAAACAAGTCAACGCGAGTTTCATAAGTTTACCATTTATAAGATAATGTATTCCGCTTTGCAAAACAGAGCTAAATTTTCTTTTCCTTCCTGAAGCACTTTTTTCTTCTTACATACTTTGTTCTTCTTTCTCCTTATACCACCCTATTTTATCCCGCTTCCTTTCTCTCTTTTCTTTCCCTTCTCCCTCCCTTCCTTAATTTCTTTTCCTGAATCGTCCCTTCCCTCCCATTCCCCTCTGTTTTTTCCTTTCTTCCTGCCTTCATGGTAAGTTTGAGCATTTCAGCTACCTTACTGGTAACACCACTACCACTCTACTTCATTTTTTGAGCCCTATTACCATGTAGAAATAACTGAAATGGGTTTCTTTCCATGTATTGTTCCAGTGGTGAGAAATTTTTATATCCATGTTGTTATGACATCACATGCAGTACCAAAAGAACAGAAAATTTAGATTAGACTGCTAAGCTATTATTGATGAAGGGTGGCTCTGTTGCCTTTGCTTTTCTCTTGCTTCTTTATCTGAGTTTGCCTATGAGATGGCCCATTCTCCAAAGGTAGGAAGGATCTATGAAGCAAAGAGCAGCAACCACTCAATAAATCAGCTATTACACTATTCAAATCAGTTTTGAAACATATCTCAACAAAGGCCGCATCATTTAGATTTCTAGAAATGTTGAAGTCACTGTAGCAAGCTTCTATGCGTCATTTCATAGACTCATTCTTCTTTTGAATAATGCATCTGCTTGTAGGCTATGTATTAGTCAGTCATGACAATAAACATGTATACATTACAAATAGGAGATTTTTAGCTGGTTTTAAGATAAAATGCTTTTATGATTAGCAAAGCCAACGAGTAATATATCTGCGTGTCATAAGTATTCATATATGATCTAAAAGTTAGATTTAGATTGTTTGTCATTTCAGAGATGGAGTCCCTTTTTGTGAGAAAGATTACCAAGATGAATTTGGTGTGTCCTGTGCTGGGTGTGGAGGCTTTATTACTGGAAAAGTTTTGCAGGTTGGTCTCATTCGTATTATCCCTAAATTTACATTGACTTTGCTGCTAAAACATAGGTAAGTTGTTGAAAGGCCTCAGGATGACAAAGTTATGTTGCAAATGACTTTTGAAATGATATATACAGAGAGCTTGAAAGATCTTATGCTAAAGTTTATATGCTCATTGAATGCCCAAAAGGCTGACTTTCACTGCAATAGTTTTGTTTGGTGTCTACCATGCTTGCCTGGTGGGCCTTTGTTAAACAGATAAATACTGGTTGCTGAGCCAAAGTGCTGTAAGTGGAGTTGACCATCGTTTAGAAATGTCTAATGGCAACAAAACTGACATCATGTTGGATAACACTAAGATATGCAGCATGCCACAGTACGAAATTTGTCATAAAGATCTATATATAAATGTGAGGATCACTGATATACTAGTAATAACTATGGAGTTTTTGGCTGCGTCTTTTGTCTGTTCTTTCCCTTGTAATTGTTAGATGCATTTGTTCCTAGGCCGGTGAAAAGCATTATCATCCACAATGTTCACGTTGCGCAAAATGTGGTCAGATGCTTGGTGAGGGAGAAGAAATGTACCTCCAAGGTAAATGAATTCTTGTCTCATCTCCAACCCCAGTATAATTCATATATTGAAATCATTACTCGTAACTAGACCTAAATTTCGACGGCAATCTGCATACATCCATCTTCGTCAGTTTCGAAAGACATGACGTGAAGGTTAAAATGCGACTTAGTTGAAAGGAATATGATATCATTTTTGTATCAGTTATGCAGAATATAGATTAGAGGAGCACTGGCAGTTTCTGATTAGATTTCTACGGAATCCTCCGTAATCGCCCTGGTCACTAAATTTATTTCTAGCAAACGCAGCTTGAGCTGTTTAGTAAGGGACATTGGAAGGGCAACTTTGTTGGGAAATGATAGATTCTTTCATGCAGACCATGGAAGGCTGGATTTTGGGCATTACATGCCTCGTAATAATGTTTGAGATGATTAGAGACAGGGACATAACTGTCAAAGACAACCAGAAGATTTAAACATTGCTAGATAGCACATTTATAATGTACAGTTTGAATACACGTAATAGTGAAATGTGTGAAGTGTGAATACAGACGCTCTCTTTTTATCAGGTTCAGAGATCTGGCATCCACAGTGCAGTGATGAATACCAGCGAGAGGTAAGTACTATTCAACTGACTGAAATTTTGGTTAATGAATCTAAATTGTTTATTGCATAAGACGAAAATAAATGTCTTGATGAATCTGTATTGACAGTGAGTTCGAAACCATAATTTTCAGTATTTGACTACCTCATTACAGTGACTGCTTTTCTTGTTTCCTTTTACCCTACCTTAGCTTCATTTCCTTTTCTTGACAGCCTTATTTTTCTGTACCCAGGCAGAAGAAAATGAAAGGCTTGCTTACGAGGAGCAACAGGCACGTGAGGAAGAGGAGAGAAAGGAACGTGAGAGACAAGAGCTTGAAAAACAAAGAAAAGAGCAGGAGGAACGGGAACAACGTGAAAAAGAGGAACGTGAAAGAGCAGAGAGGGAAAGGATAGAAAGAGAGAGGGCTGAATGGGAGAGAGCTGAGAGGGAAAGGGTAGAAAAGGAGAGGGCTGAGAGGGAGAGAGCAGAAAGGGAGAAGGCAGAGAGAGAAAGGGAAGAAAGGGAAAGAGCTGAGAAAGAGAGGGCTGATAGAGAAAGGGAGGAAAGAGAAAGGGCCGAGCGAGAGAGAGAGGAGCGTGCTAAAGTAGAGCAGAAATTCTACAGGAGACCACCTCCAGAGTCGAAGTCTACCGAAAATCTTGCTTACTCAGGTAACTTTGTGCATCAAAGTTTATTTATGTATTCTGAAAGAGTGGGCTTCAAAGAGCACAGTATTTCGATCACTTTGCCATTGACAGTATCAAGTAGAGTGCATATATCCTGGTGATATTGATAAGCAAATGGGCATATTAGAATACTGCATAAAGATTAAGAAAGATTTTCAAAAATATGGACTCTTACTTTAACTTTCAATTTCATTACATCAGAACTACAATCCTCGACAAAACCTCTCATCACAGACTAAGATGTCAGCATTTTCGACAAAAATCACAGTGCCTACTACTTCATCTGAAATATTTTGTAAAGTTTCTTCCCCCAAGGCAGTGTTATTTGTTTTGACTCAGGACTCGCCTTACGTGATGTTTTCCAATTTAGGAAAATCAGTTACATTTACTTTGAAGGGGGGAGGGGTTAAGGAGGGTATTTGCTCTTCAGATCTATTTTTCCCATTTCTGAATTCCGTCTCAAATTAGATTTCACACGAAATTTGCGATAACCCAAAATTACTTACAGAAAACCCTTCAGTTGTTGTTGTTCGCAAGAACTTTCATGTCACATCTCATTTTTTCTACATAATTTGATAGAATGTTAAAATCTATATTACGGTTTACACTACCAACAAGAATGACTTTATAATACTACTGGGAGAAATATCCCCAGGAAGCAAAAGGCCATATCCACCCCAAATGGCTAAGTCTCATTTGAGACAGACTATAATAGGCCTTTCAGCTGTTCTTCAAAAGCTCCTGAATTGAACGATGTTTTGATGCTTTTTGAAGAGTTTTTGAATGTACACAAAAGGAATTCTAACGCCATTCAATCGAACCTTTCTTTAAAAGTGGATAATAATATCACTCCATCCGGACTCTTTTGTCGAACAGCCAACACGTTTATTTCTCCTTTTCCCCACAGCGAAACCATTTGGAGCACAGAAGACAACCCCAGGCTCGATTTCAATCAACTTTAAACCAAAGGCAACACAACCATCAGCTGGCAGATGGAAGCCACCCGAGCCATCAGAACAATCAAAAACCGCTCCATTATTCCGCCCATCTCAGTATCCTCGAACAGAATCACCTAGACTAACCGACCCTCCTGCGGCAACCACCAAGACGACAACTGAAATCAAAACATATAGTGTTAGAACTGAGGAAACGAGAAGCTTGTCACCACCAACAACACAAGAAGAGAAACCCCCTGTCCAGAATGGATTTAACAAGGCGTCTTCCGTAAGCAGTGATGAAGGTATGTGATATCTTTGCTATTGCTTCAGTGGGGTTCATCCGGGGGAGGTACTCATATATTTTTTCTGTACGGGGACGTGCCGCTGAACAGGGTATCATTTTCAGCATTTGCGCTCCGTGAATATGATTTGAATTGCTTGGATGGTAACATTTCTACATTTTCCTATAGATTTCTTACAAATTTCCAGGGCAGGGCACAATTTTGTCTGAAGAAACTCAAGGACAGGGTATTGTTTAAGAACCTTTCGCTCCGGGACAGGGTATCATTTTCAGGAATCTGACTCCTGGACAGGGTAGCTTTTCAGATTTTCCAGCGGCACCTCGTATGTTGGCAATCCAAGTACCCCCCCCCCCTCCGGGGGTTCATCTTCGTAAAACTCCATGTTGTATTTCTTAAGTGGAATGGTAAAGAGGCTTATTAATTATTAGAACGTCTGAAACCACCGCACCCTAAAGTTGATAAAATTTTGAGAAAACGATGTCCCAAAATTTGCAGCTGTTTAAAATGTATACCCTAAAATTGTGACAACAATCCAAAATTTTAACCAAGTATGTGAAATCTTATCAAAATCAATACCCTAAAGATCTATTCTTCTAAAATGACCCCCCAAAATTCTTGTCTATTTGTGATTTTACCAAAAATGACTCCCTACAATTATTTTTGTGCCTGAAAAAAGGCACTCCCAAAATAGGACATCCCGCACCGGTATTATGCTAGTCACCCTCCCCCCAGGGGGGCTCTTTAGTTATCTGCTGTTTATGGTGCATATGCAACCTCGATTCGAGTGGGATATCTTTAAGTTGTTTTACTCTTTGCAAGTAGAAGCTTTTAATCTTGCAAATGCCCTTAAGCCAATTTTCTATCTTTTAAGGTGCTCCAGCCAGACCGCCCCCACCTCCCACCAGAGGGGCGGCTAGTCAAAACTGGAAATCCCGCGTTTCCACGTCTTCTTACTCAATGAAGAGAGCGACAAGTCCACCTTCAACACAAGAACCAAAAAATGTAAGTTGAACATGTCTCAGAACTGGCATTTTATTCATTTATTGCGTCCAAAAGGTATATCAGAGATTGGTCCGAGTAGTTCGTTATTTGAAGGCTACAACCCCCAATCGAGATCATTTTGCCCCTGTTGGAGGAATCTTCGGATTATTGTCGGAAGAAGTTTGGCAAAAGTAACATATAATAAAGTAAAGAAAATTGCATTTTTTAGCCATTCTTGCCCCCTGTCGGAAGTTCTATCCCCGCTATCGGAAAATTGCTGGCACCAACCCTTGCTTTAAAGACACCATTTCTCTCTGGAATCTTATTCCTTGATTTACTGGGACAATTATCAGACGTAAAGCAGCCAGCAATTTATGACAGTACAGTTCATGCAATTTCAAGAAACAGCTGCTGCCTCTCTTGGAAGAATAAGAACTAATCGGAACAAGCACTGACGGTATCTTCAGAAAGACACAGTTCATTCATTCATGCCATTCAACTGTATATGTTCTTATTGCAAGATTTGATACAGTAAATCTACATGTATAAGAACATACTTTTTTGAGAGTCAGGCTGAATTAGGCCCTCATTTGAAAGGCTCACTTACATCTGTTTCAGAGTATGAAGGTCCTTAAACCTATTTCTATGTCCTTAAAGGCTCTTATTTGAAGGCTTTTTTCATGAAATTTTCATCAAACGATTCTCAAAGTACTCACAACCGAGAGACTTATAAAACCCCTCATTTTTTCAAGCATCGTTATTATCAACTTTATGTCTGATTTTAAGCGTACAAATAACAAGGGAGGCTATTGAAATTTAAACAGCTAATCAAAATTAACGTTATTCTTCTTGTGATAAAAGGTATTAATTTATCAGATTGAAACAGGTTCTGAATTAGAATTTGCGAAATTCAGAAAATATATGCAGGTTCTTATTTTTGTAGGTTTTTATATGCCGGATGTATTGTACGGCTACCGTTAGACATAGTCAGCAACTGGTTCTGTAAAGTCTTTGCAATATTCCCTGACTGTGTGTATAAAAGATCACAGTTCATTCATTCAAACTATGCAGTTTTATATATCCTCAAAGATTATATGATTAAGCCTTTAGAGTGGGCGTTTCACCTGCCGTAGTTTCAAACCTATATTAGAGGTTCTAGTGAGGGATTTATTTTATATTATGTATGCAATCTTGCGTCGGTTTTACTTTTAAGCTTTATTTCGCTGTTAAAAAGTCTAAGATGTTGAGTCTTACTGATGACCTACTTAGTCTTTGAACTGTTTCTGTGGCTTTTAAGCTTCGAGAAATTGAAGGCATAAGGATTTTTGCCGATTGATTTACCGCAAGTCTTTGAGAAGAAAATTTTTCTGTACTATCTTAGGTATACAGTATGGAATTACGTTCAATGCCTTGCGCAGTATCTTTTCAGCTTTTCCTGATATGATTTCACTTGCAAATTCAGGGGACCAAGATGTAACGATTTGTTTTTATATAATTGTAATATAATGATTTGCAAGACACCATGTGTGGCAAAAGATTCCGTCTTATTTTCTTTTTGCATTCTTTGAACAGTAAACCCCCTACCCGTCAGCCAAGGTTGCTCTTCAGAGGGCTTCCCCGGGCCTTCCCTTCTTACTCGACAACTCGATCCGTTTTCAAACTCTGGTTGTTCTGTCACTGGCAAAAGACCGACAATAGCATTGGGATTTTTAAAAGTGAAAAAATTTAAAGATGGATCAAACAGAGGGGCAGATCACTTCAAATATCTCTCACACTTTTGTAGTAAATCCTGAAAAGACCTATTAATCCTAAAGCCTCGTTAAAACGCTCTCAACATTGCACTGAACATCACTCAACATTTGTAGAGCAATGTTTATGATGTTGAGTGGTGTTGAGTGAGGGTGTTAAAACGCTCTCAACAATTTGACTCAACATTTACTCAGCGATGGTTTAGATTTTAACAATTCTTCTTGGTTTTTAGCTTTCTTCCCCCTCGACATTAGTTGTCTGATAGCTTCTCTTACTGCAGGATTTCAGGCGAAACGAGCCAATAGCAAGATCGATCTGCTCTTCTTCAGAAGTCTTGTTGCTTGTCTTGTATAATCACATCTTCTTATTCGCGTTCACCGCCAACTGCATCCATGCGTTCGTAGCGATTTGCCATAGTGATTCATAAACTTCGACTTCTCTCTCACCTACTTGGACTAAGGTCCCGATATGTTTTGAACTCTCCTTCGTTATCGTTCTTTGGCACGAAAAGAATGAGTCTGGTGCGCTTGCGCCGACTGAACATCGCTGGATAGGGTGTTAAAACGCTCTCAGCATCGCTCAACAACACCTAGAACAATAGAAATGTTGAGTTGACCCACTGAACATTTTTGACTTCTTTCAAACTCCGCTCAACATCGATTAACACCGCTCAACATCACTGAACATCACTCAACAAGGTGTTAAAACGCTCTCAACATTTGCACTCTCCAAATGTTGAGCGATGTTCAGTGAATTGTTGAGAGCGTTTTAACGGGCTTAAATTCTAAAACATCCTTTAAAATCCCATGAATTTTCTTAATGAAAAGTCTTCACAAAATCTTGGAAATTCCGAAGAAAATCCTGAAAATCTTCGA
This sequence comes from Aurelia sp. 4 Dawson et al 2005, assembly GCA_964019985.1. Taxonomy (NCBI): domain Eukaryota; kingdom Metazoa; phylum Cnidaria; class Scyphozoa; order Semaeostomeae; family Ulmaridae; genus Aurelia; species Aurelia sp. 4 Dawson et al 2005. Next base: position 926,083 of record OZ026503.1, on the reverse strand, counting down.
AAATCTAAAATAACCTTACAGCTTACATCAAAGAATGGTACTAGTTCTTAAACAGTCTTTCAATGACTCTTTGAAATCTCAAAATTGCTTACCCCCTTATAAATTTGGCAAAATCTTGAAAAATCTTTAAAAATCTTGAAAACTTTCTGACAATTTCTAAAATCTAGAAATTTCAAGAAATATTTTTTAAAATCTAAAACCTTCCAAAGAAAGCAAAAAACCGTTTACTCATCCTGCATGTATGGTTTTGTACAAATTCTCTTAGGCTTGCACACTACCAGAACACCATCACATACGTACTTTTATAGATTTGTGTGTTGTTATTCACATTTCCTATTTGTTAATTTGTTTATGTGTTAATTCATTCATTTGATATATTTCAGGATAGTGCATACCCTACTGTAAATGTTGAAATTGATGTTCGATCTGCTAATAAACCAATGTCCTTCGTCGATTCTGCTTCGAGAAGGAACGGTAAGATAAACATATTAGTGTTTTGTAACTCTTTACAGTAATATCCACATATAACAACCTACAATCTTCGACAAAATATGTTGAGAAAAATCTGCACCCCCTTCCCCGCCGTTTCCCCCGTTCTGTGTCGGTAACTTTGAGCTACAGTTTGCTGTTGTGCTCCAAGACAACCAACATTGAATGGGGGAGGGGGACTGATAGCGGGGCATGAGCTCCAAGGGCTGTCACCTGCTGTTTGCACTCCGTGGAAACGGTTATTTTTCTCAACAATTTTGTCTAGGATCATACCTTTTTCAAACCGAGTTGTTTTGGTTTTATGTAGTGGAAAAATGATATTTATGAAATCAAGCTGTGTGGGCTCAAAAATGTTCTCAGACAGTTATCTTGCAATATTGTTCCTTTTTGCAGTCGTTCTTATGTCCCTATTTAAATCCAAATGTTGTGATATAGAATGGAACATTAACAGTGTGGTGGAATCGGACGTTCGTACGGGTCTTTGATGATTAAGGAGCAATAATAAATCATTTTACTTATAAATACTTGATAATGTCTTTCACTGTCACAAATGAATTTATCTCAGTGCATGTTTTCTCCAAAAAGAGAACCAAACACAAGGATATGAGGGTACCTACATAAAGGAGTAGAGATTAAGGATTTTAGGATGTGCAGGTCCTTGCGAGGAAAGTCCTTAAATGCAGGTTTTTGCTGTATATAAAGAATGACCTTAATAATGAAGTTGCATATTTTGATAAAATCTAGTTATTCAAAGAAAAGAGAGAAACTGCCCTAGTATTTTAGAAATCCACTGCAATGGCTGTTCATATGTCATTTGCTTGTTCCTATGTATCATTCGAAAGTAATTTTGGGAACACCAATAAACTAGGCTTATGGAAGCATTATCTTGGTCCTTCTGCTTGATGTGACTTCGTGTCACGAATCCATCATACTGGAACAACACAGAGTTGGCAGCTTTCCGCATTCTAGCTAGCACTTGCCAGGGAGGGGACTTGAATGGCCAACCTTCAGATGGTTGCTTGGGTTGAGTGGCCGTGCGGCTTCGATAGTTTTCGTCAGGCGACTGAAGTTATACTGTTTTCGTAAGGCCACAACCGGATGGGTGACCTCGGAGGCCTGAGCTCGCAATTCATCTCGCTGTCCTTCGAAAGGGACATTAAATTAGGCGTCCTTGCCTGGATGCGGCATGCATAGTGGGCCTTAATTAGCTTTAAGTAGCTAGAAATCCTGGCATCCCTCTTCTGATCAAATCCTACCACTAGATTGGTTGGCCAGTGTGCTTCCCATTAGCAATCCCTGTTAGTCTAGTACATCAAAATTTCCCTTTGGTAATGATATTTTTCTGCACTAAGTTAGAATCATTATGAGTGATAAAGTCTCTAGTATCTTACCATAGATCTGAGATACCTCTAAGTAGTTACTCGAGCACAAGAGTTATAAATACCAATGTATTATCTCATTTTATCGCATGTTTACTTGATTTTATTCCTCTTTGATGTTTCAGATCCATATCAACCGGATTCTAAAGTAAGTCACTTTAAATGTTCTTTTTCTTTTTGTCATTTTATTTTCATCAAAGATAATTTTTATTTCATTTTATTGAATATTCAGCCACAGCAAAATATCTGTAGAAATAGGCCTTGCGCTGGGAGGCCAAAGACAAAGAATATCATGTAGAATTTGGGTGTCCTAATGGTGTCCTAATGTAAATTAATAATTTATCTGATTCGTGATCCAGGCTATTTGGCAGCCCTAGAATAGAATTTCATTGTTTTGTTTTGATTTTCTTGTAGACGAATATTACAATAAAGAGTGTTTCAAAAACAACTGATGATACAGTAAGTTGCGAATTTTTTGCATTTCCTTGTCGTTTACCGCTTTATCCTTTGTACTGCGTGCACACGACGCCCAAACAATTTGAAAACGGTGTTAGAATTTATCTGTCTCGTTGCAGAGCGTAGAAAAATGTTCTGTTTTCATCATTTTCGAGTATACACACGATGACGTTTTCAAAATCTATCGTTTTCAAAATCTGCCGGCAGATAATGTGCCGTTTCCGTGTGAATAGGAGACCTATCCGTCACATTTTTTGCCGTTTTCAAAGTGTGCCGGCATCCAGTGAACACAATCTTAGTAGTGAAATAGAACTGCTACTTTGATGTGGCTATACCTGTGAAAAGGTTGTCCTCATGCGGCTACATAATCCTTGGTTTTATTGTACTAATTTTTACAAATTTAGAGTGCATTTGTTGATAGTAAAATTCGATTGGATTTTGTTGCCGAGACTTATCTTTTATTGACTTGCTCCTAATATATTCTTTCGTAGCCTGTTTCAAGCGCAGTATACAGACGTTTACCAAATCGCGATAGGGACCAGTTAAGAGGTAAGTGTGGCTTTTAAACATCTTCAGATGAGTCAGATGTCCTTTTACTTTCAACAGTGATTTGTCTTTAAGGGTTACTTTCATGCAACTGATTGACTCCCTAAAACAATGGCACCCCATTGTTGTTCTGACAGGTGGGCCACTGTGTGCATCAGAAAAAAATGGCATTTTAGTGACCAATACTTCGCGCCATTGTGTTTTGGAGCTAACCATCTGCTTTACAGTATTCGTTTACAGTCTTCCTTTACATTATACAATCTTTCTTTGAGTATCTTGATGTCTGAGGATTTTCAAGTTGCAGCTTTAGAGCGACATCATTATCCGAATCTTACGCCAAAACGCGAAGAGTTCGTTAAAGGAGAAGTACTATGAATCTTTTGCAAAAGGGTAAATGCTCGTGACAGATTTAATATCTGCTTATCTTTGTGTTGAAATCCTTGTTTCTTAATTTGTAGAGCACCGAAAATCGCTGCCAGCAATGCCGGATTACAGCAATGCATCTGAGGTACTGCTTTCATCCATTTTATCTTTTTCTAATGATTTAGCTGTGCTGAGTGTCTGCTTCGAAACGATTGAAAATACTTGTAGGGACATTGTACTTCGTGAATTCAACAACTCATTTTTACATAAAGCTTGTTTTCGTAACAGGTGAAACCAGCTTATGTCGAACACAATGCATTCTCGTTCGAATGTAATTCCGGTTTCCCAATGGAAATCTAAGTTTATCTTTGTGTGGCTGAAGTTTGCATGTTGCATCATGATTATAATATCATGAAATTGCGTAGTGTGAATATTAGCATAAATCATGATACAAAGCAAGGTTCACATTCACACGATCGTCTGCAAGATGAAGTCTTTATTCAGAAGAAGTGATTTTGATATTGATAGTCATGCAGCATAGTAATGTGACATAATGTAAGTCAGTTTCAAAAAGTCTATTTTTAATTCTCGTTTTTATCCTTCAGCCCCCAAGAATGAGAGAAAATGGGCCTTCAAGAATTGAAGCTAAAGGTAGTGTATATCCGTTTCTATTAAAACTCTCTGATGTAGTAAGTTTGAGTGACTCATTTTCAAGTTTAATGCACCATTGGCATGGTAAAGTAAAGTAAATGAATGTAAAGTAAAGTAAAGTAAAAGTAAAGAGCTTAGAGCTTCTATCACTATTGTCTGCATTCGAAAATTCTACAGAATGTATCAAAATATCGTTCGATTCAGATTCTCTTACAGAATAGCTGAAAGATCTTTTTTCATGCATTCTTTAAATCTTATTTTATTCATTCATTTATTCATATATTTTTCATCCATTCATTCATTCATTCTTTCATTCATACATTTATTTCATCTATCTATTTATTCATTATTTTGTTTTCATAGCATTCAACCGAAGATCTTTGCCTTCCCTCGACAAGTATGAAGATGTACCACCAGGGCAAAAAGCTTCAACGGTAGTTAACCAAGCTTTATTCTCGCTTCAAGATTCGTACATTAAATTCGTTTAAGTTTTATGAATCAATATAACTACGAGTGCAGTAACAGGCAATTGGTTATTATTTTTGACTCAAAATTTTTGAATAGCCTTAAACAGCAGGACGTACGATAAACTTGTAACCTTAGGGAAACACTGTCAACTCCTGTAAAAGAACAATAATCAAAATATAAGATTAACCTGTAGCTGGAGAGAAAACTGTTCAACCTGCAAGAAAATCAAGTAATCACTTACCAACAACGTTATTACACCAAATTAATGATGTAATGATGTTATGTGATACCGTTGTTGGTAGGTGCTAGACTTGCTCCAAGTCTATTCCGAGATATATCAGCACTAAGGAACGTAGTTACTTCTGCGGGGGCGTAAACCACGCTTTTCCTTCGCAGCATCCTCTACGAAGTTTGCGCCCCCGCAGAAGTAACTATGTTCCTTAGTGCTGATATATCTCGGAATAGACTTGGAGCAAGGCTAGTAGGTGCTTACTTGATTTTCTTGCAAGATTAGCAGGTTTCTCCTGTGTTTTGGTTATTGTTCTTTCACAGGAGTTCACAGTGTTTCCCTACAGGCCACAAGTTTTTTGTACGTCCATGGGTTTAGCTATTATGATGAGTCGGCTATTTAAGGCTATTTTGATATTTCTGACTCCTTGAGAAGTACCTTTTAGTCTGTTACTGAAACCAAAGGGGCATCTACCCTTCATTCACTTTAAATCCTGGCATTTTCACATCGAATTTGGGACATACATGAACGAACGGATGATAATGATTAACATGAATTGATACCGTAGGTGAACAAAGTAATCTTGCTATTTTTCTGTCAAAGAAATGTCATTGATACTGTTATTCATTATAGACATATCCCTACCACGTGTTGAAATCTACAAATTACAAGATGCCCAAAGAAATTGATAGATCTCGACTCGAGGTAATTATTTTCGTTATTATTAACTTCTTAGCTTGCCTCTATTTTATTGATTTTGCTAACATTTGAAATTATACAAAAGTTCTTTGTTGCCCATCTCTGTTAAGCTCCAGCGCTAGTAAGTCTCCTTCCTTGTGAGCCAAAGCTTTGAGTATGCCCACCTCTATTAAGCCCCCTTCACTTAAATCAAAGGCCAGTGGTTACCAAAGATTTTCGATGAAAATTGTGTTGAATTTCTGTATTCGAATCGTAAAATTGTATGTTGATTCCGCATTACAATGGTTAAAAGAACTGAATAGCTATTACATATGTCCTTGTCATTTGACTTATTGAATAAGCAACCCGCGCCCCTCTGATAATCTTCCCTTTTAAGACCCCTACTGGATGCTCCCGAAATTAGGCCCCTAGGGGCTTAGTAGAGCTTTTACGGTTTTCTTATCCACAGCGTGCGTATCTGCGGGGTGAGTGGCCGAGTGGCATATACAGTCTTCGTCAGGTAACTGAAGTTAAGCTTGGTCGAGTGAGGTCAAACTCCGGATGTGCGACCTCGGAGGCCTGATCTCACAACTCACCTCGTCGTCCTTCGGGAGGGACGTTAAACTAGGGGTCCCATGCCTGGATGCGGCATGCACTGTGGGCCTAAATTAGCTTTTAGTAGCTAGAAATCCTGACAAATCCACTCAAAACAAATTGAAAACAAACAAACAACGGAATTTAATTTGGAAGATCACTTGCATGTTTGACTATTTTGTGAAAAAATGCCGCCGTTCTCAATGGAATTTTTATATTTTTTGCAGATGTATTTGTCCGACGAAGACTTCGAATCAGTTTTCAACATGCAGCGCGAAGCATTTTACAAGCAGCCTGCGTGGAAACAAAGAGATCTCAAGAAAAAGGTGGCTTTGTTTTGATCATGATTATCATTATCATTGTCATGGATGAAAGGTCGAACACACATGTTAATTGAAAGAAACTACACGACAGGATGGAAGGGATATAGGGGTTATTGGAACATGGGGTAGAGGGGATCGGGATATTGTCTACCAAGGGGATTATGGAGCAAGAATGAAGCAGAAGAATTGTATGATATGTTTTGATTTATTTCAATGTACAAACGTACAAACAAAGTCGCAAAATCTTGCCCTGAAACCAGTCGGGCAAAACATTCGCTTTGTGCAAGCGAAAGGTGGCTTTTTAGAGAAATCACGAGTTTGTAACGAAAGAAAGAGGATAATTCTACATATCTGCTGTGGCGGATTTTGTTTATATGATTCAGAAGTTGAGCAGAAAGAATTGCAATTATCGAATTTTAATAGTTAGAAAGAAACAATTAAAACTCAGCTCCTGAATCAAATAAACAAAATCTGCGTGACATATCTTTAGATTCACCATTCTTCTTTTGTTGTAAGCACATAACTTCTCTTAAGAACCACCTTTCGCTTGCACAAGGCAACAGTTTGCCCTCCGGTTTCGAGGCAAGTTTTTTAGGCTTTGTTCCTTTTGAATTACTGGTTAAGAGAATCTCCTATGTCATCAGTCACCAATCACTTTGAATTGCAGTATCAGGCAAAAGCAGCTGTTCTTGCAAAACCTGTCCTAGTTGTTAAGTGTGCCAATCGTTGTAGCATCAGCTTCCAATTTTTCGAGTTTGCAATCAAAACATTCATGATGATTTTCCTGCTCCATCTCTCACGGATATCCGTTCGTCAAATGGGAACTATTGTTTAAGCATCTCACGCCATATTCGCAGGGCAAAACTTTTGCATATGGATGTAACTAATTGATATGTTATAATTTACATGTATCGAAATTAGCAGTAAAGAATAATAAAACTTAGATTTTCACCCCAATGTATTGCTCGTTTTAATAGCGTCGAGGCACATTTTCTGTCTCGTTCAATTGCTACCCTGACCATTCCCCCGCGGGGTTGTAGGACCACTACCTCTGCGAAGCCCTTCACACTGATCACATCTACGCCAACAATAAGCCACGTGTGAGTTTACAATGATGGAAGATCCATTTACAGTGGGACGCCTCCGGGTGTTTGCTCAAAAAATATTCCCGGCCCTCAGGCATTTGAGTGGTATTTGAGAATACCAGGAGCTTTCGCTCCTACAGTTATTGGGAATATTTTCATTTAGTCAGTGCCCTGCCCCCTCTAGTTCGCTAAAAAATTTTACCCCATCCCTAGGCAACTATGCGTGAAGTTTTTATAGACTCATAGGATTCCCAGAGGGATGGTCAGGGTAGAAAGTGAACCAGACATAAGTCTCAGTTTGCAAATTTCATGTCCCATTTCGTAACCGGGTACGCACAGGGAAGATAACATGGTGTAGTGTAACGTGCTGTAGGAGAGGACAACATAGGTCCTTGTAGATTGTCTGACATTTGTAGCTAAATGATTAGGTTCTCGTTGCTGTTTAATTGCTTTCAAGACAATTTGAAGACTGAATTTCATACTTATCCTACGCCTCTTGAAGTCCTTACAAGTCGTTTTACACGAGATCAAAATTACCAATAGAATTTCTTGTACGCCCATCCTGTAGTGGCGTCCTTTCATATCAAAATATTTGGTTCTCCTCGCAAATGCTGTCCTACACAACTTTTCCGTAGCAGTTTCGTAGGCAAACTAACATTAACTAGCCTGCGTGCAGCGTCAACAGGCTGACTTTAACACAACTGGTTTTCTGGCATAAATCAATAGAAAATTGAACTTGATATTATTGATTTTAGAGTATTGTCGATTATTATGCATTTAGATATTTGTTGTAGTTGGCACTTGTAATAATTGCATTCGCTGGCACCACTTGTTTGATCGTAAGAAAACCAGTTTGGAAACGTACGCCACCGATTTGTAAGATGAAAGGGAATCGTATTCATTTGAAGCTTGGTTTCCTTTAGCCATTAAATAGCAATATTTGTGCGCGTTGAATCGCGTTTATTTTTTGACTCAAATGGAATCCACTTTATAATTTAAAGCGAAGAATTTGATGCAGTTCAAAATCCGGTTCAGCGCGGCGATAAACGCGATTTAACGCCCAGTCGAAACCAAGGTTGATAACAAAGACAAATAATTCAAATGCAGATTTTTGAGAGCCATTGCTACCTAGGGTCCTTTTCAAGCATGCTGTAATAACAGACTATCTGAAAATCAAATTTTGCCGTAAGAAGCAGAAAATATGGATCGAAACTGCACAAGTTGAACTGACAAAAAAGTCAACTAACTGCAAACTTTAGGCCGGTGACACCATGGATGAGAGGAAACGAAGTGTTTATTCTTCAATAAAATGCATAAATGAATTATACCTTTGTCTTTATCGTTGCATCCGTCTGTCTTTCCTTCTTCCAGTCTCAGTTCGATTCAAATCGGGGCAAAAAATTGCCAACATTTGTTTTCTGTAAAAGCGAAGCTGCCCTGGTTTGCAGCTTTGTGCAACAGCCTTTCTTTTACAGAAAACAAAAGTTAGGCTATGTTTTGCCATGATTTGATTCGAACTGAGACTGCAAGAAGGAAAGGCAGACAGAACCAACGGTATGATTTTTATACATCTTGTTTGAAGGATAAACGTCTTGTTTCCTCTCAGTCATGGTTAAACTTCTGCAGCATGGAGTCCTATCCTCCATAGGCCAAATTTGATTTTCAGACCGTATGAAGTTCCAGCGTTTTTGCGAAAGGACCCTCAGTGATATTGGCTCTTGTCCTTCAAAAATTTAACATTTGGATTCAGATGCCCCATGCACTCCCTCTCTGTTAAGCTCCAGCGCTAGTAAGTCTCCTTCCTTGTGAGCCAGAGCTTTGAGTGTGCCCACCTCTATTAAGCCCCCTTCACTTAAATCAAAGGCCAATGGTTACCAAAGATTTTCGATGAAAATTGTGTTGAATTTCTGTATTCGAATCGTAAAATTGTATGTTGATTCCGCATTACAATGGTTAAAAGAACTGAATAGCTATTACATATGTCCTTGTCATTTGACTTATTGAATAAGCAACCCGCGCCCCTCTGATAATCTTCCCTTCTCTTTAAGACCCCTACTGGATGCTCCCGAAATTAGGCCCCTAGGCAGACAGGACCCTTGGTTCTGGTATAATTGCCATGACGGTTTTGAAGGTGCAACTGCAACAAATGTTTCCGCGGTCAAGAACTGGTGTCTGCTCGTGCTGTTTTGTTTAGTAGTGTTACATCGTACACATCTATTTCGTTGAGCTCGCGTATACATATTTTTGAGCAAAACTTATCAGCTGTAGGTGATTTAACTTTATGTTTTCATTTCTTTATTACTCCGCGATTTATCGTAATATGCAGTCATTGATTTTGTTGATGTAGATCTAATGCGTTCATTTAATCACATCTCTGGTTCGTTTATCTGGCAGAAAGCGATAGACCTTTAAGCTATTCTAAAAATGAATGTGAATCGAAAGATAGCTGGGCACCCTTTATAGAAATGTCCAAATGCGCGCGAGAGTGACAGAAGCCCCAACCCCATTCATTGGAACATTTTGTATACAGATCAGATGGATAAAAAACTCGCTTGATTCAGACGCTGTAGTAGAGTAATCAAAACGTCCGTTTCTGCCAATCCTATCGCAGTGGTCCTGTTATATTAAGGCAGGAAAATGTTGCGATGAAAGTCTCGTATAAACAAAGGAATCTTGGTGGTGCCCCGGCCATTTTAGAATTTATTGGTATTCAGGGTCTTTTTCTTGAACTTTGAAGAACTTAAACACAACCGGACTGAAGTTGAGCAAAATTGAGCAAGATGAGCAAAATTTGACCCAGTAATGGGAAATCTGCTACTTTTTATGGCCACAGCGAAAACAGACCAAAAGGGGTGGCACGTGCAAACTCTGTTTGCTAAGCATGCTAGTTGAAACAGACCCTTCAAAAATAAAATCTTTTTTCGTGTTCGTGGTCAAAATTTTGGCAACCTCTTCGTGGTGACGAGTTCTTATTCACACGTGTCAAAAAAGATACCTGCGCACGCAGGAACAATGGGAAATGGAAAACACTAGTGCCCAGACCTCGAGACCAAGTTGGAATGGTGGTTGCTTGTAGATGAAGGAAAGAGGATTTCGACTCGAGACAAGAAAATAAAGGAAAAGAACATGAAGATATTTATTTTGTTAGTAGCTGTATCTTTAGAGCGATGCTCGGCACTCTATTTTCACATGGGAGAGACAGAAAAGAAATGTTTTCTTGAAGAAATCCCCGACGAAACAATGGTAACTGGTACGTATGATCGGCTGGTTGGCCTAAATGGGCCTAAGTTGTTTGTGAAAACTGAAGTGAGAAGGGTGGGAAAAGACGCATACATGCAAACAAACATAGACGTTGATTCAAAAGTTAGCCTCTCTTTTTACTAAACCTCAAAAGCAAAACAGCAGAAAAGTATTTTGTCTGCAGGTGATTGATGGTGTGGACAGCAGCAGTGTATGTGCCACACAGGGTGCATTCCATGTAAAACTTACGTTACGCCGAAGGTCCTCAAGCCCTGGGCTTTCGTACGCCATGTATTTTCAGGTAGAGAGAAGCTGCTAAAAAATCAAAATCTTATGGTTTTAAGAAACGTTCAGTACTGGCCCAAATCTTAGTTTCTTATCAAAAGAAACTGCTAAAAGACTGAGGACAACTTCACATTCATGCCAAGGTAAGCAGAGTTTCAAACGCTGTCATGCCAAGAACCGATTTTACTGAAGAAATGATGCTGCTACGGCGACAAAAACGTCGGGTCTACGCTGAAGATCTTCAGGCTTAAATGCATGGAATGCACCCTGGTGTATGTGAGCTTGCCGCTCTTGTGGGCTAACCTTTTTTGGCCATGTGAAAACAAAGTTTCTTCTGCCATTGATCTGCATGTTAGTAACACAATTTGAAATGGCAGAAAATTCACTGTTAACAAAGTCCTTGCAATTTCATAAACAAAGTGGTTACTTTAGGGGCAGACACTTTCGCAGGCAGAAAGTTTCCCGAGATAAAAACATCGCAAAATCGAGGGCATAAACTTTTGCGAATGATGTTTCTTCCAGCAAATTTCATGACAAAAACTTCCGCGATAGAGAAAAAAAGATGCATTATTGCGTGAAAAAACTTTTGCGACTGAAGAAAAGAGAGGGGAAAACCCAATTTCTATTCATTTTCAGTACTACCCAAAGTCACGATGACAATTTACAAGGTTTTATAGCCCAAGAGACTAAAGATTGGAGTGATTAAGGACAGCAACGCAAAAACTTGAAGAAATGAAACAAATTGGATAGAAAAAACGTTCATGAATGGAGGATTTTCTATAATTTCGCTAGCAAAAACTTTCACAAATTTTGAATTTAGATCATGCCTTTGGCAAAAACTTACACGAAAAATGCCAAAAAACGCGAAAATCGTGAAACTTTCTGCCCACGAAAGTTTCTGCCCCTAAGTAGAATTGACAAAAGAAATGTATCTAAGCCTAGATAATCAATCAGCCTTTTTGGTCTGCATTACCATTGAAAAATGTTCAGATGGTGTCTGGCAGAAGTCTGTTTTCAAACTACGCTTCTGGCCCATGTGAAAATTCTCTGCCATTTTCAAACTGTACCGGCATCATTGCAAATGTGTAGGCCCATGAATTTATGTACCTGCTTGATTTTGCAGGAAAATACAAGACACAGCTCTTTGATGAAACAAACAATGACTTCATGCCTGCTAGCCCTGGAATTGGAATGCATGTTGAAGTGACAGATCCTGACAAGAAGATCTTATTATCAAAGTATTATGCTTCTGAAGGACGTTTCACTTTCACATCTCATACCCCAGGAGAGCACACTATTTGTCTTCACTCTAATTCTACTAAATGGAGTTTATTTGCTGGTGGAAAGCTTGTGAGTATATGTTCAAAGTATTATCTCCTTTTTTTGTCTAGTTGTTTTTCTAGAAAAATTTCCCTGATTGCAATTGGACAAAGATAAACAGGTAACTAAATAAAACTATATACAAGCACTTTGATATGAACTGAAATCAAGAATGACACTTAGTAATCACGCAAAGATAATTCAGTGGAACAGACACTCTTTGGAGATTCAGTTCTACTGACATTCTATTGCCTGATAACATTCTATTCTTGAAATGGCTTTGTTCAGTTCATATCAAAGTGCCTATAATTTGCTTTTAGTTATGTTTATTCTCTTTCCACAATTTGTTGCTATGTTAAATTGCTGTTGATGTTTTATCCTTTGTAATCTAGGTTTATAGGTAGGCCCCAAATTATTATAAGATTTGTTCTGATAAGCAGAAGTGAAATGTTGGCATGTATCTTTAAAAATTTCAATCGAAAGTTTGCATCTGTTCTCAGTGTTTGTTAGTCCTCTACTGCCTATTCATGAACAAGGAAAGACCTTGTCTTTTGATTTGTTTTTTGCAAACACAGCTGAGAAATCAAAACCAGATGGGAATCTACAAGGAAGCATAAACGCATGTCGTAGACATTTGCAAATCAGAAAGATGGCACATTAATTTTTCTCATCATTTATCTGCTGAATACTTTGAATACGATTTAGGGGAAGTGCCAGGATTGCATTTTCCATCCTCTTATTCAATGAGGCTTAAAATTGTTTTAATTGGAGACATTTCCCATGGCATGTAATTTTGGACAGACTGTAGTTTTTAATTTCTATATGCAGATTGCTTCAGTTTAGTCATATCTTTTTGTTCCTTGTGGTGTCATGGATCTTTTAGCTATTCTACAAAAGAGCCTGGATCAAGCTATATTTTTATACAATTTTATATGCGTGGTTCGATAGAGTGGCATTAGAATTTCCGCCCGCTTGGAAAATTCCGTTGACTGAAAATTACCCTTTAGAGCTTCGATCGCAAGTGTGCACTTTGGAAAATTCTACAAATTTTAATGAAATATCGTTTGATCCACATTCGCTTTCAGCATAGCTGAAAGGTCTATTCCAGTAGTATTGTATCATTGTATGTTGATTTTATAAAGTAAAGTAGCTTGTAAATTTATGGTGTAATTTTTAGATGATATAAAAAAGATTCAACAATGCCATGTGTTAGGTTCAACTTTTTAGACAGAGGAAAGTGAAATTCATTAATGTATGGGAAGATGAGATCTGAGCCATGAATGGAAAGATTGTTTATTAAGCATCATAGTTTGACAATAGACCTACAGACTTTTTAAACAACAGACCTACTGTTCTAGCATTTTTCAACATTGTTCCATACCAGAGATCTATGGCGCAACATACTAGTTTGTAGTATGGATCTTGGGACCTACCTAATAAAATAGTATTTAGTCCAATTTTTTGGGTGGATGCTTTACCCTTGCAGACTTTTTCTGCAGTCAAAGGCAAAGGTTCTCAACACTATGCGTCATTGGTTTGAATGTTGGCTTGCTTATCCTATAAAACACTGCTTAAACAAATTCAAGGTCAGATTCAAACACAATCTCAAATTTGAAACCCCTTGTGATCTTTAACAAGCAGTGCCTCTGAATTCAACTGCAGAATGCTCTGTCATGCTGATTATTGTGAAGCTTTTCAACATGTAGAATATTTGTCTGCTTGGAAAAAGTGAAAGGATTTTTTAGCATGATAGTACAGTAGTATCAAAGATAAATTAAATGAATTTTTGGTTTAAATTTTGCAGAGAATCCATCTGCAACTACTGGTTGGTGAACATGCAAATGATTATCCTCAAATTGCTGCCAAAGATAAACTCACAGAATTACAACTTAGAATGAGACAGTTGTTGGACCAAGTTGATCAAATTACAAAGGAACAAGCATACCAAAGGGTAAGTCAATGTTTCTCTTTCAAATTTTCACACACAAAAATTTCAAATTTTCGCACAAAAAAACATTTTTAAACCCTTGTAGAAACGTTTTTTTTTTTGCCTGTTCAGTTATGAAAGCAACATTTCAGCATATGTCTTTAAGTTACATTTGAAAATCATGCTACTGATGAAATTCTTCTAATTGATAAATTTCCTAATCAGAAACCATGCTTCCAATGAGCTGTTGAATATTAGGTTCTGTGTAAACTGTTAATTCAGATTCAGTGTGCTTTATATTGTAGTATATTGTCTGTCAATCTGGTTTGAAATGTTTTTTGTGACCAGTCTGAAATGGTCATAGTTTCCAGTCATGTGCCACACAAAGTTTTTTTTTATCCATAAAGAATGCTTACAATACATGTTCTTACATATAACACTACTAGGACAATACACAAAAAAAACGAAGAATACTTGTAAACTAATCACTGTACGCTAACTACAACCTAAATCAATCACAATGAACGCTTGCGGCAAAAGGACTGTGGGAAAGGAGTTTCAGAACAATTTCCCTGCTTCCTACCGAATTATGTCAAATTTGATCAATGGATTAATTGCAGAAAGCCAGGGTTTTCATTGGAAGATTATACCACTGTCTTTTCCGCAACCGTTCATTTCCAGTAATTAAGATAATGTTATTTTAATTAAAGTTATTTTGACTGAATTGAAGGTATTCTTGCTTCTTCGTTGGTATTAAAGATCAAATTATTTGATTTCTGGGTTACTTAACATCTGTCTAAGAATTCTGGAAGACCATACAGTATGTACAACAAGCCAAATTGCAATTTACGGGTGGTTAGTTGAATAACATACCACTGACTAACTTGTAAAAAATAGATTATCAGAAAGTTACTGAATCATTTAGATGAAATCCAGAGGAAAAATTCAAAATTCAAAATTTCTTTCTACAGTACCGAGAAGAACGATTCAGATACACAAGTGAAAGCACAAATCAAAGAGTTTTATGGTGGGCTATTGTTCAGACTGTTGTCCTTCTTGTAACTGGATTCTGGCAAATGCGACATCTGAAAGGATTCTTTGAAGCTAAGAAACTAGTTTAAATTTGTTTTAATGTCATGTTTTGAGACGTTAGCAAAAGTAAGTAAACAATCTAAAAATGTTGTAAGGCTGAGTCAGTTGACAACAATATTAATTTTTTTGCTTTGCTGTAAAGGAATGAATCTAATTTATTAAAATGTATGTGTGCTGTGAAATTTTCAGCTTCTCTTAAGAACATATCTTTGAACATTATTAAGACCTTGCAACATTTTTAGAACATAGAATTCAACTCTTTTTCGTGCCATAGATTTTCACAAAAATTAAGTCACACAGATCTCCCTTTGTAATGTTTTGAAAGAACTGTTGAGGAGATTTTTGTGCATTGCATTCTCCAAAGATATTAGTAGATGTTACCACATCCCAAAGTCTATTCTCAATCCTTGTCATAAAACCTTTTGCTAAATATTGAGACTTGTGAATTTAGAATATTTCTTGTATGAGTTATTTGTTTGCCTGTTGGAAATGGCATTCTTAATTGTTTTCCCTTTCATCAGTATGCCATTAGGCACAAGTCTCCTAATCATACTGTTACCTCAGAGAAACACAGTTATATTTCAGCTTCCGTGTTCGTTAATACCAGATACCAAGTGAGCCTGAATAGAGTTTCCCACTTTTGAACATTCATAGCACTAAGAGTCAGTGGTGGATGAATTTATGGGGGCAAGTGGGGGCAACTGACCCCCCTCTTCAGGATGAAGAGTCAGCTTGGCACCCCCTTGTCAGCAAGAAATGCGCCCCTTTCTATGACCATAACAAAATCGTTGTAACTATATGTTTCGATTAGAATGTGAGGGCAACATATGAATATCAAGTCATTATTTAGTCCAAAAATATGCCCCACCTGACCCCTAATATACTTTTAGCCCCCCTTGTACAGGTGGGCCCCCATTCAACTTCAGGCTGCATCCACCCCTGCTTCACTTTGCTAGTGGATTGGAGTGAACTAAATTCTGCTTAATTGCCAAGAGACTGCAGTATTCTAGAAATTTTATCTTGCATTTTTAGGATCATGGGAAATATCGATGAATTCAACTTTACAGCCCTTTCATGATTGCAAAATGCCTGAAAAAACCCCATGACAATCAAATGCCTATGGTTTGATCTTTTCTTTCTGGCTACTTTTTCAGGCATTTGAAACCAAGAAATTTTTTGTAACATCCAATTTACCTTCATTTTCAGTGCTCATAAAGACACAAGAAAATTCAAAAAATCCTTTAGTCTTCCTGCTAACAGGAATTTGAATCATTCAAATCCATCAAGCACCCTTAATGCCATCACCAGGGAGTGGTCATTTTTAATCCTGGGTATCATGGGGGCAAAGGATTTTTGGCAGGGATATGAAACTTGTTCCATTATTTTTGTGGGTGTATGAAGATTTTAAGAGCAATTCTTAAGGGGTAAAAAACTATTTTTCTTGAAAATGTTTTGGATTAAGTCATCAATCAAAGATTGAAAGAAAAGTTAACAGACATTTGGAAATGATGAATCACTTGAACAAGAATGAAAATCATCAGGGACAACTTAGTATCTGTCCATATATCTATGTGTTATGCAGAAAGACTCCTGGATGGGGGTACAAACCATTTTGCTAAAAGATGATGAGGTAGGACAACTTTTTTCTATGTTCAAGATGGGGTATAGAATTTTCTCTAATTGTGCAAAATTATCCTCTGCCCTGGTACTCATGATTAAAAATGACTGCTCCCAAGCTTTTCTTAAATGGGAACTTGTTTCTGGCTCATCCTGTAGCCTTATGGCCCTGTCATTAGCCAAATCAGGTTTGATGATGTTTTTACTTTGTTACAACGCATAATACTGCTGTTATCACTACACTACAATCTATTTTCCCCATGATCATTCTAATACAGGAAATAGACATGATTAAATAGGGGCTCAGGCTCTGATTTCAAACATTCTCTATTGTTTTTCCAAAGGTGCATCCTTTCTATGTACGAGCGCTCCCCTTGGCAAATGTCTATTTTTATTGAATTGCAGTCATATGATGTACAATGATAAAGTGACTTCTCACATTGCAAAATTTTGAAAAAAGTCATCAAATATTCTTTGAGAATACATCGTTCTTATCTCTTGAAGATATTGAGTTTCTTCATTAACATTTGCAAATTCAGACTTTCAGTTTCTTTTCTCAAAATTTTTGAAAACTTTAACTGAATGTATTGATAAAATTTTAGGAAACTATTGTTGAATTTTCAGCTGTTTATAAATACATTCTTTGGCAACTGGTTGCAAATATTTTATGAGCGAAAACCCATTTTATTGAAACTATGGGAAGTTAAACACTGCAGTCATTTTTCAGTTTATATGCTGCTGCGAGGGAAATCTACGTGTTTCTGCAGAGGAGGTTTGATATGGTAGCTCCTTTGTAATAGCAAAAAGTTTCATCCTTTGCAAAAGAACAACGTAACAATAAAGCACAACTAAAAGATGCAAACAAGCTGAATTTGTAACTTTTCCTACAATCAATGCCAAATCTATCATTAACCATTTTTGTGATTTATAAATCTTTCAAACCTTCATAAACCACTGATCGCTCCAGAATTGTGTGTTTATTGTGCACAATCTTCTCTTCGCCGAACCAGGAGTTTAGCAACAACCAAGTTTTTTATTTTGGAAATGAGAGAGGCAAAAGATACCCTTTGGAAAATGGGAAGTTTTGGACCCCTCAATTATGGACAGAAAGCAAGGTTACATCCTATAAAAATTTTGAATCACTGGACCCCTAGACATTTTTGGCCAAAAACTAAGACTATGGCCTTACTTTTGGCCCGAAATCAGAATTCCCAAAAACACATATTTTTCGCGAAAAACCAAAGGTTATAACCTTACTTTTTGGCCAGAAATCAGCATTTCCAAAAACACCTATTTTTCGCGAAAAATCAAAGGCCATAGCCTTACTTTTTGGCCAGAAATCAGAATTCCCAAAAACACCTATTTTTCGCGAAAAATCAAAGGCTATAGCCTTACTTTTTGGCCAGAAATCAGAATTCCCCAAAACACCTATTTTTCGCGAAAAATCAAAGGGTATAACCTTACTTTTTGGCCAGAAATCAGCATTTCCAAAAACACCTATTTTTCGTGAAAAATCAAAGGCTATAGCCTTACTTTTTGGCCAGAAATCAGAATTCCCAAAAACACCTATTTTTCGCGAAAAAGCAAAGGGTATAACCTTACTTTTTGGCCAGAAATCAGAATTCCCAAAAACACCTATTTTTCCTGAAAAACCAAAGGCTATAGCCTTACTTTTTGGCCAGAAATCATAATTCCCAAAAACACCTATTTTTCGTGAAAAACCAAAGGCTATAGCCTTACTTTTTGGCCAGAAATCATAATTCCCAAAAATACCTATTTTTCGCGAAAAACCAAAGGATATAGCCTTACTTTTTGGCCAGAAATCAGAATTCCCAAAAAAACCTATTTTTCGTGAAAAATCAAAGGCTATAGCCTTACTTTTTGGCCAGAAATCAGATTTCCCAAAACACCTATTTTTCGCGAAAAATCAAAGGCTATAGCCTTCCTTTTTGGCCAGAAATCATAATTCCCCAAAACACCTATTTTTCGCGAAAAACCAAAGGCTATAGCCTTACTTTTTGGCCAGAAATCAGATTTCCCAAAACACCTATTTTTCGCGAAAAATCAAAGGCTATAGCCTTCCTTTTTGGCCAGAAATCATAATTCCCCAAAACACCTATTTTTCGCGAAAAACCAAAGGCTATAGCCTTACTTTTTGCCCAGAAATCATAATTCCCAAAAAACACCTATTTTTCGCGAAACACCAAAGGCTATAGCCTTCCTTTTTGGCCAGAAATCAGAATTCTCAAAAACACCTATTTTTCGCGAAAAACCAAAGGCTATAGCCTTCCTTTTTGGCCAGAAATCAGAATTCTCAAAAACACCTATTTTTCGCGAAAAACCAAAGGCTATAGCCTTACTTTTCGGCCAGAAATCAGAATTCCCTAAAACACCTATTTTTCGCGAAAAACCAAAGGCTATAGCCTTACTTTTTGCCCAGAAATCAGAATTCCCGAAAAACACCTATTTTTCGCGAAAAACCAAAGGCTATAGCCTTACTTTTTGGCCAGAAATCAGAATTCCCAAAAAACACCTATTTTTCGCGAAAAACCAAAGGCTATAGCCTTCCTTTTTGGCCAGAAATCAGAATTCTCAAAAACACCTATTTTTCGCGAAAAACCAAAGGCTATAGCCTTCCTTTTTGGCCAGAAATCAGAATTCCCAAAAACACCTATTTTTCGCGAAAAACCAAAGGTTATAGCCTTACTTTTTGGCCAGAAATCAGAATTCCCAAAAACACCTGTTTTTCACGAAAAACCAAAGGGTATAACCTTACTTTTTGGCCAGAAATCAGAATTCCCAAAAACACCTATTTTTCGTGAAAAACCAAAGGCTATAGCCTTACTTTTTGGCCAGAAATCATAATTCCCAAAAATACCTATTTTTCGCGAAAAACCAAAGGATATAGCCTTACTTTTTGGCCAGAAATCAGAATTCCCAAAAAAACCTATTTTTCGTGAAAAATCAAAGGCTATAGCCTTACTTTTTGGCCAGAAATCAGATTTCCCCAAAACACCTATTTTTCGCGAAAAATCAAAGGCTATAGCCTTCCTTTTTGGCCAGAAATCATAATTCCCCAAAACACCTATTTTTCGCGAAAAACCAAAGGCTATAGCCTTACTTTTTGCCCAGAAATCATAATTCCCAAAAAACACCTATTTTTCGCGAAAAACCAAAGGCTATAGCCTTCCTTTTTGGCCAGAAATCAGAATTCTCAAAAACACCTATTTTTCGCGAAAAACCAAAGGCTATAGCCTTCCTTTTTGGCCAGAAATCATAATTCCCAAAAATACCTATTTTTCGCGAAAAACCAAAGGGTATAACCTTACTTTTTGGCCAGAAATCAGAATTCCCAAAAACACCTATTTTTCGCGAAACACCAAAGGCTATAGCCTTCCTTTTTGGCCAGAAATCAGAATTCCCAAAAACACCTATTTTTCGTGAAAAACCAAAGGCTATAGCCTTACTTTTTGGCCAGAAATCATAATTCCCAAAAATACCTATTTTTCGCGAAAAACCAAAGGATATAGCCTTACTTTTTGGCCAGAAATCAGAATTCCCAAAAAATCTATTTTTCGTGAAAAATCAAAGGCTATAGCCTTACTTTTTGGCCAGAAATCAGATTTCCCCAAAACACCTATTTTTCGCGAAAAATCAAAGGCTATAGCCTTCCTTTTTGGCCAGAAATCATAATTCCCCAAAACACCTATTTTTCGCGAAAAACCAAAGGCTATAGCCTTACTTTTTGCCCAGAAATCATAATTCCCAAAAAACACCTATTTTTCGCGAAAAACCAAAGGCTATAGCCTTCCTTTTTGGCCAGAAATCAGAATTCTCAAAAACACCTATTTTTCGCGAAAAACCAAAGGCTATAGCCTTCCTTTTTGGCCAGAAATCAGAATTCCCAAAAACACCTATTTTTCGCGAAAAACCAAAGGCTATAGCCTTACTTTTCGGCCAGAAATCAGAATTCCCTAAAACACCTATTTTTCGCGAAAAACCAAAGGCTATAGCCTTACTTTTTGGCCAGAAATCAGAATTCCCAAAAAACACCAATTTTTCGCGAAAAACCAAAGGCTATAGCCTTACTTTTTGGCCAGAAATCAGAATTCCCCAAAACACCTATTTTTCGCGAAAAACCAAAGGCTTATAGCCTTACTTTTAGGCCAGAATTCAGAATTCCCGAAAAACACCTATTTTTCGCGAAAAACCAAAGGCTATAGCCTTACTTTTTGGCCAGAAATCAGAATTCCCAAAAAACACCTATTTTTCGCGAAAAACCAAAGGCTATAGCCTTACTTTTTGGCCAGAAATCATAATTCCCAAAAAACACCTATTTTTCGCGAAAAACCAAAGGCTATAGCCTTACTTTTTGGCCAGAAATCATAATTCCCAAAAACACCTATTTTTCGCGAAAAACCAAAGGCTATAGCCTTACTTTTTGGCCAGAAATCAGAATTCCCAAAACCACCTATTTTTCGCGAAAAATAGGTTTCTTTGGAAATGCTAATCTTCGGCTAAAAAGTAAGGCTGTAGCCTTTGGTTTTCGCGAAAAATAGTTGTTTTCGGAAATCTTGATTTTGGGCCAAAAAGTAAGGATCTTGTTGGAAAATGCCTTAGATAATGTCGGAAAATACAGGTTTTTGGCCAAAAAGTAAGGCTGCATCCCTTAGAAAATTTCTAATTTTAGGAACTCTCGAATTTTGGCCAAGAAGCTGGGCTTACCCCTTTGAAAAGTGGGCATGTTTGGACTGTGATTCTTGGCCAAAATGCAAAGAGTATACCCTTTGAAAATTAAAAATTATTTGCCCACCTTGTAACTCAGCATATCGTAAGAAAACTAAAGAAAAGGAATTGAAAGTTCCTTGAATAAAAATTGATGACAAAATTCAAGGTTTGAAACCTTCATACTATCACACAGTGTTATATAATTTAGATATACCCTATATAAAATATACATGCATACTTTGAGTAGTAAACGAGTCACTGTTCAAAATGTTTCCACACTTGCTAGGTGAAACGATTTTGCGTTAGTAAGTAAACGATACAGGAAAGAGAATTACAGATGCAAATCCAAATTGACTAGAACAAAATTTTTGCTCTAGAAATTAATGATCGACAGCTAAGGTTTCGGATTTGTAATACTTAATCTACCGATATGCAGTCCTTACTTCTTCTATTGAAAAGGCAACTTTTAATACAAGGTTATTTCATGGTCATAATGTTTCAACAAATTCGTGGCAATTTTTCAGTGGTAAATCTTCGTCATGTAACAACCATGTTGTTATCAATGGCACCGTTTCTTAATACCAAATGAGTCCACTAATATTTGTATATGTTCAAAATGTCCTTGGTATAAAGGGAGCCGTTTGGATTATATTTTTAGCTGGGCATATTAATGACTAACTTCTTGGCTGAGTCTTTACATTAGTCGCAAGGCTTATTTTTGCAAACAAATAACTCGTGTACATTTCAAAAATACTTTAAATTCTTTTAAAATCTATTAATTCTATGTAATATGTCATATCCTACTATAACAATATAAAATACATTATGAACTTCTCGCATTACCTTTTGTTACTATTCGGATTCAAATTCTGTTAGAATATTTCTTTCTTATCTTCCTATCTTCTCGATGTTCTCTTTTCGCATAACTCATATATTATCTCTAACTTTGATTTTGAAATTTCATACAAGATACACAGAGTCAAACAAAAGTCAACATCCACGTTGAATTCAAAATCTCTGCAATAACTATTTTGCTGAAATTAAATGCCAGATACTTTCTATCCATTTTATTTTGGCAGTCCTTCCAATTTCATCCATCCTTCGCCATTCTTATTCTTAGGAAATTCGTTGATTATTCCTTGAACCTGAAAGGTAATCAAAAAATAAATCATAGATGAACATGAACAATTCTAACGAGAACGAAGAAAGGCAAACAAATGAGTCCACTCCTGGCTCACATCGCATATGTCTCCTGCTCCAGCCTACAGCATTCAAGACCAGGAGAGCGAGAGAGAGGTTCACATTTATCCGTCCACATTTTTCATCAAAACGGAACACCTTCCAGCTAAAGCTTATGGACAAAGCCATAAAGAAAGGTAATTTTATGACAGCAGCTATAAAAATACCAAATTTCTTTGATACGTTAACAGATCGAGCAATATTCTCATCTTATCACTCATCTTATCATTGAGCCTTAAAGCTGATTCCCGCTCAGTCGAGTTTTCAGTGCGAACTGGAAATCTATTGTCTATGAGAAAAAAGATCGTTTTAAATTTGAAAAGAATGTTACGCCTGACGAGCCTTTCATTGTTTAAATTTCCGTCCCCTCGGAGAATCATATTGAGTGAATTCAGTCTTTATGGTTCAAGAAATACATACTTACTGCTTGGGTTTCTTGAGAATTCCTTTCAATTTTCTTGGCTTCTTAATTTTCAGTGTTTTACCATCCGTTGCATCAACGATGCCAAGTCCTTCATCTTTATTTGCCAAACTTATTTCATTTTCAAGACTTTTTATGTGATTCATTTGTTGATTTTGAAGCAGCCTACTTTGTTCTAAGGCTTGTCGAAGCCGTTCTTCGAATTCTTTTGTTTTTGTTATTTCATCTGGCGTTAATGTAATTGTTACTGATTTTGGTTTCGTCGTTTCGATTAGTATGGATGATTCGTCAGTTTTCGCGTCAGTTCCCTGTGATTTGCTTGGTGTGTTTAATGCAGAAGATGACTTAGAAGATGGTTTTGATGTCCCGCCTTCCAAGAGGATGCTGTGAAAAGAAAGTAAATCGATCATCATTTTGTACAAATTACGTGATCGCAGTCAGTCATATAAAAAACTTCATACCAAAGATGAAGCATATCTTTGAACGCTCTTTTATCAATTGATATACGATAGACTTTCCGTCCTTGATCTATCAAAATACAAAGAAAGACTTCATGCTCCGGAAATGACATTTAATATGCATTTATAGATATTAGATTATGAAGCCTGAATTCCATTGTGATCCTACAAAATCTCTCCCTTTTAACGCTTCATCTAAAACATCAGAAGAAGTTTTCATGCGTTTCTTTAAATTTGTTTGTCAGATAGGTGATACCTAAGGCGGATTTCCAGTCATCCGCTAAGCCTCGAAAATTAATATGATCTTTGATGCACTTGCCAAAAAAGAAATTTGAGGATCGGCCGCAAAGCAATTTTTCAAACAGGAGTACCTTTACGGTAGAAAGTTGCACTTACTTGAGTCGAACTTGGTCATGTGCAGTGAGTTCTTTCGGTAAGAAATTCTTGATATCAAATCGATCGGGCGATTGTAAATCCGATTCATTTAAATCAATCGTTCTGAATTTTCCTTTTGTGTCAATGATTGTCTCTAATAAGAAATATGTACAAACCAAGAAGAAGAAACCACTCAGCATTAGAAGTATCTGAAACATAAACGAATTCGTAGAAATATCATATTGGACAAAAATATAACATGTTTCTGTTATGTTGAAAAAGCACAGGATCTCTATACCTAGCTACTTTCAGAATGTACCCTGGGCGAGTAACAAAAGTCAATGCGTTTGGTGGGCTCTGGAATAAACATTACATGGTTTATCTTCAAAACTAAGATGTTAATCTATCAGTCAAAAGCAACCTTTGAAACGAATATTTTTGTTTTGTAAAAGCAAACCTCTGTTAAACCCAGAAATCAGAAAAACTCCAGCACGGGGAACGAGAATTCCACGGTAGCTTCTGATCCATGAGTTCCTGCCATTGACATTTAATTTATCTTCTCTTGCTTTGAATTCATATTCACGTCTTCATGCATAATCAGGGCCACGACACAAATCATTTTAAAGTCATTTCACAAAATATTAAGTGACAGGCCATGATCGAAATGCCATGCTAGGGGTCTGTGCCATTGTCATGCCTGCAGGAAGCGGAGGGCAGGTAGGGCTGAAGCTCCCCAATACTTCTGAAAACAACAAAGCTACGTTATAAGCATTAGATTTATTGTTCTTTATTGTTTTGAGAACAATTGCCCCCCCCCCCAATCAGCAACTGCTTCCCACGGCCCTGATCATTGTAAACTTCCTAGGTTTCCATCAAAAACATCAACGAGATTCTTACTTTGAGCAGCCGCGCAGAAAATGGAACTTTCTCAATGATTGGTGATGGAGGTGGTGGACACGGGGGACCTGGAAACGAGAGATATTTTCCACTGATGGCTTCACGTACTAATCTGAAAACAAAAAACAAACTGTATTTGAAACAGGATTTTCAGGAGGAATAAATAACTTGAAGTCTGTCTCAAATTAGATGTCTGGTGTAAAAAGTCCGCAAATAACGACAGTAAAAGTGTTTGGCATGAGTAATTCTGGGTTATTCCAAATCTCACGTGACACGCTATTTGAAGCAGACTTCCGTTGTATCGATTTATGAAAAGCTGTTAGAACAGAGATGCAAACAAAGGGGAAGAGAATCAAATAGCTCGAAGAAAATCGGTCAGCCTAGCCATGCCACCTAGATATAAAGATTAATCAATATCGGATCTGTGATGCCTTGTTTTACTCTTGACCTATCCATTACTTTGGATGACTGGCTAATGATGTCATTCTGTTTGCAGACTGTAAAGAAAGTTTACGAGGCTGACTACATTTCTCAATCTATAAGACAATTTCCATTACATTTATTCAGCTCAATTTAAATACCTCCTAGAACTGTAACCTTTCAAAGATGCGAAACAGCTAAATTTCAATATGCAGTATTATCCTAGTGATTTGCAAACAAAATGACGTCATCAGCTGAAACTTAATATAAGTGGATAACTTGAAAACAAAGTGAGATATCAAAGAAATTTGTCCAGGAATCCGTATGATTCAACAGTGCCATTCATTTGAATCAATAAAAATTTCCGCTCCAGACGACCTTTAAGAAGAGATTTGAATTACCTTTTTCGTTGTTGAATTTCTCTTGGTGTCATGGAAGAGCCATAAAATGTAAGTCTCCAACGTTTTAGCTTTCCTCGCTTTGGTTGGTTATCTGCAATAATAATGAAAGACGTCTTGATTATAAACTTATCCATGTGTAAAGAGCAAAGCAAAGATCTCAAAGAAACAGTAGGTACAAGATTTAAGCTAAAATCCTCGCCAAAATGCATTGTCACAGACTAAGTTCTTCAGAATTGTTCGACAAAAATCACTGTCCCTACTAATTCAGCTGAAATATTCTGTAACCCCCTCCCCCCCCCATTCAATGTTGTTTGTCTTGACTAAGAAGGTATCCAGGTCAAACACAGCAATGCAAAGCTCAAAATTTCGGCTTAGAAAAAATTCTAATTAGGGAATCAGTATTTGAATTTCAGAATTTTCAGAATTTTATATCTCATAATCATCATAATTCGCCTTCTCCGCCTTCGGCAGATAGCGCATCAACATATGCTAACTGTCTCCATAGATTTCGGTCTTTGACAGCAGTGTTCAGCGACATCAGGTTTCGTCCTGTCCAAAGGCTAATGTTGTCACGCCAACGTTTTGGTTGCCTTCCTCTGCTTCTCCTTCCTTCTATCATTCCTTCTAGGCAGATTCTGCTTACGCCTTGCGTAGAGCGTTTGGTGTGACCGTAGAGCTTCAAGACCTTAGATTTAATCGTGGATGTGATGGAAGTGAGCTTTGTTGTGCGCAGAAGGTCTTCGATTCGCGTATGATCAGACAGTCTTTTGTTTGTCATGAATCTCATCATATGATTTTGGAGAACGACAAGTTTTTGTAAGGATTTCGAAGTCCAGTTAACACACTCTAATCCATAGAGTACAACCGGTATCACGTAGGTGTTGAAGATCTTCGATTTTAGATGATATGATACTCTTTTCGATGTTAGCACTGCTTTATTCTTGTTAAAGGCGGCCCATCCTAGGCCAATGCGATGTTGGACGGCGACAAGTCCGTCATTTTTCGAGGAGAGTTTATGTCCTAGGTAGATAAATTCAGTTACTTAAGAGATTTCATTGTTATCAATGGTACGATGGAGGTTTGTGTTGATCTTATCGGTTGTCATGCACTTGGTTTTGGAAACATTAATTTTCAAGCCGACTTCGGCTGCATATTTAGCTAGGAGATGACGGTAAATTTGTAGTTCGCAACGCGAGTTACTTATAACGGCGATGTCATCTGCATAACTCAGATTGGAAAGAGTGTGACCACCAATCGAGAAGCCAGATGTACATTCATTTTCAACTTGAAGCACGAGTGCTGCGATGACGATGCAGAATAGAATAGCAGAAAGCACATCACCTTGTTTAACTCCTTTCAGAATGTCAACGCAACGTGACGTTCCGATATCTGTTTTGATATATGCCTTTGAGTTCTCATAAGATTGTTTCACAAGGTTGATGTATTTTTTGTTGATTGATGTTTTATCTAGTAGCATCCATAAGCTGGAAAATTTGACACTGTCAAAGGCTTTCGTAAAATCAATGAACGTAATATGGACAGGATTGTTAAATTCTATGGACTTTTCGATGATTTGTTCTAGGGCTAATATTTGCTCGATAGTTCCTCTGCCAGGTTGGTATGCAGCTTGTGTCTCAGGAAAAGACGCATGCAGGTCTGCTTTGGTTCGGGTTGCAATTATATTAGCGAAGAGCTTGTAAACATGGCTTAGTAGGCTTATCGGGCGATAATTGCCACAATCAAGTCGACTACCTTTCTTGTAGATCACAACAATGAGAGCTTCTTTGAAAAGTTGTGGTATTTTTCCTGTTGTTAAGATGCAATTGAAAAGATGGTGCAGTGCGTTGATGAGGTGTTCGCCGCCAGATTTGATATACTCAGAGTAGATATTACCTAGGCCTGGGCTTTTCTCATTTTTCAGGTTGTTGATGGCAGAGGATATCTCATCTTTTAAGATCGGCTGAATTTCATCAGAAGTGGAATCATCAATAGCGATTTGGTTTTGGTGGTCGAAATAAAGTTCTTCATAAAACTTTGCCCAGCGTTCAAGAATCTTATCTTTGTTGGTTAGAACGGCTCCGTTTATGTCTTTAATACCCCAACTGATGGCTTTAGGTTTTGCTTTAAGCTTTTTTAATGCAGCGTGATACATTTTGTGTGGTGGAAGGTTATTGAGTTCTTCAATACTACACTCAATATGATTCAACTTATCCTTTTTCACAAGTTTCTTGGATTCAGCTTTAGCAATCTTATATTGCATAGATAATGAACCCTTTTCTTTTCTGATTTTGTGTTTGTTGGCGATTGCTAGTTTAGTTTGCTGCGACATCCATGGTGTAATATCTCATAATAGCCTATCACAAAAATACATGTATATGTCTAAATACAGCTATTACAAGAATAAACAAAACAGGAACTAGTACAGAAAACACGAGATGAAAATATAGGGAAATATAAGGAATCGCCTTTCTACATTAAAAAATGACTAAAGAGATATTACGGCTGCTAGCTCTTTGATATGACTTGTAAACAATCTATTTTCTGATAACTTTTGGGAAATAAGTGTCTGAGGATAAAGCATAAAATTTGATCTCTTCCTAAAACGGGAGCCATTTAAATGATACTTCACGAAGTGCAGAACGAATCTCTAATTTACATGGCAAAGCAGGATATGGAGATAAAACCACACTTACTTGCATCCATAATAATAATCTTCCAAGTTCCGGCCGGTCTTTCACCCCAATAGCGAACAGTTGAGAATGTCCAGTCAACAAAGCCTTCTGAAGACCTGCGAATAAAGAATCAAAGCCATTTTAACGAGAGCTGATCTTGTAAAAATTCAGGTTTGCTCTTGTTATATTCGAACTGTGGATGCCAATAGAAGTTTGCGCTAAAGATGGCGGCAAGGAATTTTTTACCATAATGCAGTGCGCTTTTTAATCGAATTCCTACAGAACCGTTAAAGGTTCGGAATAGACCAATTTCACAATAACGTCAATTCTTTTGAAATACTTCCATGAATATCATTTGCCTCGATATGATGTGGATCTAAATCTACATAAAATAGTTTTGTCCGTGTATTTACAACACGATGATGAGATGCAGATTTCTTGCTAAACAGGGAATCGTATCTCTTACCTCGAATTGAATTTAATTGCGAAGTAGGTCTATTCGAACGCAATGCATCTTTGCAAAACATCCCTCACCTCCATTAGCGCAATGTTCTATTAGTTTTGGAACAGATCCTAAGGCCTAGAGCCTAATACAATGCTGACTCATATAATCAAGCTGTCATGTAGGCCAACTAGTTTCTAAGTCTCAAAATAACAAACAACCTAATTTCTTGCATAATCCTCTTGAAAGAAATATCGTGAGCAAAGTAGCAGAAGCCCTTCAAGCATGGCTGAAAAGAAAACCTAAGGATATCTCTTATTGAAAAATTCAACAAAAGAGACAAATAATTTTAAGGTTCAGAGCAAAAAGTCTCACCTATCATATTTTCGAGAAGTAGCAAGTTTCGAAACTGTTCCTGACGGGGAAATGATATTGATCATAATTTCACCTCTGCATGGATGACCCAAATTTACCTGAAATAGCAAAAGATGAAAGCAATTTATCAACATAACAACACCTAAAACATAGCATAACAAAAAGCAACTTACGAAGATCTATGTTTTGTTTTTCTTTGTACAAGCAGCATACGAATTAACTCGATATGAGCAAGTTGTTTATCAAAGTTGCAAGATGTCGCCTGTTTGTAATAAGATCAACATTTCGAAAACGAATTGCATAGCAGAATTTATATGGACAAAGGATGTCTACTATCTTAAAATTGTAACCCTTAACTTCTTCAGTAAATCGTAACCTTTATCTTCTACCGTAAATCGTAACGCATAACTTCTACCGTAAATCGTAACACTTACCGTAACTGTGACGTGCTCCAATGTTGTCACGTCCTCAGCCATATCTCTATTCACTTTGGAAAAAACAGAAAACAAATTAATTTGATGATAAAAATTAAACGTGAAAGCCTCCCATTTTCGATTATTAATTTTTCGATTGTATCTGTATTACAGACCATGTATTTTCAATTATCATATCTTAGCGGCTTTTGGCCACTGCCTTGCCTTCAGACCCTTAGCGGCCATGCCCTTAATCTTGGATGAAAGCAAGGCCTAGAACAAATAGTTATAGGCTGCAGGGAGCCCAATACAGTAAAAGCTCTATTAAGCCCTCAGGAGGCCTATAAAATTTTGGGCACTGCCAGAGGAGGGCTCAAAAGAGAAGGGGGCTAGATAGCGCTTCTTACGGTAAGTCTCATTAGTTCGTCTCAATATTAATTAAATGCGCCGACTTTGCTCTCTGAGCAGCGAGAATTACAGAGGTACGACCTTTCAATACTGCAGTATTATCATCAAATAAATATGCCACAACACTGAGGTAGAAATTAGCTGACTAGGCTGAGGTTAGTCAAAAAATGTCAAACATAAAGAAATTACCTTTATAAATTTCCTCGAGCTGTCCTGCAGCTGGAATTTCTTTATCAACTTTTAAAATCGGAGAACTCCATGATGTCATATAGGGAACGCTTTCCCAAAGCTACAACGAAAGTTCAATGACAATTTCAAAAATTTACTAGACATAAAAATTAAAGTAAAACTGAGCTTGCCTTTTCTGGGTAGCAGTTCTTCATGTTGATCACACAAAATAAGACTACTCCCACTTCCAAAAGATGTGAAGTCTCTGAGTACTTTATGTACGCTGAAGGGGCTCCGTTGCCAGACTTTAAACAAATCTGCATATACCATCAGTTTAGACACGCGTATACTGTTCTTCAATTGTTTTCCATACTTTGCTTGATGGCTTCACCCAAACCATCAAAAAATGACGGTGTAAGGGAGCGGCCATTTTTAATGCTGGGTACCGGGGCGGAGGATTTTTGGCAGCGGTTTGAAACTTGTTTCCATTATATTTACTGGTGGTACAAAAACTTTCAAAGCTATTGTTACGGGGTACAAGACCATTATTTCAGTTCTTCAATCGAATCGAAAACTCTATCATATTTTCTGTAACTATAGTAATTCACAAATCTCGTGATCTGATTGGTAATCTAGGAAGCTAAGAGTTTGGGCCTAAATAGGTTCAGGTTATTCAGAGTAATGTTAAGAGTATCTGTTGACCGAAGCGCTATCATTAAGGCAACGGGCACAGGAAAAAAGGGACTCCAGGTCATAAGTCTACACATGAACGTTTTGTTTGTTCCTCTGTGAGGTACAAAGACATTCCTCAAAATTTAATGACTACATTTTAGAAAAGGTGAAAAGCCTGTGTGATGTTGTTAACTTTCAAAAACCTTCAAAATCATTGCTTTGACCGTAATTTAGAGACAATCCCCTTAAAGTAGCATCGATGGTTAAGAAATTAGTAAAACGATTCCTCACTATTCAGACTATATGAAATACAATTCGTGAGACCAACCTTAGCAGTTGTGACAAGTCTCCATGAATTTAACAGGCCAAATCCATGTTTATGACTATGAGAAAAGCCAGCACCATTTTTCTGCCACTCCTCCTCATCTATTGGTACCTGTAATCAGAAATAAAATATTTCTAGTTCGACAGAATCATCTAAAGTAACTAGTTAATAAAAATAAAAAGCACATACTTATGTTTTTGTTGTTTAGCGTTGCTGTTGATCTGAAATTAATTCTGTCCAATGCAAAAGAATTTCCTTCAACTGATTCTACTCAAATGTAACTGAAAGTCAAGTAAAGCGTCTGTTCGCCTTGCTTTTCATCCATTTCAACTATAAAAAGGTGCGATAATATAACTTTCTACTTTCCTGTGTTCGATTAAGAAAAGAGGTAGAATGCCTTACCTTCACTGCCGTATAAACAATGATATGCTGTATGTCTCGCCATGTTAGACAATGCCTAATGGAGTAAACAAAAAGATCTTAACAATGGTATATTGAACTGTGTTACAACAACAAACGCTATCATTAGTATGCCATGGCAGTGACCTGTTGATGAAACTCTACAAGTCCTGTTAAAGAAATTAAAAATTCAATCAAAGTTTCTCTTGTGAACTGTAATCATATTGCAGCAGTAGAGGAAAGGTTCATCATCTCCTTCCAGACTTTCAGTCTGGAACAAAGTTAATTGAACATCATTAAAGGGAGCATAAAGACAAGCATGTTTTGCGCAAACTCAGTGACTTGCTCTGCACAGCTTCCAGAATAAATAACAGTACGAAATTCATGATAACAAAGACAAACGATGGCTAAGGCTGCTGGTCTATGAACTCCCTTTAAAGTAGATTAAACTTTTTTGATAAATTGATGAGCAGAATTGAAAAAAGAGGTCATCAGTCTTCGAACAAGCTTGAGTTGAGTGGGTTTCATGAAAGCTGAAAACAAAGATGAGCGAATTTTCCCGTAGAACACATGAGCCTAAATCATACAACTAGCAATAGTATAAACTAAGTGCCCCAGTAGCTGCAACCATTTTACAGTTTTTCTTGACTTGAAAAAATAGTTTATTGCTGGGCCTATCGTGCAGATGCATTGGCCATCTTCATTGTGTAAAAAGATAGTAAACTGAAGAAGGCCGCGAAGGCAAGTAAAACATGCGGCAGTGAACTGATTCCGTTTCTGCAGACAAAAGTTTTCCAGATTTGATCTTCCCTACTTTTCATGCAAGGAATTTCCTATTTGTGTAAACTCATACGTCACGACATATTTGCCAATTACTGTTGACAATAAGACACAAAAAGGCTTGTCATTTAATCACGTGATAAAGTGTGGAACAAAAATTCTGTGGAAAAAATAAAAACAAAAATTGGTCTGAACTCACGGCACCAGCAGCAACAACAACGCACTTGTGCAAGGCTACAGGCCCCACTTCGTGGGGCAATAAAACTTACAATCCATTGCTTGGAGAACCATATTTGAATGTACCAAGTGAGTCGAATAAAGTTTATGCGTTTGGCGGGCTGTGGAATAAAAAGTATGCGGCCAATAATCGAATATTCAAAACTGAAATGTTAGAGAGATGTCTGGAAGAGTCGTGTGTGGGAACGAGAAATTTACATTCCATTCTGGTCCATGATTTAGTTGCTTTAGAATCAAAGTTCTGTTTCTGACACTGACAAGTGCATTGAATTCAAACTTCAATGCTAAATAAATCATGGACCAGAATGGACTGTGGAATTTTCGATTCCCATACAAACCCCTCATAGGAATTTTTCTAACTGTTGAGTCTTAAAGATTTATGATTTTACCAAACAAAATTTTCTTATCAAGTTAGCCTTTCACTGATAGATAAGCATTTCAGTTTTGAATACCAGCCACACATTTTTGATTCCACAGTCTGCCAAACGGGTAACCCTAATTTCGACTCACCCGGTAGTTCCAAACTGCTATTGTTAAACACTAATGAAATAATTTGCACATCAATACTGATGCAACATGCAGATGATACGCTTACCTCACTTGCAGCATTAATGCAATCATGCCAGCAGCAAGTGGTGCAGCAGCACTTGTTCCAGTGTGTCGATCTGTACATCCCGTCCCTGTACCAAGTCGCCAATCTGTTGTTACCTATCAAAGAGAATGGGGGATGGCTCAGAGAAGGCTCAGGTTAGACTTATGAAGATGAGTCTCTTGTACCCCTGCTGTAAACCTTGCTCGACAGGGACTCGTTATAAAACAGTGAAAAAGCCGACCCTATTTGCTGCAATCATCAATCAAGTTATGATAGCAAGACGGCTTTGAATCTCAAATCCGGTGGGAATTTACCAGTTCTTCAATTGAATCGAAAATTCTATCATTTTTGCCGTAAGCATAGTAATTCACAAATCTCACAATCTAGGTAACTAAAAGTTTGGGCCTAAATACGGTCAGATTTTTCAAAAAATGTCATGAATCTCTGCTGACGGAAGCGCTATTATCAAATCAAAGGAGCACAGGGAAATAAGGGGCTGAAGGTCATAAGTCTAGGCTCAGCTCAGTGATGGCCCGCTTGATTACCAATCTGAATGCCAAACCTTCTACTGTTACGTATAGTAAGGAAAGTCACCCATTCTCTGTAATTCTAGACAAAAGGGTTCACAAGGTGTGGCCACATCAAGAGAAGGGGCCAAGACATTGATTTAGTTTTTCAGTGTCCTAAAACTACGCTCACACGCTAGGTAGAAAACATGGAACGAAGATAATGGGCTATGATTCAATGATGCATTTCAACCAAATGTTCACAGCAGACAATCAGTATGTTCTGTCGATAGAAGATTTTTGGAACTATTAAGGAAACTTACAATATTTCGTTGATGCCCTTGGCCACTGCTGTACGTAACTGCTAACATGGCTGCACAATGTTCTGCATAATAAGGCATCTGGCCAAGTTCATCTACAGCCCCTATTTTGTGAAAGAGAAAATTTTTAATTAGTTACAATAAAGTCACTGAATATATCAAAGACAAGTTCACAAATTCTCAAAATTTGCAGAAAAGGAACGAATTGATGATGACATATCAACCGTATAACGAAAAGAACTTCTCATGTTCGAAAATTCATTATAAGAGATTATTTGAGGTATTGGAATGAATAAAACTTTTGTTGATAGATGAAAGACTGAAGTATTTTTTGTCATTTTTTTCCTCATTTCGGTATTGTAAATATAAGAAAACTGGATTTGTGAAAGTCCCTTCATTTCGAAAATTCGATTTGCATTGAATTATCAACATAAAAATCTTACCAATCGTGACGGTGAAAATAGAATTGGCATATCCATCAAAATTGCAGTTATCTTTAAAATGGCCACCATTTCCAGATGCAACGACAAATATACTTCCATATCCTCTTCTGCCTGCCATTACACCGTGTGCTAATGCAGCCTACAAAGATGAAAGGAGTTCTGAGAGAAGAATCGTTCCTTAACAGTCCACGATAGATTCTAAACTGAGCCAATTTTGAGATGGGATGATTTATTCCTTAGTCAAAATCCTAATTTACGATTGGTGAGTTTTTCCTAATTTCATTCCACTTCTTTCTTGCAATAAATGATTTGTTTAAGCATTTTTAAGAAATCGCGTATAAGACTACATCCACTACGTCCACACAATACTGGCAAAATTTGAAAAAGGGTGAAAAATGTGATGGTAGCAAATTATTGCTAGCATTTACATGATACCAATTCAATTTGAAGCTACAGGAAATTTTACGGTAACAAACTCGTCGCAGTGTCCAATGCCCCCAAGAATTGAAGTCAAAAAGAAATGTACCTACAAAAATTTATAAGCCTTATTTTGAAAGCGTCAAAGAATGTTTTGCTGTAATCGTTAAGTGTTTACATGATGCTGTTTTTAAAATGCACCAGTAACAGTTACGCTTTCAGAAGCAAGATTTCACATGATGCCCTTATAAAAATCAACCAGCAACAAATGGGCCGCTTTCGTTCGAATGGGAGGCCTGTCAGTCACGTTTTACATCACTTTAAAATTCTGCCCTTATCGTGTGAATGCAATCGAAGGAAAATTCACTTAAGAGCTTTATCAGGTATGTGATGCCATTTCTTATGTCATCCTCAATAATGCTCTGTTTTTGTTTCAATCAGCATGTTTGTGTTTCTATGAAACTTTTTCTTGGCACATTGAGACAATAAAAAATAACATACCTGCGCCAATTGATGAGGGCCATCAACAGTTTTTCCATTGTCATCTGGACCCCAACTGTAAAGTTAAGCAGAAGAAATCGCTCCATAAAAAATTAGTCAAACTGAGAGAATCCACGAAAAAAATCGCTATTGCAGAGACAAGTCATTCAGTTTTTGTCATCCCTGCAAAAAACCATTGGCAAATTTTTTAGTTTTGAAAAGCTCATAGTTTTGACCAGTCTTTTACCTTAACTTTGTTGTTTTATTGTCTGTTTTATATTTTGGAAATTTTTCACTATGATGATACCATGTATTGTTAGTACTCAATGCAGCTCATTCATCTTCATGTATAAAACAAAAGCTTTCACACAGAAGGCCAGTGTTCATTTTAAAACAAGGATGACTCAAAGAGTTTCCCCTTGACCAGATTCATAGAAAAAGAGCTTAATCAGATGAAACAGAGACAAGAAAACATGAACTTTCTTCAAAATAAACTGAAACAAACCTGCAGCTATAAATATCATTAACTTCCATTTTTGTGTTGAAAGCCATTGCTTCTAAACTGTCTGTCATGGGTCCATCAAGAATTCTGATACCTAATAGAGTATGTGAGACATGTAATGGTAACATGTATGGTAAATCGTAAGCCTCCTCAACAAATTAGTAGACCATGTCTCTCAAAATATAAAACTTTCTTTAACATTTCATTTTGCTTCATAGATACATGTATATGCGTGCTACATCAATATTAGTTTCAAGGTTGTGATGTTGGAAAAATGATATCAAGCAATACAAACTTATCAAAAGATGGTTATTAATTCAAATTTAAGTCAAGTTTAAGTTAATTCAAGTTTAGCAATTTACCAGGTTTCATCAAAAAATTGTGAACGGGAAAGTGACGTCTGTTTCAGCTTTAATTTTCAGATGGACTTATTACAGATAACAACATACACTTGGTTGGGGTAAGCCTAATTTGCATGATTTCAAAGAATTTATGTTGATACTAAGTCTATGTTTTCAATATTACAGCAGTCATTTGATTCTGTGAGTATGCTCATTGCTTAAGGAATGAAAGCAAACAGTGATGATAATCAATGAATTTGTTAAAGCTAAGTCCTACCTGACACCCTTGCTTCATATGCTACTCCAACAGCACAATATTCATTTGCAACTGCAGCTATCTCTCCAGCACATCTATGAAAACAGGCAGAAATTTTAAGAATAAAGAAGGTGGCAGATTGAGTCCCTCATCAGTATCTTGTCGTTGACTTTCCTGCCAGAAAATAGGTAAACCAGCCAATGTTTCACAAAAAGATGCTGTATCAAGCTAAAATAACTTGTCAACGAATGGTTTGTAATAGTTTTGTTCTACTCACATGGGGGTTGGAAAACTTTTCTGTTACTTTTATTCTCTAGGTACAGGTTCATTTAATTACAGTTTGTGACAAATTATGTATTGGCTTTTATGCAAATATAGGTAGGAGTTACTTACTATGATGCAATTACTCTCTCATTAGCAATGGGCACCAGATAAAGACAAAGGATGAATGCATAGTGCATGACAGGGGACAGACATCATCAGGTCAAATGACACTAACTCATGTCACTTAATATCATTCCACTGTTACAAAGCTAAGTTTGAATACTGCCGCAGTGCAAAGCATTATGGTTGGTGGAAAACAAGGCTATGTTGGGCCAAAGGACTTCTCCCCCAACACAACCTCATTGATTCCGCTTTGCAAATCAAAAACCACCATGGCAACAGAAGAGCTTAAGTGCCTTCAATAAGAGATAACATATGCATCAACTGAACAGACTATGGGCCTTGCAACCTTAACTTCTAGAAAGCCATGACATTCTCCCTTTAATGCAGGCAAAGAGCAGCAGATACATTGCAAATGAAAGTACTTTCTATAGGTTTTGACTCCATAAATTAGCTAGTGCAATCAAATCTGTCAGGCAATCACTGACTTTTGAGACACAACTGGAATTTGTTTCACATGTTTTGGATGTGTTTAGCCTGAACACATGAAAGGCCACTGCTGGCTTACGAAAATCTTGCCATGTCCCAATAAAATCAGAACTTATTTCTTGATGAAATGCGAACTATTTTTAATTTTTGCCAATCAAAATCTGGTAGAGCACCTTTAAACATCAAACTTGTAATTCCTCTACAGTAGTTTCTCATAGAGTTATCAATCTGCCTACCTTGTTCCATGATGATTCAGGCCAGCTTCATCAACTCTAGGCATTGGATCCCCATCATTTGAATTTAAATCCCAACTTCCTTCAGATGCCTACAAAAAATAGTTACAACAATAGTATTTGCATAGTTACAATGTTCTCATTTTGCATAACAGTGTTTATTTTCTCCTCTATCATCATGGAAATAGGAAGAGCAGATAATCTCAATGACATTGCTGGAAATTTTATTTCTATACAAATATTGTTAACAACAGTCTTTTTATATACATCACAAACAAGAATTTAAAACTTCAAAATGACTTACATAATTATCCAGAATATCAGGATTTGTCCATTCAACCCCTAAAAGTCAGAAAAGAATTGGAGGTAAAATCAGATATATCATTTTGCATTGGAAAGATCTTGATATTGCAAACAGCTAGCAATACAAATTCTAAACATAGAACTTATATATACAAAATTTGTCCCAAAAATTATGTTTGATCATTGTTTACAATTTTTTGAATTTAAAAAGTTTTTACAATACAGAAACCATTCATCTGCAAAAACTGAAGCGATAAAAAGAAAAATGACAAACCATCATCAATGACAGAGACAACAACTCCTCTTCCTGTAACATTATGTTCCCAAACACCAGTTACATTTATGTCATGATTTACAAACTTCAAATTTACCTGAAATTTAACAAAAATATTTTTATACCATACATCACAAAGTAAATTGCTCTCAGAACATTAAAATACTTGCATATAGGTTCATGACATGCTAGTCCACCCTTTTTTGACTGCTGTGCTATGCTTTTGCTTTGATTTTCATATCCCATGTTCTTCAAAAATATGCAAATAGAAAGTTGACGTAAATCTTTTATTACATGTGATCTAGTTTTAGTTTATGTCATGGGAGAACCCCTTGAAAACTAGCACTGGAGTTGATGGGCTTCCCTCCTCTCCTCTCTAAGCTAAATATACTAATCAAATTGAAATATCATATGGAGAATACAAAGAAACTGTCATATGTTCTGCCAAGGTCTGTTGTCCATGTGCTTGTGCGTTCATACATTTAACAGCTACAATAAAGTTCAAAAGCAACTGGATTTGAAATAGTGTTTTACTTTTAGCATAATCCTTCATCTTTGCTTATTTGCTTATTTCTTTCCTCTAACTTACCAAGTGCCACTGTGATGGGAAAAATTGATCCTTGAATTCCAACGTTCTCTTCTTCCTCATTCTAACTGGTTCATGTTTCACCCATTCCACCTCTGGGTGTTTATCTAAAAAGTTTGTTACATTTTTCTTGAAACTGTCATTCCTAAAATCAAGCTCATTGTCACTGAAAAAATTATTATGTACAAGATAGAAATATCCAT
The DNA here is from genome assembly GCA_964019985.1 of Aurelia sp. 4 Dawson et al 2005. NCBI lineage: Eukaryota > Metazoa > Cnidaria > Scyphozoa > Semaeostomeae > Ulmaridae > Aurelia > Aurelia sp. 4 Dawson et al 2005. The sequence continues at coordinate 887,182 of OZ026503.1, read as the reverse complement.
GTAATCCCCCAATGGGACCATAATTAATCAACCCATGTTCATCAGCTAATCTGTTTGCTAAGCTGTGCAAATATGATTTATTTGATTTTGTTATCCCTTCTGTAGGAACTTTAATTGCCCATGAAAAGGATAAAATTTCCTTGTCAGGCTCCATCTGTCTAACTTGAAACTTCTTGTCATACAAAATTCCATTCGCTGAGAATACTAACTTTCTGGAGTCCTTTCTGGTAATATTGTAATGTCGTTTGTAATAATTGTCCTGAATACTCTTCTTAGAATGAGAATTCTTTGGTGAAAATTTCTTTTCTTGCTTTTTAATCTGCAATTTGACGCGTTTAGAACCATAGTCTCTTTTGGACTTTGCATCATCTTCATTAATTTGTCCTCTGTTCTTGAGGCCTCCAACCACAATTTTAGGCCAAATGACTTCGTCTGTGATAACACTGTGGCTGTGGTTATTAGTGATAACTCTTGCATTTCTAACTCCATACTGGCTTCTGTTTTTACTTGGCACTCCTTTTTCACAAATAATTGCCAATGATAGTTCTAGAATGAGCCAGCACACTGAAAAACATCGAAGGCCTAGGCCTTGTCGTGAGTAACAGCGCCATTCTGCCCATGAACGTAAAAGACGCATAAGAAATCTTCTGAGAGGGCTTTGAGCTCCAAAAACCACCACATTGAGTTCTCCAAGGGTTGAATAATTACTTTTAATGAGGTATCTTCATATCATTGTGATAAGTTCTTGTAAATATTGAGTTAAAGTTGAACTTCATTTTCAAAATATTTGCAGTGGCGGCCATTTGCAATTTCTTGGACGTGGCTTGTTCAAAGAGTTTTCAATGCGCGCGCATCACTAGAGACAAAAGGTGCACAAATGGCGGGTGGAAAAAATTTATCTTTTGAACTTTTGAGATTTGATCTTGTCAAAAGTTTGATCTTTTTCCTGTAAAGAAACTTTTAGAAATCGATATTTGGAAGGCAATACAGTAAAATGTAAAATCCACATGAAAGATACAACTCGTTAAGGACCTCCAAGCTGATTTTTGGTTACTTCAGGAACTGTAAGGAACCAAAAAAATAAATATATGGGCCCAAATCCACCCAAATCATCATTTCAGCCTGCAACAGAAAACCACAGATTCTTTCACGCAGGTTTTCATATATCGTATTCAAAAATAATAAGGGCACTTAGGGCTTTGAAATTCACAATTCTTATTAGTAAATTGTTCGGTAAGTCAATGGTAAGCCTGCATACAGACCTTACTCAACTCCTGCTACAGCGAAGGCGTGCCATGCAAGAAGCCTAAAACATCATCTTATTATGGGGAACTTATGCCTTCTTCGCTTTACCCTGTCCTTCGTTCTTTACAATGTCGTGTGACCTCCAGTCTTATCATTCAATACACTCAACCTTTGTTTGATAAATCCATGACTCAGTTATTCTTGAATTTTGAAATACGCAAAAACTGAATTGGTTTCAGTACTTTTACCTGCACGTATAGATAACCTATTAGAATGGAAACTTCAAAGAAATCAATTTAGATGGCAAATCAAATGGTTGAGCTTTGACATCATTGCAAATTCTGCTTTGGGTTTACATAAAATCTATAATAGCGCAGAGATTAGGTCACATGACTCATACATTTCATTCATTTATTCATTCATTCATTCATTCATTCGTTCGTTCATTCACCCGTTCGTTCGTTCGTTCGTTCGTTGATCTATTCATTCTATCTTTCTTTCGAAATTCGTGCACTATGGCATGTGCTTCTGGAACACCTGGATGTTTCACTCACAACCAATATGAAGCAATTTCCTACCTCGTTGAAAACAAAAAGTTACCAACTGAGAATAAACTTATTTTCCCTGGTTCTTATAATTATACACAGGTGTTTACTGTACTAGGGTTTCTCAATCATTCAAAGATCTGCGAGTTAAGTTTCTCGTAAAGAGTTTCGTCTAAGAAATTACATACAGAGCATTTTCATCGCTTCATGAAACTAAAGCACGCATGCGCTTCTCACGATCTGCAAAGACACCTAAAGCAAAACGGAGCAATTTCACAGCCTTCCTGATAAGGTGTTCTGATGGAGAATAAAGAAGGATAAATTTGAATCCGCTCAGAAACGCATGAAGGATTTATTAATCCTTACAGATAACACCATCACACTTCCAATCAATCAAAAAATATAACACTTCACAGCGATTAATTTGAGTCGACGTGTTGTATCCTTCTTTTGCCACCTTCGATACGAATGAATACAAAAGATGTTTTGTTCTTTAATCACCATCCATTATACGTTGTACGTCTTGAACTTGATGTTTCTCGTTGTTTGGTGCTAATTACTTCAAGTTGTTTCCCCTTCACCTGCTCCGCTCCACCTCCGCAATTCATAAGATCGTAAGAAATCTTCGAAACAAGCGACCTTCAACTTTCGTATCACACTCAGCTTTGAGATTCTGTTAGCAATGAGCCTTTCTGTCATCCATGAAGATAAATGTGTGCTTCTTGGATATTTTGTTCGTTCCTCGATTTTTTACACATCAAAGATTCACCGTTTTGATAGCAAGTGTCAGGAAACATTGGTTCTTGCGTTTCATTCTCAAAATAGTGGCTCCTTCACATTGATATATTGGTCATGCGGCAAAAAACTTCATTGAACCTACACAACATCCCGCCCCCGGGGGGGTAACTTAACTTGTCTATGGTATGGGGTTGTGCCATTTTTTAGGGTACCTTTTTCATGATAGTTTCCGGATTTATGGGTATGGTTTTCAACAATTTGTTGCATCTTCCGGATTTATGGGTATACTTTTCTCTCAGAATTCAGTTATTGGTGAGCTTTTTAGCATTCCCGGACTTATGGGTATGATTTTCAGAAATTCTCCAGATTTATGGGTATACTTTTGAGAAATTTCTCCGGATTTATGGGTGGTACTTTAACGATTTGAATGGCACAACCCCGTATCTTGGAAACTCAAGTTACCCCCCCCCCCCGGGATCCCGCCATTTACTGTTCTAGAGTCTGCAGTTTGACAGAGTTTTTGGCAGTTGAGTTCGGGTTCGAGTAGGTGTAGTGGTAGCAGGCAAGCAAGCAACTTTGTTTGGCAGCTAAGCAGCTGATGTGGGCCTGTGGTACCTAACTATGCATATATGAAAAATGGGAAAGGGAAAATTAGGAAAGAGAAAAGCGAAATCAAATAGATGTTTCGCTTGCAACTTTTAACATAGACTTGTTACAGATGACGAAATAGACTTGGGGCAAATCTACGGTAAAACGAAAGCCCCGTTAAAACGCTCTCAACATTGCACTGAACATCACTAAACATTTGCAGAGCGATGTTTAGTGATGTTGAGTGGTGTTGAGTGACGGTGTTAAAATGTTCTCAACAATTTGACTCAACATTTGTTCACCAATGGTTTTGGACTTGTTGACAATTCTTCTCGATTTCTAGCTTTCTACCCCCCCCCAACATTAGTTGTCTGATAGCTTTCTTACAGCAGGATTTCAGGTGCAACGATTCAATCCCAAGATCTATCTGCTCTTCTTCAGAAGTCTTGCTGCTTGTCTTATATAATCACATCTTCTTATTCGCGTTCACTGCCAACTGCATCCATGCTTTCGTAGCCGATTTGTCATAGCGTTTCATAAACTTCGACTTCTCTCTCACCTGCTTGGACTAAGGTCCCGATATGTTTTCAACTTTCCTTCGTTTTGTTTCTTTTGGCGCGAAAAGAATGAGTCTGGTGCGCTTGCGCCGAATGAACATTGTTGGATAGGGTGTTAAAACGCTCTCAACATCGCTCAACAACACCTAAAACAATAGAAATGTTGAGTTGACCCACTGAACATTTTAGACTTCTTTCAAACTCCACTCAACATCGCTGAACACCGCTCAACATCACTGAACATCACTCAACGAGGTCAAGTTGTTAAAATGTCATGTCAACGAGGGCATATGTCGAAACTAGATAACATTAATTTTGGGGTTCCTCAGGGCTCTTGCTTAGGTCCCTTACTCTTCCTGATCTATATCAACGATTTACCCTTGGCACTCGATTCTTCAAACGTTAATATGTACGCTGATGATACAAGCATCTACTACTCCTCGAAATCTATTTCCTCAATCAACAATGCAGTAAACAACGACCTACAGTCTCTTAAGTCATGGCTGGATGAGAACAAGTTATCTCTTAACGTTGCTAAAACACAAAGTATTTTGATAGGTAGTAGGTACAAAATTAGAGCGGTTGAGCAACCTGACAAGACAACCAAAAACCATACCTCCATATTGGAGACGAAGCAATCTCTATCATAACCAGCACAAAATATTTGGGTGTCCAGGTCGACAAATTTCTTAACTGGGATGAGCATTTAGTCACTATAACAAAAAAGGTTTCCCGCGGTCTAGGAATCCTTCGTTATGCTAAAAGATACCTCCCTTTAGTAACTGTACAAATGATGTACAAAAGCCTTGTTGAGCCGCACTTCCGATACTGCTGTCCCGTCTGGGGGGCTGCTGGTATTACAGCTCTACAGAAGCTACAGAAATTACAAAACCGGGCAGCGAGGATAGTTACAAACAGTCCTTATGACGCCCATTCCCAACCTTTAATACAAAAACTTGGGTGGCCTACTATTCAGGAGCTAATTGAGTCAGAAACTGCAAAGGTTGTTTACAAGGCTCTCCACAATGAGGCTCCCGATTACTTAAAAGGGCTATTTCATAGGCTGTCTGATACTCAAAGTAGGTTGCTACGCAATTCCAATACTGATCTACGCATTCCTCTGTTCAAAACGTCTTCAGGACAGAAAAGCTTCGAATTTAGAGGAGCACGTATTTGGAACAACCTTAGCAATGAGGCAAGACAAGCAAGCACATTTTTGGCTTTCAAGCACAAATTATGAATATCAGTCCTTAATATGACGCCACTTTGGCAGGATGTAACCGTTTCTGTTCAAATTTTAATTTTATTTTTCATCAACGTAGTTTTAGGGTCTTTCTATTTGTCTATTTATTTGCTTATGTAACTATTGTAATTAGGTTTTTAACAGGGCAGCTTGTAAATCAATTGTTATTGTAGACTTTACCCTGTATAAAGAATACAAAATGAAATGAAATGAAATGAAACGCTGTCAACATTTGCCCTCTACAAATTTTGAGCGATGTTCAGTGAATTGTTGAGAGCGTTTTAACGGGGCTTAAGTTTTCATCGAACTCATCGTTACTCAGGGTCCTTGGCAGGCAGGATGTGAATTCAGACTGCCCTATAAATCAAAATGGCAGTACTGATACTAATTAGGGCCGTATGAAGCAGCTGCTGATTGGGGGGAAGGGGGCTTTCGTTCTTAAAACAATAGAGAACAATACATCTAATTAATGCTTGTGACGTAGTAGCATTATTTTCAAAATCATTGGTGGTCCCCTTCACCGCTTCCCACATGCCTGAAACTACTGTTCTGTTCGCTCAAAAGCAACATTCCTAAACTTTGCTCACCAATTACAACTGTTGCAAGTCAATATAAAATCTAAATGACTACAAGAGGGCCTGATGAGAGTTCACGATCGTTCACACTTTCAGAATCGAAGATGATGCTGGCATAAAGAGAAAGTTATGATCTAGCCTTCCGTGAACAGCTTTCACCTCAAGGGTAGTTAAATTACTCAAGGGATTGCTTACACAGGTTTGATTGATGCAAAGGAGTTGAATTGATGCAAAGGGTTTGACTACTTGAATTCACTTCTAGAAGTAAGGTGATGTAGAGTTAATCAATCCAGCGAGGTGTCAAGGTGGAGAATGAAGAACGACAACCCAAGAAGTCGATTAAAGACTTCATCTGCACAGATCTCAAGCTCACAAGTGCTAATTCAGCGTGCGATTCAAGAACAAAGAATCAGTTTCACGGATTCACAACATCACCAACTCACACTTTCACACATTCGCTGCAGATTTTTTAGGAACAACAAAATGTACAGACAGCATAAACAAAGGTTACGAGAACACCTGATGATTCACAAAGGGTATAAAACGACTGCTGAAGTGATGGCAGAGTCATTCGCAAGAATCAAACCAAAATCAAGACACAATCATCCGATTGGCTCCTACATCAATCAACTTCACGGCAGCCTACTCCAGTCTACCACATAGAAGACACTTCACGTTGAAGAGACTCAAGAATGTACAATTCAGACGTTGATACCTCAGCAATGGAACGAGAATCATTCCGGCAAATAGCCCTGGCACAGGTCTATGGTCCTTCATCATACTACGCTCAATGCGCTAAAGAGAGGCTGCCATTCAGAAACATGCAACAACGAAATAATTCTCCAAGGCGACACGGGTCACCTTCTGGATCTGTTAACAGCTGTGGGCCATGCTCTTTTTCACCGCCACATGCACCCCCTGCAGAAGCAGCCACCGCTTTCAACTACCCCAGTATGCTGCACCCAGAAAGTATACCCGTTCCGCAAAATGCATGCTGGTACCAACAAAGCCCGGCTTGGGGGTATCCTGATATTTCTACTTGGAAGAATATGGCACAAAATTATCAGCTGAACCAACATCAAGGTATTTATCCATTCAATACATTATCTAAACTCTCACCTGAAAACAAATTTAAAAGTTTAAACCATATAGTTGACGACTGTTTTTACAAAACTCTAAAATTTGCGAAGAGAATGATTTCAGTGAGGGACGAAACGTGTTTTGGTCATTCAACGTTGTTCCTTGTTATTAGTGAGTTACTAACTAATTTCATTCCTTTCAGCTTTGAGATTAATTCGTTTTCTCTTGCAGGTTTCAACAGTTTTCTCTCTTCTTTCTGGTTACTTTGGTTGTTGATCTTTGAAAGGAGTTCACAGTCTTCTTGCTATAGATAACGGTGTTCTTGTTGCATTTATGTGTTTGATACCATGCATCCCTTATCTAAACCAAGTTTTGAAGAATATTTTCGTAAGTTTGTATTTTCTACCTCGTTTAGTTTTATTTGCTGATTATTTCCAAATCTATCAAAATCTACCAAAAATCTACCAAAAATCTACCAAAAATCTACCAAAAATCTACCAAAAATCTACCAAAAATCTACCAAAAATCTGCCAAAAATCTTCCAAAAATCTGCCAAAACAACAAAACATTGGATCGAACTTAAAGAACCAATTAATATATCGCTAATCTCTATTTGTGCTCCATCCATCTTTGATCTTTGATCGTAAGGAGGAACGGGCGCCTGGAACACCACAATGAAACAAGAAGCACAGACGACTACGTATGAGATCAAATCATATATTTCTCTCGCACACGTCCTGGAGAAATGATTGCGTTTCCACGAGAATCGTTAAAAGTCCTCCAAAAATCGTTCTGAAGTCCTAGAGATCTTGTACGCTTTCTGAAGGAATGTCAAACCTAACGATTGAATATCTAGATTCTTGAACGGTTGTATCTCATGCATTTCATGTAGTTACTTACATATCATAATCTTACAGTGTTTGATTGTAGTTGTAATGTTGCAGCATATATTGCAGTATCTTAAAACTTTACTGTCGCGGCCCAAGCTAGATAAGCTTTGCTTTTCTTGGGTCGCGTAGAGTACAGTCATTTGAACAAGTTTATATTTTTGTATTAGCTGGTATTTAACGAAAAAAATTGAACTGAATTCTTAACTCTTATATTCAATAAAGTTTACTATCTACATTGCTAGCCATAAGCCGCTGCATGCCGAATGAAAAAGGCAAACAAAATACGGCTTAGATCAGAAACAACTTTCATTTCATACCAAAGTGGATATTCGAGCCATTAGATACTAATATGAAAGCCGACTTTTTAGCAGCAAAGCATTATGGTCAGCAATGGGTCCTTAAATGTTTTCATTCTTTTAATTTCAGGTGTATACCCATTGCATTACCGAATGAACGACTTGAAAAGAAGACGCACATCATACACAAGATGTCAATTACTGGAGATGGAAAAAGAATTCGAGAAAAACAAATACATAACACGTGAAAGAAGAATAGAAATGTCACTCGTGTTGGATCTGACAGAAAGGCAAATTAAAACGTGGTTCCAAAATCGTAGAATGAAGCATAAAAAAGATAAAATTCTGGCAGAAAGCGAAGAAAGAAATTGCGAAGAGTGAAGTTAGAACGTTAAATCAAAGAACTGGGTACAAAATACTGTTTCATCATAAGTTTCAGTCTTGATTCCTTAATTTATCATATATAACTTATAACTTCATACATTAAATATGTAACTTTTCCGTGATATAAGAGGATGCTCATCAAAAGCACTCTCGAGATCTTCCTCTGTAAATATCTGTATTATTATCTAAATTTATTGAATGTATGGGAGAAGGATTTTAATTTCTCGATGGACGTAAATTTGTCATTGGTAGTACAATCAAAGTTTTATTATGATCGAATATCTTACAATGGGCGCATAGAGCTTCATGAGGGAATGAATGATATAGCCAAGATGTTCCGTGTTTAAAGATCTATTGATAAAAATTCAAAATATTTTGTTGCACATCGACTCGGCATCATCAGTTAAATGAGTAAGGGTCAACATCTTACACTACATTACAAACAGCTGAGATTATAACTCCCTCAGATCAGTTTAAATAAGAAGTTAGAATTTAAGCCTGGTTACCATGAAACCGTAATTCATGGCCGATCATTGTCTTAGAGCATCGCCGAGGATCGACGACGCTTTACGATCGGCGATAAATTACGATCTAAATGAACAATTTCAGTGAGTATGACGTTTCTTGTGCATTTATTGAAGGACTGTGTTTACCAAAGAATGGCGATTCACTGATATGGTGATTACAAATGGTGTATTGTTTATAAATGTATGTCGCTTGATTGATGATCATAGTGATCAATCAAAACTGATCATAATGATTAATCAAAACTGATCATGGTTGTTAATCATTTCTTTGGTATATATAAGTTCTCTGTAAATAATGTTTTAACGTATTCTTAATGAACAATGACTCAACACGAAATCAGCCAATTCTTCTCTGATGTGTACATAATTAGACCATTCTGTGATCATGTCCTGAATTTGAAGATTATGTAAGAAGTAAATGATTTTGTAATGAGAAGAAATCTTGACATTAAAAAGCAGTCCCCTTATTTCCACTGTCACTGCTAGGCATAATATCAGAATAAATGAAACAGTTTTACTTCCAAGCACATCGATCGTGTCATTGGCATTTGGGGTTGCATACTCTGGAACAGCATACCTGATGTGATAAACAGCAGCGAAAACGGTTGCTTCCTTTCAGAAAAAATCAAAACATTGGGTAGGAAGGATGCAATTGTAAATAATAATGCTGCAGGTAACTATCATGCTTTTGTTGTATCAAAATTATGTTTAGAAGTTGGTTTTTACTAGCTCAATATCAAAAAAAGTACGAGCTATCAGTCGTTACCCTATCTTATTTTAATAAGGACTTGATTCGTACTATCAGTATCATTTTCATGGAACATATTTTGAACCATCTGGTACTCGAAAAGATGATTTGATTTTCAAGTTGATTTCGTCACAGTGCTAATCAGTCTTAAACACATTGTCTGGTATTTCGGATTTCAATTTGTTTTGCCTAAAAAGTACATATTTCATTTAAAAGACCCTTCGATCTTTCGCTCTCTTTGTTTCCTAACAGGTCAAATTTACCCGTAAATCTAAATTTCTTCGCATGTAGTTTACAAATGAGTGGTCTCTTATTCTGACAGTTCCCATTCAAGACTTACGCGTATCACTAGTCCCAGGCCTCTCTTATCTCATACTACCTATTGTTGTGGACTGCATATTTTGGAAGAAATGCTAGGAAATTTGAAACTTGTTCCTGATAAAGATCGATATCAAACGAGCATGATAATGCATAAATACTGAATAAAGATCACAGACGGAAACTGATGAAAGCTGTATTTTTCTTCAATGAGGGTGATCTTTATTGAAAGACGAGTATCACGAGATAGACTATGATCATAACTTCGACACAGCAATGGAGTCTAAAGAAACTATCGCACCAGAAAGGCGAACAGAAACAGAGCAGATTGAGACAGAAACACAAGCTGAAGATATTCAAATAAACAAACCAAAAGATGAAGAAACAAATGTAGATATAGACCAAAATAAAGACAATGAGAGCGATGATTTCTCCGGAAGCAGAAACGAATCGCCGGAAGATTTAACCGGAACGATGTTTAGCGTTCCGAAGCGATACATATTAGCAATAATGATGTTCTGCGGATTCATGAACATGTATGCCATCCGAGTAAATTTAAATGTTGCAATTGGAGCAATGGTAAAACCGCATCCGGTGGTAGAGAATGGAAAACATTATATCAAGGTATGAGGAATAGATTAAAGATTATGAGAAGGCCTAGATGATGCATGTGGCCTAGCGAATAACATGTTTTCGATATGGTTTGATTGCTGTTGTAAATAAAAAGCAGCCGGCTCGATGATCAGCTTAGGCCAAATTTTGATAGCTCAAACATGGCTAGATTTAAACTACTTGACATATGCAAAATCTAACACTTCGTCATTACAAAACTTCTCATTTAAGAGAAAAATCATTTGTAACCCATTATAGTTCGAGTCATCGATCGTTAAACCGTAACATGGTAAACGTAACTGCATCCACGTGAAAGAACTAAGGCCCTATGTTAGTGCGATGATCTAAACCAAGGCCCAACGAAGGCCGATCCCATAGGCAAAAAATTTTTCAGCCTCAAAATTGAATACAAACCATCAACACTCACAGTGCATTCACTTTGCTACAGCGACAAGACAGACTTACCCAAACATATGTCTAATTGTCCATTCAACACCGTTTTTCTAAATCACCCAGCATTCAAAATCTTGCGCCACTGAGAAGAACAGCTATGTCCTTTCTACAGTTCTCATTCATGAGACTGCAAGTTCGAGAAGCATAAGAATCATAGCGCAGTATGTTCACGAGAAATTCTCGACACGCAAATGTGAAAACTTTTCGGCAAAATGATGTGACAAACTGCATCTCTTTTTGCAGGAACCTGATTTCAACTGGGATTCAAAACTGCAAGGTTTGTGACTTCAATTTCCATGTGATCTTGCAAGTAATATCATAGGTCGGGTTCTATGATTGGTTACTCTTACCACAAATCAATCAGAAAAATAAATCATAATTGATTTAACCATTTCTAACAAATTTCAAAACAACAATAATCAATAGCATATAACTCAATCAATCAATCAATCAATCGATCAATCGATCAATCGATCAATCGATCAATCGATCAATCGATCAATCAATCAATCAATCAATCAATCAGCAATAGCCAACAGAACAGATGATTTTCTCCAGCACTTCCGATAGGCTGAAATCATGAAATCATCATCTGCAGGAATCATTTTTGACAATTAATCTTTCAATTACTTATCCTTAGTTGCGTAGAAACTCCTGGCATCTATCTTGAGATACACTTGTTGACACTATTTTGTTTGGTATCCTTTTTATTTATTTCTCTTCCTTTTTTCCTGGAAAATGTAAGTAGTTGAGAATTGTAAGTACTATTCATAGCCAGAACTCGGTGACCTTGTGTCTTTTTTGGCTATGGATGGTACATTAGTTGTATTTAAAAAAAATTGTGTTAGGTTTTATGATGGATAAAAAAAAGGCTGAAAGATCAACGATGACATTTTTGCTCTGCAATAAAATCACGAATCTATGGATAAAGTAGTAAACGAATGAATGAATAAATGAATGAATGAATGAATAAACGAATGAATGAATGAATGAATAAATGAATGAATGAATTAATGAAAGAGAAGATGAAAGAATGAATGAATTAATGAACCCATCAATAAAGAAATGAATAATTGAATGGAGAAAAGAATTGATGGATCAATCAATTAATGAATAAAAGATGGATAAATGAAAGAACGAATTAATGAGTTAATGAATAGATGAATACAATACATAACAATAGAGATTTTATTTAAACTTGGATACAATAACATACTTTACTCTAAGAATAGGGCAACTAATTTAAATCAATTATTTACAAAAATGCAATATTTACAGTTTCAGTTAATTACAGCTATCACCATTACAATTATCTCCATTTCATGATTTGATCTTAACTTTGAACGAGGCTATAGATTGACTGGATCGCACAATAAAGAACTAAAATCTGGGCCATGAAGGTCTAACGTCTCTTTGGCAACAGTTATGACAAAACTACTTGTTTTACATCCTCACTATGAAATACATTTAATTTTACAGGAATCGTTCTTGGTTCCTTTTATTATGGATATATGTTTCTTCAAATACCTGGTGGCTATTTCGCTATGAAAATTGGTGGAACAAAAATCTATGGATTTGGTGTTTTGATTGCATCCATATTCACATTATTTACACCACCAGCAGCAAGAGCTAGTGTTTGGGCTCTCGTTGCTTTGCGAGTTGCAGAGGGACTTTCACTGGTAAGTTTGATTTACAATTGCAAATTTTCTCTGACGCCGCTGCATAAACTTTTAAGATTATCTAGGCTCTCTCAAAGTATGAGAATTTACGTTCACGATGTTACACTTAACGGATGGCCCAAATGAATGGTATGATTACAACAAGGCTAACTTTCAACTTTTTCAGAGCAGTTGTCTAACGGCTTACGACGAAGAAGCATTGGTATTGGCATGATATTTTGGTATTAGTAAGCTCTGCCGTTGCAAACATTTCTGGAACAGCTCAACGTGTAACAAGGTACCGCATAAGACTGGCTTTGTACACGACTTTATGCTATTTGCAAGGTTTTTTCGATGTTTTCGGAGATCCCTATGAGTCCCTTAGCCTTATGTTCAAACTCCAGCATTGATAAACAACAGGGAAATAATTGATTTGTTTATGGTAAAATTGCAAACAATTTTTCGTTCTCAATTCATAATAACTTAACTGTATTTTAAATTCCAGGGAGTAATGCTTCCATGTAACCATCAAATTTGGAGTTACTGGGCACCAAGATCAGAAAGAACAATTCTCGTTACGATTGCTCTTGCAGGTGAACTTCTCCTATTTGAAAACATTCTCTGTTCACATACTTTTTTGCTCAGAAACGATATACATAAACTTCTGAAGCATTTTCAGCGTTTCAGCATTTCAGTGTTATTCTGTTCACATCCTTTTTTGCTTAGAAACGATATAAACTTGTGAAGCATTTTCAGCTTTTACAACCAGCTAAATGAATAATGAGCAACCTCACTAGGCCTAGTGAAGAATCCGCTGATAAGCAAGTAAATAAATAAATAAATAAATAAATAAATAAATGAATAAATAAATAAGAATTCATTCATGCTTCAGGACGCTATTAGATGCTACATTGCTGCAAACTCCCATCTATTAGCACTTCACTTACATTTTGTCGGTTTACTTTGTATTCATTCATTATTAACCCTTTCATGCCTGGAAGGACCATAGGGCCCAGAGAACTTGATCAGTCCGTCAATTTACCTTGCCTAGTTACATTTTTTCTAGCCTGCGCACAGCCTCAACTCCTCTTCACAGGAAAAGTTGAGGCTTTCCTTCGAGGAAGAGTTGAGGCTGCACGCAGGCTACATTTTTTCTATCTTTGTTTAATGTAGTGCGTCTTTATGTATTGGCCATGGGGTAGTCATTTTCTTTCGCTCATCATGATGTCATCCCCGTTGTGCAGTACAGTAATTTACTGTAGTCAAATAGGATGTAAGATCTGCATTGTAATAATTCTATACGAATATGAAGGTGTTGTGGCGCCGTGGTGTAATCCTCTGACATTGCAGCCAGAATAGTCAGGCGGAGTGGGTTCGAGTCCCGGTAGAGCCCCACCACTTGAGCGTCATGACAAGGGGTCGCGGACTCGATTAGGTCTGCTCTATTTCTGCGATCCCAGCGCTTGGCGCTGAAAAACGCAACTTCACCTTCACCTTCAATAGAAAAAAAAAGAAACCACTTTGACATGATATGAATCAAGCACGACGTTTCTCGGCTCCGCTGATGACAACGATGCAACTCTTGTGCACATTCATACAAGATCAAGAGCATCCTTCCTTTTAAAATTCTAGCTACCCTAACCTTCCCTCATGAAAATATTGACCCTGTTGATATAACAACTTTTGATTACAGGAATGAATGTTGGCACAATAGTGACAATGCCTTTGACAGGATTACTTACAAAATATGGATTTGATGGTGGATGGGCCTCGGTCTTTTATTGCTTTGGTAAGCTGTCTTCTTTAACATGAATTTAACACTTTTATGAAAAAGTTTTCAAGGTATTTACATGTCTCCGTCCAGCACAACAGACCAATGATAATGGTGGATTTGCACCTTGCACATTACATTTCTAATCCACTGGTAAGTGGAAAAATTTGCTGTAATTCTGCGCAAAAACTGGAATGAATTGTATTAAGTTTGTGGCTGCAAGTCTGTTTGTCACCAAAAGAAATACAAGGGACCCTTGAGAGTCAGCTCTGCTTATGAGCAACCCTCCAACTAAATACGAAATATGTACGAAATATGAAAGCAGACAAAATGCTTATCAATGTTTCGATCAATAACTGTTCCCAAATCCTGCTTCTAAGTTTGTCTAAATAAATAAAATAGAATGAAATTTGCAGAGCAGAGTGCAGACCATAGGTTCCGAATCTTTAAATCGGTGTAAAAAGACATGTGTAAATTCTATGATCTATTTCTTTTAACTGAATGACTTGAACCATGGACTTGAACGGAACTTGTGAACTTTTCCATAATCCTACCGTTGGACTTTTCAGAAATCTTCAATATCTTCGAAATTATAACTTATTATGTATGTCAGCTCATTTTAGGATGTGACGTAATCAAATTGCTAAATCATAAAATAAACAGAAGAGTGAAGAGTTTTGCTTGAAACCATCTTGTTGACATCCATAAACTATGATTTTTTGAAAATTATTTGATCGTTCGTCAACAAGTTTAGAAATTACGATACTTTAGAGTCTCTCTCGAAAATTTTCTTGAATTCTTAAAACAGAAGAAAAACACTGTAATTCGGAAAATAAGCTAATGAGTTAGTTACAAGGTTGACTCAAGGTTGACTGCAATAGCAAACTCAACTTAAACACACAGTCGCTTTTTTGTTCATGTATTTCATTCTTCCTTGTGCAGGTGGTGCAGGCATAGTATGGTGGGTTCTCTGGATGTTTCTTATTCACGAATCACCAAATGTACATCCAACGATTTCCAAGGCCGAAAAAGCATACATCGAACGTAATGTTGACGTTCACAAGGTTCGTTTGTTTGTTATCGGTCACGTGACTAAGCGATTGATTGATTGCTTCGTTGATCGACTGATTGATATTCACTCAACAATGTGTTTATTACAAAATAGCAATGGTTCTATTTCTATGGAAATATCAACTTGAACATCGCAAATTTGAAGTGGCAACAAAAGTAAATTTTTTACAAAAACGTATGATTTCAAGGGATTTCTACATCGATCTTTCCAAAACAATGAAGATTCTACACACTTGCTGGACTGATGACATTCGTCTAAGTTGTACTCCTTTGAATTATTGCGGGTATAGTTGGGGGAGGGGAATGTGGCGAAAACAAGGACTCGTGTACTAAGTCTAGACATTCACCTGCTCAGCTAGGCAGTTAAAAACAAATTCCAATAGAACGGCATAACTGTAACGTAACTGCTCCATGTTCTAACTTTTGGATCTTGAAGTGCGATACCTAAGCTTAAAGTTTGGTCTACACTTCTACTGGCAGCGCAAAACAATGAGTCCAAGATAATCTGCATTGGTAGATACGGCTGCTGGGTTGACTACTACCATTCGCAAGCTTCCTGTCAACGTCATAAAGACGTCACAAGTAAATGGCGCATAATTCGTAAAAGTAACATCCATATTCGGAATTCACATGAAAAGTGACATATAACAGCAGACAGTGACAAACTAGCCGAATCAGTCGCAATGTGGATTATTTAGGCCAGAAGCATATGAATAAAAGGACAAATAAAAATCCAAACACCTCATTGTTTCTCTTGCTTTGGTTAGCCTGCGTGCAGACGTTGGTTACTGGGGCATTTCTCTCCTCCCCAGTAACCAAAGTCAGCACGCAGGCTAGCTTTGGTCTGCTTTCCTTTGTTTCTTTGGAGCCTGCGTCGATGTTATCAAATACAATGAGTTATCTATAAACCAATGAGATCTCATCATTTTTATAACGTCAATCACTTTACTCGTTAGCTGATCACCTGATCCTCACTTTCTATTCAACAGGCAGTAAAATTGCAATGGAAAGCAATGCTAACATCTGCTCCAGTGTGGGCTGTCATTTTAGGCAATATTGCAAATGATTGGGGGCTTTACACAATTCTTATATGTTTACCATTATTTCTTATGGATATAATGCACTTCAACGTACAACAAGTAAGTTACCTTTTCAAACGATAAATACACAATAGCAATTGTATGTTGTTGTTGTTGTTGTTGACTTATTTTACTTCAAATGAATAAATAGCTACTAATAATAAATAACATGTAAAAAGAAACTAATAAAATTCGAAGAAAAACTACATGTATGGTGATGATGAAACCGGGCCGTAGAAAGCTGCTGTTTATTGGAGGGGGGGGGGAGGTGGCGATTCCCCTCAAAACAGTAGAGAACAATACATCTAGTTAATGCTTTTGATGTAGCACCATAGTTTTAAAACCTATTGGAGACTTGAAGCCCCTTGCCCGCTGCTTCTTACGGGCCTGTGAAAGAACGTTGTTATGTAATAATTTTGCTTCAGATAAATGTTGTGTAACAATTTACAGAATGTCCACTGTACACTGACTTGACACATATGAAACAGGTGAAGTCAGTAACAACACCCTTATTGATGTGATTGTTTTAATGGGGAATGGAATACCACCTTGCAGCATGGGTGGTTAGACACTGCAGCTGTGTTTCATTGCCGCTGCTTCATAATTTTCCTCCTCAGAAACAAATACACTGAAACATGAAAGCAGTGTCTAACAACCAATTCCTGAAGCAAGTCAAATCGAAAAATTGATTAAGCCATTAACTGCCACGAAAATCGGTGATTGATCTAATGTATGATTGATTGCAAGAATGATTTGCCGATTGGGTTGATCGCTGACCGATCGCTGAAGTGTCGCGTTTTACTGGTGGTCAGTTGTTGATCAACGAAAAGGCTATATCAAGCCCCCCCTGGGGGCTTATTCAATTTCGGGGACTCAAGAGGGGGCTCGTTAGAGAAGGGGGCTATACAGAGAGGGAGCTAAAAAGAGCTTTTACGGTAAGGTATCAGATGTTTGATTGATTGCTGGTATGATTCACTGATTATTGGCTGATTCAGTGAATGTTGCACTGATAGGCTGATTGATAAATAACTGATTGATTTGATCAATTTACAGATGGGGTTCGTGGCATCACTTCCATTCTTATTGAAAGCCATCGTTGGACCTTTAGGAGGAGTGGTAGCAGATATATTGAGAAATGGTCACATGAGTACAGTCAATGTGAGAAGACTGTTCTATATATTGGGTAAGATTTGCAATTCTTACAACGCTGATCTCTTGTCTTGGATGAGACCCAAATTAATGATTGCTTTTCGGTCAGCGGCAGACAATAGACCTTTTAGCTATTCAGCAAAAGAGCCTGGATCGAGCGTTATTTTTATACATTTTTATACACGAGATTCGATCGAGTGGCGTTAGAGCTTCTATCATAATTGTGGACATTCGAAAATTCTACAAAATGTAGCAAAGTATCGTTCGATTGAGATTCTTTTTCAGAATAGCTAAAAGGTCTATTGGGGGGGGGGGTGACGGGGTGCGATTGCCTCCCAATGTTGGCTAGAACAAAGACCTTGAGCTCGAGAACGATGGAAATAAATAATGTTTCACTGAAACAATCGCTTTGCCACCCTTATATTTGGCAAAGTGTCCGCCACTGTTTTCCGTCGAGAATTCGTGAATATTTTTTGTTACATTCTGCCAACGAAAACTATAGAAAGATCCACGCTTCCAATAAAGTTTTGGAAACTCGATGTAAATACAGTTTCATCGACAGTACAAGCCAGTACATTATGAATGCATATTCCACAACATTAAAGAATTTTATCTCTATGGTTGATAAATAACTTTAAATTTCTTACCATCAAGCATCAAGTTATTTGTCAACAGCAGTACATAAACAGTCACAAAAATGTGGTGATACCAAAAACATCAAATTCTCTGCATCAATATCCCTTTTCTACTTATCGTATCATATTATGGTCTTATCAATGTGCCTCCGCAGGTGCAATGGGAGCCGCAACCCTGATCGTCATCTCAGGATATAGTACATCAGCAAGAATAGCCGTTGCTAGCATGTGTGTTGGTGTAGCATTATCTGGCCTTTTGCATTCTGGATATGAAGTGAACATACTTGACATTGCCCCCGGCGTTTCTGGCGTTGTCATGGGGATAAGCAATACTGCTGGAACGATAACTGGCTTTCTTAGTCCATTGCTTGTTGGAGTCATGACGGAGGATAAGGTATGATTAATGTTCAAAGTAGGCGGGACAAATATTGTTACAATCCTGTTTTAAACTTGTTGCAAAAAGGACGACCCTAGCAAGACTAGATAACAAGGACCATTCATTGCGCTAAAATAATATCGAATATCAATTGTAAACGGCTTTGACAATCCTTTGTAAGAATAAGGCCCGCTTGGCGCGCCTCCGTGTTCCTCCTTTAAGCTTCGCTGTAGTTCGCATAAATGGCAGTGCTTAAGTACGAAATGTAACTCCGTGTTAGTTCGGTTAATTGACCAGTGATTAAGTGGAAATGTATATCTACACATAGTGGCGATTTGGATGATGTTCGGGTCTGCTTTTTTGGTGGAAATGTGCTTCCTCATGGTGACATGAAATGGGCAAATGTGCTGAAAAGTTACTTAGGAGCATAATATATGCTTTCAATGAAATCTACAATGTTTGGACAAAAAGGATTGGAGTAAAATGTTAAGGACGCTTTTCAATGCCAGTTCGAAACTTTCGGATTTTAATCTAAAGCCTGGTTTCCATGTCATCGCAAGGAATCGCAAGGAATCGCAGCGAGTCGCAATAAAAGTGGTCAAGTTTGCTTGCGACTCTCTGCGATCATATGGAAACCAGCTAAAACTTTGTTTGCGAATCCTTGCGACTCGATGCGATCGCTGTCGCAGGCAGTCGCAGAGATAGAACATTTTCTATCTCTGCGACTCACTGCGACTCGTTGCGATCCATTGCGATTAATGGAAACCACTGTTCACAACTTTTGCAACTTCTTGCGATAACAACTCTATTGTTTCGGGAGATAATCTCATTTCCGTGATCACAATTTTGGTTTGAAATTTGATGAAAGTGAAGTTAGTTGGGATTCTTTGCTATCCTTTGCGATCATAAGGAAACCACTTTTTCAAGTCACAATAATTGCAACTCCTTGCGACTCCTTGCGACTCCTTGCGACTCTCTGCGACTCTCTGCGACTCCTTGCGATTATATGGAAACCAGGCTTAAAGGAAAATGTTGATTATTTTTCCATGGTATTTGCCTTTACCGGCTTGGCATGAAACCCCTAAATTAACGTCCCTTCAGAAGGACAACGAGGTGAGTTGCGAGCTCAGGCCTCCGAGGTCACCCACTCAGAGTTTGACCTCACTCAACCGGGCTTAACTTCGGTCACTGTCGAACCATTTTGTCGCAAATTTTAGGCCCGGTGAAAATACGTTATTAGGTATCGACCAATTAATTTAATGATCTCGGATCTCAGAAAACATTTAATTTATTTTCGCAGAAAAGAGAACAATGGCAAATGGTATTCTGGATCACATTCTTTCTATATTTGGCAGGGACAATCCTCTTCTGTATTCTTGTATCTGGAGAACCTCAACCTTGGGCTCTTCAAAAAGAAAATGATTCTGATAGTTCACTTGAGGATGATAGTTTATAAAATGGTAGTTTATGATATGAAAAATAATGGAAGATGTGAAATGAAATTTATTCGATGGTGAGGATGAATCAAGTCTAGGTGGCGAACCAAAGACTGCAGTAAATTTACCTCCAAACAAGTAATTAACAAACCAACATATAAAGAGCAAACGACAAACAAAAGAACAACTTATATCTGATCATTAGACTTACGGCTTTTCGTCCCGTCCTTCCTATCGTTCTTTGATGTGCTGGTATAGCTTTTCTACCAGGGTCTGGATCGAGCAATATTTTTACACATCTTTACATGGGCGATTCTGACACGTGAAGAATCTTTCATACTCACTAATTCTATGTTTTGAAGCAATTAGAATGCTTACCTAGGTGTCTTTTCTTGTGTTTTGAATTCTTCTCGTGGCAGAGTCGCTTGTCCCCATTGCTTGCTCTCAACATTTTTTCCAACGGTTAGTTTAGTTGAATCGTTGCTGTGGTTGTTTACCACAATGTCATATTTCTCAAGCAGGTTTTCTTACAACTAAAAGCCTGTAGTTACAAATAAACCTGCTTGAGAAATATGACATTGCGGTAAAAAACCACAACAACGATTCAACTAAACTAACCGTTGGAAAAAGATTGAGAGCAAGAAATGGAGGACAATCGACTCTGCTACGAGAAGAATTCAAAACACAAGAAAAGACACCAAGGTAAGCATTCCAATTGCTTCAAAACATAGAATTAGTAAGTATGAAACCTTCACGTGTCAGAATCGCCCATGATCTTTATGGGATTTATAATTGATCTACATACGAAAGGTTCAAGTCAACGGCGTCAGAGCTTCTATCACTTGCATGCAAATTATTACACTCTATAAATGTATGAAATATCATTCGATCCACAATTTTGTGCGGTGATTGAAAGGTTTATTAACTTAACGTAATAAGTATACATTCTCAATGTTAAAATACCAGGTGAGCCAGAAAAAGTTCCCACTTTTGAAAATTTATAGCAACAAGGGTACTTCGTAGATCTGACTGATTCAAATTAACTAAAATTTGAATTATTCAATTCCGTGAAGTACTCATGATGCTATGAATTTCAAAATGGAAACTTTTTCTGACTTAACCCTTTCACCCCCGGAAGGGCCATATGGCCCAACAGTATTCATTGAGAACTGCGAATTTTGCAGGGGGTAAAGCGTTCAGAATTTTGATTGCTTTGAAAGTTTGTGCACATTGCATATATCTATTGCTTACTGTATCACTGATTATGATACCCCCTGGAAAACGACACTCTGCATTAGGTTTTCCTGTCAAGCTTAATTTTAGCCGGGCGTGAAAGGGTTAACCTGTACATTGGTAGTAATTTTCACTTTGCTAACATTTATTAAATTAAATTTCAATTCAATCGGCTACATGATCTAATCTAGTATCGTACCTGTGCAGAATGTATGTCTAGTAATTGAATCTCTAACAATGCACCTTATTGACTAAGCTATCATTCTGTTACAAACTGACAATCTCTTTCAAAATGATATGACTTCATGGTTGTATGAAAATGATGACGAATGCAATGAAGAAAGATGAATGCAAAGACTATGATTTACTTCCGTGTTGTACTTGAACCGATGTAATCTGTGAGAATTCTAGCAGTATGTGCAAAAATGTGTTTTGGATATGGGATGAAAACAAGCCAAGACCATGAACGATCATTCAGTGTAGTAAGTAAAGAAGAATGAAAGTGGCTTGGTAGATGACAAGTAGGTCTGGAAATGTCTATTATGTTGGTGGCTTTAAATGACGATCAGAATGAAATTCTAATCGAAATTAAAAGCAACGAATATGCTGTGTATTGTTTATTACAGATTTAAAGATCTGGCAATTTGGAGTACCATTGTTTTTGACTCTCTAGAGATGTAATACTTTTCATCATCTGCGTGTTCATCGATAGTCGTACATGCGGCATGGTTTCAATGCAGTATAAAACAGAGTTTGATTTGAGAATTTAGTAAATTTTGCACACTCGTGCTGAGTGGTTGCAAATCAAAATCTCCCACCCACCCGCCTCCTTCACATTTTCATGTTGGATCTTCTTTCTTTTGCAGATGCATCTGGAAAGTTTTGTCCAATATGGACGAGGGGACTAGTTTTGCGGGGAAAATCCAGGTTTTCCTTCCAACCCCACCTTCGGGAGGGTCATTTGCTTCATCGGGTGATGGGCTAGTTCCATCAAAGCCCAAATTGCCGTAATGATGAGAAAATGCAACCTTATCTTTGTTTGATACTTATGAGGAAAGATTTACGAAAAGGTTGAAAAATATCTGAAGGACAGCCAAGCCCCAGCAGCCTTGGACCTATCTATGGGAGTGTAGCTTTAATGGGCATTTCGCTTTTCAACGTGTAATGTTTCGGTAATTAGATTGGAAAAAAATTCGTATTTCAGACGTCCTAATGAAATAAGTCACAAGAGAGAACATTAACAAGCATTTATGTTTATCGGCAAGAAAGAAAAATGTCTATTCGTGTCTATTCAGAAATTAAGTTCGAAGCCTGTCAAAGACAGCATAAAACTCCAATACTGATACGTCAAGTGATAAAACACGTCTAAACTGCAAATGGTTTTTGATTGATTATTCAAATGAAAATGAATCATGGGATAAGTCACGTGTGTGAATGATGCTACTCTGAGTGGACACTGTGATGTTGATGGATTCTGTGTGGTTGTGTAGGCGCACTCATAACAGATGGATGAATTGTCACTGAAAAATATGACATTTTAAATCAAAACAACAATATGAAAATACGTTTTACCTCTGAACACATGAAATTCTGAATAAATCTAAATGATAAAGGATGAAATTCTAAGTAAATCTTATGAAATGAAAACAATGAAGACAGACAAGAAAAGTACGGACATAGAAAACGATATTTATTCAAATTCAGTACTTCACCTAAACTTCAATTCATTGCATTATATATTCAAACTAATCATTGCAATGCTGAATAAGAAACATGAAAAATTCAGCAGATTATTCTAGAATCTATTTACAACATCTCTGTTTACAATCATGTTAGCAATTTATCAATATTTACATAATTCTAATTGTATGTCTAACTGTTTTACATCTAAAGCATGAAGGAAGTATGCGGCTATGTCATGGATGAAGGTGCAATGTAAATTTTCGAGTTCCTTGGTGCAAATAAAGTATATAACGGGGAAGAAATTTATTTGGAAGGAAAATTCTATTTAGTAAACCTAATTCATCATCTTCTATTGGTATGATAGTGCCATACATATTGCCAAAATAAAACAAGCTGCTTCCTCATAAGATATCCTATTCAGGGTGTGTTTAATTGATTATTCCAAACCTTCCAGAAACACATTGCTAGCACGAACAGGTCAAGAGATACTCAAGTTTAAAACTGGGAAGTCAAGCTTTTTATAAAATAGCATGTTGACCAACAGTGCGATAGTTGAACTGTAAGAGCGATGCGAAGTAACACTTTTCTATCAGTTCTACAACTGCAGTGTGAATCCTTGATTTCCACTTAGGCCAAACTTATTTTCAGTAGACTTATGACGATGATTCCCTCGTATCCCTGCGGTAAACCTTGCTCAACAGGACTTACAGTAAAACAGGGAAAAGCCGACCCTATTTTCCGCATTCATCAATTGAATTATGATGGAATCATGGCCTCGAATCTTCGAATCAATGTCCCTAAACTCAAATTAGTGCCTCGAATCTCGTCCGAATGTCATCAGTTCTTCAATCAAATAGAAAATTTTGTTTTAGTTGTAGCCTAAAGAGGGTCAGGTTTTTTAGAGTAATGTTATGAGTCTCTGTTGACCAAAGCGCCATCATCGAGTTAGAGCACAGAGAAACAAGAGACTCCCAGTTATAAGTCTAGATTTTCAGACAGCCTCAAATCGCAGCATGCCGGCAAAGGAATCTGGATGACAATGATTCTTTAAAATACGTCATGTTAAAATCACCATTCATGCCATGACCTAGGCCTATCACAAGTCTTTAATGGTGTAGTTGGGCATGACTTCGTTTTACGTAAAGCCCTGTCCGATGAACCAAACTTAGTTTCAATGTCTAAATCATCCTTAAATCGTTGCAGCATTTTAGTCATAATGATGTCATCAATACTTGAATCAGTATCAAAACTTACGTTTCCAGGGCAATCACCTCTATCATTGTTGTTGTTGTTGTTGCTACCATGGCCACCATATATGTCAATCAAGGCGTCACTGAAACGAGGGTCTTTGATATCTAACGCTTCAACTTTCTCACAATATGGATCCCAGGATGAATCCTCGAAATCAGTATCAGCCTCGACTTCAACATTATCGTTTTTCATTGCTCCGGTGACTGTTTTTGACCCGGATTTACTTTCCTTCATTTGCCCGGCACTTTCTTTCAAACAATCGGTTGGTGAAATTCGGTCACCATTGGCATTTTGGCCTGGGGAGACAAAAATTTTTGAGCTGTCAATAAGTGCCAATTCAACAAGAATTCAACATCAAGAATTATAACACATAGATAGATGGTTCCATTAAGAAGTTGATAAAAAAATGCTTTTTGAGTGGCTTTGATGGGACATCTTTAGGCGGATTATAAATATTCATCTCAGATGAGCCTTAAGGAAATATGATACCACGCATCTCAAGTAAAGCCTGGCAGTAAAGATACAAACAAATTCAAACTTAAAATACATGACAGCACTGCACTTGGGAAAAATGACATGGATTTTGAAATTGCTTTTCACAAATGGAATTGGACATTAATCACAGTTGGTCACGGTGGATATTTAGAACGTAAGACAGGGGTAAATATGTCATTGGTCTAGTTAGTACTTAGAATCATAATCAACAGTAGCAGCTCTGCAAGAAAGAATTGAAATCTACCTTGAAGGGACCAAAGTCCTGAGATCTCAAGTGTTTTCAGTTTCTTTTCAAGCTCTCTCACTCTTGTGCCAAGAACTCTGAAAGTCAAGCATCACAGATTGAATATATTGCAAAAGGGGTAGTGCTTAATATGACAAAGAATGACGAGAACCTTTATTTTTGCAATATCGGATGATAAAAAGTACTGAACTTCCTATCAATAGGCTAGACATGGAAAATGAAGCGTCCCGTTATTTACTTTTTGATAAAGCAAAACAGAATTTTTAGTGTCTGCAAGTTTTGATTTCAATTATTTGAGAATCATTCATCAGTTGATCAACAAATCAAACAATCATCCAATTGATGAACTGACAGATCATTTGACTTATCAACAATAGATCAATAGATAAATAGACCAATAAACCCATCAATCACTCAATCAATCAATCAACTATCTATCTATCAATGTATCAAAAAGGTAATTAAAACATACAACATTTACCTGTTCGTCTTTCGTTGTATTTTCAAGGCAGTATCTTTATCCGTCAAAGATTCTGTTAATGATTTTGTCAATCTTTGCAATTCGTGGACAGTTTCGTTACTTGAGTTTTTTCCACTTCCACTTTGATTTCCAAATGCTTCAAAGGAAACAGATACTTATTTCAAGTCAACTGCATTAAACTAAATTATTCAATAACGCTTTTAGCCATTAGACTTACTAAGTTGACTCCTAGCTATCGCTATCAACAACCCCCCTACTTGTTCATAGTAGTGTGAGCGAGCAGGGTCGGTGGGTAATAGCAATTAATTGGACTCAAAGTAGAAAGTCTTTTCAGCAATTCTACAAAAAGAACTTGGATCGAGCGATATCTTAATAAACCTGAAGACTCGAGGCTCGATTGAGTGGTGTCAGACCTTCCTCACAATAGACCTTCTAGCTATTCTACGAAGGAGCCTGGATTGAGCGTTATTTTTATACATTTTTATACGCGAGATTCGATTGAATGGCGTGAGAGCTTCGATCACAATTGTGCACATTCGAAAATTGTACAAAGTGAAATGAAATATTGCTCGATCCACATTCTTTTTCAGAATAGCTAAGAAGGTCTATTGCGCACATACGGAGATTCTTCAGTGATAAGAACGGATTTGTGATTTAGATTGTAACGAATTTTAGACAACCCAGAAAAATATTTTGAATCAAGGCATAAAAATATAGCATCTTGATGATACACAGAAAGAAAGTTTTCTTAAAAATAGAACTATCTTGATACATAGTAAAGTCATTTGCAGAGTATCAGTGAATTTGTGCCTGGCATTCAACCAAGGGTGTTAGGACACGGATGTTTTGATTGATTATTCATTTACCTAGTTTTGATCCCTGTGACTTTTCTAGTTGTCTTGTTTTCTGTTCTGTTTCGTCTTAAACCGAGCGTTGTTAGGCGCAACCGCTCTCAAGTTACTCGAATAGAGCTCCCTTGTATTTCAGTGTCTTAGTGCGCCTTCGCACAGGAATGGCTTTTAAAACCGTTGCGGTTTTAAAAACCTTTCTTGTGCGAAGGCGCACTAAGACATAGAAATACAAGGGAGCTTTATTCGAGCACCCTGAGAGTGGCTGCGCTTAACAACGCTCGGTTTAAGACGAAACAGAACAGAAAACAAGACAACAAAACAAGACACAGCGATCAAAACAAGGTAAATGAATAATCAATCAAAACATCCGTGTCCTAACACCCTTGATTCAACTACAATATCGAGAGGACTGAAAACGCTAGGCTCACCTCTCTGTGTAAATGAAACAGGAACATCCAAGTATGCAAGAAGTCTATTTGCTTTATTAAATCTTCTATCAAGTGCTTCTTTGTATCTTGTAACTGAAGCAAGCATCATCGTTTTCTCTGCTTTGTGTTGTTTTGATAATTCCTTTAAGTATCTGCAATTCAAAATGAATTGGATACTAATAGTGCGGATGAAAAATACAAAATGAAATATACATCTTTCATACAATCTTTATGCAGATTAAGACACATGGATAAAATCTTGCAAGTAACTTGGCTGCTTTCCTCCCGCTGTAAAAACTTTGTGTTATTATCTTCTGTGCGACCACTTAATAATTTGCACTGTGTATGATTTGCTTACTCCTTAAACCTAAATATTTCTTGCAGAATCTCTGTATAATTTCTCTCGTTACAACGCCCTGAATTCATCTAAATTAATAACACTTCATTTGCTTATGTTGTAAGTAAATGATTGAATGAGGGTCCTGAAGGGGAGGGCAGGGGTAAAATCGCATCCTGGAGTGGAATCTTCATGTAGGGGTTGGGATTTTACGATTTGGGATACCAAGAGCAGAGGCAATAGACGTGACATTGAATTTGACCATCAACTGTTCATCTACGAAAAATTGACTGGGATTGCCAGCAAAATATGAGGTTGACATGCTCCTTTCACAACCCTGTTCAAAGTATGGTGAACTAAGAAGTGCAGTGACATACTTGTTTTCCAAAACCAAAGCATCAATATCAACTATCCTTCGATCATCATTATGTAAGGCATAACTCAACTGTGTATTAAGTCGATTGCATTTTTCCTTGAAATGATCTCGCTGAAACAAAGATAGCAAACAGAAGTTTAAACTGAACCTTACTTATTTATATGAATTTAGTCAAACTTTGTGACAACAGATTTGTGTGAAACATTAAATCTTTGCAAGTTCTGTGAGGATGAGAACATTCTTTACCATGCTACATAAGACTTTAATTATTTAATGCAATGAAAACAATATCAACAAAGTTAACATTTGCTTCCCATTACTGAAAAGGAATTTCTTTATCTTCTACTCTAATTTATCTTTTATCACCTTTTCAGAAATTTCTAATAAGACAGTCACAAAGCTTGCACAACAAGGTCGTGAAATTAAAATATCATTAAAAGAGGGTGGAAGTGAAAACATTAACACATCAAATTACCTCTTGCATAATTTCAGTTTTTTCTTCTGATAAATTTTCAAAGTCAGTCTTCAGTTCTTCAATCTGAGAAAAAATGAATTTTAGGACAACCAATTCAAATCGACTTGACTAAATTATTGGAAGTTATCAGCCTTTTATACAAATCAACTTAATCTATAACTTTGAATGGTGTCAAATGTTAATAATTTTCTCTTTAATTACCTTTAAGTATCTTTTGATTTAAATGAAATAAATACCAGGAAAAGACCTGAAATGAATTACAGGAATAGTCAAGATAAAAAAATACAGCTCTAACCAAGATAACGTGTCAAGCAAATAACAACAAATAGCAATAGGAAGATCTGAGAAAGAAGGAATGCAAATCAATAACCTTGTTTTGTGATTCTTCAAGTTGTTCGATCAATCTCATTTTATCATTTGTTTCACTTGTTGACTCTTTTCTTCTACTTTCATGTTGATGTAATGTTTCTCTTAAAAGCTGATTGTCTCTTTGTGCTTCTTGATAAAGTTGCCTGACACTTTCAATATCATTGTGAAGGGCTTGGTTCTCTTCTCTTGTATGCTGTATGAGCTGTGTGAGTGTCTAGAAAACACATCACCATTGCTTCAATCAATGCATCCACACTGTGTTTGATGTCATTTGAGAAATATATTTCATGAACAGTTTATGCTGCCTACAGTAGATCTTTCATAATTCAATACAGATTTCATCTAATTGAATTCTTACAGAAGTGATCACAAATTCTTAAAAATTCTTATTCTTCCAAACCATGAAAGAATTTTACTGAGTATTTGCAATTTGCTTTTGTGGGTAAAAAAGAATTCCTGCATATTCATGGATGTTACAGTAGGAAAGAAATCAGATGCTGCCATTTTGTTCTGTTGAAATTTGTTTTGAATAATTTCATGGACATATTTTTAGTGCCTTTAATGCTAACAAAGCCAAAGCTTCAGACAACAAATATTTTCAAACAGTTTAAAAGAAAACCAATGCTTACTTTAATCTTTTTGTCATTACTTTCATCTCTTGAAAACAAGGAACCTCTTTTAATCTTATCTCTCCAATGATCCCCAAGGAGTTCCTTCAATTCATCCAATTCTTGCTGCTGATGTTTGATTGGAAATAAAAGAATTTATAAAGAAATCTTCCAGAAAAAAATTCACCAGTCATTTATAGAAATTAAGATCCTATTGTGCAGTTCAGGACCCAAGAATATTGTTGGAAGTTGGACTGAAATTTAAGTGAAAGATGTGGCTGCATTCAAGGCTGTAGGAAGCATATCAGATTTGGGGGTTACACTCCAAAGGTGCTTTTCAGTAAGCTAAAGGGTCCGTTTATGAAAACAGAGGGGCACTTCTGTTGTTGATTGTAAACTCTTGGGGGACATTTGTCAAAGATCTTGAAAGCAGTTATCTGAAACTTGTAAATAACCAAGATACAAAGTGATGCAATCTCATCAGAGTATATTACTTAGGTTTTGGGTTAAAAATTTATCAAAATTCACTCAAGTGCTGTTTATTCTTTAGGACATGGAAGTGAATCACAGGTGCAGCTGCAGTTGCAATTTTTTTGTTTGTTTGTCATCTTATTTTATATCGATCAAAAAAGTTTAGTGTCAAGTAATGGGTTTACAGAAGTAGCTATCAGCTAACGGAGTCCACGATCCCTTGTCATGATGCTCAAAGAGGTGGGGCCCTATACCAAAGACCAGGTATCAAACCCACTCCACCTGACTGTTTTGGCTGCAAAGTCAGAGGATCAGTGGACTTGCCAAAGTTGTCCTGTAAAAAGAGATGACTTGCCTTCAACAACTCACAGCTGGATAGAACAGCTTGATAGCCAGACAGCTTTTAGTGCGGCAGGTGGCCCCTTTGATCATGCTTTTCCCTGAAAAAACAGTGTGCCTGTGTTGATTATTCAAATTCCTTATGGCTAGGTCCTATTACAAACATGGGTCAAGTCAGGTCATACCCATCCTTAATGAAGAGCTGTTCTGGACAAGTCATCTCCTTCTTTCTTATAAGATGACTTGGATAAGTCAAGAGGATCAGATCACTGCACCACAACACCTCACATCATATGATATTTTAGCATTCCAATTCAACCAAACAAAATGCAAAATAAGAATTTGAGAGAGGTCTCCTACAACAACTATCTTAAGGGCAGTTGCAAATCTGGATAGGATTTATTTCTATCAAGCCATTTCACAGCTTTGAAAGCAGTGGACAATTGCACAGAAAGAGATGTAGAAAATGATTGTACTTACCAATTGACAAACTTTATTTTTATAAATGTCTCTTTCAATTTGACACTGTTCCAAATCTTTCATCAAAATCTTCAAACCTTCTTTCTTACTATCAAGCTTCTTTTTGCAGATATTATACTAAAATCAAAGAGATACAGTTAAAAGATTGAAATAAAAATAGTAGCTATTTTTTTGTAAAGTATGGCATTTAGCATCATCTACAGGAAATTTGTGGAAACTTCCTGTGTTCAGTGGTGGCAACAGGGGAGGGCTAGGGGGCTACAGCCCCCAGCTGGAAGCATCTAGTCACTCATTGGAGGAAATTTTGGGTTCGTGTCTGAGGAAATTTGGCAGAATGATGTACAAAAACTGCATTTTGCCAGACTGGAAAGTTTGCCTTGCATGGCCGATTTCTCTGCCGCACACTTTGGTTCCAGCTGGAAAATGTTTGTGAAACAATAAAAGGAAACAATACAGCTTTTATTGTTTAGTCACACCAATACAGCCGCACAAGCAATTTTGATTTAGGAGAGATCCCACGTACATTCTGCAAAGTTTCCAATCTTGGCATTTGGTAGCCCCTTCAGCCCCACTGTCTGAAGCTCTAGCTCCCCTGTTGGAAGATTTCTGGTGCCACCAATACTTGTACTTTCAGATGTTTGTTTCACATCCATCAAAAGTTAGCAAAACCATGCATAAATACTTTTGCATTCAAGAATATCAGCAATGCTTATATTATCCTTTTATCAAACCATTGTTAGTTGACATTCAGACTTGGCCTTTGTGTAATACAGGTTCATATAGGCCAATATCGTAAGGTATTTTCCATTCATTTTATACTTGTTTTTCCTTCATTCGTAACATTAAAACCGTAATCTTTGTCAGGTTTATCTTAAGGAACTGCATGTACGTCATTTGACATTTCACGGGTTTTAGGAATAAGTCCAAGGAAGGTATATTCTTTCAGAGATTATGACACGTGTGAGTCAAGCCGCAATTCCTTGACCGACTATTGTATGACTGAAACTTAGTATATGTAATATGAACGATAACATTTCCGCGGTAACCACTAAAGAGAATATTGATTGATTCTGTATTTGGAAATCTTAGAGTATGAATTTGTATAAATAAGAGTTCAACTTTACATTAGACAGAACAGACATGGATAAGTGATGCTAGTGTAGGAAGGGTGGATTATCACCAGCACAAGAGTCTTGTGAAAGCTCTTAGTGTTTACTATTTACTGTTTAATTTTAGAGGGCATACAGTGCTTGAGAAAGACTGGGATGCGCCTGAGGTTATATTTGTGTATTTAAGGGCATACAGTGCTTGAGAAAAACTGGGATGCGCCTGTGGATATTTGTATATTAGAGAGCTCCTAGCAGTGAGAGCCAACCAGAATCTCGCTAGCATTGGTTAAAGTTGTACAGAAGGATAAAGAACAGAAAGGGAAACTCGAAACTTGTGTCTTCTCTGTCGTCAACGCTCGTGCCTTGCCGTAGTAATAGAAACACCTTTTTACATTTGAGAGTCTGCAAAAACCAGTCATTTGTCCTTTGCAAACCGTTTGATTTGAAAATATGCTGAAGATCTGGATCTACCATTTAGCTTATCAGCAGAAAGTCAAGACCTGACTATTCTCAAATATCAATGGTAAAGAGTTCCATTTTCACAATCTGAAATTAACAATCTGACTTTCAGATCATACGCTTTTCATGTCCAGGAAAATGCACTGAAAATATAAATTCAAACGATGCAACATTTTGAACATGTCCTTTAAAAATGTATATCGCACACGGCAAGACAGGGCGGTGCAGTTTTCAGGTCTTGGATTATGTAAGTCAAAGATGCATTTTAACTGTAGCCAATATTGCGTCTTCCTCACTATTTAGGTCTTATTTATATGCGAAAGGTAAACTCCTCTTTTCTGGGGGAATATACACATTGGCCTAGGCCTATAGGAAAAAGATACGAATGATGTGATGATGAGCCTTAAAGTTTGGATACAAACCTCGTTCTTGAGCATGGCCCAATCTCTGTCAGTTCTTTGCATCGTTATTCTTTGTTCACTTCAAAAGTGCAGCGAGTCTTCTTTATTGCAGCGATGTGGTCAAAATGAGATAAACATGTTGTTTACAGAAAATGAGCATTTCACTTTTGCTGGTGGTCTAAAACCTACGTGTACAAACAAATTGAAATCAATGCTCAATGATCACAATGTGCAACAACAACAAAAATGTCATCATGGATTTGCCTCGTTTTGGCGTATGTGTCAATGACGTCATTTCATCAACGAACGTGAGAGGATTGGAGTTTTGGGCCAAGGAACAATAAATTGTGGCGCAAATTTTGGTGGGAATAGTGAACCAAATTTCTGAAGAGGTTCGGAGCAACTGCATAGCTTTTATCTACTTCCCTATTGGCCAATATTTCAAACCTGTATGAGATGCGCAAAAACCTAAAACCAACAACAGTGATTTCTGTCAACATTCCAAGAAAGTTCATCTATCAAATTCGCCACATCCGTTAAAAATGGTTTTTGCCGCTGTTGCATAAGAACTGCTATTACTATCTACAAAACACTTTAAGTTCCACTCACTTCACTGAGCAGAATTTATCAAAAAAGTTTAATTTTCAGTTCTCATTGTTGTTAAAAAGTCAGCTTAGATTTTTCTAATACTTGTGAAAACAGTGACACTGACTGACAATGAGATAAAAATTCCTTCGATGAAAAGGCAGGTCTTTTGTAATGACATTCACCTCACTTCAGATTGGAAACAATTCTTTTTGTTATGAAAAAATTTCCTTTTGAAGTCGAATCGAATCGCCCACTGGATAATCAAATATTCTCGTTTGCGTAGCTCTCCATATTGCTGATCGATAAATGATACACAGCGGATCTCGATCAAAGCCTTCATTCCACCTTACAGACAATTTTTCACTTGTGATCAAATTATTGAATTATCTGGTTTTAAGTAAGTTTGTTCAACTTCATTTTAAAATCACACTGCTTCTCTTCCAACTAGAAAAAAATACAACGTAACAAAAGTCCAGTGGCATCTACTTCTAGCATGATAATAACGAGACAAGACAGAAAACAATGAAGTACAAATAAATATAGGCTAACTCTCTTATAAAACTCATTACTATTTTACTTACATAACAATAACAGAAATATTCATATGACTTTTGAACCATTAAATAGCTGGTCCTTAAATATATATATTCCCAAAGTCCCTTAACTGGAACAGAAGTCATTTTACAACTTAGAATAAACAACACTTACTCTGACACTATCCTTATTCGTATATTGCCTTTGCAGTACAAAATCTGGAAGCTGTAACTGTGTTGGAATAAGGCTACCTTGTGAAACATTTTTGCTCCATAGAAAACTGATCTGGAATGAGCATGATATTAATGCTAAATAGTGGGTTTTTAAGTCTCAGTAATTAAGATGAGGCCTCAATGTCTATCTCTCCGACGTTTCAAATCAGGTTTGCACACTTGTTTCTTTTATGGGTAGCGAAGTGTCGCTTGGAAGACAATCAAGTTTGCTATCTGAAATGCTATTTCCATGAACAAAACGAATTTGCAAACCATAACTTTTCTCCAGTATTATCTAATCCATTACCTTAGTTTCAAGACGAGCCATTTTGCCATGAAACATTGCATCAGCAATTAGCTAAAAAAATCATCTTCTGATTTTAGTTTTAAAACATAAGCCTGAGTGATAGCGAGGATCGTTCAGTCGCGACACATGGCCTAAGAGAGATCACTTAAAGCCGTCGTGTGCCTTGTGGGTAGCAATCAGACAAGTAAATTAATATGGAATCTTTTGTGGCCTTTGCTAAGCCATGGTAATCGTACAATTCAAAATGCAGCGTTAGGATCACAGTCAGACGACAAAAAATTGGACTACATTGGGTCAGAAAGCAAACCATACATTTGCATTTCAGATTGAAGAGATCTGTCAGTAAAACGAGTAATAAGTTACTTATTTCAAACATAATTCAACTTTTGTAGGGGCTTCAAAGATCAAAACCTTCGAGATTAGTCAGCGTCGTGAAATCACCAAGAAAACTTCTCTCAAAAGAAGCCGACGAATAGGGCAGTAAATTATTTTGTTACAATTCACAGTTCGAATTTCAGGGTATTAAACTGTTTGGTCGTTGAATCTCACCGATTAAAGAATTTGTATTTTAGGAAATGTCGAATTAATCCATCTTGTTACAAGCAAAACCTTATATAATCAAGCTCCATATTATTCTTCTCAGAGAGAAATACTTGAACCAGTGTCAGCATGAAAGAGGCTCCATTGTTCACATGACAACTGTCAGTAAACAAAGGTCTCTAACGATTTACTGAAATTAAAGATGTAATTCTTACAGAATCAAGTGATTTGCACCAGGAAATCAATAATTTAAGAAACTTCGTACGCAGAAATCACCTGTGTAGTCCTGCGATGAGATATCTATAAATTTAGGTCTAGTCTGTAATGTTACCAAGACTTTGTAAGCCAGTACATAAAGCTAAAACTGTATAACTTTCATCACCATAGAAGTGTAAAAAGTTATAGCATTCAAACATATTTGTTTTCTAATTTTCGGCAATGAAAATGAATTTGTTACATTTCAAACGTAGTCACAATCAAATAATTCAGAATGAAGATTAAAAGATTAAATGGTTAATATATTTCATATATATGCATACGATGTCTTTGGGTAGATACTATTTACAAATCTAGCTCTAATTTTCACATCATCCTTGACATAATATAGTTCACATATCTGCTGTAAGCCTTCAAAATCAAGAAGAAAGCGTATGTTTGATTTTAAAAGTCCTCTGTCATTCAGATGCTGGTGTTCTGATTTTCTGCGTCGGGTGCTTGCTCCCTTACTTATTCGTTTTCTAAAAATGTTCACTTTCAATTTTTTTTCGTTTTCGTTCTATTAGTTTGCAAACTGCACGAATTGCTCGAGATTTCTTCCAGATCTGCAACGCAAAGTGTGAGGAAACGGGAGACTGCCTACTTTTGATGTTCTCTGAGCAAAATCACAGATGGTGTATGATAAACACGATGTTTTGCTCTGCATGTTTTTCAGGAACTCATAATCGATAATCTGGATCCCTTCCGACAACACACCGTCTATGGGATATTCTCTCAACCGATTCAATGGCCCCAGTTTCTTGAAGCGCCACCATAAAACACGAACACGATATAAAACACGATGATGTGATGATGCGATACGAAGAAACGATTTGATGCATCAAATTGCACGGTAATCCCACGACAAGAAGCAATCATCGACATAGGTGATAATCATGAGCCCTGATCACGAGACTTCACAATTTCTGCTATCTGACTGTTGATTTCCTCGCTCGTAGCTTTCTCTTGGAGCAATATTGCCTCCAAAATTTCAGCCAATCTTTCGATAATAACAATTTATTAGCATTTCTGCAAGGGTCATTCATATTATTGTTCCTGTGCCCGTGCCTTCGAGTTCTCATTGAAAATTTCGCTGGTTGTGAAGTTAATCGCCTCTCAACAAATAATACTGAACGATGATGACTATGAGGTACACGTGTAGCAGTCCTTGGTCGTCCATTTTTATTGAATGCTATTCGGTATGATGCATTTGCTAATGAGACGTACCTCTTGTATGCTAATGGATGATCGTCCTCTACGATAAACGCACATCTCGATGATTTCAATGTTTTCTGTCGAAGGGAAAAGATAAAAAGATAAGAATAAACTCTGACAGCAACTATTGTCATATTTTCGTTGGCTACTTACTCATTCAATTATTTACTCCTCTTCATTCATTCATTCATTCATTCATTCATTCATTCATTCATTAATTAATTCATTCTCTTCAACTGTGCATGCCTCTTGTCTGCTATGCATTAAAACCAATCATGAGTCATCTGTCGTTATCATTGAAACCCAAAAGCCAGAGAAAAGCTGCACACATAGAGAATATGGCATGCACCAAAAGAGAGAAAGATCCCTGAGTCTTTTTGATCAAAATCAATGTTATATTTATTCCATGAAACATGGCAGTCAGTCGGTGAATGTATCTGTCGGCAACCGTAAAGAACTATTCTTAGGCAGGCGAAAGGATAGATAAATAGATAAACTGACAAATGAGTGAATGAATAAACAAATAAACAAATGAGCGAATGAATGAAAGATCGAATGAATGAGCACAAGAGAAGGGAAGGTGACGTGAAGGAGAAGGAGGTTGCAGTTTTAACGCCAAGCAATGGGATCGCAGAAGTAGCAAAGCTCTAACTGAATCTGCAACCCCATGTCATGATGCTAAAGACCCTTCGTTTACTACCACAGTACCACAGTATTACACACTTCGTTTGGATCTCTTTGGCCAGCACTCTGACATCTCAGGAATCGATCTTACTCGCCTCGATGATAGATCCCAGTGTAATATTCTTCTATATGGAAGCCCCCGTTGTAATGTGATAGAAAATAGCATTATTCTCGAGTCTACAATATCCTACATCAAAGATACGGGCCGGTTTGATTAGGGATAGATTATCCTAAACAGCAGCAACTTTTACTTTTCTTTTTACTTTTCTTTCTTAGATGTCTGTCTCAAGATAGATGCTGGAGGGGTCTGCAGGAATTATTTTTGACCATAACCCTTTCAATTACTATATCCTTAGTTCCGCAGATACTCCTGGCATCTATCTTGAGACACACTTGTTGACTCTTTTGTTTGGTATACCTCTTTATTTATCATTCTTACTTTTTTTCTTAGAAATGTAACTAGTTGAAAATTGTAAGTACGATTCATAGCCAGAACTCGGTGACCTTGTGTCTTCTTGGCTATGGATGGCACATTAGTTGTATTATAAAAAAAAAATTGTTTTAGGTTTTATGATGGATAAAAAAAATGATGCTGAAGACGTGGGGCCCTACCGGGTATCGAAGTCACCTCAAAAGTCGGAGGATTATACCGCTGCGCCACAATAATTTCAGAGAGAGTTAGTGCAATCGTAAACGAAGGAAAGGAATTGACAGTGTATATCTTAAAAGAAGAAAGAATGTTGTAGATTGAAGGATGAATTGACAGACTGGTATTTCAATGTAATTATCCAAATCCACATGGTTGAAAGATTTGATAAATGAATATCTAAATGAATGAATGAATAGATTAATGAATGAACGAATGAATAGATTAATGAATGAATGAATGAATGAATGAATGAGCAAACGCAGAGAAAATATGTCGAATACATCAGTGAACAACGCAAGAAAGCTGTTGAGAAGAGCAAGGGCAGATTTTGTAAAACAAAGGCCTGAAGTCTGATTGAAAAAAGCCGCTTTGGTAGTCTCAAAACTAGATTTCACATCTCTTGTGCACCCAGCTATTGTACTTTGCCTTCTCTGTCTATTTTGATTTGATTAATGCACTCAGAGGTGTGCAGTCTGAAGCAAATCATGATATCGTCTCGGAAGAAACCTCAGAGGGTCTGTTTCATCCAGCATGCCTTGCACGTTGCCTTGTTTTCTGTTGTCGCCATTTTCATGGCCCATGAAACTGGTGACAAACAAAGGCCAACCAAGAGACGACACATGCAAGGAATGCTGGATGAAACAGACTTTTCAAAGTTTTACGAAATTGGCCCTTGCTATTGAGAATTTTGTTTGAGATAAAGTGGAGAACAGAACAGAAAGGTAGACAGAAACTCACACGTGCTACCACATGTCCTCTTTTGTTCATACAAAGATATAGGCCACTGCTTTCACCACGAATTCTTACGACTCCAAATGCAACTGTTTCTATAATCAAAATGGCTGAAAGAAAAGGCAATAATGATAGTGAATAATGGATGTCAGTTATCATTGATAAGTTCTTAAAATTACACACAAATCAGCATAAATCACAAGGAGCCCCTTTAAAAGGAGGAAAAAACGACACACAATGCTTCTTTTGCGAGTGAGACGAGGAGAACCGCGGCATCTGCGAAGGAGCAATGAGGAATGAGTGATGTGCTTTTTGTGGAGGAGAAAAGAAAGAGCGGAGGGGAAAGGAGAAGATTTTCTTCTCCGCTCTTTCTTTTCTCCTTCGCAAAAAAGCACATCACTCATTCCTCATTGCTCCTTCGCAGATACCGCGTTTCACCGTGTCTCACTCGCAAGAGATGCATTTTGTGTAGTTTTTCCCAACTTTTCAAGGGGGCTCCTATGCATAAATCATTGTTGATATAAACATTAAACTTATTAAGGATAATGAAAAGAGACAATTTCAACTGCAGAAGACTTAATTTCCAAACATTATTCCAACGTTTTCTCGGTAAATTAAATATCGATCTCGCAGACCTTGAGAAAATTCTGCCTCTGTTCCCTTTACACATTGTTGGTGACCTTGTCAGGATCACTAACGATTAAATTTGAGACCGACTTGAACACCATGGTTGGCAAATGCAGACAGCTCGACTCTATTGAAGCGGAGATAGTTTTTCTGCTCAACGAAATCGGAATTTACGAGATTGGACATGAAACGAGGATGGTGTATGGATGAGAGGTGGAAGGTGAAATTAAGAGGCATAGAAAATGACTACGTTTTATGTTGTTTACTGTGATCAGCACTTGACCTGTAGTGTAATGTTTGATGTCTAAAAAGAGTTTTTCAAAATACTGCCTCAAGCTGAGTCTAGAAATAAAGATCTTGACGAGAAGTTTCAGTCAACGGATTTGTAGAACACAGCAACCGAAACTCTAAAAAATGCCTAAAGAAGGAATTAATGGTTGGTTGAAAAGATAGAGGTCAAAAGAGTCGCCAGAACAGAATTTTTGAAATCATTTCTTCACCAACAGAATACCACAATGTGGTGCGATTTATGATTTATTTGGCATTTAATCCTGCGTGATTCCACAAATGGACTTATTTTCCTGAGGATACGTCCTGTGTGTCTTCAAAGTATGGTGTGACGTCATATTCAGACTAGTACCAGACCGTCTCTAAGGGTCACTGCACATATGGGCGGTCGCAAAAGAGTTTGCCTGAAATGGGTAGCATTTTGGAGTGATTCAATTGCAAACATCTTCTTAAAGTCTCAAATACCTGAAGGACCTCAAATATATTCCAACAGGCATTTCACTCCCAAAATATCTAGTACACCTTTGGCAAATATCCTTTTGCTTTCAAGAAAAATCTACCAAAAATCCATTACGCTGTTACGAAAACTCTCGTAAACGTCTTTGAATGAGTGAAATGCCCCTCGATATTGTCCACGCGACAAAAATGTACTTGGTACCATTTCCATGTGTAGGGCATCATGCTCCTGCTAAAGTTACATGTACATTCTCGTGCGGTTTATAAGGGCCTAAATAAAATGTTGCCTTTAACTACGTCCCTAGGCTCATGTGCCAAGCACAACGCACAACAACTTCCTCCTAACCCTCTTAACAGGGTAACTGGCTGAGTGGCTTATGCTGTCTTTGTCAGGTGACTGAAGTTAAGTGAGGTCAAACTCCGGATGGGTGACCTCGGAGGCCTGACCTCACAACTCACCTCGATCCTGACTAGCCCACTCAAAACAAACAAACAAACAAGCAAACAAAAAAACAAACAAAACCCGTTCCAAGTTTCAGTCTGTTTTAGTTCTGGAAATCGCGAACTTGAAATATTTTGAGAGTTCTTAGCAACTTTGTAGGTGTCATTTTATCACCAAACATCTTTCAATCTAAAAATATTGGGAGGGTAACAAATGATTTGAAATCTATCATCAAATCAACTTCAGTTAGTATCATTGCCATTCATCAAAATATTGCATGAAATAGCTCAAAAACAGAAGCGCATTGCTTTAAGTGAAACGTTATTTTCAGCTTTAGCTGCAATAAATGTCGTCATCGGTCGGAGTGAACCTTGTGCCGGCAGTTTGACACCTTATGATAACGGGTGAAGACTTACAAGATGGATTTTAACAAGGGCAAGGCTGGGCAATGACGGGCAAGGTAAACTGAGGCAAATTTGTCACACAAACAAGCATAAGGGTATAAGCCATTGGCCCCCATTTGTACGTTTAATACAATACAGGCCGTGTGCTCATAAACATCGTTTTTGACTCACGGAGTCTATTGTATGATTAATAAGTCCTCTCCGGTGTGCAAGCCATTTTTTTATCATGGTGCAGGGGGTTGTTTTGGCAGAAATAAAGCATGGAATCGACAAACAAGATTGACAACACCTAAGCAACTAAGAACGCTCTCTGTATTTCTTGTGAGGAGAAATTTGCGGTCTTTCATACGGCTCAAAAGTTCTTATCATAAAATTCTTGTCATTTTGATATGGGCAAGGTCTTATTATTGCGCTAAACGGGTCTGCGTGGTCTAAGTTTTCTATAATCACCTTATTGTATTTGAGGGTCTCAACCATAGAAATGGTCTCAAGGTATATGTAGGTGTTTTCTTTGTACTATTCGTATACCGTACCTCAAGTAGCTCTGTTCATCAACATTTTCTTGCTTCTTGCCTAAGAATTCTTTGGAAATGCTCAAAAAATCTTAAGAAGGATCCTTGTTAAAAAATTCTTGTACTTTTTCTAATTCTTGTCTGCATCTGGAAAATTCTTATGAATTCCTTGAGAATTCTCTGTTGTTGATGTTTACAAGGCCTTTACTGCAAGCGGGTGTGGTCTGCAGCT
This sequence comes from Aurelia sp. 4 Dawson et al 2005, assembly GCA_964019985.1. Classification (NCBI taxonomy): domain Eukaryota; kingdom Metazoa; phylum Cnidaria; class Scyphozoa; order Semaeostomeae; family Ulmaridae; genus Aurelia; species Aurelia sp. 4 Dawson et al 2005. Next base: position 846,441 of record OZ026503.1, on the reverse strand, counting down.
TTCGCTTACCGTAGCTTCCTAAGTTTCGCAGAGTTGACAGTGTCACGAATTCATCAATTGCTTGTACTTCTGCGCACATGCGCCCGTATTCCATTATCGTAACGAGGCTGCGGTAGGCTACTTACAAATGGTACAGAGAGATTGATTTTTAAAGCTCTTTCCTGTAGGAAGAAACAGTAGCAGAAAGCGGGATTCTGAAAGTGATTAACACTTTTAGCATGATATTATTAAGTGTTATGACTATCCCACGCCTAATCCGTCTAGATATTTGTGCGCAACAAAGGCATTAACAACCAACGAAAATATATATTTAGGCCGTATGTACAATCCTATTCTTTCGAACATGAGAATTGTCAAATCCGGAAATTCTTTCCTATGACATTAACGCTTGATTGGATCATGGAATATAATCATTCAAATCTTTTCGTCTCCGTAGCAAAAAGTAAAACATAAATCCTCTGCGGAAAAACACGCGAAAATTAAATTCGCAAATTTGTAGCGGTCACAAGGGACTTGTGTGACAGTGCCTGTTCATCGGTTCATGCTGATGATACGACCACACTACTCTGAGCAGTGCCTCCAAAGCGACTCACACTTTCATATCTTCGATAAATAGAAATAAATTAATTCCTTAGTAACTTATCTAAGCCTCATTACCAGCTTCCTAACGTTACAGCAGAATTTTAAAGTTGAAACAGCGGCATCAATAGGAGGCCAGAAACCAACCATTCGACTTTGATTTAGGCCAAAATGGCACCGAATTACAGGAGATCAAATGACACGAAATAGTGCCAAGTATTCAGATTATCACCTTTCAGAAAGTATGAAATGCGATAAAGTTATAGCCAGGCAAGTCGTGCACTTATCAAGAAATTTATCTTAGGTATTAAAGAACCGAAAGGTCAAGAAAACGAAAAAGTGCGGAACTGAAATTCGTTGAGAAGCACGAAATTTGTCTAAGCGATGAGAAGATCACCAAAACTCATGATTGGTTGCCAAATCCCACCAAAGCCACTTAAATCTGCGAAGCGTAAAATTCCTCAAAAACCAATGAAAACATACTGAAAAAGCAGGGCCATGCAATCATGGACGAATAAAGACAGAGTCTAGAGCAAGAAGGGAGAAATATCCGTCATTTAATTGGCCTAATAAATTGTTTAACAAATTCAAGGCAAGATTCCAGGCATCATTTCAGTCTCATCTACAAAGCTGGCACCATCAAAGTTCTCCTACAGCATAATAATTTTCCCTTCATGAGATTTTTGAGAATTAATGAAAAATATGTCAAATGAAAGAGCAATGTTCTAACTTTTCAGAAACTGCTCCTCCTTCGTTTGATAACATAGACCAGTAAACCGAAATGACGTAAAGTCTACCACAACGTATATTAAATGACTAATTCTAGATGGAAAACTTCACTTTACGTGTACGGTCAATGGTGATCCAGGGAGACAACACAGTTGGCATTTCACGACGGCCTAACACTTGCTTATTTGACGATATAAATAGTAAAAGGATGAATAATAACAACATTTGTTTCAGATCTCATTATCAGAAAGAAAAAACCCTATCACGAACAGCTCATATGCACGAAATGGAACGTCTCCTCCTCAAAGGATACTCCTGCGCATCTGCTTCGACGATTCAAAAACAACACATTCAAACGTTTAGCATAGCCAAAGGAGTAGCAGTTAAAGTTTATATCAAATAAATGACGAAGTGGTAGGCTTCAAAGGCGAGAGAAATCAGTGAGGGTAATATTACTGCAACTGGCGCATATTTGGCACCCCTAAAGGTTCTCTACAGTATGCCAGCATCATAGTGATAGTCTTGACTACCCCCCCCCCAAACGAATTTTCAAATGCCTTTCCAGGAGTTATCTAAATCAGGCAGGGTATGCCAGCGTCTCCAAAAGGTATTCTAAAGTTACCAATTTCGAAAGCACGATGCTCTTGTATCCCCCCACCCCTAAAGATAACTTCTGCAGTACTCGCAAAGGTCCTCCAGGGTACTCCCAAAAACCACCTTTCTTGTGTGGGTGTAGGGAGGTCTAATATTCTGGCACAAATAGCTTGACATTCTGCAGACAACCAAGGGGCATAACGCAATAGATATCAAAAGATACCCCCGACAAAAGTCAAACTTTGAAACGCCGAACCTTGGCCTATTTATTTAATCGTTCGACATTTCTGTCAAGTCGAAAAACTTTCATGTGGGTGTCGCTCTCTTTTGATGTTATTGAGCTTTTCTGACATTCCTCTTTGTCCAGGTATTGTAGAAACAGAAAGATTCAAGGAACCAACCAAAATCAAACATGTATCTACCGAAATTTAAATATCACAAGTTTAACAAAAGAGCCATTTGGAACAGTTGCCATGGCATTGAAACCCCAAGTTACATTGAAACTACAAATCCCAAGAAATAATCTTGAATAGGAAAAGAAAGGCTTTCACTATTCTTCTCTAAAAGCTTGGAACGGTATACCGATCAATATCAGAGAGCTCCATACGCTTAGTAGCCTCAAAAAGCAATTGAAAATTATTACATGAGCTGAACACGACGTAAAACACGACTCCGTTGAAGAGCAGCTGCTACTAGATAGGTTAATGAAAATGATCTACCTTAAATGTATTTTGATTGTATCAATGTAATTAGGATCAATGTAATCAGGATATTTACTTTCTTACAGTAAATCCTCGAATAAGCGCCCCCTCGAATAAGTGCTCCGCTTGAATAAGCGCCCCCTTTGAGGCTCAAAAATTAAATAAGCACCTGGGCGGTTATTCGAGGATTTACGGTAAATGGTATTGAGTTCGTAAGCTGAAGGGATTTTTGTGTATAAAGGGATCTTCAATGAAAATGAATGAAAAGGCTAATAACAAGGTATGATTTTGGTTAACTTTTCTGCTAGTTCAACCACTGCGGAGTCGAAGCATATATTCCACTTAGGCCTAATTTGATTATCGACAATCTGAGATTACAGCATGTCCGCAAAGGACCCTGGGTAACGATAACTATTCAATAGTCAAAATACCAAGACGTAAGTAAGCTTTCTCGTCAAAAAGACTCAGCGAGCTTTCTCGTATCGTGCTGCTGGAGTCTGGAACCATTTTGATTCGGAAGTCAAGCAGGCAGCCTCTCTCAAAGCATTTTAAAATGCTTTAAAATAAGTTTTTGTTTCTTTTTGACTGACGGGGTAACAATGGGTAAAAAATTTAAAATGAAATGAAACTTCATGACGTAACTGCGCATGCGCAATAAAGAGATGAAATGATAATACTCACAGTCGGCACTATTCATCTTGCCCAAACTGTCAATTCTGCGTCTGCCAAGAATTCGAAGATGGGCGTCGCTTGCTTTTGAATATAATCTCACTCTGTATTTGTGAAAACTTGTGAACTGAGATGGATCGAATTTCGAGTTTGTATAATAACTCGAAATAAATCCGAAAGCTGCTTGTGGACTTCTCTGCGTAAAGAAAGTAGGATGTAAATAGGAGTGAACGACGTTATATCTATTAAACTTTACAATTTAGTTTATTTTACCTACGTGATTCTTACGACAAAGGTTAATAACATGTACAAAGGATTCTTACTTTTTAGAATTGGGTCAAAGCTGATCTCGAGTTGAGTTATCATGATCTTGCCTTATCTTTATAGAGTTTGATAAATCAAGACCATGTGTTGTGACAACCTTAAGCAAACCTCTGCTCTAAACCCAACAAAAGATATGCTGGTATCATACTGAGTATGGCATCTTGGCCGACAATTGTGACCATGGCATAAGCGATACCTTTAGGCCACGAAAAGTAAGCACTTTCGACAGAGCTGCAACAAAAGCATTAACCGACAACAACAACAATCAATAAAATCATGAAACAACAACAACAACCAACAACAACAGCAACAACAACCAGAGATGGTAGTGAGTAATGACACGGATAACTGGCTAGACCGGACAGTTAATGCATTTTTAAAATTCTGCTGAAGGATTACCTCACCAAAACATCTTGCAATCAACTCTTCAATTCAAGGGGTCTGCATGGGTTAGCCATCTTGTGAATCGTGCACATGGATGGAGAATATGTACAAGGATCTTATTTCAGCATCAATTTTATGCTACAAATACACACAGATCGTTGGACTTGTGCCCCCTTTAACTATAGAATTTCTCGATCAATGTTTCATTGGCTAATAACACTGTAATGGGTTGTATCGGTGGCGTCTTTTTGCTGTTGAACGTGCAGCCATGCGTACGTGACGGTTTGGACTTGCATGAATTAAAATAGTGTTTCATGGGGTCAAGTAGAAGAATGTCATGGTTGAAGTTGGGTCGAATTGCGCCATTAATGGTCGGGTCATGTTTAGTTAGGCCCATCATTGAATCAACTAAAATCAACTTTATAGGTTAATCAACTTCATAGATCCCGACGCATTAAATACATTATCACTTTCAGTCTGAATTTGCACAAAAGTCCCACGTTTATTTGTAAGTAATAGGATACTGCTTGGTCTTTGGGGTTTACTTGATAATCAACCAAAACACTCCTCCGCAAGACATGACCAGGCTTCCATTGGCTGACTGCTCTTTACCTCCGTGAAACCTATATATTACGAAAGATTTAAAGACTCATAGCCATGGCGTAACTCGGTAGCTGTAGCTGAAACGGTAGCGGTACTCGGTAGCGGTAGCTGAAACTCGGTAGCTGTCGTTCCTACAGTAGTTTTGTTCCTCCTGGTGTCCCCATACCCATGAAGGTTGTCGTGGCGTCAGCCTGTCACTAAAATTTGAAGGATCCAGGGATTGAAGAAAACACCGGCCACAGGGAAACAGGAAGGAACAAACTTCTTAAGACAAACTACTGCTGCCCTTATAGCCCTTGATATGATCTGAAGTCATTTTTTGGCCTCGAAGGTCCTTGTTTTGCTTTCATTTGGTGCGCAAAGGATCGTGGTTAACAACAGATCTTTCACTTTCACAATTGCGTAGCATCAAGCCACGATCCAGTATGGAATCGGGCCCCTTTCCGCCAAAGATCTTGGCGGCCAGAGTCACTCTAAGCAATAGAAATGACCAGAGAACAAAAGAAAATGGCGGAAGTCTTTGGCGCATGGCGTACACCGATTCCACCAGGGGCCACGATGTCTAAGAACAGGCCAAAGTATCATTCCATTCCAAAACAACACAGTAAAAATCATAATGGCGAATGCAAACTCTAATGTCTTGTTAAAATATAATTTGAAATGCGGTGCTAACTTTGAGCGATTTCCGAATGTTTCCCAATAATCTTATCGCAGATTCCGCCCGCAAAGATTATGAATCCAATTGCGGAAAGTCCCTCTTTATAATACCGGATTTCTCCCAATACTTACTTAAGCTAGGCTTGGAAAGACCGAGTCTCTATGACGTCACGCCATGTTATGAGAAAAGCTGTAACTCATTCACACGCTGTTTATTTTGATCAGATCTGTTGGTGAAAGGGTCCAGGCCGATTGGCTGCATTCAGAAAGCAGCAACTTGCAAATTTCCAGTCTGTTCCTACAGGCCCAGAAACATGTAAATCTTCCTCACCTCACTTGAAATAAACTTTATAGAAAATTTAAGGTCTGAATCGAACGACATTTCGTCTACATTGTGAAGGATATTCGAATGTGATTAACAGTGATAGAAGCTTTAACACAACTCAAACTGCTCATACAAAAAGGTGTAAACATATCGCTCGATCCAGGCCCTTTTTAAAAGAAGCGAAAAGGTCTATTTCGTCTCATCATTTTAAAAACAAAACGGGTGCGTGAAGGGCCATAAGCATGGCAAAAGTAGGCCTGTTTGAGACAAAGGGCGGAACCAGCGTGACTCCCTCGACTAGACGATCGAACCGTTAGCTAAAACAGATCTAACAACGAATGACCCTCTTAAAATATGGATGTCTGTGAGATACAATACAATTAAATCTTTAATGATAATACAATAAATTAATTCCTTAGTGATTATCGGGGTTAGATATGTTACACCTTATCGGTAAGTGACGAGTTTCAATATAATTTCATGAAACCAAAGAAGATGGTACCACTGCTGATGGGAAAACCGCTGTTAAAATATTCCCTGGCCACATATAATTGATTTCTAACCAATAGCTTAGTTAATGACTTCAAGGATTACACCTTTGAAATTGTTATTTTTTGCGGGGTTATAGAAATCGGGGGAGGGCAAGAGGCCCCGACGATTAAACCGTATTCTAACTTCCTTGATACTTTTCATGATTGGGGTAATTGTAACTCTATGAATGTTGAAACTTCTCAAATAAAAATTAAGAAAATCAGATATGATTGCGGCTCTGCCTACTTCAAATTATCTCATTTCTACGATGGAGCTCATACTGAGCACATCCATAACCTAACTGTATTTAAAGAAGGTGACTGAAAAAGTTGAAAGCTTGATGATGCAAAGTTCACAATATGTGAATTGAAATTTGTGAAATGATGTTATCTTTGGAAAATATTGGGGCGTTTATCAGGGCCAGTCAAGGAAATTGCTTTGAAATGACGACACTTTTTTATGGAAGCTATGAATTTTACCCAGAGTTGACAGGTTCTTAAAATTCTCAAACTTGTATTGGCTCAAGGATTTCTTAGGAGACTCAGTAGTAAAAATTCCATAAATGTGTTTCACAAAGCTAACTGAGTGTAAAGACAGTCCTCTTGTACCTGCAGATTAATAAAGTAACAAGAAACGATAAAGTAAAGTAAAATAGAGAGGAGATATGCTTGAGACTTCCTATGATAAAACAAGTTTCTTGAATAATCCACCCATTTACTGAAGCTTCTTAATTGTTTAGTCATTAGGGGGCACTGTAGAGCTTCTTACAAAGAGTTTCTTGTAAAAATACTTGTCCAGGCCTGTAACTGGCAATACCACTGGGTGAAAATTCATAACGAAACGAAGTATGGATTTTGGAACTATGTGGTAAAAACTCTTGTTTTTAAAATGTATCACTTGCCAATTAAAGTTAGGTCAACCAAACAGATGATAAATATTGCAAACGTAATAATAATGGCCAATGAAAGAATGATCAAAGATAGCGAAGTACTTCCATCAGATTTGTGGTTTTTTTATCATTTCTGGTGTCCTTATCGGCAAGTTGTAAACAATGCCAAGCTACAATATCAATTTTCAATATAACTTTTGTCTATTAGTGTCTTTCTGTCTCAATGTATTACAGGTATCATGCAAAAACTTCGTCTGATCGGTGCCTTAATGAGTCGGACACGTGGTTGCCATTGTTTTACATGGCTCCAAATACCGTCAAGAGAACGTCATTTTGTGGCAATTGTCGTGGGAAAATCTTCATCCGTAGTCAAAACATTGACAGACCACCAACACTAAAGGTATCCATCGAGTTATAACAGTATCCAAAATAAGAAACTTCCAGGTTATTACAGTTGAAAGACTCGAATTTTGACACATATTACTGTGATTTTGTGGGATCAAAACGCATCCTGTCTTAGGCCACCTCCGAGCTCCTTCGTAAAGGAGATCTAAGAGTTTCAACGTTGTTAATGACTTTTTCACGGGGGCTGAGATCCAAGAGGCTAAGCTTGAGAAATTCCAGAACCAACTCTGCTCCAATGCGACAGAATTTCGAAATATCGGTTGTGTTACACGAAACTGATAAAGAAATAGCAGACAGTAACAGATTTTTAATTGTGTCATTTAGGTTGGCTCATGGTTTTGGATTTACAATGTTTGTGTAACTTGAAAAGTCTCGGTTGGGCCTAAGTTGTTCATTGCAAGGCTTAAACCTAGTCAGATTGCATATGATAGCTGTCTCACGAATGCAAACTGAACATCTCATTTCGACGAAGCAATTTTGTGATTTTTGCGTCTCGTCCAATGAAAAAGCTAAATTACAAGCATAAAATCACGAAACAGAATTCTCAAAAAATGTGGAAATTTTGCTGACAAGGCCCACACTTTGCGTATTGACACAGTTTGTATTATGAGAATTTTTCCACATTTTAAAAGTAAAACACTGTTTACAGTGTTAGTTGTTTTTACCTGAAACTTTACAAAAAAATGTTGACATTCCTAAGATTCTGAATCATTTTTGTTATATTTGAATAATAAGCAGATACTCTCAGGATGCGTGGATCGCCTTACTGGCCGTTCCTGAGATTGATTTCCTTTCCGTTAAATTGCCTTTCCTTCTCAAGAAAAGCACCTCGGCCAGAATCAGCAACGTTTTCCAGATTTCAAGTTCTTGGCTAATACTTTGTATCAATTGTAAACCGAAGCCTCGTTTCAGGAAAAGATAGCAAACGAATGGTCTTTTTATGCACCGACCATGAGAAACAGCGACAAGTTTACGAATGAGCTGAAAGTTAAACCTGGCAAAACGAAGCGAATGCGTGTGGTTACAGGAGAGAAAAAAGGCGCTGGGAAGTAAATCCGTCGATGCTTGAAATAAGTTGAAAGAAATGTTTGCATGTCAGAACTGACAGTCATATCAACTGTGAAAACATACAGAGTTAGGGCCACGGAACTTCACTGACTAAAAACCAAGGGGGCGAGGTCTCTTCCCTTGTGGTCAATAGTTCAACTGAGGTTTTTTTTTATTCAAACAGGGCCGTAGGAAGCATCTCAAACTTGGAGGGGCACCACACTTCGAGGGCACTTTTTCTTAAGAAAAAGGGGGCACTTTCTAAAAATAAAAAGGGCACTTCTTTGTTTATTGCAAAATCTTGGGGGCACGTGCCCCCAGTGCCCCCCCCGGTTCCTACGTCTATGTATTCAAACGACACTATACCGGAGGTACATGGTCTACGTTCTAAATAAACTAAAGTATCTAAATAAATAAAGTTTAATCTACAAACAAAATTCATAACTAGATAAAACACACTTTCTGAAGTAATAGAAAGGGGACTTCACACAAAGGGCGAACGCAACAAGCCAAAGACGGGTTAAGCAGTCTCCGAGCTCGCTAGCATATATGTTAGTTGCTGCAACAATTTTTTAAGGCGAGCATATTACCGTTCTAAGCTACGGAGCTAAATTTTGAGAGGAAGGAAAGAGAAGCCAACGAGATGCGAATTGCACCTGGAGAAGGAAATCGAAAAAATCGAGACTCTCTTTAATTAGACGAAATTTTGAACCAGCTAGGAATGAACTCTAGGGTACAAATATTGTGATGTCCGCAGCACAAATTAATGTAACGTCATTGAGAAGTACATACTTGAGTTAAACAGGGAGTGCTGAAAAGTTCAGTGGGGGATAAGTTCGCAGCCGATTCAACGATTTTCTTATTTCAAGAGTTGCAACGATAGATGATAACTATCTATCGTGAAAATTTACACGTTTTTTTATAAGAAACTGGTTTATAAGAAACTAGTACTAAGATTGTCGAAAAGTTAAGAGACTCTAGTATTATGTCTGAGAGGTATTAAGAAAATTTTCAAAGTTAAAAGTATGAATATTATAGCAAATATATCGTTTAACTTTTATTCTTGAGCAATATTAACTAACCAATTGAGTTTTCATCATGACAGAACACTGTTTATTCCTGCATGATGCTTTAAATGTCAAGAAACATATCTGCCTCAGTGTTAGCGACCACATTGACAATTCATGCACTCCAAAAATAAGAAACTAATTAAGAAACTTTTAGTACTAAAATGGACAACATTTCATGTTAAGTTAAGAAACGTTTAGTACTATGGCCTGATCCTAGATTCTTATAAAAAATGTGTAAACCAATAATGGAAATGAGTATAAAATTCAGTTTGACCTTGCTAATCTGAAAATTTGGGAGAACAGTCTCGACACGATATCAAAATTCGAATATTGAGAAATAAAGATTTAACGTTCTCACCTTTCTCCTTATCGCCTTTGATTCAGAAATCTTTTGAAATATAAGTCTGCAATAAAAGACATGATCTTGAGTAACAAGGCTTTATCTATATCCATAAAGACATTTTGATAGAGGGATCAACTCGATAGATGCGCGCGGGATCAAGTCAATGCAAAACAAAGTAACAACAGAGATTAAAATGTAAGTAATGAAAGAAGCAGAAATGTACTCACATGGCTAATAAAAGCAGGAAATAGAGTCGAAAGCAGCCATTAGTTGTGATCATTACAATCATTTCGTATGATCTCAACTCTTTTCTCAAATCTTGTGCGAATCAGAAATAAACCTTCCTCAGTAAATCCGATATAAAATGCAATCGCAATGAGCTGACAGCGTTCTTTCCAAATCTCCGTGCTCAACATTGCTCATCTCAAAAAGATTCCTCTAAACTCCTCTCCTAAATGTCCTCTGCAAACTCGTCTCCTTCCCTTTATAACGAACCATGAACGAATAAATTCAAGGAGAGTGCGCTTCCGATAATCTTCAGACTCGACTTATAACAACGGACGGGGCGATGCGTTCATTAAACTGCAGTCGGACAAGGGCTAATGCTATTGTGTGTGAATGGTTTTCATGTAACGCTGTAATGTGTGCTTTGAGGCTCCACAACCACATCAAAGTCTAGACTCGTGCCCTTACAGAATGCCAAGGGAACTTCACTTTGATAACTCCTCCTTATAAACAAAGCTAAAAGAATTTTGTGCTGCTAAAAGGCGAGTGTCTCTTCCATTTTATTCTCTCTCATGTAATGACTTCAGTGTAGTTCTCCTTGTGGGTAGCCTGCTATTTATCAACTCGAAGCCCCTTCATTGTTCCTTGTCAGCAGTGATTGATTTTCGCTGGCTAAGTCCGGATTTCTGCCCGGCCAATGAAGTCTCGATAATTTTACTCTCAAATTACGATTACAGGAATTCCAAATCAGGTGTTAAATCTACAGTTGTTTTCGACTGCAAATTGCGACACTAAAGTTCGACTCTAAAATCTCGCGTTCCTTGCGTGCAAGTGTCTACTGCTCTCTTATCCCTAACACGATGTTGTAACATTCACGATAATTCGCAAATAAAACCAGACAAATAAATGAAAACCAACGGGTGGTCAAATGATCGAAAACCATCAAGATGTGCTCTGGCAGCTGAGTCATGTAGGGAAAGCCATTCCAATCGGGTCCGGTCGAAACTTTGCACTTGTTCTGCGTCTCTCCCTCAAGAATATAAAAGTGATATTGTTCTAGCGGCTTTTTAGGCCTTTACTGGAGAGGAATGTTCTGGAAAATATTCTGTATGTGCAAACAAATATATATGCTTACGCCCGAAGTTGATTTGAAGTAATTTATCCAGTTCATCAATCGAGATACTGTTGCTGATACAGCACTGTTTCCAACAAAGATCGAAAGCAAGGTCTTTTCTTCATGTTTTGAAAATACACGTTTTTTTTTCGTAAGAAACTAAGGTCTCTATAGGCAGTTTCTTACATCTTTGAGCAATTTTGCTACGAAAAATTTCTCACGTTTTTCTTACATTTTTCATGCCAAAAGTGTACAGTTTCTTTAGTTTTGTCAAAAGGGCTCCCAAATTACTTAGTTAGATCCCAAAACAAGTAAGTAACAATTCGCACCGAAAATAACGTCCACGAAGGGGGGGGGGTAACTCCTATAGGGGGCTTGGTACACATGTGCCTGCGCAGGTTATGGGTAAATTTGCGATATTTTGCCCTGGTTATTATTTTTTCTGTATACATGATAAATTAGAATGAAACTAAACTAAATACATTAATACTGTACCGCTCTTGGTGTAAGAAGATACAAAGTCATCTGGTCATGTTTTGTGAATTTGGCCCTGTTTATGGGTCTACTTTGCAGAGATTTGCCTTAGTAAATGTTAGCAAGTTATAGCTATTTTCAACTATTATGACAAAAAACTTTCGTGTAAAAGGAAATTAGCTCCACAAAAAATAGTTGTATTTGCATTTCGTAAGATAACAACTTTAAAGTGAATGAGAGATCGTTTGAATGTATCAAAAGAGAGACTAAAGATAAAATAAGCAGATGAAGACTCAAAGGATTACTATGATTACGAAATACCTCAGTTGGAAGTGCTGTATCATCATCTGTAAATTTCGAAGCAGAAATCGAAATTTAGCCTTCCAAATTAGCTACGGGTATGACGTGTTAGAATAGGACTACTGTACGCAGCGACAGTTGGAGCATGTGGGGCAGGGGTAGAATTGTGGGGCTTGCAAAACCAATTCCGACTAATGCAAGGACAATGTAACTGAAATATCTCTGCGAATGCACCTTTTGTTGGTGTAAGCATGTATTTTGAAATTCTAAGATGAAAAGGTCCAGTTTTATCAAGCAATTTCGTAAGAAAATTTCCTTTTTGATGAAAATGGACCGGAAAAACGTGTGAAAACAGGACCTGAAATAACATTGTGGCTTTACACCATCAAAATTAAAGCCATTTGAGTACACACATTTTTTACAAGAAACTGCTTTGGAGAAACTCAACTCTCGGATCGCCAAAATATTAAAGGTTGCTTGAAGCGAAAATGTTCATTATTCCAAATGACTACCGCCGTTGAATGTCAAAATATCCCGTTAGTTTTTTTTGATATCTCATTTCGCGTTAAAGCTATTTACTTATTTCTGGTAGCAACAGATGGCGTCATTTTGTTTGGAAACTTCTAGGATACTACCATGGAAATATAGCTGTATTTTATCTTCGGAAGGCTATTAGATGCCAAGAACTTTCATTGGTACGACCGTTTGGACTCAGTAACCCTTCAAACGAGGTTTTATTGCAACTTCATTGGTTCTATGGTTATAGGGACTTTCCTGATGAAATCAATAGAAACTGGTCGATTTGATTGAATTCGTTCAAATTTTTGCCAACCGTCAAGCAGCCACCAAGTCTCCTTTCAGGTCCCCTTTATTCTGAATTTTCTTTTTGGGTATAGTTCGGGGTATAGTTCTATGTGGTTTTGTTTCTTTTCTTCTTCTTTTTCTTCCAAGAGCCACGGGGTAGACATGATATCTTATTCCCTCGTGGTATTGTCATGGCTCTTTTATTTAAAATCAGTAGAAATATCGTAAAGTGAACTTTACGTTTTGTCGACGAAACTGGTCGATTTGATGGAATTCCTTCAAATTTTTGTTATTTGTCAAGCAGCTACTAAGTCCCCTTTTCAGGTCCCCTTTTTAGTGAATTTTCTTTCTTTTTAAGTATAATTCTAGGTGGTTTTGCTTTATTACTTTTTCCTTTCTTCTTCTTTTTCTTCCAAGAGCCACGGGGTAGACACGATATCTTGCTCCTCGTGGTATTGTATTTGTAGTATTGTAGAGTATTTTGTAAGTAGTGTAGTACGTACGTCTTGTATTGTAAATTTTTATTAATGATATAAAAAATACTTTGCAGCTTAGCTACACAAATTTATTTTGAGTTGTCTCTTGACTTTAAATGATGTTTGGGAAGGCATGCAGATTGAAACAAGTTATTTATTCGATTTTTCTTTGGAACCATAGTCAACTTCTTACATTTTTCACTTTGTGCAAACAAAATGACGTCATCAGCCGATGCTACAAATGGTGGATAGCTCGAAAATTAAACAAGGTATCAATCAAACAGATTTTGATAAGAGTTTGTTTCACTCAATAGTGCTATTCATTAGCATTAATAATTATTTTCACTTCAGATCACCTTTAAAGAAACTCCAGTACTGGGAAAATTCAACCTAAGACACGACTTATTCTCATAAAGGAATTCCTTGACATATTTCTATTCTATTTTCACTTGTTTCCTGCATCATGTTACTCAGAAGGTACTTTAGTGATGTCTAGACATTGGAAAGGCTTCAGTTAAGATTGTTTTGAAATGATCAGGAGGGCACAGGCAGTGAACATGAAGATTGTTATTCTGAGCGCTCAAAATCTGATCATTTTAAGAAACTTTCAGTACTGATCCAAATTCTTGGTTTCTTATAAAAAAATACGTGTAAATAGCTCGTGTAATAGAGCCTGTGAACAGGCCTCGAGTCTCTATCCACAGGCTAGTCTAATAAGTACCAGAAAAACGTGTACGCATACAATGTAGTTACAGTAACAAAATACAACGAGAGTTTCCATGGTTTTTCACAAAAACAATGCATCTGGTACCAGTCAAGCACTCAGACTACCATGATCTATTTAAATGTTTATCATGATAAATAAAACACAAATTTTGATATTTCGTCCTGTAACGGCGCCATCTTCATGCAAATGTTCTGTTTCTTATCACTGCTGAGAAATGGGAGTGGCTTAATGTTGTTGTTGTCGCATGCATGTCTTCTAGGAATGTCGAAGGCGAGAAAGGCCACGATGCACCTTACTTTCCTTTGAAAATAAATTTTAAATCGAGGAGTGTTGAGACATAGCCATCTTGTATGTATGTATTAATGTTTGTATGTATCATTCTGCCACTTAAAATATTTACAAGTTATTATAATAAATATGAAAAATAGACACAATACAACACAATATAACTTGAAGGTTTAAAACGTGAAAGGAAAACACCCCTAATTACAGTGGCAGGGATAGCATTAAAGGGTCAAGCTGACATTATTTCCTTAATGGTCCCCTTAGAGATGCTGGTATAACAGAAAAGATTAAAAAAGAAAATAGGAAAGTACTGTAGTTGTTATCAGTACAAAACACAGTTTATGCGGCAAAAATATAGTTGGGAGAGATGAGATGCCATTGGGAGAGATGAGAAAGGGTCTTAGTAGAAGACGTAGATGCCATCTTCCTCTATTTGTATATTTTGGATATTTTCTACTCATTCAGAAACAATGCGAAATTTCTACAAAAACAACAAGATTTTTACGATTCGCAAAAATGATGACAACGCTGTGCCAGATTTTTAAGAACTGGTTTACCTATTTCATACGAAAATTAGGCACCTTTCATGATGTTTTTTTCTCAATCCAAGCCTTGAGACAATGTGTGTCAACAGAAACTAAATCGTTGGCATATTTATGATGATGACGGTGATGATGGCAGTTGATATGGACAAAATAGGGTCTTGGCCATCGGAGCCCTTCTGTCAACAGGAAACTCGAAAAGGGTTGCGATTTGTCGTAACGATTACATAACAGGGGACAGAGAACAAACAATGTTTTGATGAGAGAGTTAGGGTTGAGTTTCCATCCAGGAAGAAAAGCTATTCATTTTAGCAGCCAAGTAAGAGCACCCGTTAGGAAGGTGTACAGATTATAGAGGATACGTTGTAGGAAGCGACCACACACTAGCTACGGTTCATATAATCAGGGTTAATGCCCTCGTAGTGAAAGCAACCAAACCGAACCTAACCGCTATTAAAGAAACGCTTATTCAGATAATTCGAGGTGCTTTCAATATTCACTGTTGATTTACACCATCAGATTTATTCATGGGGCTTTTGGATTTTTTTAGATTTTCTGAAGACGATTATAAAGAACAATGAACAGATCAGAGAAAGAAAATTGAGATAACATGGCACATTCATCTCTTCGGAGTTTCTGAGCTCTTGGAAGCAGGCCCGTAGAAGTGTTGGACAGGAGGGACTCAATCCCTCTAATATTTTGACAGAATGGTGCTACGTCACAAGCATTGATTATATGCATTGTTCTCTGTTGTTTTAAGTACGAAAGCCCCCTAATCAGTAGCTGCTCCCCGCGGCCCCACCAGCAAGCACTATTTTGAGGCAATGTGTGAAAGCAAGAGAGTACCTGGCTGCTATAGCTGATTTTCTTGACATGACCATTTGGCACACAATTACCTTTGAATTTGACAACTGCACTTAATGTGACACGAAAATAAACTACGAAAAAACAAATTCTGCCCTTATGCGTACGTACCCTCTGCTGAATTTTCGTCAAGGTAAAAAGGGCCCCCCTCTAAAAAAGCCAGTCGTGTAAAAGAAGAGTCGCATATTCTGACTACGTTTTTCCTAAAATAATCAAGACTATTTGGTTGAGAGCTGTTCCAAGAAACATCATTTGCTTACGGTTCATTAAAATTATTGTTCAAACTCTTATATGTTTATTGCTCCTCAATTAATGCAAAAAATTAGATTCATAATTCTTTAAGTAACATTGCCTCTCTAATGTTGACAATAAATCAAATGGATGCTTCAGAAATCGAGCAAGAACGCAACATCCTTCCTCAACGACATCTTTTCAAAGGAGGCAAACCAGTTAAAAACATTTGAAAGCTAGATTTGAAGTCATTATGGTAACCATGTAGTTGAATCCCTGGTCTTCAGTAACATCTACTCCACGTTCATTTTCATATGCGAGGAAACATGTTTGTAGGAGTGTCACCGTCAGAAACTACAGCATATCATGATCCATGCATCGGGAAAATAATAAAGATGTTCAGAAACTTTGAGTAACAAAAGTACATATTTCCATGTGAAATCAAGAAGCTTTGAGTATGATAGGTTGATTTAAATTTCTTATAGAAACCGTGTATGTAGATAAGCAGAAAAGAGTAGCAAGCATGACGAGTCACATTGTACAGATTTCCATTTTTGTTATGTGGATTCAGCAACCTTTCTCCTCCGTCTGAAGCGAGGATATACCCTTGCGTGAACTGATGTTTGTGTGATGATCCAAAAGACGTATGAACATTCCATAACCAGTTCTGTTTTCTATCCCTTGAATTTTTGTAAATACACCCAACATTTTAGTAAGAAAGCGTCATATGTGCTAGACAGCCTGCATGCATTCTCTTTGTACTACAAAACTTTTCGAAGTTGTCTTAAAATGTGCAAAATAAACATTTAGCATTTAAAAGATTATTGAGGATACTATCTAATGGAATACCAACTATAAATTTCTCTTTCAATTCAGTTCAATTTCTGGCGGGTATCAAGCATAGAAATGTTATCAAACCAAGCCGGCCCTGTCGTGAACAAAACGTGCGAAATGTTTATGCAGCTGTCTACGGGAATATACGATAACGCTAGAAGTGGCGCCAGCAACATTATCACCGTGATCCTTCGCGTTACCTCGTAAATCGACCAATCAAATCAATCGAAACACCTATCATAATTGCCGCTGCTCAGTCGAGTTTTGCGTTTGCCCAAATAAGGCGCGTGTGTCGTAAACAACATCAACGCGGTAGAAAACATTTGACACTAGAAATATTGGACTAAGAAGATAGCTTATGACCTTGACCCCGGAGGACAGGCTATTGTATGAAGGCTTGCTACCATTTTAGGCCAAAGTACGAATTCCGCGATGAAGACGGTAGTCAAATTTAAACTAACCCCGACAGCTTGGCGGCAACACAGAACTTCAAAGGTTGACGATCAAATTTAGTTGTGTCAAAAGACAAATCCGTGAATGAAATTTGTCTGCTTTGATCTGTTTGCAGAATGGAGAAGTATTCTTAAACTGAGATCCTAAAACAACACAAAGTTAATGCTGCTGACCTCAGTTCAACTTTCGGAGCCTACAAAGACGGGCCTAATGTACACTGCTACACATGCCAAGATCTGCTTAAGACCTGAATAATCTGTTATGACAAAGGTGTAAAGAAAACAGATCTGACTCAATGTTGGCACAAAATAAAGGATCTTTCGTTTCGCTTTCGTTGAAGAAGTGTAGGATGCAGTATCTGTTGCTCTAATGTGATGGTAGGAGTACAACGTCCTTCTCCCATACACAAGATGAGGCATCAAAGTTTCTCTTTTCTATTAACGCCATTCATCGAAAGTAACATAACTCTGCGAGGAGAAATGTAAGGTCAAGGTTAAAATAAAGCAGTTTGCTTCGCAGGAAAAAAGTCAACATCAGTCCAAAGACAGAAACAATTAGGAACTCAAATATCAGCGATCAAGGTCAGCAAAAGCGAAAAACAGGATAGAAGCAAACGCAAACAACATCCCGGAGGTCCATCGTTAATAAGTTAGTACTCCTCTTCCTTTTGAATATGATTCCGGTACACAATTCAGAGCAAGAGGCATGTAATGTAGCTAACAAACAATATTACAAGTTCAGAGCTTGAAAATCAGTAGAAAGTTGAGAATGGCTCGTCTAAAATCAATTGATTCAATGGGCCTGGATAGGAAATATATGAGATATGATATTAAACATAGAAACCTATTAGAAAACTAAAAATAACTCTTGAGCAAACGTATAAAGCCGATCTCTATTGACAGAGCTTTCAGCTGAAATGCTTCAGTAAACGTTACGGATTACTATGCAAAAAAGAAATCTTTGCTTTTCTATTCAATAGGAAAGTATCGTTTCGTTCAGTAGAGAATCTAACCGTTTCTCCCTGTACTTCAACAAATTTTTGATGACGGCAAACTATGACTTCATCTTTCTGTTTCATTGGGCAAGTTTCACGAACTCCTTCAATTTGACCATCAAGCAATAAATAAATGAGGCCATCCCTGCGAGATCAATGTTTCCTTGTTCGTCAGTCATTTTCTCTTTTAGCACTTTTTTCCCAATTAGACAAGTTGCAAAATTCGTCACTATTTCCCTAATAATATGACTTTCCAAAGGTTTTTCTCTAGGCCGCAGACTGTTTTCACGAAATTGCAATTCCAGAATATAATGAGACCTAATGATAATTACACAATAACCACCCTAGCATCGTACCTCATTCAAGCCAACTGCCGTAAAAGCGCTACTATCCCCCTTCTCTGTTCTCCCTTCTGAGTCAAAATTTGAAAAAAGCCCCACGTTCTGTTAAGCTCCCCCCGCCCACTAGTGCAAAATTCTAGAAGTTACCAAATATTTTCCATTTATTTAGCTACACAACCTTGCATGTTAATTTTAGTATGGTTTGGGATAAAAACTGTGTCGAATTTATGTATTTGAGCCGTAAAATTGTATGTTGATTCCACGACATATGGGATAAAAGAACTGAAAAGCTGCCAAATATATCATTGTGACTTGATTTGGTGAATGAGCCCCCCCCCTCTGGAGGTCAGAAATTGAATAAGTCCCCCGGGGGCTTAATGGGGCTTTTACGGTATATAAGGGGAACTCTGGCCAGAAACACTAGCCTGATCGATCTGTGTCTGGTTGTTCAACATTTAGTTACAGTAGCTATGCATAATTTTATGTAAGTGCACAACAGGAATTATGATGATGATGATGATGATGATGATGATGATGATGATGATGATGATGATGATGATGATGATGATGATGATGATGATGATGATGATGATGATGATGATGATTACCATGATGATGACTAATTTCAATTGCTTGCAGCTAGTAGAAATGCCAAGTATTCCTAGTCTCAGAAGCCCCCTCCTAGGGAGAAGACTCCCGAGGACTCCAAAATAACTACACAACTTGAGGTCTTTGAACGATAAAGTCATTTTTTCGTACAGTAGAGACATAGGGTATGGTTTCATGTGAACGCCATGCTGGTACAGAGAAGCCAGAATCCAACAGCAGCTAACCCAAGAGACAAGTCTAGACAAAGAAGACGGAAATACCCTCTGAAATTTCTTATCTGCAAGGTGCACCGTGAAAGAAACGTCGAATCAAAGATAGTTGGCACAAGTTGTTCCGTAAAACATGGCATAAAAAGGTTGAAATCAGACCTTGATTCAAGGCAGAGTGTAGAAAGTAGCGAGGGGTAACCCTGGAACAAGGAGAGGAAGGTAAGTGTGCCGGTTTCAATACAATGGAAATTAACGTTGTTTGGTCTAACCTCATAAGTGTACAGCAATTAGATTAGATTACACGAATTAGATTAGAGCAAGCCGGAGCAATAACGATAACAGCAACAACAACAACAACAACAACAGCAACAGAAAGTCCGAACGAAGCAACAAATTTTTCTTACAGAGGAACAGAAATGTGGAATAGTGTTTTAGCTGAGACAAGCAGGGATCCTCCCTAAATAGCTTTAAATCTAAGATAATGTTTCAGCTGAAGGGCAACCTTCCTTTAAATGAACTGAATGAGAACAGAAAAAGTGAGAAGGCCCAATCTTGCATGAAAGAATGAAAGTGGACTAGAACGTGACGTCATACTCTGCAAACACAAGCAAACGTCTCCGGCTTGATCTCAAATGTTTACTCTTGGTCTTGTAAACACCGTGGATGACTCAAGACACAGACAGGCATTTTGGAAAAAACTCAATATTTGCTGATAACATATCCATGCTAAAGAAATAATCGATTTTACTTCAGTCAATATTCTTTGTTGAGGTACATTACACGAACCTATATTTATTGGTTCGAATACATTACCTTGGGCTCGGTGTTTCCGTTTGGCCCAGGCGAGACATGGTTCGTCGCTGTTTAGTTGCTTGGAAGCTTCCACAAGTAAATGTTCCTTCTTCTTATCAGTGAAAGACGAAATAATTATAGCAAAGGATTCCTAAATATATATGGATTGTGTAGACATGCAGGTCTCCTTTAAGACAAGAGGGCTACTGGCATCATTAACTTTGGCTAATTCGTCCAGCCAATGGATGGCTACCTCCATGGATAAATGATTAACGATTGATTTACAGACAAGCATGGCTGCATGGCTGCAATGTCCTTTCGCATCTTATGCGACTGCAAATCCCAATGTGAATCAAAATTTAAGGGCATAAGAAGCGGGGGCTAACCCCCTTCAACGTTGGACAAAATGCACAAAAATCGATCATATTCGGGCAAAAATTATCCATAAGCCGGGCATAATTTCGTAAGCAATGGACTTTTTATAGGGGATTTTATCTGTCTGTATTAGGATACAGCCTAATGTTCAAATTCAAGAACAAGAGAGAATACGAACCATAAACCATTACTTGTTCAATGGCATAGAGTTGCATGCATATCTTTGCACTACAGAGTTTCGAATGATAAAATCTCCAAACTCAGAAAAGATACAGCTTGGATCTGAGACTCGTCGTGAAGCAAGGAAAGCCATCTATAGGACGAAAGAATAACTTTCCTCACTTTATTGCCAACCTGTGATTAAGAGCATATCCAAGGCAACCTCATTCCACTGCTCTTACAACAACTTGAAATTGACCTGGCCTCTTCAGAATAAACTTCACAACAACCACAACAATTTTTGGCCGCAACCTTTCACCTCACTTAAAAACAAAGTATTCAATCTCCCCTACACAACCTTTTCAAGAAAACTCTTGCCACCACGCAGCGATAGCCCTTTGGAGGAAAGAAATAATTCTGCTTAAGGCATTGCTTCGCAAGAGGGATTAAACTCCTCAAAAAGTAAGGCATAATTCGTTTGATCTCAAGTGGAAGATCGTAAATCGAGATCAACTGCTGCTTTCACGATTTAACTTGCCATGAAATTTCCTTGAGTGCGGGACAGCGGATATATGTACACGGTTGGGTCTTTCCCTTCTTGCAGTGAATCATTAACCTCTGGTGAGGAGTTCATGAGAGTGTTTAAGGTCCTTAGACGAGTTTACAGACTCTTTCCCATTTGTGCTCTTTTGAATACCAACTGAGGTGTAGTGGGTAATTTACAGCAAAGAACATTTAGCGAGGATAAGATGCTCTGATAAAGGAGGTGTATGGTTGCTCCGCTCTCCCCCTTAAAAAGAAGTAGTGTCCCTAAGGCTCACTGCACACAAAGTGTGGTTCGAAAATGTTTGTATTGACCGATCAAATGTACAAGCTGTCCCAAAATAATCACGGACCTGCTGGTTTTGAAGCAACTGTTCTGACTTGGTACCCAGAATATGTCCAAACTTTCATGTGCTAAATATCTGGAACTGCTAAGTGGAACCGCTAAAACAATCAGGAGCCGCTAAAAATCAGGACACGCGGACATTTTCACCGAACACTTAATCTGAACATGTCCTTAGTCAGACTGAATGAAACAAGGTCTCCTCAAACTCTCTAGGTTGAAGCTTTTCACATAAACTGTATCGAAAACGAGACAACTGCAGTCAGAGCTCCTCCGCAGCAGCTGCACAAACGAGGGTATTCTGCAGACGGCATATACATTGGTCAACATCCTATGTAGATGTCAAGTGAGAATTGAGATAATGCAAAATTAATCGTGCAAAACTCTTTTTTTAGTTACTGATTTTGTCATAAACTTCTTTTTTTCCATACCTAAGCATATTTTCACAGGATTCAAACTTCAATAACAGCTGTTTACAATGTGGCCTGGCCCTGTTAAATCAAGGCTCCCAATTGCAAATGTAAATGAATTAGATAAAAATTACATGCTTCTATACAAAACATATCTATGCTAATTTCACCTGACGTCTATAGTGAGACAGATTTAGACCTTGGATCTAGACTTATGACGATGAGCCCCTTGTATCCCTGCGGTGAACCTTGTTCAACATGGACCCAAAACGAAACAGTGAAAAAGCACACCCTACTCTTTGCCTTCATCAATCGAATGATGATTGTATCACGGCTACGAATCTCGAATCCCATGGGAATGTTAAATGTTATCAGTTCTTAAATCGAATCGAAAATTCTACCATATTTGTCGTAACCATAGTAATTCACAAATCTTGCAATCTGATTGGTTGGTACTCTAGGAAGCTCAGAATTTGGGCCAAATAGGGTCACGTTATTCAGAGTGACGTTATGAGTCTCTGTTGACCGAAACGCCATCATCAAGTCAAGGGAGCTAAGGGACATAAGGGACTCCAGGTCATAAGTCTAAGATAGACTTAGATGAATGAAAGTTGAGTAAGAATTCATAGTAAAACCTTAGCAATGAAAATGATAGACAACGCTCGTAGTTATCACTGTTTCTTCTCCGTTATAAATAAATCGCACGCTACAGTTAACGGTGATCTATCGTTTTAATCATATGGGAATTCTTTTTCTGAACCACGTGTACACAAACTTAACAGCAAACCGTCGCGTAAAAACCGTTTTAAATGGAGTAAACTTTCTTTCTTTTTCAGCGAGGACTTCCTTTTATCAACACGACATAGTTAAGTGCATTGTAGCGTCTACCAGTAAAATATCAAGATGGATTTCTTTCCATAAATCAGTTCTACGGTCTTGGTAACGAGCTATTCTCGAAACGTCGTGATTAACTTATCTCACATCGCAGTGAAAAATGTCTAACCTCTTTTAGCTGTTTATCTTACCATGCTACTAAATAAAACACGTCTAGATTGACGAAGGCAAGAAAAAATCAAATACTCAAAAGCCAAGTTATGCAGGTGGACGGTTCGAGACTGTTTACTTCATTCCTAGACTTAAGACAGCCATTTCACTTTAAAAGGTTAACACAAAGTTGAGCGCCAAGGGACTTAGCTATCTTATTTTCTTGGCTAAGGAAACACTAAAAATAGCTAGTTTCAACATACCACGAAAATAAACTCATATGTGAAGCTTCTACAGAAGCAGGCAGGTCAGATTTGGGGCACCTTTTGGGTGGTCGCACGAGATGGACACCAGTCGTCTTATAGGTTGAGAAATGGCATGGATACATTGCTTGAACATAATCACAAGATAAAGAAAACTAAAATAGTGCAACACAACAGACAAGCACACGATAGCAACCACCAAGTTTTGAAGTCCCTCTTCCAACTCCATTCACGTCGAGTTAATCAAATAAAAGCAGTCTGGCCCAATTTCAGCACTCCACACAAACTTTGGACCAATTCACACTCATTACAAAAGTCCTTGAATTTCCTTTTCGTTGCTGTCGTCGCTGTCGCTTCTGTTGTAGCATCAAATCAGCTCGGGAAGCGGACACAACAGACCTTTGTAATGAGTCCATGTCATCGTACTGTTAATCACTCTTCATAATGTGATATCGTCATTCGAAAATGATCCTTGAAGCGAGATATCTTTTTTACGTGATTTTCAAGAGAATAAGCCTCTTAATGGGTGTGCCTGTCAGCTCCTTTCGTCGAAGGCCAAAATCTGAACTTTCGAAATATCTCTGACTCTTCAGGGCATTGTTACCTGTGCACTGTGTCAAGAGAAGGGATGGTTCAGTGGTAGCATGCTTGACTACCAAATTGAAGGATGGTGGTTCAAGTCGTCGACCTGTCAGAGTGAGGAGAGAGGCCAATCCCATTTATTTCGAGGCTAAATGAATTACGAACTATGGTCACATAGAGAGATAAGCTTATCGGGTGAGCCAGACAAAAGTTCCCACTTTTGAAAGTTCAGAACATCAAGAGTACTTCACGGATTTGAATGATTCGAATTCTACTTACAAGCCGAAAGATGGAAGTATCTTTGTGATTTTGCTCCCTGACTTTCCTGCATAAAAGGTAAAGGTAAATTCAACTTAAAAAAATTTTATGTTTGCAAAGTGACTGAAAAGAGCCTAAAACATTGATCAAATAAAAAAGGACCCTTCCCACAGAACAGTAAAGAAATTGCAATTTCTCATGAGAAGGAGATATCCTGAGCGCACTTTTTGCCATGGGATTAAAAATCTTTAGTATATGTTGGAAAACCTGTCTTACAACTCTTGAGAGAGGTAAAACGCCTGTTGCGTACTGTTCTGTGTAAAGAGAGTCCGCACGATTTGATAAATGTTTTACACCCTTTCTCAGTCATTTTGCAACGATGAAATTTTTGTAAAGTTGAATTTACCTTTATTTCCAGTGCTCGTAAGGAGGCGAGAAACGTTACAAAAATACTTCGATCTTTCGGCTTTTTAACCAAACTTCCAGTCTGAAGGAAGTCTCTATTCTCAGTTGCAAATCTTGAAAAATCTCTTTAAACCAGGCCTGGAAAAGTTTTTCAGTTGTCCTTGGTATTAAAAAATAGTACCATGCCAATAAAATCCCTTACATAGTGCATCCAACAAAAATCCAAGCATGATATTCACAGCGTGGCCTCTTTTGCAGCATTCAAACAGTTACCATGAACTTCTTCAGTAACAATGGTCTTGAAAAGTCTAATAGTACTGTTAGAATTCAACGTTAGAAACTACTTTCCCTAAATTGTTTTCTTAAAAACTACGAGCTCATAAAATGCTTCTATTTTCAGGAAGTACGTTGCAGTCCTCAATTAAACACCTACAAAAAGATTCAAAAGAGGACTATAAAATGAATAACGTTTCTGGACTAACTGAGCTCAAATACCAGGATAACTTGATTAGCTGTAAATCTTATTACTAAATAGAATTAATATTCAAGTCTCGTATATATATATATAGCTGGATTTATAGTCAAACCATAGCATGATTACAGTCTCGACTGGTTTCTTTACAAAGGGGTTATCCTCCAGGAGAAATCTGTCAAGTGTACAAGCATCCTGAAACCAAGGTTTTGCAAACTGTCTACTGGCAAGGAAAACTGCACATTACTAGAACACCATTGACAAATTTCATCATCTAGAAATTGTGAATGAGTGTAATGAAAGAAAGTTTTGAAAAGGATTGCAAGGCAAAGGATTGACTATTGTACATTGACACGCGGAACAAACAACATCTTAATGATATAAGAACCAATTCAACAACTTTCCAATCCAGTTCTCAATTTTCCCACAAATCTGAAATCAGGATCCACCCATCTCTGCAGCACTTTATAGTTGAGAGAAAGAGCTTTTCACAAGAAAGGATTTTTCTTCAGTTTCATTTGCAACCTTGAACGTCACAACTTAACCTTGAAACTAAGAATCCATAGAGAAGCAAAACCACTGCTGAAAGAAATGTCTGACGTCTGATGACGATCAATTAAAGAAAGAACGTTGTAAAGCTTGGAAAGTGCCAGTCTAACACAAAATGAATAAATACTAAGATTTAAGAAATGATAGGTTGCCAACATTAAAAGCACGATGCTCATCAATTGAAGAAAGAATTCGTTAGCTAGGGGAAAAAATCTTAGCAAAATTAACCAGCTTCTTTTCTGTTGAATAAAACACGAATGCTGTGGAAAATATAATCATGCCACAAACAATAAAGGTATCATACACGATATGGTTGAGAAGCCAAGTCACCGTCAGGCATTTGACATAGTCCTTTCCCTGCCCTACCATCTACCACCCAGCTAACAGAACATAAATCAAGCCCACCAACTTCCTAATTAGTTACATGCTCTTGACAGATCTTTCCCAACCACTTAAAATAGACTAGAAAAGCAAAGACGTGAAATATTTTCGGTTTGAGATAATTCTTAAAATTTTAAAATGTCATATGATGTATAAGGTGGAGTGTTTAGTGTGGCTATGTTCTTAAAATAAATGATAAACAAAGCCCGCAATAATTTCATGCAAGTGTAGATGATATCATTTTTTGTGGTGATGTATCTGTAACGCAATTCTGCATTGCAGGGCAGAATATTGCCAAGACATAGCTACCTAATCATTCTTTGTTTAGACTCTTGTTCTTCTCTTGGTGACCTTTTTTATGATGTCCGTGTTATTACTGATTTTATTTGCGAAGTGAAATGCCTTCAAACTGTGTCGGAATGGGGTATGGACGACTGTCGGCTTGTAGTTTTCTAACCATCTCTTATTGCGCCGTCAAAAAAAAGAATCCCTCAAAACAGGCCTACAATTCTTCAACGATGCAAACGAAGGTATCTGCCTCTATCCATCACCAGCAGGTAAAAGCTTTGCCAGGAGCAGTAACGTACGGTGACTGTGAGATACCGAGACGGCATGGGCAAGAATGGGAATATGTCCTCTTATGACGTATACCCCGATATGGCGAAGATTTACCACTCCAATCAGATTCCCACTCAATCAACCATTACTTGGCAGCCCCAAGATAAGTCTGTGAATGTATAAATTAGATGGCAAATCAGACTATATTTTAATAGTTTTTCGTGGTCTACTGACCTAGAGGCTCATGAATATTTGCTTTTAAGTGCGACTCCGAAGTCGTGATTTAATGTACGAATTTAATGACTGTTTCAAATGATATTTAAGATATGTCACATAAAATACCTTACTGCTTCTTTAATGGAGTTTGAGCTGTTTCAAATCAAACGCACTCTATAATTCACAAACTATTGATCTCTCTTTCCCGCTATCAGGATATGCTTTAGATGTTGAACTGAGCATGGTACTTCCGTCAATGTAGGCCAAATTTTGGAAGTACCATGAAAGCCACATTTAGTCCCCATCTCCTCAACTCTCTAATGCGCCCTTGTGTTCTTAGCAAAAATGTTGAGCAAGTTCATTCTCTAACAGTGCCCCCTTCTACAGCCCGATATCTAATGTTAGAGACACTCTCCAGCATAGTATTTACCGTTTTTCTTCCCTTAAATCTTGTGCAGTATTTCTGTAACATTGTAGATAGCTTGACTTATTTCTATTCAACGCCATGGGGGTAGTCATAGTCTTTTCCTCCTCATGGCAAAGTTTATGCAGTGTGTTAAGTGGACTATAGGTAGAGGTATCAGTAATATCTATTGTAAATTTTTAATGATATATAACAAAACAAACAGAGTTAAATACTGTAGCGATCTTACAGTACACATTAGGAATAGCTATCGAAGGCGTTTGACAGCATTTTGATCCTTAACTTCCAAGAAATCTATCAAGTCATTCCTCACTTCAAGGAGTAATCAGATATTGGATGAAAGTAGCCTGCGTGTAGACTCTATGGTCAGTGCGGAGGAGTGAAAAGAAGAACTCTCCCTGTAGAAGAACTCTCCCACTACAGGAGAAGAACTCTCCATCTACAGGGAGCTTTCTTTCCCTTTTCGCTCCTCTGCAATGACTGTAGAGTCTGCAAGCAGGCTAGATGAAAAGGGCTCAAATGAATAGAAACAGATCTCAAACTGACTTTTTCATGGCGATAAATTTCATGATACGCGACAGATAAAATGAAAGATCTTTTGCCTTGCTCCTACATTTTGGCTTCTTCCATCTGCTGCTCCAACACCTTCCAAGTGTTGCTTATATATCAAATCTACCGTGTGTTACACCTTCGTCTATCTAGTACGATCAAGTACGTCTCACCAGAGCAGAAGGCCGTATGAAGCTGCCGCTAATTGGGGGTCTTTGGTCTTACGATAACTGAGGACAATATCACAGGGGCATCAGTTTAAATATTCGTAGATATTATTTAGTATTCCTCGATATTGTTATTTTTAATATTTTCATTATTTCTCGGCTCCTCCACCGCTTTTCTCTCCCTCACTTCCTTCGCATCTTCTGCTCTCCTTCGCATTGGTCAAAGTATTCGCGGCTCTGCAGAAGCAAGAAATACAACAGTATCGAGAAATAATGAAAATATTAAAGATAAAAATATCGAGAAATACTAAATAATATCTACGAATATTTAAACTGATGCCCCTGTGACAATATCTCTAATTTATGCTGTGACGGAGCACTATCGTTTTCAAAATTAAATGGGCCTCAAGTCTCCTGGTTCCCTCGCTTCCCAAGGGTCCCACATTTTAAAACAATGCGCATCTGTATTAGATAAGTATGAGACTGGAAGAGTCTACATGTAACCGCACCGAAAAACGTTGATATCATCAATGCTTGAGCAAGGAAAGTCCGCATAGATAAGATAAGATGAATCGTCGAGTTTCAGGTGACGAGATCATTCTTACTATAGTACAGGCTGTAGAATATTGCGAGAAGGATAATGTGTGTGTGTGTGTGACAGAGAGAGAGTGAGAGAAAGAGGAACTTGTTGAATTTCGACTTGATGTCGATTCACAACAAAAAAAGATGATTTTAATATGATGGATAAAGTGACTGAGGATGATCGGTGAAAGTGTCAACCACATAAAGAAATAGATATTGCAAAACAAAATTAGGTCACGTTGACAAACCATAAAACGGTTTTGTTTATTATCATAAGCTCCTTTTCACGTAATTCCGTTGCAACAGATGCTGAGAACTGTTCTTTCATATAATCATGTGGTTTCTAGGCATTCACATTTGCTCCTATACAATTTCTTGTTCACCAATCAGGTTTAGGCCCTCCGCTGCGTTGGAGCCATAAGAAATTATAGACAATGTCTCTTTTACTGTGTAATGAATCATAAAGTGTAAGTCATTGATGATAAAGAATTGATAGCAATTGACAAATGCTTTCTCTGTATATAAATCAAATTCTTTGAATGTTCCGAAATACAGAAAAGTTTCCATTTACCAACCAGGCAAAACTTATCTACTGCCTCTCAGCAGAAAGAAGTGACAGCTATGATCCTAATAGCACTAAAGAAGACCTGCATGGCAAAACGAAATACTGACAATTGATACAATCTTTAACTTGATGCTTATTTGTTGTTGCACTTTCGTCGCTTTGCAGTGCCTCAACCTGGTCTCACTGCATAAGGGCCCTCAACTTACGCTCATCTTATTGATTTGAATTTATGTTGTTGTTCTTGTCGCTTCACCGTAGTTTGAGCGTCCATCATTCCAGCAATAGCGATAACTACGAATATGCAATCAGTCTAGTTTCAACCTACAAATCTCTTCATTTATCCTTTGTTAAAAGCATCGTTGGATTCAACGATCGACGTTAGTTTCAGGCCTTTTCTTTCTCTATTTAAGAAGAAATAAGCTATTTTTCCAACATGAAATTAAATAATGCGAAACAGATCACAATTGACAAGTCTCTACCTTTGCGTCATTCAAAGTTTCTTTGCAAATTCCGAAACACGGTTTCTATTCACCAGGAAAAGGCTATCCACTGCCCTGAAGTCAGACGGTCATGTTTATTTTCCGATTCGTTGAATCACAAACTTACAATAAGTCTTAATAGTTACGGAATGAATCTTAACTAGCATGTGCTAAATCAACGTCTCTGCATGCTGTGAAACAAGCAGTTTCCCGTTCACCAGTAAAGGACGTTCGTTTCGCTGAAGTCACGAGATCTGGTTTTTTCTTCTTCATCGCATCACAAATTATAACTTTACAATGATATGCAACTTACAATGCTCTACCTGCATATAAGGTTAGATTCGCATGTTACAACAGATCCATCTACTCATTTACCGCGGACCAGGAACACGCTTATTTTTCCAAATGCATAATCAAAGTAACTCTTTCACGCTATGAAATGACTCGCAACTGACAAATAGAAATATATATCACGCCATCCGAAAAACAGATACTGTGCAGGACAATTTTACGATGGCTAGCGCCTTGATTTCTTTATCTCCTCGTCTCTCTGCATCCTTCAGTCCTCCTTTACCCTTTTAACATCATAAATTTCACAAACAGTACGCACAGATCCAATACATGACCACAGTTCAAAGCATTTTTGCACGTATTCTTAAAGCTCAGATTAGCTCGGTCAACTGGTCGAGATCCATGAAATAATCACTGCGCTATAGGGTGCCTTTACTGGTCTGTCGTCATCCATACGCAAACGATTGCCAACAAAAAACATATCTCATTATAAATCATGGTTTCTATGTAGGTTCCAGAAACTCATTTCCTTTAACCCAGGTACTCACTTGGCTCTAATCGATCAACTTCCTGCTACAGTTTGAGAGAAATATGATTGCTCCTTGGACAAGAGCAACGAACTTTGAGCTTTCTTATTTTGAAAAAGTACGGCGGGAACAAATCTGCTGCCATACACTACCATCAATATTTGATTTTAATCCTGATACATCAGGCAAAAGTCACAAATGGATCAGAGTAACAGAAAGCTAAGTACATGATATTTTTTTTAGGAAAAACAAGGGAATGTGACAGCGAAAATCAAAGAACTGTATTTAAGGAGAGAAGTGGTAAGTATATACAGGAGAGAAACGATTGCGAAATTGTGGAGGACGATAATCATTTTTGAGGTCAAAATGGTCAAAGTTGAACTTTCAGAGAAGAAGTGAGAAACTACATCGTATTATTGTCAGTACTGCCATAACAAACCTCTGCTAAGTTACATATCCTACTTTCAGCTCAAAGTTTACGTTGTGGGCCGATTCCCTCGGCAATAGATTTCTTTTCTACTGCAATATTGCATGTGGAAAAAATGATGCTGCTTCAGTCTTTTATTTCACCTACTGTTCTGTCGCTGCAACACTACCCACCACATCGTTAAAAATATTAGAGTTCATTTGAGCTCATTCATTAGAGTTCATTCCCAATTTCTTCTGTTTTTGATATGAGCACATAGCAATTTACCTGATGATGAGCTCTGCGAATGTTAAAGAGTCATTCCATCATACAAGGCATACCTTGTCTCTTTGTTACCTGCAGTTTATTCGTTGGTGTTAATTCTACTTCTTTGTATCAACCATCATTCTTGGGGCTATACTCATTGACATCAGTTCTTGAAACAAGAGCTTGCATGCGTACGGAATACGAACTTGAGAGATCTAAAAAAGAGACTACCTTTTCAGCTCGCGCTAAAGAATGAGTGCCATATCCAAGGAAGAATCTCGAGCCAGTATATAATTGTTTTTGTTACAATAGTAAAAAAATCAACTGAAATAAAAGTCATAAAACTGTTACAATCGACATCAATAATAACAGATCTCGAAATCAGAGTAGGCAGCCATGACGGCAACTGCAACTGCAAAGAAATGTTGCCTTTGTCTCCAAACTTCCTTTTCAACAAATTTCTTGCTTCCCTGACGAATTAGCTTCCCTGAGACATCATGAAGTTGACCCGTTCGTGACATGTCGTTCTTCAAATGGAGGCCTCTGACGTAAAACGCACGAGATTTGAATGTTAACTATCACGGAAAAAGATGATTCCATGGCATTAACTGCCACCATGGCACTGATTTAAAAATGCCTTAATTTACATAAAATGCAGAAAGTCGCTATTCATTCTTAACTCTTTTGAGAAATTAATTAAAATGTTCAATTATTTGCGATATGTGGAATAAGTACCTGTGTTTTATTCTTACATCCTCTGCATTCAAATGTATTCGTTCTAAGATTTGCAATCGCAATTAGGCCACATAAATTGCAAACATGAACTCTGTAAGCATCTGATGCTTCGAAGAGGCGTTCATTGAGGAACTGCGCAGCACCATGAGCTATTTGACAATCACGTTCCATTTCTCCAAATCGAAGACCTCCATCCCTGAAAAGAAATAAATAAAAAGAAATATAAAGAACTGTTGTTCTCCAAGAGAGGATCCTTCCAAAATAAGTGATTGTACCAAAGCTTGGAATCTTCTATAAACTTCTTATTGTTGAATTGTTCTGTCATAAACCTGGAAAACTTTAGCAGAGAAAATGAAAAAAGAAAAAGAGAAAACTTTAACCATGAAAGAACACCGATTCACTACTCTTGGAAGTGAGTAACAGAGCAGCGAAGTTGGGGACCTCATTGTAGAACTGTACAAAATCAGCTCTGCAAATTATTCTGAATATCCCAAACGGAAGATCACAAAGACACATTTCTTTTCATCAAGAACATGGAAAGGTGACGGATTTCACATATTCCACTACAGAGCCAACGCGACGTATCAAAAACCGGGATAAATAGACCGTCAATCCTTAGCTCAGCCTAACAAAGCTTGTAACTGCAGGGTTGACATTCTAAAATGGCTCGATCAGGAGGGCATGTTGTTTGGAAAAACCACATGCAGGAATTGCTGTATACATTAAGTACTTTGAAATATCTTTTCGATGTCTAACGCAACAACATTCAGAAGACTTTCCTCCAAAAGTCTAACCTAAGGTTTTTAACGTGGGGTTTTGATGCATCAAAAAAAGCCTGTATGAAAGTCCAAAACAAAACAATAATTTTATGAAATGACAGATAAAGTACCTTGATCTGCCCTCCATAGGTTGTCTTGTCAAAATCTGAACAGGACCACGTGCTCTCGAATGAATCTTATCATCAACCATATGCTTTAAACGTTGGTAATAAGTGGGACCAAGGAAGACTTGTGTGTTGATTTTACGACCAGTGTGTCCGTTAAAGAGAACCTATGAGTCAAATCAGAAATAATGAACTAAGGCATAATCTGGATAATCTGGGGTACGGTGGGCAGCTTGACAATTTCAGACTTTATACAGAATCATGTCGTGAAGAAAGGATATGATGAACAGAGAATATTCATGCATCGTCATTTGACATAATTCAGAACTCATGATAAGTAAAAAAGAAGCACTTGCTATGTTCCATGATTTGCCTAATTTACCCCCAGATTGCTCCTTTCACCCGCAGAATCTCTAAAGAAGATAAGGATTGCAGAAAATAAATGACATCTTCCTTGATGATTCTTAACGGTCCTGGTGGTGAGTTGAATATTCTCAGTACACTAAATATTCACGGTTAAAGATTTGCAAATTTTCAAAGACGATATTTCCACAAAAATAATCAAATTGCTTCATGACATCAAATAGAATACATATTTTTGGCATCGTTCTCCAAATCAATCAGACCGTTTGAAAATTTCCAGTTACTTCTTCATGCTAAGTTTTCTCAGGACCAAAACACTGAAAATATAAAAATCTCTCACATACCTCATTACCACGAAGATGATAGCCGTATTCATTCAACAGTTTGGAAATTTTCTGCACATTGACAGCATCATTAAATGGAGTCGCATCACCAATTTCACCTTTGTTGGCAGAAACCTTGGAAAAGAAATCAAAAAGGTAAATCATAGAACTACCTATTAATATAAGGGTTTGCTTTCTTCACACAGCCATAACATTCATTCATATTTTCCAAGAGCTTTTCTTGATCCCGTACTTCAAAATGCACGGATAGCAGTAAAGATCAGATTCAAGCAACTGAGCACAAATGCACCGTTTACGATCGATCGCACAGTAATAAAATTCTCGGGGTGGACAACAGACCTTTTAGCTAGTCTGCAAAAGTTATCTGGATAGCTCGATGTCTTTGTACACTTTGCAGACATCTGGCCTATCTTCGAATGCGCACAACAAGCTCTAACACTATTCTATCGAGTACTTCGTATAAAAACGCATACAAAATATCACTCGACCCAGACTCTTATTTTGCAGCATAGCTGAAAGGTCCATTTAGGTATCAAAAGTTGAACCAATCTATAAATCAAACAAGGGCCTACCTTTGCTTGTAGACATTCAATTAAATGCCCAATTGTCATACGACTCGGGATGGCATGAGGGTTAATGATGATATCTGGGGTGATTCCTTCACAGGTGAATGGCATATCCTGAAAGGAGAATATTTACTTGAATATGGGTACATAGAGAATACGGGTGCTTCATACAGACAATCTATGCATATCTAGACTTATGATGATGAGTCCTTTGTATCCCTGCGATAAACTTTGCTTAACAGCGACTCATAATAAAACGGTGGAAAAGTTGGCTATATTTCCTCCAATCATCAACGGAATTATGATGGAATTACGGCTTCGAATCTCAATCTCGTTCGAAAATTCTATCGCATTTATACCGTAACAATAGTAATTCACAAATCTCGCCATCTGGCTGGTAATCAAGGAATCGATGAGTTTGGGCCTAAAAGGGCCAGGTTTTTCAGAGTATTATTGAGTTTCTGTTGACCGAAGCACCATCACCAAGTCAAAGCGCACAGGGAAACACCAGACTTATCGTTTTAAGTCTGATACATATCATTCATGGTAAGGCACGTACATTTGTGTCAACAATGACTCGTTAGTGTGGCCATGCCAATTGAAGGAAAACAGATAATACAAAAATTGTTAAGATATTCAGCGACAAAATTAGTCCATTAGAAAAGTCCTTTTCAACAATAAATCAAACCTTTCCAAGGGCTTCGAACATATTCACAGAGACCAGTGTATGTTTTGTGAGATTCCTTATTCATTACTTCGCTTAAGTTAAAAGAACATGATAATGAAGAAGAATGGAAGACAAATAAAGGAGAAACACTATGCATCATCACCGGAGAATATGTTTAAAAGTGCGCCAAGCCATGATACTCAAAGTCGTCATGAGTAATGTTTATAAATTAAGCAATCCAGCTAAGGTAAGCGCAGTCTAATTTTTGAAAAATTCATGGAAAGTACTGAAATGATTCATTTAACTAACTCCTTGACATCGATTACGAAATAGTTCTCAAGTGATAGGAAAAAGGGGGCTCTGTTCTTGCCACCGGTAATCACCTAACTTTGATGTCAAAACAAGTATGACCATTACGATGACGACTCAGCTAAAATGACTCACAGCTAACCAAGCTTGGTTTGTGATTCATAAAGGCTGTAACAGAGCACCATTTTACTGAAGGATTTTTACAAATTTGATGGAAAAATAACAGGAAGTTGGCCGACAAATAATATGATTCATGCACTTTACACATCATAATGCCAATAAATTGAACCCACATGACGTTAAAAGCTTACCTCTTGGCGGTATGTGATTCCACAAGTTCCCTTTTGCCCATGCCTGCTAGCAAATTTGTCACCAATTTGTGGAGTACGCACAGAGCGCACCTAAAAACGTAAAATATTCATGAGAGAGTAACTTATATTGACTATCAATGATGAAACATGCAGATTAAATCAATAACGCTTCTGTCACTGTTATGGATATTTGCGAATTCTTCAGATTTCTGTGAAATGTATAAAGACATCGCTCGAAATTCATCAGATATCTGCAGAAAAACAATCGCAACTTTTCAACAAATAATCCCGTCAAAATTACCTTAATCTTGCAAAACTTATATCCTTCATCATTGATTGTAACCATAACTTGGTCCACAATACCGGTTTCACTTGCACGCAAGAATGTACTTGAGTCTCGTTTAGTGTACCTTCTTGTACTGCCTTCAAGCTGTGGGTAAAATAAATAATTGGGTCTGTGGGTAAACATGTTCTTGGAAACATAAAGCAAAAGATGTTAACGAAAACCACGGACTGTAGAAGT
Source organism: Aurelia sp. 4 Dawson et al 2005 (assembly GCA_964019985.1). Taxonomy (NCBI): domain Eukaryota; kingdom Metazoa; phylum Cnidaria; class Scyphozoa; order Semaeostomeae; family Ulmaridae; genus Aurelia; species Aurelia sp. 4 Dawson et al 2005. The sequence continues at coordinate 810,861 of OZ026503.1, read as the reverse complement.
TCGCTTGAAGCCAAATACAAAATGAAATAAGTGCTGCTAACATGGATAATGTTGATAAGCAAGAACAGCACATTTTACAAGAAAAAATGTCAGTACAAATGTTTACAAAGCATAATCCTCGTTAAAGTCTCAAAGACTGGAAAATTCCACGAGATTTAAAATATTATATGGCAAAATGTTCCGTATCGCAAGTCATTTTGTAGATCTTTACGTAGCTGAAAAAAAAATTGAACACCAAGAGTTCTCAGAAACTTTTCGTATATTTGGCAAAGTTGCTGAGAAAAGAAATCAAGGGGATTATCTTAATATCTAAATAAAATTTGAAGAAAGAGAAACTCATCAATGGCAACGGTTAAGTAGTTTCTATGTTTGCAAAATCTTCAGCAAGCCACATTTTGCAGTCAATTTTCAACTCTTTGTGACACCTCGTACCTGATCGATTGATCCTCATTAGCTAATTCTACAGCTCAAATTTTTCACAAGAAATTAGATATTTTTGTAAACATGGAAATTACCGATTCGTCAAATTGCTTGAGAGTATCTGAAATTGGCACATGGAACCTCTGAATGATTTGCTTACGGGGGCCCTACTAATTTTTGGATGAGAAAAGACAGAAACTTAAGGAAGGAAAAAACTGAAGGAAGAAGGAAACTGAAAGAAGAAGGAAACTGAAGGAAGAAGGAAACTGAAAGAAGAAGGAAACTGAAGGAAGAAGGAAACTGAAGGAAGAAGGAAACTGAAAGAAGAAGGAAACTGAAAGAAGAAGGAAACTGAAGGAAGAAGGAAACTGAAAGAAGAAGGAAACTGAAGGAAGAAGGAAACTGAAGGAAGAAGGAAACTGAAAGAAGAAGGAAACTGAAAGAAGAAGGAAACTGAAAGAAGAAGGAAACTGAAGGAAGAAGGAAACTGAAAGAAGAAGGAAACTGAAGGAAGAAGGAAACTGAAGGAAGAAGGAAACTGAAAGAAGAAGGAAACTGAAAGAAGAAGGAAACTGAAAGAAGAAGGAAACTGAAAGAAGAAGGAAACTGAAAGAAGAAGGAAACTGAAGTACCTCATCGTCATCCTCAGGCAACGTGACAGTCTTCCCGATAATGACGTCATCACCACTGACACGTGACCCAGGCGCAATGAGGCCATCTTCATCAAGTTTTTCATAAATTGCATTTCTCATTCCTTGGCATGAATCTCTCGCCGGTCTTTCAAAGATCTCTTCTTGGTCCATACCTTTCCTCGATTCGGAATCACGGTATGAACGATAAAACACTGATCTAAACAAATAAAATATCAAGATTTCAAACAATAAACTGTGGAGAAAGCCTTAAAGATCATGTGTCATTCCGGAGAATGAAATTCACGCGAAACACGAAAAAATAAAACATGGCTTCTGTTGTGGTGTGGGGACTGGGATCTGAATAACTTCAGATTTCTGCGGAATTTCATTGTGCTTCAATGGTGCAGTGGATTTTAGGACAATACTTGGGCACGAAGATTCCGGGTCGGATTCCAGGCAGGAGCACAATTTAACTCCCCAGCTGTGGCAGTCCACTCGTGCCAAATGAGTTATAATGCAGAAAATACCGCTAATTTTATATTAATCAAGATATCAAAAAGCATACAATTGTTCACAGCATATAGCCGCTAAATTTCGTTTCAAAGAATTCAAGTCAAAGGATGATATAACAGCCATTTACATCAGCAGTCTTAAAGATCTGAAGCATATGCTGGAGGGAAAAACAAGACCCTTTACTAACAATAAGAAAGTGTACCTGAATAAGCCTCTGTCAACAGCTGATGCATTGAGAATGACAGAATCTTCTTGATTGTAACCAGTGTATGATGAAATAGCAACAACAGCATTTATTCCTAAAACAAACAGTTCAGTCAATCTAAAGCAGCGAGCACAATTCCTATTTCTTACAATCTATTGAAGGAAGAAGCTCAAAAAAGTACAGCTTCTATGCCTATCAGATAGACACAAAGCCATCGGGGCTCCCACCATGAAAGAACAAAATACTTAGCACACTGATCCAAAATAGCATCTAAAATCTCATTCGTATCAAATGAAAATCAATGCTTATCTGGGAAATAGCACTAGATTTTCTAATCTATATACTAAACCGTCAGAATAATAAAAGATTGAAGCTTAAGACATTAATGCTAGACGTTTCGATTGCATTTCTGATGACATGGCAATTATAGGAACAACATATCAGTAAGAAAGAGGAATAGCACATGAAAAATGATGCTTCTGGGCCAAAAGCAGCTAGTACCAGAAGTAAACAGTAAAACTGTACTAGTCTCATTGAGAACGTATGAATTTACTACATCCTGAGGAATTGCTTTCTTGTGAAAGGAATCTCAACGCAGTCAAAGCAGAAGAGAACTTTTAGATATTCTAAACAGAATCTGAATCGAACGATATTCAGCTACATTTTGTAGAATTTTCAAATGTGCACACTAGTGATAGAAGCTCTAACGCCACTTGATCGAACCTTGCATCTAAAAAAATATAAAAAATAACATTCGATCCAGGCTGTTTTGTAGAATAGTTACAAGGTCTATTATGATACATTTTAAAGGAAAACCAGAGTTACAAATGTCTGCGTGTGTCCAAAGATGCGTATCTAAAGGCGGGTTTTCATGTGTATCGCATTTCATCGCAATTAATCGGAGGTAGCTAATTGCGATTGTCAAATGATATGAAAATCAAGAATCGCAATTCATCGGAATTCGTCCTATTTCATCATAGAAAACAAAATGTTTTGATTCGCTGAGATCAGTTGCGACAATCTGCAATGAATTGCGACGAATTAGGACACCTTGTTTTGGTTGGTTTTCGTAAATCGGAAATAATCGTAATTGATAGTAGACCCAGAATTGCGATGAAATGCGATGAAATGCGATGAAATATGATGAAATGCGACACATGAAAACCAGCCTCAAGTGAAAGACCCATTGCTAAAAATAATCCTTTGTGTACTGAGAGAAAGGCAAACAAACAGACCCTAGGCTATGAGCGACTTTCATATCATACAGAAGTCGACTTTGCAGCTGCAAAAGATGATGGTAAGCAATGCATTTTTACTCGTTGAGAGATGACGGCTAAACACGCACCTGCAGGCAATTCACTGAACTTCAAGAAATCCATAGAACGCGTCATGACAAGTGGTTTTTGAGGATAATACAAAACATGTGCCAAAGTATCCATACGAACATGAAAATTGGTAATGTAGACTCCCATGGCTTGTTTACCCATAGCGGATTGATATGTGTTCCTTGGAGACTATGAAACAAAAAGAAATTAAAAGATAAGCTATGGCCCGTAATCATAAGATTTGAAGTCTGTCTCAAAAATTAGATGCTGGAATAATGCAATATCATTCATACAAAATACTTCTGGTTACTTTATTCGTAGGCATTTTTGCGTGACATCTATCTGAGCTACAATATACCATTACTCAATGAAGTTGAAAAGTCCATCTGCTAGATGGTTACAATAAGAACTATCACTGAGAAACTCTATGTTGGTTTTGAAAATGAAACAAACAATAAGGTCAAAAAAGTATGATCTCGAAGCAAAATCATTTCTGATAAAATCAACAGCTGAAATAAACCTTTCTGTGCTAGAATTAGATGTTTTTGGCAGCCCTCTTTCCAATCATTCTTCAAAATATTGAGAAACATTGATCCGTCTTGTGTAATTAGTAAAATCATATTACTTCAAAGCTCTGGGAAACGATCAAGCAGTCAAACCCTGTTAGCACATTCTGCATCTCAACTATTGCCACTAAGATCAACAAGACATGGGAACAGCTAAAGATACTTGACATTACAGGGAATCGACATAATTAAAAGCTGGCCTGGGGCAACGTTAAAAGTATCATCTGTAATATTTGCAAACTCTGGCGCACGTGGTTTCATTGTGTAAAGAAACAATGGATTCGCAGGCATTTCTTTTGCCTATTCATAGCGGCTACGACCTATACCCCCGTCTATTCCCTTTAATATACCTAAATGGGCTTGATACCTACTGAATCAGTTACCTAGCGGAATCAGTTAACAGTTAGCTAGTTAGTTAGTTAAAACAGTTAAGTTTGTGTGCAACGGTAATTAGGCTTTTCTACAAATAGAACAACGAAATCACTCAGACGCAGCATTGTTTTTTAGCAAGAAAATAATCTCATTGCTAGGTTATACTTTATTAGCTTTGTGTGCTACTTCAATTTGAGTTTGATATTTTTAGATTTTCTGCTCTCTGCAAGAGCTATTAACATTGCACAAACCCTGCAACATTTAAAGTAGCCAGAGGTTGAATGAAATTTCAAGAATTTGGAAACGAAAGAAGTACCTGGTTGTGATCAGGGAATGGAATAATGGAAGCACAGACACCGAGGATCATTGAAGGATGAATTTCACAATGCGTATAAGTTGAACAATATGTTCCGGCATCTAAATCATCAGGTGTCATGGCTATCATGGCTGTCTCCTCTTCATTTACATCGACATACTCTACCACTCCACCAGCTACCAAATCTTGCCAGCTGCAGAAGGAATCAAACAATATCAAGAATTAAGTTCTATCGTTTGGAATTATGAAACATTGATCTCTTTCGTCAAGTAAGAATACATATCATGGTAAAATACAGGAATCTAAACATACGAAATGCGTAATTCATGCACAAATTGGAAGCTTTGATTGCTTGAAAGCCATGGCCCTCCTTCTTGCATAAATCACAAATAAAGAAGAAACACGCAGATATTAATCAAATGAATTTTCCTTTCCTTGTTGACAAATGATCCTTAACAGGCTAGCTAGCTTTCTTGGAAAAAAACTGCCAGAATTAACATCATGCTCTGAACGAATAAACACTAACTTAACTTGAAGTGATCGTGGGAGTAACAGCTTACCCAAGGCCTCATTAAAAAAGAATTCTGTGCCTGCAAGCAAATGGTTGGGGGAACGCTTCCGATCAACACACTCTCAGTGCAATATAAGTGCCAGCAACTCATGAGCAATGATATTTTGAGCCTGTAAATGGCGCTCACACAGTCGTGCGCATGAATGAGGCCTGACTTACCCATAGTTTTCATATTCTCGTTCCTTCAATTTATCAATATGTGTTTTCTTCAACAGCAATTTTTGATTTTCAACAATGAGTAATGGACGGCAAACTCTCCCTGCGTCTGTGTAAATTCTGATTTCCTTGTCTGTTATGTCACGAACCATGGATACCTTGAATAGAAGAAGAGTGGATTACGAGCACACAGGCATAAATTACCGAATTAAATCCCCATTTCATGAGAACCAATCCTGTGTATGCAATGTTCAAGGACCCAGGTTGACTTACTGGTAGGCTCCTATATGCGGGTGCTTACTGCACAAAATAAGAATATCAGAATTACACCATGTAGGCAGTAAAAAATTCCCAACATCGAATCAGATCTTTTCAGCTCCCTCACGTACTTCGCAGCAAAAGATAAGGTTCAGTTATTCTAGCGAGAAATTTTCAGGGGATTTTTAAAACAATTGGAAAGTTTAGGATAACATCCATGAGCCTGATTCTTCATCTCAAATGTTGAAAACGTTTGAAGTCTCAGCTGGATTCATTAAACATCCTGGAAACAAAGCAAATTCAAAGAGATGTATCTGTTAGCTTTTCACTTAAATTCAATGGTCTCTATTCTTCATATAATAAGAATTCAAATAACATTTGCATTAAGAAAAACTCAGATACTTCCATAGAAACAAAGTGTGTAAGTTGATAAATACCTCAGATACGATGATGTCCATCTGTCTTCGAAGTTTCCTCAATGTAACAATAAGTTGCTCAGGATCACGATGAATACCGACCCAACATCCATTCACAAAAATTTTTGTTGCACTGAAAAAACGAAAATTTGTTCAAATACAAGTTTTAAATTCCCTAAATGTAAGTAAGTAAAACCCAAAATGTACCCTATCTTTTTCTGAAATTCTTCGCGGTTTCCAAATCCGAAATAAAAATATTCAAATTTCTTAAATCAAATAATCATTTGCATTCTTTTATCTACAAACCTTAGAAAACAGTTGCCAAAGGAATTCATTCCAACGATCGCAAAGAAGAATGCTCCGTGGACACTTAAGAGGAAAGCGAAAATCGCGGCACATGGAAGTTCCTGAAGAAAGGAAAGTTTTGCAGTAGCCTCTTCATAAATTTGCTACTGTCAAGCAGCATAGGAAGATTGCAATTATATACTCACTCTTTGATGGCTGAAGGGCTGATTTCCTCCAGATTTTCCATGGTCCATTCTTCCAAGAATTCCAGAATTGGACTTGGTTGAGATCCAACACTAATATACGCCATAAGTGCAAGATTTTTTACAAGACCCACAGCTTGACCCTTGAACAATAACACAAACAGTTCAACAGATATAAATGACGTTATTTTCAAGAAATCTAGAAACTGAGAAGTAAGCGTCAAAACCAAATAGCGAGCAAAGAAATAAGGCTGCCTTACTACGAGGCAATACGGGTTTACAACAATTGGATTATGAGGATGAGAGAAGACATGGAAAATTTGCGATGTATATACGTCTTTGTAAATAATCGTGAAGTAATGCTAAAATCCCAAAACCACAAAAAATCAAACGGAGTAAACGCATCACAAGTGGTACTTCGTGTGATAACAAACGGCCGCTGCATTTTTACCTTGTCCACAAATATTATTCCAATAAAAAACTCGTTAAAGTGATAACTCTTAAGTAAACACTAGCATAACCAAATCTTTCACATATCGTTCAAAATTTTTGCTAGTGCAGAAAAGAAATTATAACGAGCACAAAAAGGGGGGATAGGATGCATGAAGGTCTGCTTACCTCAGGTGTTTCAGCTGGACATATCATTCCCCAGAGTGTATTATGCAGCTGCCTAGGTCTCGCTAATTTACCATCTCTGCCAATTGGTGAATTCAGTCTTCTCAAATGTGACAATGTGGATGCAAATGTCAGCCTGTTCAATACTTGGGATACACCAGCTCTCGCTTGATGAGCTTTCTTCTGATCTCCCCAGTTTCCAGTAGCCAATGAATATCGCAGACCATCAGTGATAATTTTTGTTTTGATGGCTAACTCGATTTTGAAATCCTGTCAAATGTAAAGGGTCCTCATATCTACAAAATATCTAATCTTTTCACCCAGAATCTCAAACAATTCGTCGAATGCTGTTGGGTGGTGCAAGAAAAGAAAAATTCACACTGACCATAGCAATTCAACAGATTCAATGTGGCATAGAACAAAACAATCTGAGCTGTGAACACACTGGAAATTAGCCTCCTAATGAGCCCACCAAACATAAACTGCTCGGTGTAATCAAACAGTCCTGCATTCTAAATCTTCCCCTGGTCGAGAAACATTGCTTGTGCTAGTTCCCCTGTTGTAAATGTGATTTTCACTTATACAAGGATTCATGCAAACTTTGTTGAAATGAAACTTGCCTATCTGTGAAATATCAAATTTACCATCGATCGAGTAGGAATCCGAATAAATGGTAGATCCTTCTGATTAACGAGCAGTTGCTGAAATTTTGATAAAAAGTCACAGCAGATGTCATTACAGTGCGTTTACACAAAAAGGAAATTAAATTTTGGCGAAATGTTGCACATACCTTTCCTTTATCAATGAGTTTTGATGCAAACATCTTCACTTCTTTGGTCAAATTTCGAAACAAGCTGTAACAAAAAACCAAAGTTTAACTTAATTATCAACATTTTAGATTAAAATAAAACAGACATCAATAAGATCAATGAAATAAAGTTGAAAGTCGACAGATGGAGGTAGGAAGGGTTTAAGAGGTTTCATAGACCTTTTAGCTATTCAGCAAAAGAGCCTGGATCGAGCGTTATTTCTATACATTTTTATACACGAGATTCGGTCGAGTGGCGTTAGAGCTTCTATCACTATTGTGCACATTCGAAAATTCTACAAAATGTAGCAAAGTATCGTTCGATAGAGATTCTTTTTCAGAATAGCTAAAAGGTATCTTATTCCTTCACTGTCTGGTATGTCAGTTTCGCCAGTTTAGTACGGAAATAAACAGCATATCTTCGACTCCAGCAAATCTTAATTTCACTTAAACAGTCACTTCTACACAAAGCGACATAACTAGACTGTATCCAATGTACAGCATGGATGTCTAGGGCCTATTCATTTCCAAGTACGTTATCAAAGATGTAAGGAGGAGACAGGAAATCAGGAAACTGGCGAGCTTACCCTCTAAAAAGAAAAGCAAGCAAAGGCCCAGCAAGATCTAATCTCTTGTTTCCATAATGATCTCTGTCATCGAGCTCTCGTCTACCAAGTGCAGCTAACAATAATCTGTGTACCATATATCCTAGGAAATAGGCTTTCTTTGTTTCACAGAAATGACTGATACCAACATGGGGTAACATTTCCTTTTGTAGAATGTCTGCTGCATATCGAATACGTTTCTCCTTTGTTGCTCCTGGTACAGCTCCCCTCGTACCAATGAAATTCAAAGCTATGTTTTGTTCTTGAACAACAAAAGCTTCATCAAGCGATGGTTTCACCTAAAATGTAACGTTTTAGTAGTAACACGTCAAAATGAATTATAATCAACGTTTAAAACTTTGCGAAATGATTTTGTTAATACCAAGTTTATAGATTAAACGCTTTATTCCAAGTTCATTGAATAACAGTTGCCCTGAGGAAAGTGCAACTCTGCAGCACTCCCTAGGAAGACTTTGTTTTCCATGCAGACTTTTTGTGACCAAGACATAACATTTTTAAAGCAAATATGCAAACATGCAATTTTCCTTAGCTGCGAAAATTTTGGATGACAAATTCTGATTATGAAATGATTTCAGACATTAAAAGGACAAGGTCACGCAATGTAAACAAACTTCTTTTGAAATGACAATTTTGCAGTATTTTTGATGGGCCATATCATTGTGATTTTGCACTAGTTTTCTCAAAATGAAAGTTTTAGTTTGGAGATGGACTCTCGTACTTCATAGAGAAATAAACCAGACACTCATATGTTGTACGATTACAGAGATATTGGTGGATTTTTAGAAGTAACTGAAGTGTGGATTCACCCCATCCACCAAAATATGTGCAGAACACAATGGTCACGTGTGGTCAACAATATAGATTCTCTTGATAACAGGTTTGTTTACCGTCACGTGACCCAGCGCCTTTAAAGTCAAGGCAAGAGTAATGTGACTGATTGAAATGGATTATGTGAATATTAATGGTATATATAATTAAATGGAATTTGAAGAACCATAGTAATAATAGTATTTTGACTCTATTAACAGTCCCTGCACTATGGCCGATGACAATAATTCTGCGGATGTGTGTGCCTGAGCAAAATATTGAATTTTTGTTTGAATATCAATGCAATAATGATTTGGAATAATCAAATAGTTTAGGATTGTACTGGTCACACCTCTATTGTTCTGACTGCAACACTATAGGATGTAATGTGAATCATTGTCCAAAACATTCAGCCTTGGATGGATATCAAACTGCTTTTTGGAAGGCAATCATCCATGAAATTACTTCAAAGTTTCATTATTGTCTTTGCAAAAATCTATTAATTTCCACCATTTAATAAAATCTGAGTCTAAACAACAAATGCTCACCATTTCCATCATTTCCTGATCCTCAAAGTCATAAATGATATGCTCCAAGATATCTCGGTCAGAGACAAAACCAAGTGCTCTGAACACAATCATGATTGGAATTTCTTGCTTAATGTATGGAATAGTAGCAACAATTCTTTGACCAATGGCACTTTTCTTTGCACCAGCACCTCCTCTGGCAACCATTGACACAAAGAGTGTACTTGTAGGTCGAGATGACTGTTCCAGACATGATCTTATTTCACATGTGTACGCATATTTAGAGTCTTTCTTCTGGAAGACATAGACAGTGTTTGTTGCCATCTTCTCTTGTGCAATCAAAACTTTTTCTGATCCATTGATGATGAAATAACCTCCTGGATCAAGTGGACATTCATTCAACTCAGTCAAATCACGATCCGTCAGTCCACTCAATAAACAGTATGTTGATCGTAACATAATTGGAATCTTGCCAATGTAAATCTTATTGCTAAGGTCTGTTTCTGGTTCTTGGTTGCCTCTTATCACTGTTTTTGTGACATCAACATAAAGGGGTGCAGAGTACCTAAATTTGGGTTAAGAATCAATGTAAAATCTTTCGCAAACAAATACACTAAAGCTGGCAGCAAGGAACTTGTTACTAAGATGAACTGAACCCTACTTTCAAATCGCTACAGAAACATTTAGGATTTGTGATGGGAACACAACGCATCATGGAAAAAGTTTCTAACTACCATCTTTAGCATAATCATTTATATATTGAACATCCATTCATACTTAGCTGCTTCATAACATTCAAAATAAAATCCAATTACACACAGGTTTAGAAATAATCAACAACTATGGAAGCAAAAACTAGCATGAAACTGACAGAGTCATGCTTTTCTGTCAAAACAGTTCTTCAAAATTTTGCATACATGACCTGATTTTATTAGAACATTGAAATAACACAATGACAAATGAAACAGGTTGAACCAACATAAGAACTTTACCAGCTGAGTTTGTCCTAAATTACTGTAGCCAGACTAAACTACTGTAGCAAGACTGTTTGCCAAGCACATGCAAGATCTGGGCAAGGCAAGATAAATAAACAAAGGTCCCAATGCATTTTGTTTTTACTGATCCATTCAATTGCCAAGCTTTCAATCTGGCTGCCTTATTGTGGTTATTTTTTTTATTTTTCATTATATGATTTCTGTGGATATTGATAAAGTAAAGAAGTAGCAAATACATAAATGTCAATTTTTGATTCACTAACGTTAAGTTTCGTAATCTTGCTTCATTTGGCATCATTGGCTTTGGTGCCCCATCTTTTTCCCAATGAGTTGGTTTTGAGAGATAAATCTGCTCAAATTTCAGCTGATATCTGGTCTGCAAAAAATTCAACAATATGATTAAAACTACTGCACTATCTCATACCATTAAACGTCCACAAAAATAATTTTGCATGGTAGTAGAAATGATTGTCTCCAGTTGAAAATTTGTTTTGTGTTCGAGATAGCTGACTAGCAACCTAAAAAATTCAAACACTGAGGGAATAGAACAAAAGCATTTCTGCTGTCAAATACAAATCCCATTTTGAATAAGACTCTCTTCGAATTGATCAGAAACAAATTTTGCTATTATTCAAGCTTCTGTTTGTCACATCTTGTTCTTATCACAATCGCAATTGAACAGGAAATAAAATACAACTCATTGTTTTGTGTGTTTTTCATGGTTAGGCATATGGAAACGAGTAACTCCTTAACAATGGGACAATGCACCGTGAAGGTTCTAAAACACAATGTTTCAAACTTAACTCTTCATCAGGTGTGAATGAAAGCCAAAGGAGAAAGGAATAATAACCTTCACTCTCACCACTCTGCATTCTTCAAACTTTGTTCTTCACTTTCTCCTTTACCTTTTTTCACACTTGAAGAGTTTAGCTCAAATTGTCATGTTACATAGCTTTCATGACACACAGTCGCATATTTAAAGAATTACTTGGGTTCAGTTTAACAACTGGATCTTGTTCTTGCCACAACAAAAGCTGAATGGGAATAGCTTTTTAGACCATCGACGTAGATGACAAAATAACAAGACGATGGACCATACAAAGATCAAAACCACAAAAATATGCTATAAAAATATCTCTAGCAATCATGCTTGGGGGGAGGGGCTACTTACTGGTGGTTCAAGTTCCTGCTCTCTATATGACGTTTCTGCTTCAAGTTCAATCTGCTGTGATTCTTCAACAATTCTCTGCACAGACATCTGAATGAATTCATCAAAAGAGTCCAACTGTTGTCGTACAAGACCTTTTTCATCAAAATACGAACTGATGACAATCCAGCAAGCTTCTTGCCAAATATCCGTGGTGATGTCATCTCCCTCGTCATCACCATAGTTATCCTCTGTTATGAGATATAAAAACGAATATGTATTATGTGCACAAAGACAAATCATAATCATCAATCCACGACTCTAAATGACTCAAAATGGATATATTCATTTAGTCACTTATTTACACAGCATTTTGTGCAAAGCATGAGGAGAACAAAAAATGATCCCATCATGGGCAATGTGATGTTTCTGCTCTTCTGACAAGCGTGTTTTGTGAACCTTTTTCAAATTTGACTGGGATTATGAATAAAAATCCCTAAAATGAATAATAATCATCCCCCCCAACTTGATAGCAGATCTCTCTCTCCATGATGGCACCCTTGAAAAATCTGAAATCTTTTCAAGTTGCCAGATAGTATTTTAGTTTGAGGCAATTTGAAGTCATAACTTTGGCTTAAAAAAATGAATTTGCTTTGATTTTCAATTCTGTCTGAAAATTATAATCATATCTAGTTTTTCATATCTTCCTGGTTTAGCTGAAGAAAATTAGCAAGCTTCCTTGCTAAAAATAAATTCCTTGCCTGCGATAAACAACCGTCTCTCTGTAATTTGCAACAGCAAAAGGCTACCCTGCCTATGGCTATGTAAGTTGAACTTGAGCAAACTGTTGAACAGATCAAAAGTACTTTGAATGAGGTAGTTTGCAGGAGAGTATACTATACTTGCATGTATTTCTTATCATTTCTACTCGTTCATCTCATTTATTTCATATTTACCTTCATCTAAATCGTACATCATCTTGTCTTTAGATCTTGTGCTTTTCTTCTTACTTTAGATTTGGCGCTTCTCTTGCAAAACAATCCAAACATAAAAGGGCCTTAGGCCCAAAAAAGTCACCGTTGCCACTACCCCACAAACTTTCCTCTAGCTTTCGGGAAAAATGCCACTTGGTCGGCTTTTCACCTTTTGAGCATGAATTCGATGTCTTTTGAAATACTCGATGCAGCTTTTGCAGTTAGTTGCTTCACTGTGCTAGCGGGAATATTTCAAAGAGCTGTTCGCATCCCGACTTGCTGTGGCTGGCCTAAGCCACCATTGGAACATAGCACGTTACCATCCCATAATGCAACATACTTTATCCTCTTGTTACGGGGGTTATGTCATTCTTTGTTGCAGTTTTCACGAGAAAAAACATCAAAGAATAAACCATAGTTTATGGAAACATACTCGTACCTTGAGCAGAGTTTTTAGATACAAAAAGTATTTTAAAAAAACTCTGCTCAAGGTACGATTAATTTTATTCTTGGATGTTTCTATTGAACTCTATATCGTACAACACGCTTAAAACAAGATTGTTTTGAAGCTCTTCAAAAGATCACTGAAAAGTGAAAATTTTACGCAGTTTCTGCTATGTCCGTCGCGACCTTTTCAGTAAGTGACAGTGTAAGCAATATTTTTCGATTCAATTGAGGTTTCTTCAAGGAATAACGTATACCTTTTACAAGAGAAAGGAACCAAGAATATCAGCCAGTACTGAATTCATCAGATTTTGAGTACTCAGAGTTTCACATGACTTTCTTAGAAGTTCACTAACAATCTTCATGCTCCTTCCTTACTTGTCCCCTCGCGAAAATTTCAAAACAAGGTTTTGAAGCCCTTGTAACGTTTGGACTTTAGACATTACATCAGAATAATGAGATACAGAAAGCAAGTGAAACTGAATCAAACTAGGCGATGAATTTCCTTCATTAAGAGTAGCTTCAATTTTTTTCTTTTATTCAATTATTTACTTGTCTATTTATCTTCTTTCGCTGTCTGAGCATAGATAACTATTATCTATGGTCTGAGAGATGAGTTTCTCGTATGCGGTAACATTGCCAACAGGTAACAGATTAACCCCCGGTCTGGAAATTGAATGTTGCTGTTGTTACCTTAATGAAGTCGAACAACAACAACTTTGATTGTTGTGTTGATCATTTCAAAGTTTCAAGATGGAGTCAACTGCATGATGAAGTCAAGTCGTATTTTGAACCAAAATTTGCTGGCAAGGTGGCTGTTAAGACACCAAAACGAGCGGCCGTGGCTCGTGGCTCGTGGCTGAATTAGATATTAACAAAGTTTATTTCAAGATAGTTTTCTCCCACTCAAAGACGACGAACTATGAAGAAGGCCGACCAGCTTTGAAAACAAAGAGTCAATCGCTCGAGAAAGAAACAACTGGCACTTCAAATTGCGTCTGCTTGGTAACATCTAAGGAAACAGAGAAGGCCGATTTGAATAATTCCTAAAGACTAGGTCGTAACAAAATTTGCATCACCAAATCGAGCTCTGGTAAAGTAGTCTTATTCAAGAACTGTAATAAAAGCTGCTTGCAGTATTAAGCTGACGTGAGGATGGCTGATCGCTCAAAGCAGAGGAAAGTCAAGCAAAAGGACTATTTATCATTGATTAACCCACCAGAAGCAGCCAATTTGTTTGGAAGTGATCAAAATGCAATCAAATCAAAGAATCCACACAGAGAAAGTTCAGAGAAACATAAACAGATGAAGGTCAAGCAGGAAGATCTCTTGACAGTCATAAATATGAGTGAAAAAGGCGACAGCAAAAAGGCTGGAAGAATGTCAGAGAAGCATACTAAGAAACAGGTTAAAGTAAAACAAAAAGATTACTTATCTCTCATTGATCCACCAAGAGCTGCTCAGTTATGGGGGGATGATAAGAATGCAATCAAAGTAAAGCAAGGTTCAAATAAAGAGAAGCAATTAAAAGTAAAGCAAAGTGATTTCCAAGTTCTAATGAGCATGAAGGAAGCAGCGGACCATGATAGAGAGAGACACAGAAAAAAGCAATCAAGAAAAGGTACCAAAGAGACAGGAGATGAATTGGTAAGCTCAATTGGATCTATGAATCAAGCACTGGAAAAGAGAATTATATTTCCAGACAAAGAATCAAGATTACAAAACAATGAACATGAAAGTATTCCAATGAAAAGTTTTCATTCACCAAGAGAAGTTTCAGAACTTGTGAAGAAAAATCATTCATCTTCAATACGTCAATTGAGACATGGACGTAGACCCCTTAAAGAAGAAAATCCAGTAGATTTTGGGGCTATGATACATGATAGATTGAGAACTTGGACCCCACATGTTGGGGCATCTGTGAAAGGAAAAATGCCGTTTATGAATGGAAATTCAGAGTCATATGATCTTCTTAAAGAACAAATGAGTATGGATAATTCATTGTCACATTCATCAAGCTCCAAGGATACTGCCAGAAATTCTGGAAAAGAAATCTATATTAGTTTGGAAAAGAAAAGTATACCAGAGAAGAATGATCAAATTAGACAAATGAACGCAGATATATGTAAAGACTTAGTAGAAATACAAGAAAGAAATGACAATGAAATTGCTGTTGATTCAGGCAACCATCAGGAGTATTCTAAACTTAATCATGATGATCAGATGTTGTTTTAACAAATCAATTCTACTACTCAGCAAAGATATGGAAACAGACTTATGTTTGAATGTAGACATGAGAGACAAAACTTTGTAAGACAATTATAAGTGAGTAAAGAAAAATTTAAGCACTTTGACGTGAATTGAAATAAGCACACCATTTCAAGTATTGTCTGTTTACAAGCCCATTATCATTGGCCGGAAAATGGGCTATGCCTGAAAACATCATGCTTATGTCAATTCATGTCAGAGTGCTTATATTTTAGGTTATTTTCTTATAATTTTACAATTGCACAACATGCAAAAGGAACATTGTCACATGGCAAATTGTATGCATGTAAGATTTTAGGATATTGCAGGATTTTGACAACTGAAACTAGTTCAAATGCAAGTTGAATTTTAAATAGCATACATACATAGTTGTGACAAAGCCCAAGAAAAAATGAAAAATAATTAAGCCAACATGATGACAACATCAGCTGTACAATGCATCAAACAAATATTCTGTTATAATTACAAAGAATGCTTTAAAAAATCTCAAAAAAATTATGTACGACAAATTGTACAGAATTTACAAACAATTTTGCCCATTTTTAGGGACTGCTCAGTTAAGTATTAGCTACAGTACACATAAAGTTCTTAAAACTGTGTTTACCAAGAGGGCAAAATGGGTGATAGTTGATCTGTAGAAGTTTAGAAAGGCATGTTTACTTTGCATTTCTATGTTTTAGGAATTGCCAAATCTACTCCCAGCTTACCCATCTTACCACAATAGACCCTGTCAAGTTATTAGCATGATATTATTTAGTTATTGGACATGTATTCAACCTTCTTGTTTATTTGCAATAGAAAAAGGAACTCATTTATAGTGAAATAATTTTGGTACCTGTATTATGAGAATCAATGTTGACATGAAATTGCATGTGGAGTGAACATTGCCTGATTTGTCCACCTCCTCTTTCTACATTAACAAGCAGCATTTTAGTTAACCTGCATAGCCATATTGATATCCTTTGTCCCGGGGGCAACTTAAATAGGCAGATGACATGGGTATGCCATTTTGACATCTGAAATCACACTCCAAAATTTATGAATTTTTGCGAAAACCGTACCCCAATATTTGCAGGCTATTCAGAATATATATATACTCTAAAATTGTTACAAACATCCAAAATTTCAACCAAGGACACAAAATTCGATCAAATTCAATACCCTGAAGGGTTACCCCCCCCCATCCTCTATATCTATTGCAGTAAGGAGCAAAATTTACAATGAATTGTAATTAATTTTGCCACAGGCAGCTTTCCTTCTGAGTTATATTTGCTTATTTGTAATCGTTGAAAACTTTCACAAAGCTGAAGTCAAATGTCACCTAACAGTCAATGGTGGTGCAAGGGGAGTGCTAGGGGGGCTACAGCCCCCCGTCGGAGGCATCTAGCCCCCCGTCGGAGGAAATTTTGGTTCTCGTCGGAGGAACTTTAGCAAAATAACGCAAGGAAACACCGTTTTTAGTCCTTTTAGCACCCCTGTCGGAAGTTCCAGCCCCTCTGTCGGAAAATTTCTGGCGCCAGCCCTGCTAACAGTGTTGTATTGGCTACCAACTCGTTACCAAAAACAAGAGGATTGTATCAATTTTAAGAGTCAATCTACCCAATCTACCAATGCAGAAGTTTCACTGCAAAGGAGCCCATTTTCCTTCATGGCATACTTCTTGAACGAACATGGATGTACCAATCCAAATCTTTGTCCTCGTGTGTTTCCAAATAGAGACCGCACAGCGATTTAAAAGTGGAGGGGGTGAGCTGCCAGCGAAGGGATGAAAATGGGGGTCTGGGGGCCAGCCCTCGGAAAAATCCTTTTTGAGACCACGCCCTTTAGAACGTCGGCAAATGCCTTTTCGTGAGATTTAGCGTCCTTCATCTGCCGTTGAAGAGGAGTCTACTCTTATTCCTGGCCTGCATTCGGATACTTGAAGTCGGGGATAACATTTACAAATGAAAATAGTTTTACGGTATTTCTTACAGACAAACGTAATATTCTTTCAGTTCAGGCCAAAGCTGAGTTGCCACTTGAGCAAAGTTTGCATCAAGATTCCAGATAATGAAATTCTGATGGCTAACCTAAAACTCAAAGCTTCTTCAGAAAAACATCAAAACATACAATTTCAACCTCACTAAACAACAGTTTCTCTATTTGCAAAATTTAAACCCATGTCTTTGAAAAAACGGGGGGGGGGGTGGCTTCAGCTCCTGCTAGCCCAATGGCTGCACGGTCCCTCTCCCAAACTTGTTGAAATGAATATCTAAATATCATATATTGGTTTAACTGGCAAAGAATAATAATCATTTATTTCTAACGTTCCTCTGCAAACAGTAACTATTTCTCCCAGATGAATATCACTAACTTGATCGCTATATGAAAAATCTATCTTACGAAGGTTTGCTGCATAGTGAATTGATCTGTAAGGTAAATAGAATGCTGCATCCAGTACCTGAAAAGAAGGAACATAATTGTCACACAAAACTTTAGAGCACCTCACGAAGTTTTGAAAAGCTAAAAAGGCGATTAGCATACATACAAATTCCAGTTGTTTGAAAATGCCTCAATATAAACATCGTGTGCACCTTACAATCAGAGAGAACAGCGCATACTAAAGGAATTTCTACTCGCATAAAATGGCCTTCAGCCTTGATGTACATACTTCTGATGCCTCAAAGTGAATCGATGATTCTGCTGATCCAAACATCCTTTCGTTAATTTCTGGATTAAATTAGAAATCAAACCAAAATAATGGCCTCTTTATTCGATCTCATTCGTTTTGAACAAGGCATACTCTCCCGCATGACCACTGATTGGATTTCTCATTTCATTTTGTGGAAGACAGAAAACTCCTGACATGAAATCTGGCGAATTTATCCTGCATGGAGGATTGCACTGCAACACACTGGGCTGGACCCTTTGGACTGGAATTACTAGCCACCCTGCAGTTTTGTACCAGACCGTCTCAGTACCCATGATATACTACACGAGTCCAATGGCACAAAAGGTGCTGTCCGGTACTAAGCCTAACCCCATCTACAAAATTGAAGTACAGATGATAAAATACCTCCTGTGCTACTAAATTCCTCGTTGTCATAATGACGCCATCATCCTTTTTCTTCAGGAGTCGGAATCTAATTGCACTCCTTCTATCCCGCCATGCATTTAGGCCTGTGATCATTGGAACGAAAGCTTTCGATGTAATTCTTTTTAGTCCAGCTAATACAGCTTCTCGAAGTAAGGTGCATGAAATCATCAACACAGACATTGTCTCATCTGTTAACATTGAATTCCAGCTCAGATCAATATATTTCAATTGCTGTAAGTTTTGTAGAAGTTGCATTGCCAATGAATCTGTTAAATCTGGAATTAAAGTTGATGAGCATACGTAGGGCTCAAATCTTAAAAACGATGGGTGTAAAATTCTATTACATGTTTCTTTGAATTAAAGTATTTGAAAGAGATTTTGGGTGTTCTGCTGTAAATCTACCGTAGCAATTCTTTGATATCTTGAATTTCAAAATGGCAACATTTATAATTGTTGAGGCTGTTACGTCATCCAATTTCTAAATCCACTTACTTACTTATTTTGGTCGACCTCCCGACTCTAAATCCAGAAGAGCTATGATTTCTGCTTGCCATCATTTCGTAAACCTTCATGAACCATGGCTTCCTTGAAGACTATATTAATCTTCCTCAATCAATTTAAGATTTATGACTATTCATTTTTTCAAAATTTTTGATGACTTTTTACAAAAATAATCAAAACACCGCCATTAAAAAAATGATAAAGATATCATAAAAACTGCCGCAGCAGATTTACAGCAAATTACCCAGAGTCCCTTGGAAGCAATTCAATTCATAGAAGCACGTGATACAAGTTTACGGCCACTTTTTTGAAGATTTAAAGATCTGAGTCGTATTACTGAACGGCATCAGCTCTTCTATCATCGTCCTCCACATCGAAAATTTTCAGATTGTACATATTGTATCTAAATATCGTTCGATTCCAACTCTTTTCGAATAAGTAAAGGTCCATTTATTTAAACATTTTGTGACAGTTTGTGACATGTCTCTTCCAAAAGCATTTACCCGGGGGGGGATAACTTCCATATATGGAGCAACGGGTATGTGACACCCATAAGGATGAGTTTAAAACCCCCACAATCCTTAAATATGGGTCTCAGAATTTAAACTTTCCACTAAAAATGGGTTGCTCTTTGACTTGCAACGAAAAAGGTTGTCGAGTTTAGTACTTCTAACGTTGGATTTTTATTTTTTTTAGCTCTGAAACGTGGTTGGTTGTAACTTTACCTTCATGTTGTGCATTTAAAGTGATATGAAACTTGATTTCTGCGATGCTCGACAGGCTTTGTCTCCCAAAATCCATGAAAATATGCTTCGTGTGAGAAGGAATGCAAAAATTTTTAAGGAACCTCTTAAAATGCAAGGTATCATAATGTTTGATTAAATTCTTCAGAAAATTCTTGCCACAAAGCAATATGTCATCATTTTGTTAAGAACATTCTGCTTTCACTTGGTTCCCGATAGCATTTATAAATTAATCCCCAACAGCCACCTTTATCGTCTCTCATACGAAAAGAAGATTAATTTGAACAGTTTTGCACTTGAAAACACGGGGAAGCAGTCTAAAATGAATTTGAAAATTGAACAAAATACCTTGAATACTGTAGAGACTAAGAAATGTAATATTTCTTCCGTTATCTTTCAGAACTTCGATCGTTTTTATTGAAGTTTCACATTGCCTGAGATTCAAAGATTCAAGATCCGGGCAAGAGTGGACCAGTTCTGACAATCCAGTATCTGTAATTTCATCACACCACGAAAAGTTCAAATTTCGTATCTGAAAAAAGAAGATAAAGGAGGGTACATAAGAGAAATAAACATGAATAATATGGGACAACCGCAAGTTGCTGCAACTCAGTTTAAATTTTCCTAAGTCTTAACTGCATTAGTTTCATGTAGCTCTTGAAAAGATGAAGAGAAATATCTTAACATGTTAAAACTTCTGAAAAACTTAACCTGCGGTTCAAGAACAAGCAAAAATTCACCTAACGACTGATTTATCTGTTAAAATATCTCTCTCTAACTTCATGATTCACCTCACCATTCTTCCAGCAGCAATGAACATTCAAATATCGATCAAGCCTCATTGCATTTGACGTGAGCATCTGACACAAAGCAAGGCTTCCCTAGCGTTTAGTAAATCATCCAGCGTTAAATACAGTACAGACTTGGTTAGTCAAACATGAAAAACACGTTGAAAATGTAAAAACTTTTACAATGTTTCATCCTCGTTTAATCGATCAATATTTACTTTTACCGACGAAAGAAGTATCTTACACACATATGTGAGTGGTTTAAATCACCAGCGTTTTTCAGGTAAGCATATCAAGAAAATGCGGAGGCAAGGCAAGAAAAATGATCGAAGGAAGTAAAGTAAATATTTTTCGAATAATGAAGGAACTAATAAATGAATAGTACCAAGTGCTCAAATCTTCTTTATTTTTAGAATCTTGCTGATGACATACAAAAAAAAAAACGACATAAACATACCGTTGAGGAGCAATGGTTGATAATTCTCCGCAATGTAACGTCAGTAATGGCACATTCTGCAAGCGACAAATTTGTCACTTTCCCATTCTTAAGTACATTTATCAGTCCAGCATCGCTTACAAATGGAACTCCTTGTAAATCTAAACTTGCTAGCTTCTTGCAATGCTCTCCTAATGCCATGATGCCAAAATTTGATAAGCTGTCACAATCTACCTGTTAAAAGATGAAAAAATCAACGGATGAATTACTCGTTTATAAAATAAAACGAAAGAAATTGAGACCAAAATATTATAATTATTGTTGGTGATAGGAAACGATCCTTTAAATGCATACAAGAATCCTTAGTAGAATTTAATCGTTTACAAATTTCACTATCTGACATACCATGCTTTTTGACTACACTTTAAAGCAAATTCAGGCCAGTCTGGTTTTTTAAGAACCAAAATCAAATCTGCAGTAATTTATTTCAAAAAACTTCATAGCACCAAACTGCAATAAATAGCTATTGTCCTTGACAAACTTCGAAATCCTACACCAACCAATGTAGGGAGAGCAGTGTTACTTGAATTCCTACTTGAATATTTGCAGTTTTGGCTTATCTGCTGTAATATCTTCCCAATTTACAACGAATTTTCCTCAAACAACGCTGTGAAACATTTCATACAACAATAAAGGTTTAAAGATCAAACTGAAAAACAGTGGAATAAAAATTTCAACTAACCAATCCAATTTTTGTTAACTCAGGCTCATTCTTTGCTATCATTTCAAGAGCATTATCAGGCAGATTCCTCCATGAAATATTCAAAGTTTTCAAACAATGATTGGCTTTGACAAACATTTCCAAACAAACAATTCCAACTTCAAAGTCAAAAAATGCAATTTCTGAAATATCAAGTTCTGATATCTGAGAAACAAAAATTTTCTGTGGCTTGTACAAATGTGACATTGATGCATTGGTGGTGGTGGGAGTTGGATCAGCTTCTGTTGTGCCATCATTGGCACATGAATTGTGTGCCATTTGAAACTCATACTCCTGTGATGCCTCTAGCTCTGCAACAGAGAATGGCATGTTCTTGTTACCTGAAGTTGCCACATACACTGCTGATGCCAAACTATATCCTGACAAGCAGATCAGTGCAGTACAGTCAATGTTTGTCCAAGAAAGGTTTACCCTTTCCAGTCTTTGGCCACATAATGAAGATAAATAGCGGACGGTTGTGCTGGAAATGCCCTGGCAACCAGACAAATCAATCCATTTTAAAAAACCAAGAATATCTGACTTTGAATCAAAATTGAATGCATCATCAGTCAATGATACACAACTTGCCACACTGATGAACATTAGCTGAGAATTGTTTACAATGATTTCCTGCAATAAGACAAAAGATTCTGTATTGACAAATGATCATCAATGATATGCGCATGCAATCAAAAAATACCTATTGAGATGATAATCATACTTTCAATTTTGAAACAACGAAGAAGAAAGTATACCTTTAGAGTTTCATCATTAAGCTGATCACATGACTCCAATATTATTGATTCTAAACCAATCAGAGTTTCTCCAGTCACTTTTCCAATGGATGGCTTGGCAAGTTGGTTGCATCCTGATATGTCAACATGCTTTATATAAGGCTGGCTGTAAGAAACAAATAAACATTTAATTTGAAAAATGCTCCTCCTAAAATTTGATGTCAAAAATGAAATAATTCAAACCCAAGAAACGCTTAAAAAGGGGTCACTGAAATGTCTTGCAACTTGAAAACAATCCATGATAATGGACTCATTCCCAATTTCATCATACTCTGGTCACCATTATCTGAAAAAATAGCCAGACATTTTCTTCACTGCTAGGCCTTATTGTATCTGAATATTGAAGCTAGTTAGATAGAAATATTTTGAACTCTCTGCCATGCTCTCCATTATATGCCACTAGTGGCAGTGCCAGCTCTGAAAAATATGAAAGAAGTGGGGGGATTTTGACATGATTTTTCACTCTAAAGGCATACCCAACTAATCTTATGCCATTTTTCTTTGACAATTTTTGCCAACTTTTTGGATTTGAGGGGGGGGGGGACAAATCCCCCTCAGTCCCCTCAAGGTACAGCCATCGTATCCCACAACAAAAGACTGACATCTTAAGTGAGACAGGTACCATGAATTTTAGACACTTTTATATCTATTTCTCCTGGATGCAGAAGGCCTTAATTTATTGGTGAACATGAAGGTGAAGTTGCAGTTTTTGGCACAAAGAGCTGGGATCACTGGAGTAGCTAAGAACTGATTGAGTGTGTGACCCCTTCCCATGATGCTCAAGTGGTGTGGCTCTATGGGGTATTGAGTACAGTCTGCTTGACTGTCCTAGCTGCAAAGTCAGTGGATTACACCACTGCACTGCATCATTGTGATTATTTGCCATGCATGGTAGAATGATATTCATTTTTATTCTTACCACTTTAACGCAGAAGTAAGCCCATCAATTGTTATATTAGCACAATTTTTTAGCACCAAACTCTTTATATGAATGCTCCCATTAAGTAGCAATATTAGCAAGTCATCATTCATTGCTGTTGGGTTCTCATTAACAATGGTGGATAGGAGTCCTTCTAGACATCTATCAAATGTCCGCATTGCCAATATCTGGTTAATGATAGCTGTTCTCCCATCTTTCATACCTCCATTGTCAACAAGGAATCTTTTCAAAACAGCAGTTGCACAAAATTCGAGTGAGGGAACATTCATCTTGCAAAAAGCTCACTTGACTTTTCAAGTCTGCTCAAGTTTTTTACATATAAACCCTTCAATTGTTTCTTGTGAATGGCTGTCTTGAGCTTTGATGCGAAATTTTTTCCCGTGCATGATTGCATTGTGTTCTTCCTTTTGAGTTACAAGGAGTTTAAACTTCTGTGTTGCTCTATTAAAATCTGCCGTAAAATAGGCTTTAAGTTTGGTGGGCCTAAATGCCAAGCAAAAAATCCAGTGAATTAAACCAAGGTATGATAGATCAACAGCTTCCCTTATCAGACTTAGAGCTTTGTCTCAGTGAATCTCTTGCATATTTGCCAACAGCGATGTTTCTTCCTATTCTTGTCTTCAAGATGAAACAAATTTCTGAAGAGTTTTCGTCGTAGCTTTTCAGACGTTCGTCCGCCATTACGCACAACCTCTGTTTGACAGAGAGAACGAAACAAACAAAACATAATCGAGGTTAATGGTAAACATTGATAACGGAGTAACACGTCATGGAGGACGATCTTTGCCAAGCTGTGTGTGGAGAAGAAATTCTGTTGAAAAAGAAATTATTCTCAAGACAAACTGACAACACAAGCAAAATGTGAACCAAGTCCAATGTTGTAAAGATGGTGGGAAAGTAAGTGTCTGTTTTATGATGTCTAGGAGGAGAAATCGTGCATAAATGTAGGTTGTTGCGCAAGAAGGTGTTGTTTAGGAGAATTTTTGGCCGGCCTATCAAACTTCCCGAGGATGGATTGTTTTAGAAAAGGAAGGACCCCTCGTGTCCTCGTGAGAGCCTTGCAAATTTATTTTGATTCTCGAGTGGAGAAATTTTTTCAGGTCTTAAATTTGGAAAATCATATGAAATTATTAATAGTCAGCCTACTCAAAGGTATTAACAATGTCAGATGTCAGCAGGTAGTCATTCATATAGCCAGCATAGCTAGCAGAAAGACTTGTTGACTTGGGTACAAACATAAGGTGAAGTTGCCTTTTTCAGTGCCAGGAGCTTGGAACGCAGAATAGAGCAGTCCTAATCAAGTCTGTGACCCCCTTTCATGAAACTCGAGTGGTGTGGTTGGAGGTCCTACCGCATATTGAACCCACTGTTCTGGCTGCAACATCAGAGGATTACACCATGGCACCAGAACACCTTATACTGTAATGTAAATCTCCTTCAGTAAAACTGCTATTGGAAGATAAAATCTACTTTACCATCAATATGATAGACAACTGGAAGATACAAAGTACAAATACAATACCAAGATGATGCAGCTGGAAACATCATGTGCCAAAGAGACATGTATTCTACCCAGGGGCCACAAACGAATTGATTCTTTCATGCAAAACATCAATTGTATGTTTTCAAAATACTCCCATCCGACTCCCCCCCAAAATGTCCAATTGAAAATTGATGTAATTTTTCTGACCACAAGAAAATTTTATACTGTTGTTTTGCTTGTCATATGGGTCTAAGTGATTAAGCAGTCATAAGCAATGTGCTTTCCATGACCAGACTCAACAAAAACAGACAAGATACTTTTCACTGCTGTTGAAATTCTTTCGTACTAACAAAATATACATCAAACAAAAGCTGTAGGATAAAATTTCTTGCAGAAAATTCTCAGAAGAAATTCAGCTAAGCAAAAACCCTGAAGATGTCTAGTCCTTTTATCCCCTCCCCCCTAAAACATCCATTGGACTTTGTGAAAAAGAATTGATTTGTGTGTGGCTCCTTAAGACGTTTCTGGGCCATAGAAAGTACTTCAATCAAACTTAGGCGGGCACTACACTTCAAGGGTACTTTTCCCTTGAAGTATAAGGGTATTCCCTCAAGATATATTGGACACTTTGTTTTGCAAAATCTTTGGGAGACACATGCCACCAATGCCCCCAGTTCCTATGACTATGAAAAATTCTCAGACATGATAAAGGATTCAAATCCTTTTTTGACAGGTCCCATTGATTACCTTGGATTATCCTGTCACTAATTTCTTCTTTCAACAATTTATTTCTCTAAAGATTTTTGATAGGACTTTGGCATGCTTTTTGTGGCATTTCATATGCGGGTAGTTTCTTGTACCTGTGTATTGTTAACTTAATACGGTGACTTTATATATTGTAGTTAGATCTTTGGGAATGAAATGGAGTAGTAAAAAGTATATGGAAAATTTTCACTTCATTCTATAAACTCTACAGCTTACTGCAAATTTAAAGACTTGCTATTGGTTCATTTTAGTGACAAGAAAAAGCGTAATCTAACCAATGCTGTTTACTTTTCAGGATGTCACTGAATCCAAAGGTTGACCTATGTTGTCAGCAAGTCTTCACCATATTTAACAACACAAGACAAGGCAAAATGACATTCTTCAAAAGAACTAAAAAATATATCAGGAACATGTTATTTCCAGTTACAGTTTTCTTGGTGATAGTATTTATAATCTTTGTTTTATGGATCACAAGTAGAGGACCAAATAAGGAGATTGTGCATCGATATGAAAAGACTATAAATCTACACACAGCCAAATCATCATTTCATTATGGTATTGCCATTGATTGTGGTAGCAGTGGCTCTAGAGTTTATATCTATTATTGGCCCCCACATAGTGGAAATCCTCATGAATTGTTGAAACTGCACCAAATGATGGATCATGATAATCTTCCTGTTAGAATGAAAATTAAGCCAGGTAATTTTCTCTACTATTATTGTTTGTGCTATCATGGAGTGTTATAAGTATCAGGACAAGAGAGGTAGAAGGAATGTTTTTCTTATTAGGATTTCCTGATGAGCATTGTGAAGTCATCAACTAAACTACAGTATCTTCCTGTTGAAACCTTTGTCTTACATCAGTTGAATATAGCTCAATGACAGTCATCTCTTATCTGCTCATCCCAATTTGACTATTTGTCAATGAGACAGATCAATTTGAAATGAGAGTAACATCAAAAGTCCATATTGCGGTGAAAAGAAGAGGTATCTTGATGGCGTAAGTTGCTAGATGTTTTGCTTTATTTCATTGTCATAGTATGAAAATCAGCTGCCTAATTTGACTTTTGCTTTCATTGTTTCTGGCTTTCTTATTTCAAATTTTCAGGTTTAGCAACATTTGCAAACAGACCCTGGAATGCATCTGATTCTTTGAGACCATTGCTGGATTTTGCAGCAAGCCATGTCCCAAAATCAAAACACAGAGAAACACCATTGTTTATTTTGGCTACAGCTGGTATGCGTCTTTTACCACAAGCAAAACAAACTGCCATTTTAAATGATATAAGAACAAAAATCCCCAAGAGATATGATTTCCATTTGGCTCCATCACAAGTTGAAGTTATATCTGGAAAACAAGAAGGTAACTTAATTTTCTAAAGATTCTTAAATTGGCCTGTTGGTGAAAAAGTCCTTGTCACAGTCCTTCTTCAGCCTTTGGCCCATTTCTGTTGCTTTTATCACAGAGTGGATAGGTTAGTCCACCCCAACCCCCTCCTATGGTTGTCAAAATACAGAGTGGAATTCTTCATGAAAATCTAGAAGCTTTGTTATAAACACAAAAGATATAGTTGGAATCAGAGAAAAATTGGTTGGAAAATTCAGAAGAGCCTGATTTTTACTTTATTCAATCACTGTAGATAATTCTTGGTTTAACTTGCCATTGTTGATGAGTTGTTAAAATGATATTATTTATTTTCCTTCTTCAGGTATTTATTTATGGATAGCAATCAATTATATTCTTGGCCGTTTTGATCATTCACATGATGTGACTTCTACTCCTGCAAGTACAGTAGCTCCAGTGCTAAGAAAAAGGACAGTTGGATGCATAGAAATGGGAGGTGCTTCAATGCAAATTGCTTATGAAGTTGCCCAAAATGTAACTATGTTATTTTGTTCTTCTTTCCTAATACAGATTGATAAGTAAAACAAAGTAAACTGTATCATTTTTTGTATGATCTGACATTAGCACAATGACCATAACCGGTTATCAAGCACCAAAATATCAATGGAACCAACGTTAATCAACAGTCTAGAAAATGTGCGCAATATCTCAGAACTTTGAGCCCCCTAGCTCCCTGCAACAGATCCCAAAATTTGACAACACTTAATGTTTTGTTCCTGCTCTAAACTCTTGATTTACCATTTCAAAAAGCTAATCTATTGAAACTCAAATGGCTCGATGGCATCATTTCATGCAGTTTCTGCTCTGTCATGCTAAAAAAGGGATGGTAATCAAGGGTCTTTTATAATTTGGTTTACATGCACTGTATCCACTTCCTTGATAGTTTTGGCAACATCTTATGCAAAACCTCATTTTCTGCAAGTGCAGCTGTTGGATGTTGTTTGTTTTTGCTCAAGTGTGTCTGCACTGTTGAACTTGATGTAGCATAAATTTTATTGAAATCTTTCTTTCAGTTTTAAAGTTTTTGTTCTTATGGGGCTACATTTGACTCACCCAGTGTGCATTGTGAGTCAAGGAAGTTAAATATGTTTTGTGGGCCTGTTGAATGAAAGGCGTGCAGCTGATTTTCAAAACTCAAATCTTAATTTGCTAAAATTACTAACCATCTTTTGGACCTAGAATAAGGAAAATGCTGGCAAGGAGTTTGCACAGGAATGGGTTCGATTCTAGCCCATGATTTAATTGCTGTGGAAATTGAAGTTTAGTACAATTTTCATTTTCAGAGCATAGATAATGGACAAGATTGTCTAAGATAGCTTTTGACGGATGATATGGTCTATTGATAGGTTAACATTTTAGTTTTTAATATCAGCCACCAACTTTTTATTTCACAATCCCAAATGTCTCAACTTTTTTCTATTCACATCTGGTATATCAATTTGTCTTCCTCTTTTAGGTATCCCTGCCTCAAGATCTCAGTGTGGACATAAACCTTGGTTGTGACTCTCACAATACAATACATCGATACAAAGTTTATGTCACAACATTTCTTGGTGTTGGAACAATGTCTGCTCGACAAAAATATTTAGATACGCTGCTGAGGAAGAATTCACATTCGTTAAAGTAAGTCGGTCTTCTTTGTCTTTTTATTCATCGAAAATTTTCCTCAGTAAAAGAAACTATAGAAAAAAGAAACAATTTCGTACCAGCAAGTCGGCATATTTTGTGCTTTGAATTTCTTCGGATGGTTCTCTCGGATGGTAAGATTTTCACTCAGGTGCTATGATTTTGAGGTTATTTGCATTTCCCGTCATTATATGTCGTATTTCGGATCGTATTTGGTATTTTCTCTCATGATTCAGATACGGTGGAGTCGATTTGAAAGTACTTGAAATAAAGGTGGTCATAGCGCTGTCAACTGAGCTTTAATCAAGCGAGTGACAAGACTTTCTAGCACCTTGTATAAAAAATTTATTTATGATCGATATTCGAAGCAAGAAAGATTTTTTGAAGAATATGACTATTCAGGAGTATTTGTCAGCTTATGTTCCTGAAGCATAATTATCTGTGCCTTGCAGCTTCAGAAATGCTAATTTCTATGAATCTCCAAAAAATGACCATGTTGTACTTTTTATTTCAGTAAAGGAACACGTATCGTTGATCCATGCCTACCAAAAGACTTGACCGATGATGGATTTCACAAAAAACGTCATTACGATTTAAAAGGAACAGGAAGATTCAGAGAATGTCAAGCAGATATTGTTCAGCTTTTAAATTCAAGTATACCATGCAAAAGGAAGCCCTGCTCTTTACATGGTGTCCATCAACCCGCCATTGATTTCAGAAATGCTGAGTTTTATGGATTTGCTGAGTTTTGGTACTCAACGCAAGATGTGCTAAGACTGGGTGGACATTATGAAGGTGACAAAATGGACCAAATGGCCGTTGTAAGTAATCCCCTGGAGAAGGGAGGAGGGGTACATAACATGTTGACGGTATGGGTATGTGCTGCCCATATGGATAGGTTTTGGGCCCGAAATTCTGTAAACAAGGGTCCTTTTTCTCGCAGATTTCCAGAAATATGGGTGGGTTTGGCTGAAAATTCGCCAAAACTTGTGAAAACGGGTAGCTTTTCGTCGAAATTCATCATAAAAGTGGGTCCGAAGGCACGTTCTGGTTATCTATAGAAGAGGTTATCTTTCTGAACACCGGGCGGCAGACCCCCATCAATCCATAAGTCATGTACCTCCCCCACCCCGGGAAGTAATCTTGCCTTTTACTCCAGTAACAACACCGAGTCTTGTTTCAAGGTATATGTAAATCCAAGACTGACTGGGATGGAACATTGCAACCAGAGTTACAAGAGACATGGGAAAAGTGGTTGAAATCTTGTGAAATAAAAGTAGTAGTTATATGTTGTTTTTGCAATATTTTTTCCTCATGCCACGAGATAGATATAATATTTTGCTTCTCTTGGTATTGTATTCGTAGTAATGTTAAGTATTTTGTAGGTAGTGTAAAAAAGTATCGTGTAAAGTGGACTTTTATCTGATGAGATATCAAAATTGTTAAATTTGAGGCTGATGATTCTCGAGTGACTGTTTCTCGTATGCTTGTTTTAACTCTTTGTTTTTACATTTACATCTCATTAATAATTCAACAGTTGTAACAAAATGTTGCTTTAGTGATTGGCTCTTGGGGGTATTTATGAGCTTTTGGCCCGATCACTATACCCATTCTATCGTTATAATTCTATATTTTTGTTCTAACACTAATCAATTTTGCTCTTGTTCTATTGTGATAAGATGTATTTTTTTATTCTTTTTCAGGATTTTTGCTCCAGAACATGGGCGGTCAACAAGAAATATTATAACCTTGGATTCTTTCCCAAGGCAGATAGCAACAGGTTAAAGTAAGTCAAATGATATTTACGCGTTTTCTCCTAAATTTGAAATCTGACTCATTACGAGAGGCAAATCACTCGAAAAATCTTGTAAACTTTCGCAGAAACACTAAAAAATCTTTCAAAATCCTCAGAAATCTTCACAGAATCTTTGAAATCCCAAAGAGAATCTTAATTATCTTCGAAACAAAGTTCCATAATATTTCAGAAGTCTTGTAAATCAGAAATTTTTTTTCAGCGATAGCTATTTAAAATCCCAAAATCTCGTGCGCCATTTTCGGAGTGACTTTTGGCACTCCATTTGCACACGATGCTCAACTTTCTCTGAAGCAATACCACGGGCCTTCCATCTGTCGGTAGTGGCAGACGTCTTTTCGGCTGAAATAAATTATGCAACATCTGAGAAAGATTTATGTTTTGTTTTGCAATTTATCTTCGACGATCTATCTTATCCTTCTATACAAATCAGCCTATGTTTTCTTGCGGCTCCTTTTTGAGAATTTTTGACTGTATTCAGCTGTCAGAGTTAGATTCCACAAAAATGATGCTTTCTGTCAATATTTTTCAAGACAAAGGATCAAAGACATATTTGCTGTAGTATCCCTGCGTTTAATGTTTAAAAGTTTTGATATCGTCTCAGACAAGGTACCAGGATTTCTGACAATTTTTTCCATCGTAGACTTTTGGACTAAAGAGTTTGAGTTTTAGAAGTCATTGCATTCTTATAAACTAGTTTCTCATGATAAAACATGTAGTTTTTTTAAGTGCAATATTGCTACCTCATGTTTTTCCACCTCCTGCATACGAAGTTTTACTCAACTTCATATTGTTTGTGGTGACGAGGGGCTAAGCAAATGCTAAAGAACGCTTTCAAATGTTCCATTGCTACCTCTTCGTACACATTCGCACCAGGAGCGGTCCCAGCGCTCAGGGGAGTGAAAAAGAACTTATTACCAGAATATATAGATCCTCGTATAGATCTGTGTTACTTTATTCCTCATAAGAATAAGTAAGTGCAGACAGTAGAAAATGGGGTTGGTTTTTTCTTGCTAACTTTCGTGATCATTGCATGTAATGCTTTTGTTTACCATATGTGAGAAAATTGATCGGCACAAAATCTCTAAATTCAGGTCTAATCCATGAAATCTACAGCAGCAATCCATTTAAATCGTCCTTCACCAGACGTTAAATCGATTCTCTCTGTTTCACAGGAGCCAGTGCTTTAAGTCAGCATGGATGACGACCGTATTACATTATGGATTAAAATTCCCAAGAGGCTATAAAGGTCTGACGTCAGCATTAATGATTAATGGAAAAGAAATACAATGGAGTTTGGGAGCTATGTTGTACAGGACAAGATTTATGCCACTGAGGTAAGATTTTTAGATCCAAACTACTGGGTGAGCCAGAAAAAAAGTTTCTACATTTGAAAATTCACAACACCAAGACTACTTCACGGATTTGAATCATTCAAATTCTTGTTAAAAGCCGAAAGATCAAAGTATTTTCGTGGTTTTTCTCACTTTCCTACAAGTACTGCAAATACATGTAAATTCAACTTTACAAAAATTTCATGGCTGCAAAATGACTGGAAAATGGCCCAAAACATCGATCAATCCACAGATGACTTCTCGCACAGAATAATGAAGCCATGCAACTTCTTATGGGTGAAAGATTTCCTCTGTACATTAATTGCCATGGGATTGAACATCTTCGTATTTGTTTGAAAATCGATTTCTCATAACTCTTGAGGGAGGTGAAATGCCCAAGGCCTATTGTTCGGCGTGAATAGAGTCGATTTGATCTTACGATTTGATCAATGTTTTAGGCCCTTTTTCCGTCATTTAGAAACCATGAAATTTTTATATGTTGATTTTACCAATACTTCTAGTGCTGGTAAGACAGCGAGAAAAATCGCAAAAATACTTTGATCTTTTGACTTTTAACTGGAATTTGAATGATTAAAATCCGTGTAGTAGTCTTGGTGTTATGAATTTTCAAAAGTAGGAACTTTTTTCTGGCTCACCCGGTATGGAGAATAAGTCACAGGAATGTTCATTCAAAACGAGGTAAAACATGAAGGGAAATTGATTCTAGGGCAAGTCCTTTTTGACTTTATCTATAAATTTTTGGTAAAAGGGAACTAACTTCCCTCATAATCAGCCTATCATTTAGAATAATGGAATGGTTATAGATTTAAGAACATGTGAATCGTAACTGCTCCGAATTAGATTGCTGATATCATAATCGTTATCAAATACAAAGCAAAGTATTTTGACTGTTACAACCTAGTTCAAGCAAAAAATGTGATCACTGTTATTAACATAGGGAAAAGAAAATATCCCTCACAGTTGACAAGGATAAGGTAGTTAAGTTTGTAAATATTTTACGAATGCCAAGTTATTGCTAGAATAGATAAAATTGTGTTTTACGACCAATATATGTAGATATTATTGAGCTGGACGGTTTTTCACAGCAAAAAGTCTTATTTCAACTCCGTTTCTCACATCTTCAGAATACGAGCTGCCAATTTAGTTTTCAGCAAACTGCTTTCAAACTTTGTTTTTCAGCATTGTGAAGCAGCAGTAAATTTCTCATTAATACGAGCTCTGTTTTGGAATATACGGCAACAACAACAGAAGCTTTGTTGATTACTACGTGCTCTGTTTTCCAGGGACATACAACAGCAACAACTGGGCTCAAGAACATCGGACTCAATGATGCTATGGTTGACATTTGACCACACGACCTTCTCTGCAATACTATTGCTATGCTGTTTCATTGTTACCGCCGCTGTTGTGTTATACTGCAGAAGAATACGAAGGTCGAATATTTACTACAGCAGTATACCATATGATATTTCAAATGCAGCAAATTATCCGCAAGATATTCGAGTAAAAGTCTAGGATTTTAGGTCATAGAAGCAAGAGAAAATTTTGTAAAGCGCAAATTTCAGGTTTTCAAAAGACAAAACGATCTGCCTCTCTGATGAATCCTTTGAAACCTTTGAATGCGCTCGATCATATGTTTAAAAAAACAGAGAAAGCGAAAGGGGAGGAAAAAGAGAATGGAGAGCGGATGGAGTGAAATGAAGGAAATATGGAAGGGAAGAAAGAGGAAATAAAAGGAGCATGGGTGGAGAGAGAAGGGAGAGGAGGAAGAACGAACAAAGGAATGAAGCCATGATGGCGAAGAAAACAAAGATTGAAAATATATAGTGACAGGAAGGAATACAGGAAGGAAAAGATAATAAAAAATCAATGTTCAAATGAAATCTGGGACTACGGAAACTTGATAAAACGATGGAATAAAGAATTCTAGTTTCATGTTCGTTCACAGGGAGGCAAGTATTGGTCCACCTCCAGCTTTGCAAAATTCTCTCTTGCTGGTCGTGGAGTAATAATGCAAATTGATATACAGAAGTGTCGGGAATGATCGATTATTTTCAGCCGAATTAAACCGAAAGTTTATTTTATCTGCAATTCAAGTATTCGAATATTGCAAATTTGGAAACCAGTTGTTTGGCAAGCATATTCGGCTTTTCTGCAAGGAGCAACCGACTATCGGCTGAAAAAATCTCATTTTTTGGACATGCAATCGAAACGCTAAGCACTTCATATTTTTGGCAGAAATTCAGCAAGATATTTTACAATTCATGTGCTAGGTTTATAACTCCCTGAAAGAATGAGCCACAGATACTGTTCTGATGCAAGACACTAGGTTCTAGTCAGTCAAATGTGGGATAAATTGTTTCAGATATTATTTTTATTCTTGTTCACAAGACTCCAGTTTACACAAAGAGTACAGTAGTGTCCCTCATATAAGAAACGCAAATTTAAGAAACACAGACTCTGATTTTCAAAATAATACCCCATTGTATAAGAAACTGCTTCAGGCCTGCAAAACGATTGTTTCTTGTTTCAAAAAATGTGTATCGAAACCTTTCAATTTTTCAGCTTTCTGGTTGAATACCTATTCAAATGAAAACAAGAATTGTGTATGCTAACTGAGCTAAAATCTTCTTCCTGGAGGTGAAAATTTACAAATGGAATCCAAAATAGTATATTTGTATGGCAATCATAAAGTTGATTAATAGTACAGGATTTTGTAACAAGAAACGGGTATGTGCCGCCCATATGGGTGGGTTTTTGGGTCCAAAATTCTCTGAACAAGGACCCCTTTTTCGGCAGATTTTCCTTAAACATGGATGGGTTTTCCAGAAATTGGCAAAAGATTGTAAAAAATGGTTAATTTTCTTCATAAAAGTGGGTCTGACGGCAACCATTGGTAATTAGAAGAGGGTAGCTTTCTGAAAATCGGGCGGCAGATCCCCGTCAATCCGCAAGTCATGTCCCCCCCTCCCCGGGACTGAATATTCTTAACAGATGTGATTTCAATGCAGAGCAACACCGTCTTGAAAATAGTAACGCCTTGTAGGCTGTCCTAGATTATTTATTTGAAAGTTTTACAGTCCTCCAGGTAGGAGTAGTGGTAAAAGAACAATATCTATGTTCTGTCGTAAATTGTTAAAAACTAAAGATTATGTAAGCTGTGAAGTTCTTGAATTAATTCTAAAATAGGAGTTTTTATCTGGACGTATGCTAAACTTATAATTCCCCTTTTAGAAGTGTAGCAAGTGAAGTACTAAATCGTTTGATACACGTTTTTTTATAAGAAACTAGGATCAGGCCATAGAACTAAAAGTTTCTTCATTTCACATGAAATTTTGTCGATTTTAGTACTAAAAGTTTCTTAATTGGTTTCTTATTTTTCTGAATGCAGAATTAGCAATATGGTCGCTAACACTGCGGCAGATATGTTTCTTGATATTTAAAACATCATAAAGGAATAAACAGTGTTCTGTTATGTCGAAAACACAAATGGTTAGATGATATTTCTCAAGAATGAAGGTTCAATGATCTATTCGCTATAAAATCCATGCTTTAACTTTGAAAAGTTTCTTAGTACTTCTCAGACATAGTACTAGAGTTTCTTAAAATTTTGGCCTTCTTAGTACTAGTTTCTTATAAACCAGTTTCTTATAGAAAAAAACGTGTATTTTAGTTGTGTTTCAATTTCTAATTAGATTGGTATGAAGAGATACGTATGCAGATAGGGGTATGTTGTATCTGAAGGCTTTTGTGCAGTCGGCATGCATGGTGATTAATTCCAGAGATGGTATTCCCCGTCCATGACGTGCTGCGTCGAACTGAAGGGACATCACAGAATTAATTGTGTGCTGCGTGAAATTAGGCGGCTTACAAAGGTAGGATTTGCAATTCATGTTGGTTCCCCAAGAGCCGTCAAGGGGAAATTCATGTTTTATAGTTGTATTTCTAAAATTAGTGGTTAGTATCAAATTTATAAACGGTATGAGAGAATTATTTATTGTTATAGATGCAGCCATTTGTTTGGGTTGCAAATGGTGGTTGCATTACAAAGATATCTTGAAATTTTATTCCAGAGCATTCTTGGGACTATAATTTTGTTTATACTTGCAGTGTAGCTGAAGTTTATAGCGTTTGAGATTCGTTTGCAAACACAAACATCTTTAGGGCGCAGGTCCAAGCAAGGCTATTTTACACAAGACTACAGCACCACAACACAGTGCTTAAACCCCCTAAACATGTTTTTATTTAGGAAATTACTTTATAAGAAACTCGGACGCTGAATTTTTGGAATAACAATAGAAAAACAGTGGATTAATTATGGGAGAACGATAGGCTTAGGTCAAAAAGTGGGTTTCTTAAAGGCGGGAAGTTACTGTAAATGGGCGTTGCATATTGCATATTTCTGACTGTGGTTGCACGAAATATTTCCAACGTGCCCAACTGAATACGAACATCTTAAATTCTGTAACTATGATAAAATTCTCAAAAACTAAATTTAGTTGGAAAGAGATTTTTGCCTTCAACCTGAAACACGTGAAGACGGATTTCTGACACATATTCAAATGCAAAATTCAAGGACGTGGCTTTTTTCAAAGCTCTTGTTGCGCAGACCTGTTACTCAGCAAATTGTGAAAATCTTGTTGTAGCAATGATATAGTTTAGTTGCCATAGCAAAGATGAAGTTGCCATAACAAAGAGAGTAACCAAGGTTAAATTGCAGTTGCAATAGCAGGTGCAGTTGCCATAACAAACACGATCGGTTGCTAAGGGATCAAGGAAACTTTATCTTCTCGCTGCAAATGTGCCGAATTGCAAACCAATCTGTGTACTTTCTGAATCATAGTTAATAAGGATAGGAATCAGTCAGGCGAGATTTCGTTTTGACAAAACTGAAAAGTTCGTGTTTTGGGGAATTTTTACAATTTACAACTTGACTCTTCCGCATGCCTTCAAGACAGGGGTGGCTCCAGCTCTTGTAAAGTGGAGTTGACTGGGGGGAATTTATTGCTTGCCGAAAGAAATAGCTCAATAAAAGATCTGCCTTTGCGCTTATGTCTTTCTGTACTCAAGTCAGATAGTTTCATAACGGCAGGGGATGTGCTCCCTTATTTGACATGACGGGATGATAGGATGTCTTTTCGTGGTAAAAATTATCCGACAGGGTGTTTTTTGTGACAAAATTTATGCGACAGGGTATTGCAATTAATAAGAAATTATGCGACAGGGAATCTATACAGAAGGGACAATTTTTAGAGATCATATGTGAAGTTAGCAAAACTTTTATGCGATAGGATATACCTATGGGAAACATTTTATGCGACAGGGTAAAGGCTGTGGAGACGAGACCCTTTCCACACACCGCCGTCACTTTCCTAGTCAAGTATACCCCGGGCACAAATGTTAGAAAGAAGGAAAAATTGCAAAGGAGCATAGCTTGCTAGATTTATCGATTGCCAAATTCGGAAATTTTTTTGAGTATGACAGCTCTGTGCCGATAGATAATGATATTTTCGTTGATGCGCAATCCACCGAAAGCGGAGAAGGCAAATTATGCTGATCATATCGCGGTTTCTAGCTCCTCTTACTAGTTCCCTGTCAGAAGATCCTTCATATTCATCACGCTGAAAGGGTCCGCTTCATCCAGCATTCCTTGCACTTGTCGTTTCTTGGTTGCCTTTACTGTCACAATTTTCATGTTACAGTTCATACACAAGAAAACAAAATTTGTTGCGACATTTGTGTCTTTTTCGAAAACAAGAAAAACTTACGACTGAAGTTTCTTAACCAAGACAAATCATTACAATAATAATAATAATGATAATACACGTTACTCCGACCGAAAAACCTTTTTATTTACAAATTGACATTGCAACTTCCACCCTTTCAAGCTGAGCTAAAAAATTAATGACTTTTACTCTTATATATTTTACAATTTATAATACAAGGTTCACACTGTTGATCATTCACCTCTTTGTATGATGCTATATACTTATAAATCTACTCAAATTCATCGTTGACACTAGTGCCTATTTAGTCTACGCGCAGACCCGTTGATTAAAGGATTGGGTCTACGCGTAGGCTGGTGCTTATTCTAACTAGCTTGAAGATACAAGTTTAACGCACAACCTGTGTGCCTTTTTCCATTGCACAAAAATTTCATAACATTATTTTACAAGTAACTGAGTAATATAGACATACAAGAATGAATTAAAATGAAATAAATTAAGTTTCTTTTAAACCACGAGATACAACGAAGCAGACATAATTTTAAAAAGAGGGTCGTTTTGGGTCGTTGTAGGGTATAGAAAACCGTAAATCCGCCAAAATATTTCAGAATAGCAGTAAAACCGCATATAATTTTTTTGACTAACATTTTCCTGCACTTTATAGATATATCAACGGTTCCTTCCACTAGAATACTGTCTCCTGCTTCTTCCACTATGTCAGTCACAAAGGGTGTGCGAATTTGAAGGAAGGGATATTACCTAAATACTGCATGTCTGCGTGTTGTATTCCTTTCTACAAAAGCCAAACAAATTTACAAAATGCAAAGTGAGAAATTGAAATGTCAGAATATGCAGAACAGAAATAAAAGAAGATCTAACTGGCCACAACTACCGTGATTTTCGAGACTTGATCTCGCTGTTTCAAGCACTTCGAGAGCATCAGGTTGCGATAGAAAGTTACTGAAAGTGTAACAAGTCTACGAAGTTTAAAGGGGCTGGGTCATGTAACCCTGAACAAACCTGTTATCTCTATGATCTGCTAACACGCGTACGTGCCCATTGTGTTATGCATAGATTTTGTTGAATGGGGTCAATCCACAATAAAGTTACATCTCAAAATCCATCAACATTTCTGCAATCGTACAAGATGAGCGTTTCGTTTGTTTGTTTCTCTAGGGAATTCGAAAGTCCAACTTCGTAATAACACCTTCATTTAAGAAAAAACAGTGAAAATTTCTGTGATATGGCCAATAAAAATACTGAAAAAACCGTCACTTCGAAGGAAGTTTGTTAACTATACGTGACTCTGCCTCTTTAATTTCAATACGACAATAAAGAATCATGCAAAAAGCATCATTGAGGTCGATTTTCCTTATTCGAAGTTTTCTTTAAACTTTTCGTCGATAGTTTGAAATTATTTTCTCGCTTTGAGGCGCGCAATTCTGACATCTTAGCAATTATCAATTTCTTACATTGGTCCATATCGAATTATGTCTTGCTAACTTTCACAGTTCTATTCCAAAGAAGAGCAATATGTAAAACGAAAACCTATGATTTTACATTAATAAGCATTATTTTTGAAATTAATAACAACTAAAGCTGAAAATGGAATGATCCTTTGATTACTTTTATTTACACTCAGCAATCTGCTTTGCAAACTGCAACCTATCAATAAAATCAAACAACTACATGCTTATTGTACCTTAAAAAATCATCGGATAGAAGGATGTGCAAGATCTACACAGGGCAGTCAGTTAGTTTCTTCTTTTTTGAGAAAAAATTACAAAGAAGAACATGCATATGCATTTGATTCAGTTTCGCTTTAAAATGCAAATAGTTTTCTCTCACATTAGCTTGCTTGGTAAAACTACAATGAATGAATACCTGGGCTTGATCAGGAGGTTTTTCCTCTCCTGGTATTAAAAGAAAAGTGCCATAGCAAAGTGGTACAAGAAAGATAAATTACAAAACTATGGCACAAGCAAAGGTGGCACATTGCAAACTTGCATTGGAAAGTAATCCCTTTCATTTACAATCGCTGAAAGTTTTACTGAAATGCTTCTTTGACAGTGAGTAAAAATTGAGAGTGAGTAAATTTGAAAAATTTGACAGTGAGTAAAAATTGTTTTCCATGAAATGATTTGTGTATTTACTTGATTATGAAAAAATTTCTGAGAGGAAACAAAACCATTTCTTGTAATTTTGTCCAATATATACTTTTAGATTGAAAAAAATTTCAATCTAAAAGTATATATTGGAACTCCTTGTTGCTATGAAATTTAACCCCCTGCAGTCTCAATAATCGAACTGCTGCCAACTACCATCAAATGCTTCTGTACTCAATAAGATTGTAAAAAGTCAGTTTAAGTTTGGGATATAGACATTACTTGCTGGAATGATGTTTTCCGTTCTTTGACTTGAATTCAGCCAGAAGAGAGTCAACATATTCAGATACATTGCCAGCAACAGGGTTTTCTGTGGATGCAGAAAAGTAAACACTATTAATAAAATGCTGCCTCCCATATCTTTAGAAATTTACAACAGAAAAGAGAAAAGAAAACTGAATCTTGGCTTGAGTACTGCTCATTTCCCATCAGTAATGGGTTTTTAATTCTAGTTTGCATTTGGCTTGCAGCAAACCATGCAATGTTTGTTGTGTAATTGTTTGGGTATGTTTCATATTTGAGAGTTTGTGTGTTCCCACAAATGTTGAATTTTGCACTCCTGTATTTGTTTGTGGTTTCCTGTAAATATGTGAGTTTCTACAAACTCCATACAAACTTGACAACCCCAAAAGAACAGCAGAGCATACTCAATGTACAATGACTGCAAACTTTCTCCAAGTTAAATTTTTTACTTGTGCAGTCAAGGTGTCAAAGTGGCTGTGCAAGGTATTTTGTAGATTAGAATCTTACCTTATGATACATATAAATATGATGGATAAAAACAACTAATATTTTGATGAAATTTTTTCTAGTGGAATATTGTGATAATAAAAGCTTTATCAGACCTTCCAAGTTTTCTCAATATTTTGACATTTTCATTAATGTACAAGGCCCTACACAATGTTCAGACTTCTATTGAAAGATACCTGCAAACTAGTGCAAATGGTGCAAAATTCTTACTTCAAGCTCTTGAACATACCCAAATCATACTCAAAACAAGTTAGTATCAAGGTTAAATTACGCTCCAGACATACTAAATATTTTCCTAAGAATCAATCCAATTTAACTTGTTTGAATATCCGCTGCCGATTGTGGAAATGCAGCTTGGGGATTCCTTCACTGTATTTGAATATTCCTGGTGTTTGACAAGGGAACACATGAAAGAAAGTTATCGCCACAAAATGAAAAACAAAACATGACATCTATTGTTACTTACCAAACACATTTTCAATTTTGACTTCAACGTCATGCCACAATTGTTTCTGAACTTTCTCCCTTTGATTTTTTATTAGAAGCTCCTTGGTTTTATATAACAGATCTGTCAGGTGTTCTGAAACAAGAAGACAATTGTCAGTCTATAAATATTTGATGTGTCCAGGACTATGGATGCAATATACTGTATACATGCTGGACACTTGCCTATTGAAGGTGTTGTGGTGCAGTGATGTCATCCTCTGACTCTGCAGCCAGAACAGTCAGGTGCAGTGAGTTTGATACCAGAAAAGGGCCCCACCACTTGAGCGTCATGATAAGGGGTCACAGACTTGATTAGCCATTAGCTTCTTCTGCAATCAGCACTTGCATTAAAACCACAACTTCACCTGGACCTTCACTTCACCTCTGTGAAAAACCCATGATTCACCTTAGGGTCATGAAAGGGGCACTCCCTGTTTTGGGAGAAAAGGGCAAATACATGGTGGTCTGGTAAGGGGTTGTCTCAGTGCCTCTAGTGCCTTCTACAGTACATTGAAGGGAAACATGGAGGTAAGCCCTTTTATGGTTTGAGATTATCTTTGAGAATGATGTTATGAAACTCATGTTCTTGATAAAAATCTCTCTTATTTATTCAATGAGCTTTCAACAAAATTGCAGTGCAAAACATTATCATCACTTGGTGAACGAAACAAATTTTTGAAGAAAGGATAATTTCAAGAGCAGTTAATTTCAGTTAAATGAAGCAGGGCTAAACTTACTGTTTTCTTGACTCAGTCCGAATAACTTTATCTTGTTTGCTTCATGTCCTGCTTTTTTCTTCAGACGACAAGCCCTGTAATGGTAAAAAGCCTTGAATATGCATTGCAATAATTTTCAATCTTCTGTTTATGCCATCCTGAACTTTATGTCATAAAAACATAGCATCTGGAGCACAAAAAACTTCTTTCTGCCTGTTTTTATACCATCAAGGTGATTCTAAATAATAACACAGTGTTATAAAAATGTCAAATATGCTGTTGATGTCAATGCTTTGCAGAACTTTCCCATATTTTTTAAAAGAACTTCTTGATAACAAACTGAACTATCAGGTATCACAGAATAACAAAACTTGACTATGACTACTGGCAAAATGTTACTTTAGAAACATGTTTATGCTGCATAGGCAAAGGAGATCCCCCACACCTAAATACAACACAAATTTAAGGGCACTTCCAAGGAACACTAAACACTCAGTCTTGTTTAGTCTCTTATAAGACATATGTGCATGTGTGTGTGTGTGTGGGGGGGGGGGGTGTGACTTATCATTGGCTGTGGCTTGTGCCATATGAAAATTTTCCAGCAGATCTCTTTACTGACTTAATCCACCTTTTCAAGGTAAGAGGTGCGAAAGCGGAAGTCTTTTGTTGTTAGAGATTTTGCATGTTTGAGCCTAAAATCTTGTTCTACGTACAAATTTTAGTATGGCAGCAGATTTTCACTTTCATATCTGTCTTCGTTTGGAAGTTATGGACGATTTAAAGAATTTGAATTCATAAGAGCTTTGACCTTGAAGTCAGATGTTTGGACAAATTTTTGTCCAAACTTTGATTTCACGGTCAAAGCCCTTATGAGTTCAAATTATTCATAATGCCATAATTTCGAAACAAAGACAGATATGAAAGTGAAAATTTGCCTCTACACTAACCTTTGTATGTAGAACAGAAATTTGGACTCACAGATACAATATCTCTAACAACAAAAGACTTCCGCTTTCGCTCCTCTAACCTTGAAAAGGTGGATTAATTTCAGTTACCAAAAATCCATCACTTAGGGGATGAGTTCCTGTGCAAATTTCAGTACCTGTTGAACCAATTTTTGTTCTCAGTCAGATTATGACCAATATTAGGGGCTCCCTAAGGTTTACTCCCACTCTTTAATTCATCCATTGTGAGGGTACCCTGTTGTCTCCTCCCACATGGAGGACTCCCTGAGAACAATGCAGTGGGTCAAAGGTCAAGTTTTCAATTGTAGGGTCAAGTTTGTCATTGTTTACCTTTGCCCTAAAATGCGGAAACCGGATTTCAACTCGGAACCTTTCGCATGTCAATCAATCATGATTTCTCTTCCGTAACGGTTGGAAACATAATGTGGTTTCCATTTAGGCAAATGGTGGTACTTGATATTGGCAAGCTGATATGTCTGGGGAAAAAGCTCAGAAGAGGAACAAGGAACATTAACGAACCTCGATGCTAGCTTGTTTTTCTCTCTCCGCGTTTTATCCTTTGCATTTGGATTGGTCTGTGAATTAGGTCGAAGTCCATTGATAATTCTGTTCAGTCTTTCAAGCTGTCTTCCAATTTCAAATAACTTTTTCGGGTCCGGAGTCATATCTTCAGCTTCACTTCGTTTCCTCTTTCGTGAATCAACAAAGGTTTTCGTTGGGGTCATTTCATCGTCTTCATCACCATCATCATCATCATCATCATCATCATCATCATCATCGTCATCTTCACTCCCAGATGACATTTCATCATCTTCAATGAAACTGACTTCTCGGTCAGACACATCACTGGTCCGTTCAGAGTCCGAATCAGACTGAACGTTGTCCGGAGACATGTTCTCTGACTTCTGTTCTTGTTTCTGATCGGTTGAACTTGAAGGAAGACTTGAGCCTTGTATTTCTTGGACACCGCGATCTGGTTCTGTATTTTGAATTTTCTCTGTATTAACTAAACTGTTCAAAGCTCCAGGTCGGTTGACCCCATACAATAACATTCTCCGCAAACTTGTTGGCATGTTTTCACTTTTGTTCTGAGGCAAACTGACAATAGTGTCTTGATTCGGCGATTTCCTAGGTATAGGCCTATTTATCTCAGATAAACAGGATCTGTTTTGTCGAATGGTGAAATTTTCAGTAAACTGT
This sequence comes from Aurelia sp. 4 Dawson et al 2005, assembly GCA_964019985.1. Taxonomy (NCBI): domain Eukaryota; kingdom Metazoa; phylum Cnidaria; class Scyphozoa; order Semaeostomeae; family Ulmaridae; genus Aurelia; species Aurelia sp. 4 Dawson et al 2005. Next base: position 766,920 of record OZ026503.1, on the reverse strand, counting down.
TCAATTTTTTCTTCGTCATGCTTCGTAGCAACAAGATGCAATCTTTTCATGTCAGGATTTACCAACGGTGATAAAGCTCGCCTTTCATTGAGCTCTGCCAGGGTAGGCCCAACAACAACACTTTGTCGGTCATTTTTACAACATATATCATTGATGTTTATACACCGTTCATAAATTCTAGGGCAGTTTTCGAGGACAAATGAAATATCCTCATATTCTTGCAACCATTCCCAATCGTTGTTCACCATTTCGGATGAAGAAGAAGCGAGGACGTTGCTAGGCCCTTCATCACCACAATCCCCTGCTAGAGAATCATTGTAAACCGGCGAAGGGGCGCCAAAGAGTTCAGTGTACGGCAGCTCCACTTCTGATCTTGGAAGCTGAAAGAAAACATAATTCATCACATTTTTACGTTATTCAATTAACCATCATTTACCAGGAAATGGAAGAATAACTCCTTGAGGGTTGGGGATGTGATCGAAAACATACCAAAAAATTGCTTTATTTTGATCGTAAAAATAAGTACAAATCAAATTTACCTGATGAAATTCGTCGTGCTTCGTCATAAACGTCTTCTGAAACAGTTGATATCTTTCACTCGTAAAACCTCCTTCCGTTTATCTGTTTTTAAGTGTAACTACAAACAATAATTGCACAACTTTCCTCTCAAGTTTCGGTTTGTTATGGTTCCTGTGTTTACGTCAAAATGGCGGGAATTCAAGTCACGAGACTTGGTCTACGTAGAATTGATTATTCCTGGTGACCAATGAAATTTGCCACAGCTTCTGTCGATTGTTCAACTGACCAATAAGAATGGAGAACCAGCAGTGAATTGCCTAATAAGCAAAGCCCTTGCCACATGATGACGAATCAAAACAAATGGAAATTTCTCGTGGTTACCGGCTATGAACTGAGTCATGAGCAAAAATCACTTGAACATTTTCATACATTTTCGAGATTAAAATTTTCATTCATGCAGTGGGCGATGATAGATCCCTAGATAACTCCCGCGTGTTTATTTTGATACAGCAAGTGCATGCACAACGAAGATAAGAAGACAAATTTGTTGTACGGAGTATTTTCGTCGATGACGTCATTATTTTCCGCTGGAGAACCGTCCAAGCGTTGGTCCATTTTCGAATGAGGTCGGTTTGTGCAAAAGGGGAGTTCTTCTTTTTCATTTACCACGGAGTAAAATGCAGAAATTTTTGGCTCCGCGATAGAGGTCTTTAAGGTTCTCCTCTTTTATAGATTTGAGTTGTTACCACGCTGCAAACCAAATTATCCAACTTTTCAAGCTAAGTTTTGAGCAACAATTTTGTAAAATTTCATATAGTATTTGGCTTTTTGGAAATATTAGCTCAATAACAAGATCAGTCTAATGAACCTGCAAGAGTGAGCTACTTACAGTAACGAGGGTTATCAGTGCAAAATTATCACGATTGTAAAATGTACTTACATAAAATATTACTGCAATCTTGGTTTCAACTTCCTTGGACTTTCATAAACCACATACAATTAATCTGAAACCAAAATGAAGTTGGTTAAAACGGAGGAAACGTTATAATTTGTGAATTAACAACAAGCATAATGAAGCAGCAATATAGGGCAGGAAACCTACCATGCAGGTTTTGACTAGCTCCACTATCCCCTCATTTTTGCTGTTGCTGTAGTTGCTATTGGCCTTCTCAATGCAATGAAAAATCAGTTCCAAGGAACATACAGAGATCGTGGAGCCAGTGTAGGTTTTGACCTTTGACACAAAATGGGGACAATGTGAAAAGAGTGAGTGAATCAAAACCAACACGACGCAATCAAGTAAAAAAATGTCCAATCATATTGCAGTTTGGAGAATAACATAACACAATGATTTGAGAGCTTCAAGAAAATACTTACACCTTCAATGAAAGCAGCTGTAGGTTTCCGAGGAGACAAAGCATTTCGCCCTTCCTAAGAATAGATTTGACACCTCTGAGTGCACTCGATCAAATCAAAATTATCAGGGAAGGCAAAGTATTACGGCTGGCTACACGTAAGGTGTTAAATCCATTGTTGAGGCTACCAACTCACTTTGTTTTTTACGAAGTTTACTATTGCTATAAAACACGGTTTAAGGAAAGCAAAAAGGTACGAAAAACAATCGAAACTTCCTCATACCTGATCAGGGATCAGGAAAAATTGCCAATAGCCAATTTCGTAGATATAAACCATTCACTATGTAAAAACCAATCATCTCGATCAACAGCACTTTCGACACAAAAATACAGCCATCTCTGCTTCTTCTCATGGTATCACACGTTTTCTTGTCATCCACCGGAAATTTACTTCGGTCTCAAATGCTTTCTTCCCAAATTCCTCTTGTCCTACTCAATGTAAAAGTTATCGGAACTCCCGCAAGTTTGCACAGATTCTTCGCATTGCAACATGACTCAATGTGTTCTTGTCATATTAGCTCCGGAGTTCTAACCGAAATTTGTTAATCTAAGCAAGTTTACGAAATGCAAACGCACTGCGCTGTAATTCTGCATTCTAACATCTTTGTACCAAACTCTCGTTTGCAGTTAAGTATTCTAGAATATTTCGATTTAAGATTCTACTAAAAAGGACCTGCTATTGGAAAACTTTCGAAATAAACTTCCCAGCATTGCACTTTGTGATCGGAAAACTTCTTGTGAAGTCCAAGTGCGGAACTTGCACGAAAATGATGATAATTTAGAATAGAAATAGGAATAGACCTTTTGGCTATTCTAAGAAAGAGCCTGGATCGAGCGTTAGTTTTATACATTTTTATACACGAGGTTCGACCGAGTGGCGTTAGAGTTTCTATCACTATTGTGCACATTCGAAAATTCTACAAAATGTAGCAAAGTATCGTTCGATTGAGATTCTTTTTCAGAATAGCTAAAAGGCCTATTAGTCATGGTCAGCAACTTACAGCACTGGGCTGCCGTTTCTCGTCTAAGTTTGCGGTGTTTTGGTACGTTGTCCTATAATTTTTGACTTGCCACTTTGACATGTACAGTCTGTTCTCGGTCTATTCAGCATGAATCAATTCTACCCTTGTTTCATATTGAAGAGGTCATCTCTTTCTCTTTCAGTCCCGTTGTTTGAAAAATCTTCAGAGCTTTGCCTGCAAAGAACTTTCCAAACTTTTCTTTCATGTATCTTTCATTGAAATAGCGGAGACAGTACAGCAGTGTCCCGCATTTAAGAACACGAATTTAAGAAACACAGCCCTGATTTGCCGAATGATATCCCATTCCATAAGAAACTGATTTAGGTTAGAAATACAGCTTGTTTCTTATCTAAACCTTTGAACTTTCTAGTTTTCCAATCGAATTGAACTGTACCCATTTAACTGAAAATAAGAATTTTGTATGCAAACTTAGCAAAGAGCACGTTCCTTTCCAGGGATGACTGAAGCATTTCCTGGGTGTGAAAATTTTACAGTTTAAAACAAAACAACACATCACAATCGTTGAGGCCATGTCTGAGTGGTAGATTGATAGTGCATGATTTTGTAATAAGATACTTAAACCTTGAGTTGTAAGTTTTAATCTCACTTTATAAGAAACGCATAAGACCTGACATTGAAAAAGTTGTTCCTTATATGCGGGCCCAGGTGGGGGGGGGGGAGGGGGTACTCCCATACTTGACCTGACGGGATGTGCCGTTCAACATTTTTTAGAGTTCTCTTGAAACAATGAATAATGTATAGTTTGGCAAAATTTTTATGCGACAGGGTCTACTTTGGGGCATTTTTTATGCAACAGAATACAGTGTGTGGAGAAATTTGCAACACACACCTGTCACTTCCCTAGTCAAGTACACCCCCCCCCGGTATGCGGGAAGCTACTGTAGTACCTTTTTGCACTCTAGTTGCTATCATTAATCAGACCATGAACTGAGAACGGTCAATAAGTATTGAGCAAGATGTACTACCTTACAGAATAAAGTGATAAATTGAGAGTTAATCTCAAACTTTTTCGCCACTTTCAAAATCATGCCACAATCACAATAGCACAAACTATAATTCAAAGTAAAATTTGAAAATTAATTAACATATGTTTATAACGATGAATCTACTTAACATAACTGTAAAATGTAGTACATTCAAGAACTGAGAAAATAAAAGTATTTGATGTTGTCATATCACACATGAATTTATCTATCTTCAGCTTTTTCTATTCTTTTTCACTTTACAGACTCTCATTATGGCTTGCAAGGAATATTGAATTTAGTTTTACGCTTTCGCGCTTTGCAGATGTTTTACCACATTTAGCAAGGTCTTAATGCTTACCAGTTCTGCGGAACAATTCTTCACGAGTTCCAAGAAGAAAAAAACATTACTTTCAAAGAATTCTCCGAATTACGTCTATTTTTCTGTGTCATTCCTTGTTTGAATCTATCTATCAGCAGCAGATAACATTGGTGGTTGCTTTTTGCATCCGAGTCTTTTTACTAGGTAAAGGTTAATAGATTCTGCAGCGTTGAAAAGAGTTTTGATAAATTGGATCCGCAGCCGAGTGACTATTTTCGCCTCAGTCTTCAGAGCGAAGGATTATCACAATATCTCATCTTTGATGAAATTTCACATCCAAAAGCGAGGACTGTTAATTAAGAGGTTTCATTTTAAATGAGAAGAAAAAATGATTTCGGAAGAACCGAATCTTCCATTAGCTGTCGCATTGACAAGCAAAAGTAGATTTCCAACTGAAACGTCAAATAGTGAACAGGCTGTATTTACAACCAAAACTCAATTGCAAAAATCATTTCCCAAATTGCAAGGTCTGTATGAGTGTTTCGTTTTCTTTTCGGCATATGATAAAACGTCACTCAGGTATTATGAAAGCGTTTTAATGTTTTCTAAGTTTTTTCCACCCATGGTACTTTGCAAGCATGCTGCACTTTCAAACAGTTTAACATGAAATTTGGCCTAAGCAGAAAACATGTATCGACACTGCAGTATCTAAACTGGTAGGTAAGTCAACTAAAGTCAAAATGTCCACCTATTCAAATAAAACAACAGGGTGGAGCCTTATTCTCCGGATAGGCCAAAATTGATTTGCACAAGTTAGTCTGAGATTGTAGCGTGCCTGAAAAGGACCCTTGGTGACAATGTCTCTTTAAAGGGTCTGTTTCACCCAGAATGCCTTTCACGTGTCGTCTATTGGTTGACTTTCGTTGTCACCATTTTCATGGCCCATGAAAATGACTCCATGGAAATAACGGCATGAAAATGACGGCAAGCAAAGGCCGACCAAGAGACAACACGTGCAAGGCATGCTGAATGAAAGAGACCCATTGACTGTCGGATTCGCAAACCAGGCAAACACAAAAATTTTTGATTCAGTTGCATTTTGTTATGATATATTTCATACCATAAGACCACAACTTCTTGTGTCAAAACCTATATTCCGGGCTCTTTGGTCGATTTTTGCTAACTAGCTCATATAACGAGAAAGTAAAATTACCATAAGAGATCTATCAAGTCCCCCCGGGGGGAGCTTATTTGATTTAGGAAACTTCAAAGGGGGCCTTAACCCTTTCCGACTTCGCGTCCCAGTTGAGGTCCCAGCAAAAAATTGGGTAAAAATTGAAATCTCTTCAAATTGCTTCAACATTGGCGCAAAGCCTATTTCAAGTACGCTGATTACGAATATGGACAAAGATTTTGAAAATATTGTCGCAAAAGTGCCCAAAATGGCACAAAAAGTGGCACAAATGTCTTAAAATTGAAATTGCTCAGGATTATCTCAACATTGGTACAGAGCCTGTATCAAACATACTGATTGCCACTGTCAATCAAATTTTTGAAAATATTGTCGCCAAAGTGCTCAGTGTGGCACACAAAGTGGTACAAAAAGTGGTGCAAGTATCAAAAACTTGTGAAATCTCTTTAAATTGCTTCAAAATTTGGCACAGAGCCTATTTAGATGGTGCTTATTATGAATATCGACAAAGATTTTCAAAATATTGTCTCAAAAGTGCTTCAAATGGCACAAAAAGTGGCACAAAAATGGCACAAATGTCCAAAAATTGAAATTGCATTAAATTATCTAGAAATTTGTACAGATACTATTTCAAACATGCTTATTACGAATATGAATCGAGCCTTTGAAAATGCTATCACCTATATGCTCCAAATGGCACACAAAGTGGTACAAAAAGTGGAACAAATGTCCAAATCTTGAAAATCTCTTTAAATTGCTTCAAAATTTGGTGCAGAGCCTATTTCGATGGTGCTGATTATGAATATCGACAAAGATTTTCAATAAATTGTCACCAAAGTGCTCTAGATGGCACAAAAAAGTGGCACAAATAGCCAAAAATTGAAAATGCATGGAATTATCAAAAAATTGGTACAGAGACTATTTCGGGAATGCTTATTACAAATATGAATCAAACTTTTTTAAAAGATTGTTACCAAAGTGCTCCAAGTAGCACACAAAATGGTACAAAAAGTGGAACAAAAGTCCAAAAATTGAAATCTCTTTAAATTTCTTCAAAATTTGGCACAGAGCATATTTGGATGCTGCAGATTATGAATATCGACAAAGATTTTCAAAATATTGTCACCAAAGTGCTTCACATAGATTAAAAAGTGGCACAAATGGTCAAAAGTTGAAATTACATTGAAATTCTCTCAAAATTGGCAAAAGGTGAAATTACATTGAAATTGTCTCAAAATTGGCACAGAGCCTATCTTGAATATGCTGATTACGAAATATGAATCGAGGTTTTGAAAGGAATATCACCAAGGTGCTCCAAATGGCACACAAAGCGGTACAAACAGTAGAACAAATGTCCAAAAATTGAACTATCTTTAAATTGCTTCACAATTTTTTATTCAGAGTGTATTTGGATGGTGCTGATCAAGAGTATCAACAAAGATTTTTAAAATACTGTCACCAAAGTGCTCCAGATGGCACAAAAAGTGGCACAAATGGCCAAAAATTGAAATTACATTGAATTATCTCAAAATTGGTACAGAGCCTATTTCAGAAATGCTAATTACGAATATGAATCAAATCTTTTTAAAAGATTGTCACCAAAGTGCTCATGGCATTTGGTCAACTTGAACTCAAAAATGACTGTCTTTGTTAGAGGTGAGCAGGATCTAATGTTAGTGCATGCAAGTTAGAGTGAAACAACGAACATGAAAAATTAATGACCTCAGTAAGTTTGGAAACGTGCCTAGTTCTCTGGAAACCGACAACTGGTGAGATGCTATAGTGATTCCAGTCATCGTGTCTTGGTTATGGAACTCCAAAACTCAAACATCTAAAAGAAGTCTTTCAAACTCGACACCTTAGCTGCCGACCTTCACTAGATATTTCATCATCTGTAACTCTTCTGAACTCTTGGTATATTTTGCGTGCCAACATCATTGCCGTACTCAGGGAACGCTGATTTGCCTGCTGAACGGCTGATTGGCTTGTTGCCTGCTTCGGTACATTGTTAGCTTTTAAATAAGATTGACTACCTAATAGCATCTAATGTGTACATAAGTGCCATCAAGTATTCCAATGGCAGAATCATTTCCATGTCCGTGCAATTTATCGCAAGTATCGAAATCTGAGCATAATGATGAAAGAGTCTAAAAATATTCTCTTTCATTGGTTATTGTCCTTCTCTCTCCGACAGAGACCTTAAAATTTACTTCTAACCTTACACTAGTTCTCAATAGTTCAAGAATCATTTCTATTTCAAAGTTCAAATCGTTGGAGTCACTTCAACATGCTATGGGTGATGATAGTACTTCAGTCTGTGTAATTCTGAACAAAAGAGCAAATAAGTGTAGATTGCAGGCTGTGCTTGCTTATACCTTTGAACCTAAAAGTAGATTATTGTGTTGATTGATGTCAAACGTTTATGTACTTACAATTGACAGTTGCTTTTGTCATAGCAATGCAATTACGGTGTGTATTATTTCGTTAAGTGACAGTTGAAAAATTGGCAGAAAATGATAATTTTACCAAGCACGTTTCTTCTTGGTTTGGAGCAGATGTAAAATATAGTCAGGTTTGAATTAGGTTTTCTGTCTATTTTCATCAAAATAATTCTCCTTTACTTTGAGTTTGACATAAAGAAATCCTGTCTTTGCTCTTTCTAGCAATCAAAATTCCAGGTTTTTGTTGATCATGGATCTTCCGTACTATTCACATTTTCAATATTTCTGTGATCAGCACATATGTGAAATACGGACTGTTTAAATCTTCAGTCAGTTGGAAGCAAATTCATTGTTTGGTTAATTGCTCTAACCTCTGTGCTTGTGGAAAACCTTAGTAACAGCATCTTGAAAATTATGCTCATATTTGTAATCAGCACATGTATGAAATAGGGTCTATAGAAACTATCAGGCATTAGGCCTTTGGAAGCAATTCCATTCTGGTCATTTGCTGTGCTTTGTGTGCAATTTGGACCACCTTTGATCTCAAAACATTTGTTCATATTGGTGATTAGCATACTTCAAATAGGACTTGTACTAATTTTGAGATAATCCTATGTAACTTCAGTTTTTGGACATTTGTGCCACTTTTGTGCCACTTCGATCACTTTGGTGACAATATTTTCAAAATCCTTACCGATGTTCATGTTCAGCACCATCAAAATAAAGTCTGTGCTAAATTTTGCAGCAATTTAAAGACATTTCAATTTTTGGACATTTTTCCACTTCTTGTACCGCTTTGTGTGCCATTTGGAGCTCTTTGGTCATAGTCTTTTCAAACACCTCGATTCATATTTCATAATCAGCATATTCAAGATAGGCTCTGTGCCAATTCTGAGACAATTTCAATGTAATTTCAACTTTTGACCATTTGTGCCACTTTTTAATCTATCTGAAGCACTTTGGTGACAATTTTTTGAAAATCTTTGTCGCTGTTCATAATCTGCAGCATCCAAATATGCTCTGTGCCAAATTTTGAAGAAATTTAAAGAGACTTCAATTTTTGGACTTTTGTCCCACTTTTTGTACCATTTTGTGTGCTACTTGGAGCACTTTGGTAACAATCTTTTAAAAAAAGTTTGATTCATATTCGTAATGAGCATTCCCGAAATAGTCTCTGTACCAATTTCTTGATAATTCCATGCAATTTCAATTTTTGGCTATTTGTGCCACTTTTTTGTGCCATCTAGAGCACTTTGGTGACAATTTATTGGAAATCTTTGTCGATATTCATAATCAGCACCATCGAAATAGGCTCTGCACCAAATTTTGAAGCAATTTAAAGAGATTTTCAAGATTTGGACATTTGTTCCACTTTTTGTACCACTTTGTGTGCCATTTGAAGCACTTAGGTGATGGCATTTTCAAAAGGCTCGATTCATATTCGTAATAAGCATGTTTGAAATAGTCTCTGTACAAATTTCTAGATAATTCAATGCATTTTCAATTTTTGGACATTTGTGCCATTTTTGTGCCACTTTTTGTGCCATTTGAAGCACTTTTGAGACAATATTTTGAAAATCTTTGTCGATATTCATAATAAGCACCATCTAAATAGGCTCTGTGCCAAATTTTGAAGAAATTTAAAGAGATTTTCAAAATTTGGACATTTGTTCCACTTTTTGTACCACTTTGTGTGCCATTTGGAGCACTTAGGTGATGGCATTTTCAAAAGGCTCGATTCATATTCGTAATAAGCATGTTTGAAATAGTCTCTGTACAAACTTCTAGATAATTCAATGCATTTTCAATTTTTGGACATTTGTGCCATTTTTGTGCCCCTTTTTATGCCATTTGAAGCACTTTTGAGACAATAGTTTGAAAATCTTTGTTGATATTCATAATAAGCACCATCTAAATAGGCTCCGTACCAAATTTTGAAGCAATTTAAAGAGATTTCACAAGTTTTTGACACTTGCACCACTTTTTGTACCACTTTGTGTGCCACACTGAGCACTTTGGCGACAATATTTTCAAAAATTTGATTCATAGTGGCAATCAGCATGTTTGATACAGGCTCTGTACCAATGTTGAGATAATCCTGAGCAATTTCAATTTTAAGACATTTGTGCCACTTTTTGTGCCATTTTGGGCACTTTTGCGACAATATTTTCAAAATCTTTGTCCATATTCGTAATCAGCGTACTTGAAATAGGCTTTGAACCAATTTTGATACAATTTGAAGAGATTTCAATTTTTAGCCAAATTTTTGCTGGGACCTCAACTGGGACGCGAAGTCGGAGAGGGTTAATAGATAGAGGGCTTCGCAGAGAGGGGGGTTATTCACAAAATCAGATCACAAGGACATATATAATAGCTTTCAGTTCTTTTAACCTCTATTTTGCCGATTCTACGCATTTCAGCCCGGAGGGGAGGGGTTGATTAGAGAGGGGGGCTTAATAGAGCTTTTATGGTATCAATAGATATTGCATCGACAACAATTGCTTAAATATATCTAAACTATAAATACATACATACATATGAATGTTGCAATCCTTTTCCGTTGCCACACTTGATACTTTTGGGGTTAGATACAATTTTATGACATTCAGTTTAGTTTATGGGCCATTTCAAGAAACTTCATAGCACACTCACGTGATTTTCTTTCTAGAGATACGTAACCATGTATCCTTCATCCTGTAAAACAGAGAGCAAATTTATTCACAATCAAATCCAGAAAAAGATGCTATTTACCGAATACAGTAAAAGTTCTATTTAACTTCCCACTCTATCAAGCCTCCCTCCCTTATAAACCCCTCCTCTCATAGTCAAAATTTCAAACGAGCCCCCCTCCATCAAGTCCTCCCTACTTATACCAAATCCCAGAAGTTAACGAAGATTTTCCATTCAATTATCTGAAGAAGTTTGCATGTTGGGGTTGATGTGGTTTGGGATGAAACTGTGTCGGATATTTGTATCAGACTCATAGATCTGAATGCTGAATATGGGGCAAAACAACTGAAAGGCTTCTTTATATATCCTTGACATTTGATTTCGTGAATATGCCCCCCTCTCTACAAAGTCCCCCTCTCTTTAAGCCCCCTTCTGGAGGGTTCAGAATCAAATAGTAGAGTTTCATTGGTGTACCAAATATCGCAAAATGATGTATCGTCATTTGTCTACCCGTGCAAAGATAAATAACACACAGATCACAATAAATTATTAATCATTTCAAAGAAAAACGGCGCACTAAAATTTAGAAATGTTTTCATCGAAATCTATCACATCGTTCCATATTCAATGACGAAAAATTACAAATTAAGATCAAATTTCGCCCCGTTTTCATCAAACTAGGATCAGCATCATCTAAGGAACTAAAGGACACAAGTTTATCATTAGGTTCTTCCCCTGGATAGAGAGTTGTTAAACCCACTTTCGTCTTTTGATGCTGATACTTTAGGGCAGTGTTAACGACATCTTTAAGTCTTTTCGCAGAAGGGTTCCAAGAACAACTCAGCAGAGTAATTACCTGCAATTCTTGACTGGTTTGTCCGATTTTAATGAAAAAAGTTTACATTCAAATTAGGCTATCTGGTATGTAATTATCTCAAATCTGTGAACAATTCATAACAGTACAATTTGACGAACGTCGAAACATTATTCGAGACGTTTGCTACATCTGTAATAAGATCATCTTAAATCTACATGCCCAGTTCCCAAAGCTTGCATGCGGTATTGTGAAAATAAATAAACAGTGAAGGAATTTATAAGGCAAATCTGCTTCAATCTGTCAACAATTTTTTGGAAAAACTACCGTATACTTTTGTATACTTTCTCTTTCATGAGGTCAGTTTTAGGAAGCTAAGAAGTGTGTGTGCCACATATAGTTAGACAGGTTAAACTGTGCCAAAAAGAAGTACATATTGCTTCTGATGCTAATTTGAAAATACAGTTGTGAATAAACTTCAGATGATAAATTTAGTCTTATGAGAGTTATCTAGATTGAAATACTTGTCTGATAGAAAACACTGCAACAACCGTCCTATAATTCGATGAATCATTGCTGGTCTTTTCGATTGCTAAATCTAGTAAATAAAAGGATAAGCAGAACATGGAAAGAAAAACACTGCATACCATTAAACCTTTTTGGATCACCAGATTTCATGCAGAAAAACAGGCGACCTTACCAGGAGATGAAAAAGAAGACGAAAATTGAAATCAATTTCACACTGACTCACCCAAGATTTCATTTGCGTTAGTCCTGACCTCATGATCGATCCAGTTGACATCCTTCGCCCATGCAATTGATATCCTTCTTTCGTATCTTGTGAAGTGTCCTCATCATTGTCAATGATTCCTTTTCCAAAACTTGTGAATTTCACCGGCGAATCTACTTCTCTGCTAAACAGTTGCTTTTGATCATGTTTCTCTTTATTGAAGGCAGTTCGTTCATAATTTTCCGTCTTTGTTTTCCTCGCATCCTGCTTGCTTTGACAAATCGTACTCGAATTCTCAAAATCGTTATAAACATCTTTCTTTACGGATTTCATTAGCTCGAACTGTGGCTGAGCCTTTTTATGGATTAGCAGACTGTCTCTCTTTGGTTTAAAAGATTCAAGAATAGGTTGTCCCTTTTCAGTCTCTAACTTCTCTCTTCTTGGTTTGAAAGGTATAATGGTCGGGGTATGGCTCTGAATAGCCAGGGTCTCCCGCCTAGGCCTAAAAGCTTCGATGTTAAAATCTTGTTCTTTATGAAGAGCTAAGGTCTCTCTTCGGGGGTTGAGCGAGGGCGGAATTAAAGATTTTCCAGCTGATTTGATATTTATCAAAGGAGCACGAAGCATTGGCCTGGGTCTTTCTTTTATAACTGGCATTTCATTTGTATTCCTACTTTCTGAGCTATCACAAAGAAAATGTCCAAAATTTACTTTGCCAGATTCTGATACTTTCGATTCAAACATTTTCTCATTTTCCGAGCCAGTACTGACTTTATTCGACTTTTTCGATGCATGCTTTTCGGGCATAGCTCGTTGTGAATTGTTTTTACGATCCAAAAACGGCGTAAATGAGAAACGTCTCTTTGGATCTGTATCTGCGCATTCAGTTGCGCTGTTACTCCGGGTTCTTTTGTTGCTCTCATTTGCTGGCACAGGCGTTTTCCGCAATTTCCTCAAATCGGGCGTGCTGCGTTTTGAGAAGAAGCCGAAGCTCGGTCGGCTAAAGCTTGGCCTTCGGAATCTCTTTTTCTCTTTCGTTATTTCAAATACTTGTCCATTCTCGCAGGTCATCCGTCCGGAATTTCTTGAATCCGGAGTCACGTGCTCTGCTAAATCTCCTTCGGTGAAGAGCCTTTTCTTCTCTGGAGTGCTCAAAAACATTCCATCTTCTTGTTCACAGAGTTCGCCTGTGACGTCATCAAGTTTTTCACGACTTCGCTTCAACATAGGCGTTCTCTTTCCGGGACTTTCCATTGGGCGCTAATGGAGAGACATAACATGGCATTAGAAGATAACGAAAATTGCGGATAAAAATGTTGTGAGAGGATTTGGAGAAGATTATTGAACTGTGTACGTACCACTGATCTCGGTAAGTACGAACATAAAACAACTTGTGGTTGATACGAATTCAAACGCGTATGTTACAAAACAGTTGGATCAAGCCACATTGTATGCAAAACGTCAAATTGAGCAGTCCTAAAGCCACGCATCTTGAATATCGCAATAACATTGGACTTATTCAGTTTGTCAATGACCTATTTTTTCCTATTCACATCTATTCTGCCCTCATTTTACCCTACCCTACTCGGATCTATTTTGCCCCCATCTTTCCCTCTGAAGGCAGAGTCCTGAAACTGTCAACTAAGATTTTTGTAACGAATTGTAAAAAATTTGATATCACCTCTTAATTGAGAAAACACGGGAATCTCCCCTTAATAGTTTAACACATCTAATTTCAGGGATTATAAACTCAATATTTCAGCTTTTGATCCATCATCAGATCTCGATAGGTTTGCAAAATCAAGGGTGTCTTTGATCAAAATAATTCGTAACATTATGATGTGACGCTTTCCTATTGGTAAACCTTTGTTATTTTTCAGCAGAGTGTTCCTTCAATACCAGCCTTTTGCTTCACGAAAATTCTTCTTACACTTTAAGAAAATAAGAAATGAATATGATGACTAAGTTGGTAATGAAAACCTGTACGTAAATTCTCCTCTCTCCTTAAATTTTTTTTCGTTTATCTGTAAAATCGTTTTTGTATTAGCTAAATAGCATCTTGTTTCGTATAATTAGTTGTATTTAGGTCTTATGTGTTCTTTATTAAATGCCAGGGGTAGTCATGATATTTCTGCTACTCCTGGAATCGTCCTTGTAGTGTGGTATAGTGCTTCATAGTTATTGTCTTAGGTGATGCGTCATTGTAAACTTTTATTCTGAATATATAAAAATAGAAAAGAAATATATCTTATGTTAAATTCTATCAAAAATATTTGCAGCCAACTTGATTAAAGGCACATTACTTGCAAACATGTTTACAGGACCTTCTGAGCTTTGCAGCCGACGATGCAAGGGAATCTCCTTTGGCAAAATTGCATAAGTCAAAATTCACCACGTCTGGCATCAAAATCGGTGAATCCCAGAACTCCATGATTTATGCAACTACAAGGTCTCAAGTCCCAAAATGCGTTTGATGGTAAAATGAGGTAGAAAAGTGACGCTATCAGGCCAGCTTAGCAGTTCAGGAAAACGCATGATAAATCTATCCTAAATATGATGATAAATTATGGCTACATAAAGGAATATGCTTCCACGAGCTTTAGGCTTTCATGAATTCATCATATCCTGAAAGGGAAACTAAGCATATGGAAGTGGCTCAAGCTATACCATTTTCAATACTCGTACATATTTCAATTCTCGTACAGCAATCCTTAATGCAGGCTTATAGTTTTGCTTAACTTAGATTGCTTAGATTTGCAAAAATAAAGATGCATTTAAGAATATATAAGTAAGGATTCCTGGCTTCCTTTAGAATCAATACTTGGACAATATGAGAGAGCTTCGCATTGACAGCTCAGTTTATTTTGTACGGTAGATATTAAGGAATTTTGAATGATTACCACTGAAGCATTGTGCGTTGCTTCTAACAAACAAGACTGTTTTGCACTCTCACATGGCTACATTAAGTCTAAGCTCCCACCTGAGCTCAAAAGGCAAATTTTGAGGTCTAGAACAATTAAAATGAATAAGAAGAAAGAAATGAAACTGTGAAAGTGACTCACCATTCGACATTTTGGTACAAATGGTGGTGTACCTGGGTACTTTCTCTTGAACTAAAACAGAAAGGCACATATTCAGTAGTGTAACATTTGCCCCTGGAAAGATCATGCAAATAAATACCACCAGCGCAATGAAATCAAAAACATTGGAGAGCTGAGTTGCTGAAATTCTTGGCGGAAAAAGATAAGCGGTTTTGGAACCGAACATCAATCGTTCAATTTTAGCATGGACCCATGAAGTCCAACTTGCATCCAGAAGGACTGTGAGCAAGAGACATGGCGCAGAAAGTCAATCAAGATCTTTTGCGTGTCCCAAATAATTTTGGCACAATCAATTAATCAAGATCAATAAAGCCATATTTGAAATAACTAAGAAGTTATAACTATTCGAAAAGTTGCCGAAAACTCAATTAGTTCCAGGGCAATTTTAGCACCTTTCCTTTCAAGAACACGTATTTTCTATAAGGCTATGTTCACACGATACCGGCAGATTTTGAAAACGGTGAAAAATGTGGCGGACAGGCTTCCAGCTCACACGAAAACGGCACATTCTTTGCCAGCAGTTGTTGAAAACGGTAGATTTTGAAAATGGAGCTCTAAGCGACTGAACACTCGAAAATGATGAAAACAGAAAATTTTTTGACGCTTTTGGAACGAGAATGATTGATTCTTAAGGTGTAGCTGCATTTCTTTGACATAAAAATCTTGCAACGAGTTTGTTACCGTCAAAATTCCTACCGTTTTCAAATTATTCCGGCATCGTGAGAACACTAGCTAAAATTTTGCTACCATCACATATTTCACTGTTTTCAAAATGTGCCAGTATTGTGTGAACGCAGTCTAAGTTTCCAAATAGATTATTAAAAGAAGCATCTTAACTTACATCATCAAGGAATTGTTTCTTCATTGGATGATTTTCAGGCATATTCAAGACTTGTGCATACAACTCTGCAAGTGCATCATTTGTTGTCTTTACAGTCTCTTGTTGATAATTCCGGGCATCATATTGTCTACAGAAAACTTTAGGTGTACCAAGTACATTGGGACCCTAAGTAAACAAAGCAATTAACCTATCAATACAAATGTAATCAAACAATACCAGGAAACAACATTGTTTCATGTTGCTGAACAAGCCCCTATAGAGACTGCAAGGAGAAAAGTTGGTGCAGGTGAAGGAACAGTTGCAGCTTTTAGCACCAAGCGCTGGGATTGCAGAAGTAGCTAAGCGCAAATCGAGTCCATGACCCCTTGTCATGATGCTGAAATGACGGGGCCCTACCTGGTATGGAGCCTATTCCGCCAAAGCCAAAGGATTACACCACTGCACCACAACACCTTCAAGGGTTGATGAGAAAATGATAATAGGAGTAAACAAGTATCGATTAGAGAGACGTTAGTTAAGGAGAAAGTTATTTATACTCATGAGAAATTTGGAGAACTTTGGATTTGATCTATTTATTTTCGAAGCAATCTTTCTGTGACTGAAGCTACGCAAGGATGTAACAAAGGCCGAAAAAAGATACTACAAGTGGAGACAAAAAACATCTAACTACACAATGATCGAGAACAAAGGAGATCTCCTTCGAAAATTAGAGTACGTTGACATCAGTTAAAATTCCATATAACCTGTCTTAATTCCAACTTACAAACATCATATAGAAACAAAGGACAGCGTCTGTCAAATCTTACCGGCTTAGACCTCTGTTTTGGGCCAAAAAAGTCATCGGGAACCTACAAATCAAGAATAGACATAATGCTATAAGTTTACGCGAAGATAAAATTTTAGTTAATTCAAGAATTTAGTTAATTCACTAAAATTCTTTCTCATGTACACCTAGGAGATGAAAGGCTCTAATTTCTTTGACCAATATCTGTCTTGGCCTTATTGTTTTGTAGCTTGTTTTTGCGTAATGTCTCTTGGTTTTTGTTGTTTTGTTCTTTGTTTTGCTTATCATGAATTAATTTGACTTGTTAGTGCCATCCATCCATCCGGTGACGTGAAATCTTGTTCAGTTTAACGTAAGATAAACGGGTTTTTTCATCTTGATAAAAAAATGAAAAATGATTCATAGCCTGTATCCACTAATCAGTTGTGGGCAACTTTCAAACAGATCCTACAAATATGAAGTAATTAATACAGTTCTCATCAGGTATATAAACAGCTTCTTGTCACTGTTTTCATTGTCATTTTTGTCGACTTGTTTGTAACCACTGCAGTTATATTTGCACATGAAACTCAAACGATCGATGAAAATCATAAAGATGTATCAATGTTCTAAAGTTCTAGGTTCAATCTAGAAATCATTTGCAGAACTCCTAGAGGACGTTATTCACTGAAATTACCTTGAAAACAGAATTTGCATTTTCGATCAAAAATTCGATGATCTCCGTCAGCGGTTCCAAGTTATCACTGTAATCACTCAAGCATGAGATTTTCTGTAGAAAATGGATAAGAAATGTTTAAAAGGTACAACAACGATTCAAAACACATTGCTTCACTTTGAAGTACACGGGTTTGTTCCAATTTGAGGTTTCTAAATGCTAAGATCTTCATCTTCATCTTTACCTCGTACGATAACAAGATCACCAACAGTTCGTGCTAGCAGAATGGACTCCTTAGCTGTTCTACCAATCAGCTTGGTTCTAGCGATATCTTTATGCAATTTGCAGAAATCTGATGCATTTTCGAATGTGCACAACATCGATATAAGGTCTTAAATCACTCTATCGAGCATCTCCAATAAAAAAGTATAGAAAGATCACTCTATCCAAACTTTTCTGCAGGATAGCTGCAAGTCGTACGTTGCATGAATTACCTTCGATCCCACAGAAACCCTAAAAGATGACAGAGCTGAAGTTTTGATTTCTGGGAAAAGGATGAGTCTAGGATACTTAGGAAAATATTCACAAGACGACCCAACATACCGTTTTAGCTGCAATATTAGGTGCGAAGACAACAGCCAGATTTTTAGGCGTCATGAGGTTGATGGTTTTCTCTGATACCAAATGTAATAATCCAATGAGTTCCTTAAAAAGCAGTCGATTCAATGGTGGAAGAAGTAGATTTAATAATTGCAATGCTGTCAGTCTTTTCTTTACAGAAATCGATCCATCCATTTCTACAAGGGAAATAAACAAATTCAGCCACGGTGTATATACTTTCTGATAGACAAATGCATAAAACGAGAAATGAGCCAACAATCTAGAATAATCCAAGCAAATGACATGAAGTAGTTTGATTGTGAAAATTTGAGCATACCCAGAAGGAAACTCTTTTCATTGAAAAAGGATTACATACGCGGTGTAGGATGTGTAGGAAAATATACCTTTTAGCTATTCTACCAGAGTCTGATCGAGCATGTTGATAAGAAAGGTAACTCAGGGAAGGTTGCACAATTTTAGAGCCACATTCTAAATTCAGGGGATAATTTGAAGTAAATAGCAGCAAATAGATCATGTAATTAGAGACAAAACGGCATTCGTATGAAATGCAGAAGACTCCAACTTTTCATACAAGATGCGATCAAAATGCTCTCCTTAAAAGTTGACAGATAAAAGTTAACGGGGTCACTCCTCACTTCACTCGGGTTATTAGTATATGCTAACCTCGTGTTTTACCTGCCACCTGCTTGTAGCAAAAGTAAAGTGAATTCGTGAGAAGTGGCTCTGATAATTCTGCAAAAAACTGCTTCAATATTGTAGTAAGATCATGTTGACTGTATGTTCTATCCGCTAGATCCACGAACTGTCCTTTATTCAGTGTACTCTTCAGTTCTTCTTGTCTTCGTTTGTTGCCTGATATCCGGAATAATCCTTCAACGTCTGTATCTATCAATATGAACAAATGACATTGGTATAAGAAAGGAAAAGTGAACTTTGTAAAAGAAAGGATACAATTCTGTTTAAGAGAAAGAAATTTGGCAACCTCAAGAATAAACATCAAACCTTCAACGCAGCCAACCATAAATTGTTGCTTTCACTGCTCCTTTGGATTTGATTGAGTGAAACGCAGAAGTGTGAAATCTATTCTTCAGGGGTCAAATTGCTTTGTCTTTCTGGAAACCTGCGTCTTTCGTCTTACAGTATGAGATTCCCTTGCAGTACGAGACGTTTCATCCTTTGGGTTATTTATTTAGTTACTTTTAATCTTTATTCTTAGAATTGTAGTTTAGCCAGGTCTCAAAGAAACGAATTAGCCTGGTAGTGGGGCAGCTAGGAAGGTAGCTGAAATGCTCAAAATTTCCCAGGAAGAAGAGAAAAAAGGAAAAAGAAGGGAACGAAATGAAAGGAAAGGAGGGAAAAGAAAGAAGGAAAAGGACCACATGTAGAGAAAGAAGAATAAAATGTGTAAGAAGAAACGACAGTGACTGGCTTGCTACCAGGAAGGTAAAAGTTGTTTGAGCATCTCGATATCTTTGCTCACTCTATTCTGTCTAGAAATTGTCTAACCATTATACAGATTAAACAAAGAAATCGTTCGGGTAGGAAGAGAAGTTTGGTTATGAAAGTGAAATTACTGCAAACAAGTAAAGGGAAAATTACTTTCATCATGTTGTTGTGTGATCAGACATGGAGATATAGAAACAAATCAAATACATAAAAGTCTTGTAGCAAACTTACAATCTTTGAGATGATCAATTATCTTTATCACAACTGTGACAGAATGTTCATTCAGTTTTCCACCAAATAAATTGTTGTTATCTGTGATTGAAAATCAGTGTGATCAATACCTCTTGCAAATCTAATCTATTCAATACAACAATTCGCTGTGAAAATGGTCAAAAATACGTAAGTAGCAAGTAGAGAGGAACAATATTGCATAGTTATTAAGGCATTAAACATGCGAGTTCTTCCTTAGATGAATTTCCAGTGTTCTGAATCAGAGTCAATTGACTCTGTCTGAATCATACAGATAATGGACAACCCTGTAATAAAATAACTTTGATTTGGAAGGATTTCAATTCAAAGTAAAGCTCTTATAAGCCCCACCTTCAGAGTTAAAAACTAAATGAGCCACCCTCTCTTGGTAGGGCCCTTTAGACTTATGACGATGAGTCCCTTGTATCGCTACGGTAAAACTTGCTAAACAGGCACTCATAATGAAACCGTGAAAAATTTGGTCCTATTTTCTGCAATCATCAATGGAATTATGATGGAATCACGGCTTGGGACCTGAATCCCATGGGCGTTGTTCCAATTCTTCAATCGAATCGAAAATTCTATCACATTTACACCGTAAAAATAGGAACTCACAAATCTCGCAATCTGATTGATACTAAAGGAATCGCGGAGTTTGGGCCTAAATAGGGTCAGGTTTTTTTCAGAGTAATATAAGGAGTCTGCGTATATGTATGTGTTGATTCTGAAATTTTGATATGAAGTTGAACTGAAATCAAATTTGTGGCATCTTTGTGCCGTTGCCCAAAGTCTATATGAGTAAGACTTTAGCATGCTGAGACACAAGTTTTGTGATGAGGCGTAAAGAAAATGCTTCAGGTCGGATTCAGGCTTCAGGAAAAATTTGCTCTCCGTCGCAGGGACTGTTGTAAACAGAGAAAGTTGAGAGCTCTGTTTCCCAACAACCCCGCCAACAACAAACCTCTGCGACGGAGAGTGGAAAAATCCAAGCGATTCGCGTTATTCATGAAAAGCATATTTAGATTTCGGCAAAGCACAAGAAAACAAGAAGGGAACTGACATAATTTCCTTCCCTTTTCAGAAAGGGCACTGCCTCTGGGGGAACGACGACATTTATTTTTTGTGACCTTATCCAAAATTTTCTTTTGTCAGGTCCGACGTGAATAGCAATTAGCAATACAGTGGTATCTTTTGATCGCCAAGGCATTTATTTGATAGGATATTTCATTTTTTGGCAACCAGCACAAGCCACGCGTCTGAAAACCCAGTGAAGAACGTTATGGTTTCCTTTCCTCGTAACATCAATTCTTTGTTCATCAATAATGTTCCTTTTGGTAGAATAGACTTCTAGCAGAAAATGAATAGATACTTAATCTTCTTTGAATAGCACCTGGTCCCAGCTTGAGAGACGTTTTATCCGCTAAAGTTTGGCAGCAATTTAAAGGTTTTCAAATTCCAAATGAGTATCTTGTGATAGGAAATCTAAAGAACAAAAGCTGATCATTTTCATTAGAACAGCTGCATTGGCATATCCACAACTTGAGGCTTAGGCCAGGCGCGCGTCGATAATCCATGCCACAAGCCATCGACACTTTGATTTAAAAATTCGAATAAACAAAGACAGATTGTGAAGGAAGTCATTTCTGAAGAGGAGGCAAACTTTTGGATATCAAAATGGGGACTTGAAAACAAACTAATGATAAATGCCTCTTTAATTACACTTTCATTAAGTGTAACTTTTGAACTTGTACCAGTCAAATCGGTGACAGTCAAGCTGACCAGACGTGCTACATCTGGATTTTACTTCTGCTTTGTTTGTTGAACTATATACATCAACAAACTGTACAAAGAAAGGACTCATGTAGTAAATCTAGAAAAAAAACGGGCGCTGGTTTTTGAGGCAGTGGAATTTGTCTTAAATATGAAGCCAGGGCTACGTTTTGACGTAGCATATATAGAGGGTCTAAAGTAGCTAGAAATAGCTAGAAGTTTTTCCAGCCAGCTCTAAACATAGTCTGTTGACTCAAACTAAAATGATGAATGAAAGAAAGGAAAAGGGAGGAAAGGGGTTCTTTGTCTATTCTGCTTTCATTTCAAGTAATGGTAAATGGTGGTAGGCAGTTCAAAATCAAAACCGAGAACAAGGAAACTGGAGGGCCTGATGCAATGATGCCTTGGCAAAAACCTATTTTTGATAAAGTGATCTCATTTTGCTTATAGTTGAATAGACTCTCTCCAAGTCTATTCCGTGGCATATATCAGCACAAAGGAAACTATGTTCCTTAGTGCTGATATACCACGGAATAGACTTGGAGCAAATCTAATAGTTGAATGACCTTGCCCCTTCAAAAGTAAGTCCTACGACTCTACATCAACATAAGAACGGTCTCTTTTATACAAAATCAACTAAAACAAAGGATGACCCAGGTATATTTTTGTATCAAATATGATTGTTTATAAAACAAAGACAGATTCAGAAGATCATTAAAACAAGTGGCTTGTGTCATCCCCACAGGAAATGCTGATTAGTAGGGATGATTAAGAACCTAATAAAAATATTATTGGCTCATGGGAAAAGATAAAAAGATCATTTTTAGGCACAAGCTGCTTATCAAAATCCCAAAACTTTTGACATTTCAAAAACTGAAGCATTCTAAGACACTGACCATACCTTTTTTACTTGCTACAAGTCCCAGTGCTGAGCTTGAGAGCACAGTAAAGACTTGACCCATACATCCTTGATCTTTGTTAGAATCAATCATTACCATTAAAACTGACATCAGTTGAAAAGTCAACCCAGGGGACTTTGACAAACCCATGCATACTTTGGTTGCAAACAAGCTCAAAACTATATAATGTGCTTGTACAAGCAACACACGTAAAATGTGTTATAACAAGGGGCAATACAAGGGGTGTATGTCCTTTCAACAAAAGAGTGCAAGATGGGCAATCAGGATCAAAATCTCACTCATACTTCATCACTTTTATTGTGCTTGCCTATTTCCTTACTCATGGAAGTTGATTCTGGAGCATTTTTTGATGATTCTTGCTCATTCACATTGGTAAGCAATTTCTCAAATGTATTTCTTACACTCATAGGTACTTTTTCTTCAATCCTTGGTGATATTTCACTGTGAAACACAATACAAGGTATTGTAGATTGCAGGCATAGCAGGTCTTGGACCTACAATGCAATACTTTTTTGTACATCACTTTCTACATTGGCAACACTCTTGGAAAAGCTCAACTATAGACAACTAACTAAGACATTGATTCAAGCGAAAGGAAACACTGATGCCTCTCACATTCAGGCATATATGCATATCCAAATTGTATATACAACTACAAGGCAGCTGTTTGTTCACAAGAGCAAGTGAACATCATTTTGTTTTGACTAAAGTAAACTAACACAAATTTTTCACAGCACAAAATAAGGCTGAAAGGGAAAGACATTTTTGTCCCCTTTTGCTTAGCTATGTCACCGTTAAAAATTTGTGAAGTAATGATGCAGTGGCAATATGCTGTTTGCTACTGGAAAGCACGGGGAATCTTGGCATGAGGCCCACTGCACCTGCAGCCAACAATGCCCTGTATCATATCTCACAGATAAGATATCATCAAAATATCTAGAAAAGTATGGAAGTATCTTAATCTGTTCAATTGAGTAAAATTGACAAAAAATGTTACACAGAGAAACAACTTCCAAGATCACTAATAGGGAAGAGCAATAGAAACAATAGAACGCATGCCAGACTTTGATCCTGATTACCCAGCATGCACCATTTTGTTGGAAGGGCCAATTGGGTTTTCTCCAAGTTTTGCATTTGATCAATGAACAAACAGGAAGGGGAGAAGAGAAAGAAAAAAAGAAAGGGAAGGAGAGGGGAAGAAAAGCTTTCCTTTCCTCTTCTACTTCCTCTTGCCCTCTCCTTTCCCATCCTATTTGTTTATTGATCCATAGCAAGACTTGGAGTGAGTCCAAGGGGTAGTTGACTCAATAACATCTTCTCTACTTTTCCATTCACCAACACTTTTGGAGTGGCAGTGTTGAAAGACACTCTACATTCACTGGGTTACACTTTGCAAAATAAAGAAAGGTTGGCTTAACAAGGCTGAACAATGCTCTTCAATCCTGAAAACTGTTTAACAGAGAGCTCTCAATATTTTGCAGAACAAGAGCATTGCCAGTGAAATTTTGAAAACGTTTGAACAGGGCTTTATCAACATTGGGGTTTATAACTGCTTGCAAACTAGACAACCAGAGCTCAAATTCTACTTCAATTTTGTCTGATTTTGCCTTTTCAAATAGCTGCAACCAAGGTTCTCAATACCATCCACTGGGATTCTTACTAACTATCAATCAGGATAGAGCAGAAATTTGTGCACATATTTGACTGCCACAGCAGCTTGCACATGCATCTTCTTAGGTTGAAAATCTTGAAAACTTCACCAGGTAGCAACAACATACTTGATTGCATGCTTGTCTTTGTCTTATCGTTTTGGCTTCACAAGAACCTTTTTTGTTTCCTATTCTTTCTCCTTTCTACAAATCTTGCATCAAAATTCTGATATTTGTGCACACAACGAAAAACTAGCCTATTAAAGATCTAAACATGCGTGCATTAGCAAAATTTTCCCCCTGCCCAAAAGCACTGGCAGTATAATAGAACATTTATTTGTGAGACACAACCGTCAACCGTGAAACAATCTTGAAAAAATTTTTCAGTATGTTCAGAAATGTTCCCTTTCAGTTAGTTTATTTCTCTTTAAAATTTAGATTTGTAAATAAAACCAACTGTAGATTTTAAATTGCAATTTCATGAAAGAAAAGTTGCACGCGCAGACAGACATGTCCATGATAAATTTCACATGGTGATGACGGGATGGGATTTTGGCCTACCTAATAAGGAGCGGGAGCAACCGGATCAAAGCAAAATGTTGCAAGGATCCAGTAAAGTAATGGCTGTCCTATCTCTGTCTCATATATTACCTTTTGAACTACTTTTCATCAACTTTTTATGAAATTTCTTGTCTTTTCTCTCTTGTTGTTCATCTTCTTTCTCAACGGCATCTTCGAATAGGACATCTTTGGAGTCGGAGTGGCCGAGCTCTGCTTGGATGTTCTTCAACACATAACTTTCTCTCTCTTCATCTAAAAGTCCTTCCAATGAATTCAAATCAAGCAGCTGTGTTAGTAGACTAATGCAAGTGGTTGATAGTTGATTAGGCATCGTTATTTATTAGCTGTGAAACGTTTTATTCACCAATATATTTTCAGGCAGCTTGCAGCGGACATTTTGTTGTGCGAAAATCCGTTCATAAAACACAAATGAAGGCGCGTTTTTGAAATCAAACAAATTAGCCAATCACAGAGCAAATTGGTGTCTCTTGTGTATTTACCGGACCACTTGCGCTGCGCTGCTGAATGGGAGATTGGGATTGAATCAAGAAACCACAGTGGATTCCAGTACGATAAAATTCATCTTGGCAAGGTAGTCATTTTGATCGATTTCCGTTCTCCAGAGAACAAATACAGTTCATATCAGTTCAGTTTCAGTTCATAGTTCATATTCAGTTCAGCAAAGTTCGTTTAGCTATTCTACACGAGAGCCTAAATCAAGCAAGCAACTTACATTCTCATTTTTACGCGCAATGTTCACGAGTGGCGTTAGAGCTTTTAAAATGTATCGAAATACAGCCCAATTCAGATCCTTTTGGGAAACAGCTAAAATTTGCATTGCAACCTTGGTACCAAGGGTTTACTGACGAAGGTTTGCGGATGCACAAATTTTGTTTACAGTTTGTTCCTGTAATAATTCTTTTTGTCCGCAGAGCCATCTTATTTGCTGTCCTCAAATTAATTTGTTGAAAAGTGAAAATTCCGTAACTGAAAATTGAGTTGAGACTCCACTTCGATGAAGGACTGAGCGATAGTCTATTGAATCCATACATCTGAGCCAAATTGCTCGTAAAAAATGAGTGATTGTGGCCTGCTTAGACTGATTCTCCTCAAAAGTAAATATCTACATTTTTCGGTACATTGATTCACCAAACGCTTCCTGTGTCGACCAAGGAATTAAATGATTATTCGATTGCGTAAGCAGCATAATTTCAAAGTCACCTCTGCTCAAACATTGAAGTGGTTGCTTTGTGTGCCCACTGTGACTGTGTCGCACACAACTGTGCGTTTTTTTCGCTTCCCCCCATGTGACGGGTGGTGGAAGGCATTGAGTTAGGTCGTTTAGGAGTGTAGGGTCATGCAAAAAGACCGAAAAGAAGAAACTCTTTGTGAATAATTGTCTCTAGGGTCTTTCTGCGTGACCTTTACGACCCAAAAGACCAAGGATTGGTTTTGACCACTCCTGGAAAGAGAGAAAGGCATGTCGGCAAACACGTTAATTCGATAATAAAGCTAGCAACAAAAGTTCACGTTTTGTAAATTGGCTAGCACTAACTACAATTGTATTCTTGAATGTAAAGTTTGTTAGAGAATCAGTAAAAATTCCCTAATGCAATTGTGGTCATTGTGCGTAGCTTACGATAGAAATCTGAACAATTCCTTGACTGACAATATTTGTCCTTTGTTGTGATTGTCCTTTGTTGGGATTGGATGGGGGTTACTTTGTGACAAGTCCAACGGGTTTGTGTAGTTGATCGGTGGTTAAAACACTCATACTTTCCATTGAAGCATTTCCAGTTTTCCTGTAAGCCTCCGTAAGTCCTTCCGCCCTTCGAGTCATAAAGTGTGTTGAATTTCAAGAGTCTGTCTGCACATGAGGTCGGATTAGGAAGACGCCTCGGGCTTATCAGGTTACACCCTGATTCTTCGAGTGGTTTGAAGCAAGGAATTCTGTAACGCACTTGGCACATTTGGAGTGAGGGAGTCAGAGGCAAGTCGAAGGGAACGAAAGTATCAAAATACATCAAAATGGCAACCAGACCAACAGGATATGGCTTAACTGCTGAGACAAAAAGAAAGATTGACAGCAAATTCGATGTTGTTTTGGCTGGTCAGGCTTTAGACTGGATCGAAGCAGTTTTAGAAGAATCTTTATTTGATGACCGGAATGAGGACAAACTCAAAAACTACATTCAAGAGAAGCTGAAGGATGGTACAATTTTGTGCAAGCTAATAAACAAAATCAGTCCAGGGAGTGTGAGGAAAATAAATACAGGCAAAATGCCTTTCGTGAAGATGGAGAACATTGGAAATTTCCTGAACGGATGTTATGAGTATGGAGTGAAGAAAGAGGATCTATTTCAAACAGCAGATCTCTTTGAAGGAGCAAACATTGTCCAAGTTGTAAATGGTCTGGCTGCCCTCGGCAGAAAAACTAGTTCAAAGGATGCAGACCTCCCATCGTTTGGACCAAAAGAGTCGACTGCTGCACCAAGAACTTTCACAGACGAGCAACTTCAAGCCGGGAAGGGTATCATTGGATTACAAATGGGATCAAACAAGGGGGCGTCACAAGCAGGTCAGAACTTTGGGAAAACAAGGCAAATTCTTGATTAGCATATTGGAATGACGAATAACGTTTGTCTTATGAATAAAAGTAGTGACTTTACTTTGGATGGAAAAATATCAAAAGCAGATTAAACTTGAAAATATTATCATCAAAAGGATTTATATGCAAAAAGGCCAACCAGTCAAAGAAGTTGTCGAATGAAAGGACAACTCCAGGTCAACGATGAGTGTAAAAACACTGTCACAGTTCATTTTTTGCTTTAGATTGAAAGTTTTCATAGTTTCAAGATGTAGATTTATTTGGGCCTAAGTGTAATTGGGTAAAATTTTAGTTTTTGTTTGCATGCACTTGTCCGTAGTATATTATTGATAGAAAACAGAGCCAGTATCATTGGAATGACGTGTTTCATTTGGGGCCAGCCGGTCTTTTCAAATAAACTATGATGTGGAAACAATTAGGTTTCCATCAATCAACTGAGCACTTACGTTATTGGCACGTCGTTATTAACAGGCAAAGAATTTCGTAAAGTGAAATGATGAAACCCAAGACGGATTGGGCCGGGCTGGGCCACAGGGAGCCCAGGAATAATTGGCAAACTAAAAATAAATTGTCTGGAATGGGAGTTGCGTAGGAAACTGCGAAGGATTTTCGCAGTTTCCTTCGCAGCTTTAATTTCAATGTTTCGAAAATTCTTCGCAGTTTCCTACGTAGCTCCTATTCCAGACAATTAATTTTTTAGTTTGCCACTCATTCCTGGGCTCCCTGTCACTAGGCTAAGAAAGCGTTGTCGAAAAAGTACTCTTGTAATTTGATCCCAACGAGCAGAAATTCCGACTCAAATTCAAAGATGAAATGAATTGCTTGTCTGGTCCTTAAAGGCCTCAAAGACTGCAAAGCAGTTTCTTTGTCTGTTTGAAATTATTAGTTTATGGACTTAATTGCCATTGTCTGTCGCACCAAACAGTTTTAATCCAAAGACTCGAATTTCTTTAATTCTTTCCTTTCCAACCCAAGGGTCAGCCAATACTGCATTAGCGAACATAACATCTAGGAGTCAGAAGCCGACGCGACGAAAATTGGCTTTCTTGAGAGATCGACTACTGTGCTGAGAATTCCAAAAGGAGGGGGATCAGTTGTGATTTGGGACAGTGCAAAGTTTATTTTATAACATGGCCGGTGAAAAATGTAACGGGGCAACTACTTTTTTGGAGCTTGTACACAATTTTATGAGCTCAAAATAGGGTGGACTTTTGAAGATAAAATGGCTCACCTTGAGTAAAAAATTGTGAATCATGCACATTGAGAAATCCATGCAAAGATGTGTATAAATGAAGCCAAATTTCCTTGTTATTTTCTGGCAAGAAGGATTTATCAGTCATTGACAAAGACTCTTAGAGAGATGAGCTGCCTTTCTCGTGGTCTTTCGCGAGGAGCAAATCACCTCGCAAAATAGCGTACGTGATTTTTGTGATTTTGAAATCACATGATTTTCTTCTGTGATTTTTTGTGATTTTAGTGATTTTTGGTGACTTTTTCGTGTGATTTTTCAGTAATTTTTCAGTGATTTGTGTTTTTTGTGCTTGGTGTATGTGATTTCTTTGTGATTTTGTGATCTTTGTATGTGATTTTTTTTGTGATTTCAAAAGAGGTGTACGAAAAAAAGTCAGTGATTTCCCCCTCGGTCTTTCGCTAATTCATCTGTGGCACTTAAGTACCATGCGTACAAAATCACATCTGTTGATCATGAACACGGGACAAATGCATTTTTGAAGGAAAAGGTTACTGGGCAGTTGCATTTTTTGCAATGATTTCATGCGGGGCGAGCAGATTTTTTTGCAGCAATTTTTCTTCTCCGCCGGCCACGTAATATAATAAATTTTGTGCTGTCGCTTACTTTGGAGCGGAGGGGAAAGGTTGTGATTACCTCGATACGCTGATTGTTCAAAATTCAAAATGATGAAGGATCACTTGTTTCCTGCCCTGGGAGCCAGAGCCTTGTCTACTCATATTCTTGACAGGGGTCCTGAAGGTCTACACGTCTTTTTTATAAAAAACTTGGATCAGGCCTTGTACCCAGGGTAGGATCAGGCCATAGTACTAAAAGTCTCCTTAGTTCACATGAAATGTTGTACATTTTAGTACTGAAAGTTTCTTGATTGGTCTCTTACTTTTTGAATGCAGAATTATCAATGTGGTCGCTAACACTGCTGTAGATATGTTTTTTGACATTTAAAAAAACATTAAAAAATCATAAAGGAATGAAAAGTGTTCTGTTATGTTGAAAACACAAACGGATAGATAATATTGCTCAGAAATAAAGGTTCAACGATCTATTTGCTATATATAATATCCATGCTGTTAACTTTGAAAAGTTTCTCAGACGCAGTACTAGAGTTTCTTAAAATTTTGGTCATCTTAGTACTAGTTTCTTAAATACCTGTTTCTTATAAAAAACGTGTACGCCCTTTTTGTTTCTCAAGATACCGATCACGGGAAATGGGGTCGACTGGGGGTTAAAGTTGCAGACAATCTAATAGCTAGATAAATTTGATAAAAGCAATGGAATTTTGTTTATTTCTTTGTCGTTTCTTTATCATAAATTTTGGTTTCCCAAAAGTGGATTATTTCTTGGGAATGGTTAAGTTTAGTCACATCCTCTTGCATGAGGCGGCATTATGCATATGTAATACTGTAACTTATTAGTTATCTTTTGTGACGTAAAAGAAGTGGTTTTGGCCAGTTCACTCAAAAGAAACGGAAGCGTCAATTGTTAGTTTCGAGTCTCACTCTGCCCTGCCCTCCATAGTCAATTTAGTGACTCATTTGGCACTTCGTTTGAGAAGTACCACTATCAAGATATCTTGCTACCTTGCTACTAAGTAAGAAACTTCAGTAAAAGTGAAATTTTTCTTACTCAAAACACAAGAAATTAACTTTTAGCACACGTATGTTTTATATGAAACTCTGCGAATCTCAAAATACCATAAAAGCATCATATTTTCTCGAAGTTTTGGTTTTAAATATTTTCAGTTTTTTCGATATTATTGTTTCTTATTTCTGATAAGCCACGAATGCTTTGAATGCAAAAACATATTCGCGGCTCATAATCACGTAAAGACAAATTGATAGAAAAAGAAGGAAAAAGATCTAAGGACACCCAAACTGATGCACCCTTGAAAAATAATGTGTTTTTAATGTTAATACACCACTCAAGCGTTCTCCGAAAAAAAAGGTTACAAGTAGGAATTAAAAAAATACAAGTTCAGGAGTTGTTATCAAAATGAATATGTAGTTTCTATATTTCCCAGTTTGATGATTTTTTCCGATCTTAGAGTTGAGTTTCTTCGAAGAAGTTTCTCATAAAAATATGTGTACACATCTTTGAAGTCCTCATCTTTCGAAAAGCAATATGTTTCGAGAAGTTCTTTTTGGTATTTGGTAAGATAAACATGGTTTGGGCACCATGTGGCGCAGAAATGCCACAAGAAAAATCCAGCATTACCGTTGCGTGGGAGAAAGCCTCTCTTTGGTCAAGATACTTCCGCAATTTCGAAAAAGCAAGATGGCCGCCCAGAAAGCTGTCTACAAAAATTCAGAAGTAAAAAATCGAGTGATCGAGAGATTATCTGCAGCTGTCATTGAATCAGGAAAAGTATCGCAAAGTATTGTCAAGAACTCAAAAAGCAAAGATGTATGTCATTTCATTCATGCAACCAACGCGCGGATTGTGCCATAAACAAAGAAAGAAAATTGTACACTACAACGGGCTTAGACCAAAAGACAGAGTATTAACGGAAAAGAAAAGAATTTTGTTTACATGAACAAATTTGCCCTAGAAATAAATGAACTCGTGGTTTACTGTTTATGATACAATAGATATTTGGCTAGCAAGGATGTGCTATGAAACGAAGTGGTAAACTGTCCAGTTACTTTATCAAAAGAAAGAAATTATTGAAGCATATTTGGATAAAAAATCATGTATCTCTGTTTTCTTTTCAGATCATTCATCAGGCAACAAAGCATTTTGTGAATTTGGATAGTTCAATAGCAACAATGGAAAATAATCTTCAAAACATTGAAAAGACAACAAATAGAATGGAGAAACAGTATGTTTGTTATCCACAAAATTTGCATATTGTATTGGTGAAGTACTGTATGGCAGACAAAAGATTAGCTGTCCTTTTTGTATCTACATGTAACAAGATTGAGGTTATCACTTTCAAGTATGTGAATAATTTGGATTTGAAAGGAACACATCCTCTTATAACCACATTGAGCCTGAAAAATGTAAACCTTCCAACAGAACAGGACCAGGGGTGGCACCAGAAATCTTCAGACAGACAGACTGGAGCTTCCTATTGGGTATCTAAAATGGCTAAAAAATGCAGATCTCATTGGTCATCTTGGCAAATGTCTTCCGACAAGGACCCAAAGTTTTCACTGAGGGGAGCTAGATGCTTCTAATGGGGGGGGCTATAACCCCCTCTAGCCTTCCCCTAGTGCCATCACTTAACAGAATGAATAACTTCACTAATTCCCTGTTATCTGATCTGATCTTAAAATCATACAATGTCCTTTTTTCAGCTTGTCATGTATGCTTTCGTTTAATGTTCTATTTCTTGTTTTTAGGCACCCAGATGCACAAAATATGTAAGTGAACTTAACAATCTGTCCATTCTGAGAGCAAAGTAAAATCTTATTCATGCAGTCAAGCTTGCATAATTCACTTCAATGCAATATTCACTTCAATGCAATGACTTATTTGAAGAAAAGTTAAAAGAAATTTGCAGAGGGCATCTGTAATTCATAATTCCTTTTGAACAAATAACAAACTTCAGGACTCCATCTTGTATTGATTTACTAATGTCAGTATGTACCAGGTGCGGATCCAGGAAGTTTGGTGACAGGGCTCACTGGGGGTGCGGGGGTGAAGCCCCCAGAAAAGCTTTTGAGCCACACCCTTTTTATCTTTTGTGCCACGCCCTTTTTCCTTAAGGAAACACCCTTTTCAACCTGTGTTTTTGAAACCTGTGAACCCTGTCTGGATCCGCTCCTGTGTACATACCATTTATGGTAAATATTCTTTCTGCAGGTTGGATCACATTGAGAGAATGACAAGAAAGCTTCATGAAATTTAGCAAGTGTCATTCAGAAGATTGTTTACTGGTCCAGATAAAGTATGGAGCTCCAGAATAGAGAGATTTTACAGGAACAACAAGCTGTTGCCCATGGAATAGGAATACACTCTAGTCAGGATCATGATGTAACTCAACAATGCTATTTGAAAACATTCAGAAACTTTCATGACAATTCAAAATGTATTCTGAATATGTTGAAATTTGTAAAAAAAGTATTTCTTTATTTAGTAGAAAATGAAAACATTAGACCAAAGTTGATTAAAGGAAAGACGGAAAATAAGGTTTCTCAATTCTCATATAAGTTCCTCTTCTCAACGAATCCCTTTCTTTTATTTCAATGACAAGTAAAACAGACTTGAATTCTACATATATAATTTTTATGTGTTACTGTCATGGTATAGTATGGATTTTCTATACAGTATGTTGCACAAAGATTTTGCATGATTATGAAAAAATGGATGAACACAACTGAATAACAGAAAATAGTTGACTAAACAAAATATCAAACATGTATGAAATGAAAGGTAACAGCTTCAGCATTGTTCAAAAGCAAAAAATATGAAATCTTGCAAGGACCAAGGACATATGATGTAATGACTATGAAAATGATTTTGTATCTGCAGCAAAACAACTAGTATCTTATTCATATCAGTGTGTGATTCATGGCAGTACATTTTGGACAAGAGGTATGCATTATTTTGAGATGTCCTTTAGCTACTCAGTATTTATAATATTTACCGTGAAAGCTCTATTAAGCCCCCAGGGGGCTTATTTAATTTTGGACCTTCCAGAGGGGGGCTTAATAGAGAGGGGCTTATTAGAGAGGGGGGCTTATTTAAAGATCAAGTGACAAGGATATATTTGGGAGCTTTTCAGTTCTTTTATCCCATATTTTGCAGAATCAACATACAATTTTA
Source organism: Aurelia sp. 4 Dawson et al 2005 (assembly GCA_964019985.1). NCBI lineage: Eukaryota > Metazoa > Cnidaria > Scyphozoa > Semaeostomeae > Ulmaridae > Aurelia > Aurelia sp. 4 Dawson et al 2005. The sequence goes on along the minus strand of OZ026503.1, from coordinate 733,591 downwards.
CGGTTCAAATACATAAATTCAACACAGTTTTTATCCCAAACCATATTAAAATCAACTTGTAAGGCTGTGTAGCTAAATAAATGGAAAATATTTGGTAAATTGTAGAATTTTGTATAAGAGGGGGGGCTTAATAGAGAGGGGGCTTATTGCAAATTTTGACTTATAAGGGAGGGCTTATTAGAGAGGGGGGCTTAATAGAGAGGGGGGCTTAATAGAGCTTTTATGGTATTTCCAAAGTACAATGATAGCCATCCTCGTAACTGAGGGTGAATCATAGCTTTGCATTCGTAAGATATATATCTTCTAATGTGAGGTAGCCAAATAATAATTTTATAACGATTGGTTGTCTTTTTGTCTAACATCAATTGTTCTATGGTTAATTAATCCATTACTACCACCTGGTTTATCTTCTTCTTCTTTGATAAATTCTGTTACAATGTCTGAATTCGTCACTGAAAGAGGTCTTTCTTCTTGCATCCTGAAACAAAAATACAGACTTTGATAAACATTACTTTGAATATTGATCACTGGGAAGCAACATCATAACGAATGAAGTGATGAACAAACAAAATTCAAAAAGTGAAAATGACATACATATGTGTAGGATTCAAGTCAGGTAACTACTGTAAAGCCGCAGGGGAGACTTCCATTACACCATCCAGTAATGACCCCGCTGAAATATTGCCCAGCCAAGATTGAAGGATGACCCGTGCCAGAAAATCGTTCCCCCACTAAATTTTGATTCAAACACTTTCCCCGCCTTGTTTTTGCTGTTTTCCCATCGAAATGTTTGCTTCCCTGTCAAAATTATACAAGTTCCATCATAGATAATACTAAAATTTCATTTCGCAGAAATGATATTCTACTCTCCGCTGAAAAGGCAAGTTTCTATGATACCCGCCGTATTTTCAAGGCCCGGCGGGGTCGTTACTGGGGGGTGTTCTATTGATATGTGGCAGGGGGTCAGACACTGCATATTTTGTGAAAAACCCAAAAATATACTAATTTTAGGACATTTCTAGGCTCAGAAAATATACTCATTGCTTCATGATGCATGAAAACAAGAGGTTTAATCGCATTTTCGGCAACTACGCTGTAATATGTCGGTGAAAAATTCAGCTTAGCATCACCTTGTAAAATTGCCTCATCAGGAACCGCAAAAATATATCGATTATGCACCAAAGACAATACCCAAGGTGTACCAGACAAAGTATCGCAGACCAAAAAAGGGTCTGACCCCTTCCCACTGTCAGGGGCGGTCTAGCATCATAATTGTAGGGGGGCTCGGAAACCAAAAGGACCCGGCTCAGGGTATGGCTGATAATTCTTTACCACGCCAAATGAAGAAATCCCTTCAAACACGCTCAGTCTGCGAAATTACTCATTGATTGAGGAAGACAAACAGTCTACCAAAGCAAAAGAGGCATCTACCAGAGGAGGACAGGCAGTCTGCCAGAGAAAGAAATAGAAGAGTCTACCAGAGGAAGACACGCCTCAAGTTTCTTTCGTCACAAATTAATTCGGAATGGGAGGAGACAAATTTTTGTCTTTATTTTTCAGACAGACTTACTACAGATGACGAAATAGACTTTGGGTGAGTCTATCTATATCTATATTACTAACGAGTGAGCCGTCTCCAGACCCACACGGGCATTGATCCCTTTGTCCTACCTATTGTTCTCGGCTTTTCCCCCTTGAGACGTCGGCATCTCCTGCTTCCCGTACCCCCTCCAGCCCGCTCTTCCCTTCCAAAAATCACCCCGATAATCTACGTTAGCCGAATCTGTGTGAGAAGTTGGGGGCACGCACTGGGGCTCCGGTACAACAGGGGGCAAAAGTTTTCCATTTTTCAGGGGACAATGCTGCTTTGTCGACGGCGAACAATGCTCAATTGTCAACAACCTAGGGGCACCGTAAGACGGAACAAGACGTCACACAGTGACGTCTTCACAGGGGCTCGCTTCCACCTTAATGGAGGTATGATCCAGATGCAAACCAACAATAGGACCATTGACTTGGGGGCAATCACGTGATCGGTGAAAGGCCTGCCCAATTTCACGTGAAAGAATTGACAATACTTGGGGTAGTCACGTGATGGCATCCCATATCGCGTGGCTGGGAACCCATATCACGTGGCAAATTCTCCTCCTGCACAGTTGCATAAATCGGAAGATGATGCTGCAAAGGGGTAACCAATTCATTGGTCCGTTAAGAGGGGAAACGAGCCTCTGGAGGGGAAGGGACAACGAAGGTAAGTCATGGTTGGCTGGTCTGCCAAAACAACTTGCATCGGGGGACTGTCACGTGATGACTCCCACGTCACGTGACTTGCTTGGTAGGTTGCCAAAAATGATCATATGACTTGGAAAATGTCATGGTTGGCTTGCCTGCCAAAACACATTTGCATAAGATAAATGGTAAATGGGGGCTGTCACGTGATGACCCCCATGTCACGTGACTTGTTTGGCAAGTTCCCAAAATTGATCATGTGACTTGGCACTTTCCCCTACTCCCTATCATGTGACTTGCCAACTTAACAACGCGTTTTGAGAGACCACAGTATGGAAGTGACAACGAAGTACGTAAGCCTACTCACTCACATCTGAAGCAACGTGTAGAAAGAACTCTTCTGTTTTTACAGAAAAATTGCCAAGTAGCATAAAATGTCAGCTTCGTTAATGCTTCAGCGGCAAAATAGACCTACTTACGTTTCACTTCAATGCTGCTAATTTCCGAAATTCCCCTTCATTTGAATCTACTTCGCCATTTTTTGACGAAGGTACTTCAATCCACTTTAAGCACATTCATAATAGCTTTCTTCGAAACGGTACTCCCCAATAAACACTCGTGAACATAGTAAAAATCTTCATATTCAACTGTCAACACGACATCTTCTGCAACACCAAATTTCGATGTCGCCACAGATTTGCAGGTGATTTCATCGTGCCAAAACCATTACGTAGGAAGTTTCTCATACCAAGATCGTTAGCTAAAAAGTTCTCCGAAGACAATCGTTTTCAAGGAAGATTACATCATTAGTTGCTCATTACTTCTATTCATTATTAAAGCAGAGGCCTGCACGGAGGTTCTCCGGCGCATCTACCATATACACATTGCCATTGGCTAATTTGAATTGATGCTGATCCTATAGTGAAGCTATTAAAGAAGAAAGCCAGCTGCTATTGGCTAATTTCAAATGGCTCAACCCATTTAGCTTATATGTATTCCCATTGGCTAATTTGAATTGATACTGATCCTATAGTGAAGCTACTAAAGAAGAAAGCCAGCTGCTATTGGCTAATTTCAAATGATAAGGACCCATCTACCTTATACACATTGCCATTGGCTAATCTGAATTAATACGGATCCCATAGTGAAGCTACTGAAGATGAAAGCCAACTGTTATTGGTTAATTTCAAATGAAAGGACCTTCCTAGCTTTTACTCATTGCCATTGGCTACTTTCAATTAATACGGATCCCATAGTGAAGCTACTGAAGATGAAAGCTAACTGTTATTGGATAATTTCAAATGATCCGACTTTCCTAGCTTTTACGCATTGCCATTGGCTAATTTCAATTAATACGGATCCCATAGTGAAGCTACTGAAGATGAAAGCCAACTGTTATTGGTTAATTTAAAATGAAACGACCTTCCTAGCTTTTACTCATTGCCATTGGCTAATTTCAATTAATACGGATCCCATAGTGAAGCTACAAAAGATGAAAGCCAACTGCTATTGGCTAATTTCAAATGACCCAACCCATCTAGCTCTTACACATTGCCATTGGCTAATTTCAATCAGAACCGACTCCGTAGTTAAGATGCTCATGACGAAAGTGAACTGCTATTGGCTAATTTCAAATCGCCCAACCCGTCTATATCATAGGTATTCCCATTGGCTAATTTCAATTAATACGGATCCCATAGTGAAGCTACAAAAGATGAAAGCCAACTGCTATTGGCTAATTTCAAATGACCCAACCCATCTAGCTCTTACACATTGCCATTGGCTAATTTCAATCAGAACCGCCTCCGTAGTTAAGATGCTCATGACGAAAGTGAACTGCTATTGGCTAATTTCAAATCGCCCAACCCGTCTATATCATAGGTATTCCCATTGGCTAATTTCAAATAATACGGATCCCATAGTGAAGCTACTAAAGATGAAAGCCAACTGCTATTGGCTAATTTCAAATGACCCAACCCATCTAACTTTTACACGTTGCCATTGGCTAATTTCTATCAATGTACATCCCATAGTTAAGCTAAAAGGGCGATATGCAACTGGGGGCAATCAAGTGCCTACCCCCATGTCACGTGACATACTTGGCAAGTTGCCAAAATTGGCCATGTGACTTGGCACAGTGCCAAGTTCCGGCCATGTGACTTGGCACTTTGCCAAGTTATGTGACGTCACTTGGCACAGTGCCAACTTCCCTAATTGTATTCCTCTCAACAAGCCGACTCCATTTCTTTAACAATTTCAATGACTGCTCCTTCGCACGGCAAAATATACCCTCTGCAACATGCTTCTTTCACCTCCTCTTGAAGGAAGAGTTCTGAACTCAGTGACAGAACTTTATAATAATATTTCCAATACCTTTCGTTCCTCCCATATAGCACTGTCACGAGAGTGCAGTCAGAATTTACGACAGACCCAGCCCGTAACCCTTGCAGCTGGCGACATCATACGCTGAATTTGTTTATTTGCGATTTGCCTCAGAAGGTCGCTAATCCTCTCTACAAGTCAACAGAAAATTTATTCGTCTCATTCGCAATAAAACTTTGGCGCTTGCTTCCTGCTGCTGCGGTGCTTTTCCTTACTGATTATTACAGAAATTCTTTTCCACACGAAGAACCAACACCTACACAATAATGCGAGAAAGACAGCAAGAACAATGAAGATAGTTCATGTATGTAAGCTAACCCGGGAAAGTAAGGCATGGTCCCATAGGCAAATTCTATGGTCCCATATGCAAATGTAGTGCCTGTAAATCCCTACCAGCTTAGTTTATATGTATTTTAGAAAACTATTTATTTTGTTTATTGTTATTTCTTTGTAAATTCAATCTGGATTAGTCAACTCGTATATACTGAAATAATGTATATATTGTTAGCTATTGTGGAAATCGAATTAAAATAAAGTTACACACACAAGGCAACTACATTAACAAAGGCAACTAGGGCAGCAAAAGCTACAGGAGCCAGCAAAGCAACGAAGAACAATGTACCTAAGACAACCACAATCATGGACATGAATTATGAAACAAATTCATCTATCCCCATACTTTACATGTAAAAAAATATTTGCCATCATTCCATTTTCCCACAACATTGATAAATTTGGGTTCCAATACAAGTGGGGGAGTTGAAAAATTTTCAAAAATTAATAAATTGGAGGAGGAGGAATTATTCTCTACTCGAGAGAGCACAACTATGTCAGCTAAGGCAACTAGAATAACGAGAGATGGAAATTGATTGTAAAACTATTAGACAACTACAGCAACTACACACGCTTGAGGTACCAGAACAACTGTAGCAACTATACCGACTTGATTTACCGACGTTCGAGTGCCACAAAAACAGAGAGGGGGGGGTTAGGAAAGTCAGAGAGGCTAGAAATAGTTTCATATACTAATTGCTGTGGGCTTGGAACTATCGAGAAGGGGATGCTTGAACATTGAAAATATTCTCATTCTCAGTTGACAACATATCGTTACTATATCTATTTACAACACATTCACTAGCAACTTCCTTTCCCTAAAAAAGTAATTTCAAGGGGATTTGCAGAAAAAATACAACGTATATAAGCAGTGATAGGGCAACTAAGAGTTTCAGCTACAGCCTTCCACAATGAGATTCATCTACACACTTGAGGTACGAAAACAACTGCAGCAACTAACTGACAATCTATTCCTACCATCGAGCCCTAAACACGGGGGCGGGGTGGCGAAGAATAGTCAGGAGGGCTGGTAATGGCTCGATAATCTAATATTCGTGAGGGCTGGAACAATCAGGGAGAGGAGTTTTGAAAAATTGAAAATGGTCGTCTTTTCTGTGAAAAATGTCTCTTTCCCCATATTTTACATGTAAAAAAATTTTTGCCATCATTCCAGTTTCCCAAAACATTAATGAATTTGGCTTCCAATGCAAGTGGGGGAGTTGGACAACTTTTCAAAAATTATTAAATTTAGGGGGGCATTATTCGCTACTCAAGAGAGCGCAACCATGTCAGCTATGGCAACCAGAATAACGAGAGATGGAAACAGATGGTAAAACTATTAGACAACTACAGCAACTTACACACGTATGAGGTATGAGAACAATTGTAGGAACTATACAGTTGCCGCAGTTTAAAATTGGTTCTGAAGATGTTAAACTTGTAAGTGATGTAAAATACCTCGGAGTTCAAGTGGATCAAGAACTCAAATGGACCAATCATTTGAGTATTGTCACGAAAAAGATCTCCAGGGGTTTTGGCATTCTTCGTTATGCAAAACAATATCTTCCGCCCACTACCATTGAAACCATGTATAGAAGCCTGGTAGAGCCCTATTTCAGATACTGCTGCCCCGTTTGGGGCAATGCTGGCGTATCGATTATAGGAAAACTTCAAAAACTGCAAAATCGAGCGGCAAAATTAATCACTAACAGCCCATTCGATGCTTCGCCACTCCCAGTCATTCGTGCACTTGGATGGTCCACAGTAAGGGAAATAATTGATCTTGAATCTGCTAGGATTGTTTACAAATCCCTGAATGGTGATGCACCGTCCTACATGAGTGACATGTTTACCAAAGTCAACGTCTCTACAACACGGTCTCTTAGAAATTCGGATTGTGACCTAAGAGTCCCTTTTCTCCGAACGACCACAGGACAGAGATGCTTCTCTTACCAGGGTGCGAAACTTTGGAATGGTTTTCTAAAACGACTAAAAATGCGTCCACTTTAAAGAAGTTTATGAAAGCCATAAAATGATTATCAGAGACCTTCTTTTTCGTTTATTTTAAATGTATTTATATAAAATTTATTTTAGCGATTGTAATTAGATTATTGATTCGGTTTTTCACGTTACTTTGATTAAATATATTTTTTTTGTATATTTTAGTATGGCCCCCTGTAAAGCAGTCCTCGACTGAAGGGCTACCATGGGTAAAAAAGATAAAATAGAAATAAATAAAAAATAGAAATACCGACTTGATTTACCGACGATCGAGTACCACAAAAACAGAGAGTGGGGTTAGGAAAGTCAGAGGGGTTAGAAATAGTTGCATATACTAATTACTGGGGGCTTGGAACAATCGAGAAGGGGATGCTTGAACATTGAAAATATTCGGATTCTCAGTTGAAAACGTATCGTTATTATCTATTCAAAACAATTCACTATCAACTGCCTTTTCCTAAAAACGTAATAACAGGGAGATTGGCAGAAAAAATACAACGTATATACGCAGTGATAGGGCAACTAAGAGTTTCAGCTACTTCCTTCCACAATAAGATCCATCTAAACACTTGAGGTACGAAAACAAATGCAGCAACTATACCAACTATATCTTCCTACCATCGACCCTAAACACAGGGGGTGGGGGTGGCGAAGAATAGTCGGGAGGACTGGTAATAAAAGGATACTTACCATCATTCCAATTTACCATAAAGTTAACAAAATGGGGTTCCAATACAGGTGGGGGAGTTTGACAAGTTTTCAAAAACTAATAAATGGGGGGGGGGGCATTATTCCCTACTCCAGAAAACCCAAGAATGTCAGTTGAGGCTACTAAAACAATGAGCGATGAAAATGGAAAGTAAAACTATTAGATCAACGACGAGAACAACGCAAATATAAACTGAGACACCTGTCTGTTTATATTGAGACCAATACTCCAAAATACACTGGTATCTCGCTAAAGAATACGAGAGCCTGCTACACCTCATATTGATCATACCTTGCTAGAAATTTCATTTCCACATTCTTTTCCAAAGATTTATCATTGTATCTCATTGTGAAGTTGCTATGCTCATTTCTTTTTTCGTTAATTTAGTGCTTCTTATTAATTTTCGTTTTAACAGCTTCGAAATAGAATGAAATTGACGAGTAATATGAAAATGAAGACTGACAACGTGGCGCGCGAAGCGCGCCAGTGGCCGCCGCAGGCGGCCCGGGCGCCGAAGGCGCCCAGCCCTCCGCAGGAGCTAGGAACTCCGAACCCGCGCGCAGCGCGGGTTCGGATTCCTAGTTTATTGACTAAACAAGCTCAAAATGGGTGAACAAAAATAAAAGAACAGAGGAATGACACAACATAACTTACAGATTTCTGTCGAAAACAGCAAACTCGCTCTTTAGCATTTCAAGCTGCAGCAGGTAAGGATCAGTTGTCTGGTTAAAAGGATCACTATCTCCTGAAGTACCACTCACCTAAAATTGACAATGAATTAATGCAATGCAAAAATCATTGCAATGTAATTATCATTTTGAAGATTTTAAGGTACCTTACTTATACATCAGTATGAATGACACAAGGACTTAAATGTCATGTAACTGACTAATCATCATGCAATACAATGTGAATCGACGTACAAATCTTGCATAGACGTAGGAACTGGGGAGGCACTGGGGGTACATGTCCTTCTAAGATTTTGCAATAAACAAAGAGGTGCCCTTTTATTTTTACAAAATGCGCCGTTTTCTTACTGAAAAACTGCCCTCGAAGTGTCGTGCCCCCAAGTTTGAGATGCTTCCTACGTCCCTGGAATCTTGTCAGTGTTCCGCTAGAAATGGGTAGCTTTTGACTTGTAACGAAAAAAGTTATCCAGTTTTGTATTTGCAACGTTGGATTTTTATCTTTTAACTCTGAAAGTTGGTTGGCTGCAACTTTACCTTCATGTTTTATGTTATTAAACTTTCAAAGTGAATTGAATCTTGATTCCTTAGCGGTTCAACAGGCATTTGCTACCAAAAATCCTTAAAAGTTGGAATGAAAATCAACCGAAAATCCTTAATAATTGGCCTTCTCCCTCAATATCATCATCAATTTTATCATAAAAAAATGGCGTTCATTAGACATAACATTTTGCTTCACGTTCTAATCGACAAAAATTCAAATTCTGTGACACATATTTAAAGGACAAGTCCAGGGTTGATCAAATTATTGTTAAAAAGCAACCTTCGAGGTTCTTTTCGAGGTTCAAAACCCATCGTTATGGGCAGCACGGACCTGCAGCTCTATGTATGGAAGTTACCACCCCGGGAGAAATGTGATATTTTCTAAACCCATAAACGAAAAACATTGCTTCTTTGCTAATGGGGGCTGCTCTAAAATTCATGATATGTCTGGCTATTTCCTATAATTATATAGAATTAACAAATTGGCAGACCAATAATGACATACCTTTTTAGAAAGCTGTTTGTGAAGTCGTTTCTTTTTCTTGTGCAAAGGTTTTGATTCAATGATCATTTCTTCCAACTCATACGTCGGATCACAATTCAGGTGATCTCGCTGCAAAGTGACGTAGGATTATGTGTAAAAAGACTACAAGGTAGAATTGAGAATGGGGGAGATAATGTTGTCATCGAAGGGTGTATAACTCCTTCAAACATGGTATCAGATCCTAAAGAATAGAAGGCTTTCTTGAGGATTTTTGCAGTTTCTAGGATGAACAAAATGATTATTTTTTAAAGTTGACGAGATTACAGAGAGTGACATGTACCTCAGTTATGACGAGTCATCTCTCAGCCATATCTAGTGACTCGTATGACCTCATCAGTTTGACAATCCAAAGATGTAAGGTTCACCATCCAAAAAACGGAGGATAAGAACGCAGAAAATGATATGAAATTGCCAACATTCAACGTCACTCTTGCCCAGTTTACAGGAATCTTGTGCTGTTTCATTCACTGCAATCAGCCACTTGCAATTTTCAAAATAAGTTTGCTTGAAGTGGTCTCATAAACATTGCAATTCTTTTGTTAGGTTAAGTGACCATACTCTGTACCCACACAATAAGCTACTTTGAAGGACACAAGATTGCGTATAGCTGCTTGATGGAAGAATGAAGTATAAATACTACAGATCTCAATGCTTTACAATTTTTTCCATAAGAAATTTAAAAAGTTTCAAGAGCTAATAATAATAATAATAATAACTACTTACAGCAGGAATAAAAGTCATCAAGATCTCCTTCTTTGCAACTTCATCAAAATCAATATTTTCCATGGAGACGTGTTTCTTTAAATCTTCGATTTTACTTAATCTCTTATGGGGATCAGGTTGTAATAATTTCTTAATGAGTCGTACGATGTCATCTGTAATTGCAGTGGGTAATTCCAAAACCAGTTCAGAAATATATGTGTTGTATGCTTTATCAGGATCTGTTTCTGAATGAATGCTGAATGGACGCTGCAATGAATTCATCAAAATGTTTTCGCTTCCGTAAAGTGCGAATCAAAAATTGGATTTTCGCACGATACATCAAAGTTTATTGTTTCTGGTATATCGGTTGGTGGTTCTACCGGGTGTCCCAAAAAACGCAACGAATTTTAAAAATCCTGACACGAACTGTTTCAAATTAATAATTGAATTATTATTTTTCTCTAAGTCTGCAATAATTAGTTTAAATTCTAATATATTTTTCAGAATTTTTGGTGACTTGGTTGCAGAGTTAAAATCAACAAACTTTAAATTTGTCTTCAGGGCAAAACCAGAGCTGCAAACTATTATACTGCATTATTGCAAACTACTATACTGCAAAGTTGCAAGCATAGCATACATGAAACTTCACAGGGTTTCAGACAAGCACACAATTTGATCAAGAAACTGTGACAAAGGGATCCCTTGCTGGTTCATGAGTTATCTAGTTGTGAGGGAGCTTTCAGTGTTAATTTCCAATTAAAAGTATAGCTCTAATTGTTGAGGGCCTAGTCGTCTTAGAAAGAGTAACTGTGCCTTGACCGAAATCTTTATAAAAGTGTCTGTTAAATGTTTAATCAACTTGTGTGTTGCATGCTTGTCAGCAGTCTTCGGCAATTACTGGGACTGTCATGTTTTATAATATGACACTATAATTCAGTATTGCAGCAGCTCTGGTTTTGACGTAGGGGCAATTTTGAAGTTTGCCGATTTTTAACTTTAAAACCAAGTCCCTAAAAATAATGAAAAATATATCAAAATTCATTCTAATCATTGCAGATTTCAATAAAAATAATCGTTTGATAATGAGTATGAAACATTTGCCATTAGCATTTTTCAAATCTGTTGCGTTTTTTCTGGGACACCCGGTAATATACCACTTCAATTAACACCCTCGTTTTGGAAATTATTCAAAATTCTTTCATATGAAATTTTAGATGTAGAAATCGCATTTAGCATTCAAACTTTAGTCTAACAACAAGTTTTCGTGTTACTAACGGTCGTAATGTCAATTTCATGACAATGTAAAGTTTGAAAACCATAAGGGATTTTACCGTGAAAATGAATCGGGTTGTAAAGTTTCAGCGACTTTCCTTTCATGGCCAAATCCCTGATAAATCTTTAAACTTTATGTTGTTATAACATCAACGTCGCAATCGCCAGCAGTGTATAAAACACGTAAATAAGCTAAAGTTCGGGTGCTAAATCCGAATCTGGGCTCGAAATTTCCATATGAACAAAATGATGAAATTTTAACAAATTTCCAAAACCGGGCCGCTTAATTGAGGTTGTGTATCAGAAGGGCACTCTACCCATCGCCCCACAATAGCTTCAGCCCTGGTATAAACCCTTGCAGTAACTGAAATTCGTAAATTATTAGGGTACATAGAGTTCATAAATGCCGCATTTTTACCATAATCACATGCAATTTATGAGAACGCACAATATTTTCAGAGATTTTAGCTCAGGCGTAACTTCAATAGGCGGCTGGCGGAAGTGTGCCATTTCGACGTCTGAAATCACACCCTAAAATCTATAAACTTTAGCGAAAACGATACCCCTAAATATACAGGCAACTCAAATATATGCCCTAAACTTGTTACAACGATCCAAAATTCTAACCAAGTGTGTGAAATTTGATCAAAACCAATATCTTAAAGAGTTATCTTTTCAAAATGACACCCTAAAACTTATGTCTGTTTGTGATCTTAGAAAAAATGACACCCCAAAATATTTATTCTCTGCTTGAAGATAGGTACCTCGAAAATTTGACATCCCGTACCAGAATGTATGATAGTTACCCCCTCCCCCCCCCCTCCACAAGGATTTTAGAAATAAGGAGCAGAGAATGTATACCTTTCCTCGAATCATTTCACAAATACTGATACCCAAGCTCCACCAATCAACTTCAAATGAATATCCTTTTGTCTTTTTCAAAAATGCAGCAAATATTTCTGGAGCTGAAATCGAAATATGAACATGACAAACCCGACACTGAAAATGTCCCGGATGTTTCTAGGCCTTTTCAAGTAGCCACATCCTCTAATCAAAGTTTGTTAAAAGATCTTACATGAAAACCTATCCATGATAGACGAATAAAAATCTATCCATGATAGATGAGTAAACATCTGTTCATAACAGATGATAAATGAATAAAAATCTATGACATGGTGGTAATGACAAAGTCGTTCGTTGTTCTCTTTTAGAAGCACTTTGCTTGTACCTGAAGCTTGGTACTGCAGTTCATACTGAAGAATACGGTATTAGGAGAAAGCGGGCACAAAAACAGACACTAACAACCTGTTACCTAGCCCATTATCACCTTGAAAAGGGGTCCGGTGAACAGGCGAACCTAAGCCTACAAAGAAAAAGTAATTTTTGACCGATGGAAGGGGAGTGAGGGCTCCGCTGTATGAACCTGCGGAAGATATCTTTGTCCCCCATATATGCATTAGACTAAATGAGCATAAAATTGCCATGGAAATCCAGTTTCTCTTCATTCTCAATGCTCAAATGAAGCCAGTTTCGATGCAAACAACAACAACAATAATGAAGAAAAGTTGTACCCATGTAAGCTTTCGTTCCTGAAAACGAGGTAGCAAGACAATCTTCTTTTAAAACCGTTGCGATGTTAAAATCTGTGATGTGTATGTGACCTACAATGAAGAAAGAATTTTGTAAAAGCATTATATAACAGAACAGAGCAGATGTTCAAGCAAAAAAGGCGAAAAATAAGTTTTCATGAATGATTATTTTATAACCAAGGATTGCATGATTTTACAAACCTTTATCGTCAAGCAGTAAGTTGTCAGGTTTTATATCTCTAAAATTAGAAGAAAATATAACATGAAAACAATATTTGAATCATTCTAGACCCGCTCTGAAATGTAGAATAGCCTAGTCCATTACTTACTTTACTAAGGGATACGCACAAAAGATTAGTCAATCAATACGAAATTCTTATAGGAACAAATGTATTAATATGTAATCACACCCTGATGCCCACATAATTTCAAATCTAACACAATATTTGCTCAGAATCTGAAAAAACGCCTTTTATAACCTAAGTAAACACAAATATCATACATAGCTTTTAAACTGAAAGGAGTGACAACTGTTTGATGATACTTACAAACAAGAAAATTACTTTTTTTGACTTGTTTTACTTGGCGGACTCTTTGCCCAACACTTGACAACCTTCAGTACTTCGTGTCCGAAACGCGGTCAGAAACACGTCCTAAAAATTTCATGCAATCTTGGAAAACAATGAAAAAACAAGGAATTGCAAGTTTCATATTCATATTTCTAAAAGCCTAAATTAGATTTCGAAGCATTGTTTTCGCAATTATTTCAAAAAGTCTCTGGAGATGGGAGATATGAACTCAAAACGATGACGCTTTCTTACCTGTTGTCCTAGAGGTCATAGCTCAGCCCTGAAAGGGCCCTGAAAAGCATGCGATAGAGCCCTTAGCACGGCAATTTTGCCTTTGGGAACTCGGAGCCCATTAAAATATGCCTCGGATGCTCGAAGCCCAAAATGCCTTCGGGAGTGTCCTATCGGTAACAAGGAGTTAGTACTAAATATGGCTTTTTGAAGTGCATAAGCGTGTGGGAAGAAAAAATCTAGGGGGGGGCGGCCCGACACAAAGCCCATTGTTTGCCGGCATTTTTGCCCGACTAAGGGCAAAAATTTGCCCCGCGCCTCATACGCTTATGTTGAAGTGTGAGAGAATAAAGAACTTGAATTCACATCTCAATCTAAAACGTCACCCAGCGTCACTCCATCGTGTGGGACAGGCAGCAAAGTTTACAAAAAAATCGATGCATTTTGACAAAGAGCGGCTGGACCGCTGGACGAAGTTCTTGTAATACTGCCATGGACCTCTCCTAGCTATTCACTTTCCACACTATTCGCCAATATTCGCCTGGAAACAAAATCTCAGACATTCAGTGCGCACGATGCATTTTTTAGTTTAACCTTTGAGTTCGTGATGTCTTTCGAACATTTGGTTTCATCATAATGAGAAAACCAAATAAAAAGCCTTAAAAATGGGATCTAAATAAATCAAATTACGAGGAAATCCGAAAAGGCGTGGATTTAATATTATTAAGTGCAAATTAAATGCCAAAACGCGTTCTTAAAACTTTATTAAGCAAACAAAAAATAATAAAGTTTCCTTAATTTTGCTTCGTTAATTAATCGAAGGTGGGAAATTTGGCTCGAACTAAGCAATCAAAGACATACATTTGTTAGGCTAGCGTTTATTCCAGAATGAAAATCAAATGATCTAAACTGAAGTATGATATGGTTTAAATTGTTGCTAGCTTGGGCACCAGGACCCTGAAATGGTAAAAGGAAGATTGAGCTCCCAACATTACCGCTGTTATTTCGTTTTAAGATTAAAAGCTCCCCAAACAGCAGCGGCCCTTCCAACAGCCCTGCTGCCAGGGCATGGCAGGTCTTTTTAGATAGACAGTCCAAATGTTGAAATCTTCAGTTATGAGACCCCTTAGACCCTGAGGCAAAATGCCCCTCCTGCCCCCTCTCGGCGGCACTGTAGATAGGAAAGCTCAACCTTGCAACCTCCTTTGCTTAAACAGATTATGAGTAGTCACTGCACATCCACGAGAGTGTTTTGTGTACTATTCAACAAAATGCAAAATGACTTACCTATGAATAATCCGCTGACTTTGTAAGTAATCTAAGGCAATTGCTATTTCAGCGACAAACAATATTATTTGTTGTTCAGAAAATCTTTTTCCTTCGTTCAAATGAAATCTTATGTCTCCACCTAACATCAAATCTAGCACCATAAACATATCCTCCTCATCTTGAAATGCATACCATAAATTCACTAAGAAATTGTTTTCAAGTTTTTTCATTATTTGCAATTCTTTGAGGACATTCGTCAAGGCTCCTTGTGAGTAACATTTCTTTTTACTCATGTACTTCAATGCATACAGCTTTTTGTTGTCTTTCCGCTGCACAATGCATACCTGAATGGAGAGAAAATAAATGTGAAAACAGCCATGAATTGTCTCCTTATTCTGATACGGACACCAAGATGAAATGGTACTTAGATAAGATGAGAAGGACGTTTCAGTTGAACTTGAGAACCAGACTGACTACATTAAAATCGAAAACTTTCGGACGGAAAACTTTCGGCAAAAAGACTTCGGACAAAAAACTTTCGGACAAACACGACATGAAAAAACAAGCATTATACCAAAATGTAGATTAAAAATAATTGTGATTCCATCATGAATATCAATTTACAGTAGGTGCATGATGATCAACACATCAACAAAGAAATTTGAATGTAATTTTCGTTAGATTGAACAATGATAAAACCAGCTGTAAACCAAATTAAAGGGTGCTGCCATAGGTGAACTTTTTTCAAGAAACGCTTCAAGGGACCAAATTTTTAGATAAAAAAATTCAAGAAACCTAAATAATACTGGTAAAACATTGATTTATTAAAGCTCTATGTTATGTTTCTACTTTCAATGAAGTTTAAACTTTCGGACAAAAAATCTTTTGGACATCACCACATTTTGGACAAATAAACTTTCCGACAAAATTTTGTCCGAAAGTATTCGATTTTAATGTACGTAAGTCTCAATTTCCACATCAGAATTATCGTCTTATTACAAATAAACTGACAGGTATCCACCTTTCCAAATGATCCTCTGCCAATAGATCTCAGAATGTCAAAATGATCCAAACAAACTAAAAGGGAAAAAGACATTTTGTGGGAAATTTAGCCTTTGAGGTAGAGCATTTTGAGGTGAAAAGGACAATTGGAACAGGTTTTTAATCACATAAGAATTTTATCATTTTTATCGATTTGATTATGACTTCATTGAATATCCATCAAGGTTGCAACTTGCCACAGAAACGCTATCTTCAAGATTTCAACAGACTTTCTTTGGAGCAACTGAAAATGCCATGCTCTAACCAGGGACACAGATATACAGGTACCATAATTGCAACAAACATTTTGCGATTGTCCGTCCAGGCACTGCGCTTATGCAAAAGAACCTTTATAAAGAAATCCTGCCCCTGAGCAAGACTAATTTTCCAGGGAAGTTCAAAGAAATTTTAAATGCCTCTGAAGTTATCATGCTGCGAAGCCTTACATTTAGTTCTTGCCGATGGTAAATATATACATTGTTATTTTGCTTGGAATTCTTGTGGTCCCAGAAGAAAAAGTTCAGCTTGCAAAAAGCTTGCACAAGCTTGCAACAGGCTTGCACAAGCTTGAAAGGAGCATAATTTTTGCTCGAAGGAGCTTGAAATGAGTATGCTAACACAACTTTGGCCAGTTTGCATGTATGATTAGAGTTTGATCAAGCTTGACAATAATCACATGCTGTAGTCATTCTCAAACATACTGTTTTGCTTGGGAACCTTGTGGCTTCCCCCCAGAGGTGTGTGATCATTAGTGGGAGAATTCTTCCATTTCAGTTATTTTTAGGTGATTTTACAAAATATCAAATGCCATATCATTCAATCAAATAATCAATCAAATGATAATCAAATGAAACTGATCAAGATTCTATATTCCAGGACAGATTTTCTTATTCTGCTGTTCTGCCAACACTGACAGTCCAACCTCCAGAGGTTCTGGGTTTATTCTGGAGCTCTTTTGTACCAATGAAGATATTCTAAAGACAGTTGGAGCAAAGGGCCCCTACCACATCAGGCTGTGTCCCACCAAAAGTCTTTCCTTCAAGTCTTTCCAAAAGTCTTTCAAATTACAAATATTGAGTTAGATGTAAAAATAGAATTTCCAGCTATTTCTGTTTTCAAAGAAACTAAGCATGAAGACACAATATTCCTCAAGCATTTCACAAAGAGCCATGTGGACTGTCTGCTTTGTCAGGATATGTAACAGAGGTGACTAATGTAGCCTAATTTTCATAAGTCTGGGCTATAAATGGGACTGATGGCAATACCATGGAAAAGATCCCACAATAACTCTTTCTAGACATGATTGAAAGAAAAGGAAGGTTGGATTCCATGGAAAGCCACAAAGAATGTTGAGGAGCCTGATGCCTTTACCTTGCTAAGGGATTTTGTTTTCATAAAATTGAGCAAAATTCTACCCAAGAAGTCTATTCCCCATTGGGATCCATCATACATGTGGAGCTGCTCTTACTCATGAAACAAAAACTGCTGTTGGTTTTGGCGAATGATGAAAGGATTAGCTAGTGTACTTTTCTTAAATAAGGGAAAGCCGTTTAAGATCAAGTATCAGTATTTCATCATATTGGTAGGTCATCCAAAGTGTTGTGATCAGAAAGTGCAGTTTGAGGTGTTGATCACTTTTTGAGTTGCCTGTTACTTTGTTGGAGTTCTTGTAAGCTCTCTTGATTGAAATCATTATTGCACATTATGTGGTAAATTTGTTATAGAGCATTTATCAGCGGAGCTGTCAATAACAGAGATTTTCCAAAAGACACGGAAGTCATAACTTTGTAGCAAAGAAACGAGACGAGATGATTACCTTCACCTTCCAAAATTACTCCCCCATCTTCACTCTTCTTTTTCCTCGCTTCTCTTGCTTTACGAGAGAAAAACAATCCCATTTCATGTCGCTCGATTACTCCTTTACATTCCTTTGTCTGGAAACAGGTCTTTCGAGCTCTTGGTGCTGAGGGCGTGCAGCTTTCGCAGGCTTTCGTTTGTTTGCAGTTATTGCAGGCAGCGAGTAGAATTTATATCTCTGTCATCAAGTTACCTCAGAGGCAGAATGCTGGAAAGAAAGTAAGATGTGTTCCTTGACGATTAATTGATCTGATAGATAACTTTATTACTCGTTTCCATCGACCGATCGTTGATATTTTATTACCGCGATCAGACTGTTTTCACTACGTGCACTTCGCAGCCTTCGATCATTTGAATAAATGTAAACACGGAACAGACTTAGACTTTCCAAAGATCACCATCAATAAGAGGTCAGCCTCGTTTCTGATTTTTCAAAGTGGCGCGAAAATGAAATGACGAAGAAATGGCGGCGGGCTGCTAAAAATTTGCGCTTCTATTTTGGTGGACTGTTGGTTGGAAAATGGAGAAGAAAATATTAAAGGCATGCAAAGACCATAATAAGAAGGCCTTGAGACAATATCTGGATGGAATTGAACAAGAAAAGGTATGTACATGGCAACCAGTTTGCAAAGCCAAAGCGAGCCAAAGCAATGGCATTTTTGCGACGAGATCTCTTTTTGTGTGTTCCATGATGGTAAACTTGCATTCACTCGCAACTATGAAATTTTGTAAAGAAACTCGCTACTCGCAGCTACAGTTAAAGGTTTTAGGCCAAATCGTGCATGTTTTCCAACATGGTGTGTGTTGGGGTGTGTTGCAAAGGATAATTTTTTCTGTTCTCTAGACTACCCCTGAACTTGTACATTCATATTGCTGAGGTGCATTCCATGTAAACTAGTAAGCACAGCACATGCCAAAGAAGATTACACTGGAAACAAAGTAATTTTTGCCAGGAAAGCAGAAGACCTATTTAACTGAATTATTATGATATTCTACTTGTTTCTTTATTAGAAGATTTCTACTCTTTGGGCTTAACTAATATGAATACACCCTTTTAAGGAGAATTTGGTGTTTTTTGTTGACATTTTGGTCACTCAATTAAAATTTGTTTCTCCGGGTTATTAGTACATCTATGAATATTATACCATATCTTTTCATCTTCTCAGCTGCTGGAAATTGTCAGAAATTTCATTGAATCTGAAACCAAAGAGATCATGATCCTCCTGAGAGGCATATTTGAAGGTTTGTTTTGATGGAATATTTGCCATACAATAAAACGCAGTCACTATTGTTCACAAGATATGATTCAGATGTAGAGCCCTGGCCCAGTTGTACATAATTGCATGAAATGAATAATTTATTCCACGATGTTTAGGTTGTAAGTACCCTTATTCAGAGTATTTTTTAGAATTTCAAAACAATTTAGAATTTGGTTCTCTTTTTTTCTTTTATTTTTTTCATTTCAGATTTTTCAAAAATCCTAAAAAAATACCAAAATTCTAAATTTTTTTCCTCAAAATTCTAAAAAATACTCCCATCCAGGGTAGGTTGTAAGAAGAATGCATCATTAAAGGAGTGGCACTCATTGTGTCTTCATGTGAGTGCAACAATATTTAAATTCTAAGCAAAATATTATCATCATTTATCAAAATTTACAGTACATTTATTACTACAAATATCTTGAATGATATTCTGTTACAATATTTTACAAATTTTTCATGGTATGCTGAAGTTTTTTGAGTCGTTTTCAAGTCTGTTCACACTTTTATGAATTTCTATGTAGACAGAAGCCAAGCTGATTTCCAGAAGATCATTGCAGACCTGTATACACACATCTACACAATATTGAATGAAGCTGCTGTCCCTCAAAAGGTATCCATACTTGATCTGATGGTAATTAAAGAATGAAACTGCTAGCTAAACATTATTCTTCTCTTTTCTTGATCCTATCAAACATAGCTGATTGTAGCCACTAATCTCAAATCTTCGCTACAGGGGAGTTCCAACGCGCACCACCAAAACCCGAAGCCCAAGAACCACAGCAATAAATAAACGGGCTTTAGGCATATAATGATATGGTTTGCTGCAATAAATTAAGCACTAATTAACTTCAAATCAACAAAGTATGTGCATAAACGAAGCTTGAAAATGAAACGGTTAAGAAACTTACAAGAAATGTGTGCACTACGAATAATGAAATGGAAACGAAATACCGAATAACTGCTGCAACAAGGGTACTGATACTCACAAACTTTATATCCTCGTAGCTAAAAATTTCAGCATGTCCAAGGCATTTACCAAAAATCGCATCGCCAACGGTTAGCTGCCAAAGATTCTTCCCTTCTTTGGTCTTCTTCTTGTTTTGCCCTTTTTTCTCTCTGTTTCTTGAAGCCCCGAAAGCCATGATTGCTTCGCTTTTATAGCCACAAGTATGAAAAACAATTATTCCCAATACAGAAACAACACGGCGTGTCATTTTACTACTAAATAAAATAACAAACTAAGTGCGACGTAAACAACTTAAATATGAAAAACAACTGTTCCCAAGACAGAGACAGCATGACGTATCACTTTTCTACTGAATGAAAGTAACAAGGCTAAATACAATGTAAACAACTTGAAACGAGAAAAACAACGTGATTTAAATACGCTGGGGAAAACAGGTCCCGTGTCCCTTGAGTACGTATTTAAATGTCATAGTAATGTACTGTAAAACAAAACTGTTCAGTACCTCTGGAGTAATAAATTTGTGTGTTACACTGATTGATCCAGATGCAGACTCATTTGAACAAATCAGTCAATCTTGAAGTTTATATTATACTTTCTTGGTGGGCCGTTTTATTGGTTGATGCCTTTTTTAGGATTATATCAGCTTTGGAAGGCCTATTCCCCATGGATGAAAATGTGATTATTGAACTGAAGTTTTTGATAACTCTCTGCAATCTTCTTTCACAGTTTGCTGCTGATATTACTGGTCTGTTGCTAATTGAGGTAATACTTTGCCATGTTCAAGCCCTAGTTAGTTCTACCTTAGTATGATATTTCTTGTTCATTTTATCATGCATCACATAAGATCAGCATAAGATCAATAAGATCATTCAAGACATCAAACACAGAATTTGCTGAACTGACATAGCAGTTTCGGTCACTGTGTTAAAGTGTAGCTAAAGTTTGCAGTCCCTAACTTTAGATATTTTTTCAATTATAGGTTGATGTCCTTTCTGTGAAAAGTTTGGTCAGCCTTATTGAGTTCATGATAAATTCTGTTCGAAATGGGACAATCACAAATGAAAAGTAAGTTGCGTAAAGATTTCTTTCAGAAGTTACCAAAACAGATTTTCTGTTTTGTGCTATTGATCAATTGCTGCACATATTAGACTGGAATATCTCTGTTTTCCGATTCTCATTTCAATGCTTGAAGATTTATTTGATGCACTGCTGTCTTTGTCTGCCTTACCCAACGTACAACAAAGGGAATGATCATTTTGCAGGTCACTGGAATTATTTCCAAAGATCCTCGCTATTCTGTCAAATAAAAAATCTTTGCCAATTGGAGGTATGTTGTTTTTTCTTCAATGATGAAATTGATGATGCAAAGCTTAAGATATGTCATTTTTATGTCTTTTCAATCTTTGAGGTGGAGCAGCCTTCCTGCAAAGGCTGATTTTTAAAGAGGGTGATTTTGGCTCTTACAAAACATTTGATACAATCTATAAAACATATGTAGCAAAGAACACTTCACTCAAAATCTCTTGCTGTACATTTGAGTGATTCTTTCCCAGAATCAAAGTATATAGTGATAACATAGCAACCGGTAGGTAGGTAGGTGTTTATATTTTTAATGTGGCTAGCTGGCGAAAGTCTGAGAGACTTATTTCCAGCAGGGGCCACGGATGTTTTACCATCAGTCCGCCGCAGCTCCCCGCTACAGCTACCAGATTTCCCTCACATGGCTCTGGTCGACCTGGGCTAGAGTTACGGACAGCAACCAAACTGCCCAGTGTGGGATTTGAACCTACGGCCGTTCTAACCTTTGGTTTACGAGTCAGACGCTTTAACCACTTGGCCACGTGCTCTCTTAACTAAATTACCATTACCAATGTAAAAGATACAACATCACTGAGACGAGGACATCATTTACAACAGACATGTAACAGTAGGTCACTTGTCAAATTGAATCTCAATTCATTGAACTGAAGATGTGAAACTAAAGAATGTAGGTTTTCTTCATTTATTAAAAGGAAAGGTTTTGCCTGATACACAGCCTACTAAAAGAAAAAATTGACCTAAGACACTGTTTGCCAATAGTGGGCAGTGTATCAGGCTAAGATCTACTGGAAACTACTACCATTGATACAACATTTTGTGTTTGTTTGATTCATGAAGCTTACATAATCTTACTGATCAAAGAAAAGCCTTGTAGCTTGCATGACAGTATTTACAAATCACTAAATTATTCACATCATTTGTGAAGATTCTTATTATTTCTATAAGATTTGTAGGAACTCTCACAAATCACAGTAAATCAAAATTTAAAAGTAGATTCAAACGCTGCTCAGTTCTTTAACAAGAAGCGTTTGGAGTTTTCTGATGCTTATTTCAAATGCTGATTTTCAAATGCTGATTTTGATTAAAACTTATCAGTAACACCATGATATGTTGCTTTTGAAGTTTAACGACAATTTGAAATCACTAGGAACCAAGCTTGGTGAGTTTAGAGTAGAGAAAATGTGAAATATGTTTGGCTATGATTAACAGGTAGTTCAGTAGGTCAGGTGTTCCAAACAGCAGTGGCAACATTTTTCAACAGTGCTTCCCTAAATCTGTGCATTCCTGTCGGCGCCAACTGTTGTCATTCGGACTGATCTCTTTACACTTTCTACCCATCTACGTGTTTGGCTTCCCGTTGATTGTCTTCCACACATCACCATCATTTCATGCTCTAAGCCATCGTGTCTTGATATTTGTCCAAAGAATTGAAGTTTCTTCTTGATAACAAATAACAGAAGTCTCGTCCTATTCTATCCAAAACCCAGTCATTTGCTTTTCTCTCTGTTCATGAAATTCGCATGACCTTTCCATAGCTTGAAACTCTGAATTTTCTGTCCAAACTGCTCAAACTGTTTCAAGGTTCAACAACCACAACTGTGAATGTGTTAACCATGTGGCTTTGTGTCCATTCTTTGTTATGTGCAAACAGACAACTGGAGATAACACTTGCTAGGTATGAGAGGAATGTCCGTTGCCTAGGTCCCTTTTAAAATTGGAGAAATAGAAATATCAAAATTTGGAGTCTGCAACATTGTCTATGCTTAAGACGGATTGTCAAATGTGATCCTATGTTCACCGAATGACAAGCAAGGTAAACAGAATTTAAGCTAGAAATGACTTTCAGGTGATACGATAGTCGAATTTGGCGCCACAAAGGATCATGGTTAGCAGTGACTCTTTAATGATGTTTGTCAGGTTATTAGCACTGTTTTACATGCTTGTAAAAGGACACACAAAGTTCTTCTTTGAACAGATCATTGATAAAGACAACAGATCAAAGCAGTACCATAAAGTCTACTGTTCTTTTGAAAAAATTTTTAGAGGTTGATTTAGATAGTTGTCGTGGATACAGTTTTTCATGTTCGTTGTTTCAGATGGTGAGGGTGAAATGAAAGGGCCAGATTATAAAAGTCATGTATTGAATACACTATGTTCTTGCAGGTAAGCGCACTCTTTTTTACGTTTAACTAATCTGAAATCAAACAAAAAAATGTAAGTGCAAGTGTTGAAATAAATGGCAAACAAACAATTTGAAATCTTTGACAGGAAAAGGAGAGTATTCCCTTGATTACTGTCGCCAAGGCTGTCAGGATAGGCCGCGCTCTCCTCGGTTCGGTTCCTTTCTCAAAATTGCGAAAAGTTCCATTTACGTTGCAAAGGAATGAATAATTTTTCTTTTTCAGACAGATCCTAAAGCCTGTAGGTTTCCGTGTCCTTGTCATTAACTTAAAGTTACAAAGTCATAAAAGAGACAATTCAGTTACTTTACTTTTGATTATACTCATAGAAACTGTTTTAAACAAGTTGAAAGTGTCAGGATAAATTTAATTGTTTCAACAGCTTACTATGTCAACGATTTGTTCAATGGGATGTTAGATCTGATTTTAGCTTCTTTACCCGTTGAAGTTACATTTTTATCTTTGTTGTGACTTCGTAGGTATTTGATAACAATTTTCTATGAGACAAAGTTTACCAGATTGGATCAGTAGACAGTAGAAAGTAGTGCAGGACTGAAATGATTTGCCATACTAATCTTCTTCCAGGTGGAATCCTAAGATTGCTGTTCATTTGGCTACAATGATAAGGTAATGCACATGGCACATGTTGATCACATGTTGATCACATGATTTAGAACTTCGTTCAAAAAATTATTTACTATAATCATTGAGTCATGATTCGTGTCATTCATTTCTGTTTCATTTATTTCGTCGAAAATTCAAGCTATTAACAAATATACAACATATCTACGGTAGCTGTAAAACATCAAAACAATTTGAATTCTCTAGCGGTTTAATGATAAATTTGTAGCTTAGGAAATCTAGAAAGAACTCTAGCGAGCTTTCAGGCCAGGTGCGCGTACTTAAGCTATCAATGAATAAGTCTTTCCTTCGATCTATGAACCTGTCCATCTCCATTCATTTTACTTTCTTTCCAGGGACATCGAAATGACTCAAGAAGAGCTATTGTTCGTTGTAAAGAAAGTTATACGGTACAGGATTGTTCAATATCAATATGCAGCTCTTTTTCTATGCAAGCCCTGATTAGCAAGCAAGGAAATTTGAGAATACCTTACAATATCTGTTTTTCTTCCTCTCTATCAAGCCCCCCTCTTTAATAAGCCCCTCCCCCTCAGTCAATATTATGAATAAACATTCATCTCTATTAACCCCCCCCCCCCACTTATATCAAATTCCAGAATTTGTAAAGATTTCCATTTATTTAGCCAAGCAAGTTTGCACATTAACTTTGATATGGTTTGGGATAAAACTGTGCAAATTTGTATATTTGACACGTAAATTTGTATTTTAGATTCACAAACTATGGGGTGAAAGAACTGAAAAGCTATCATATATTCATCCGATTTTGTGAATGAACATCCTCTCTAATTAACCCCCTCTCTATCATGCCCCCCCCCCTTTGGAGTGCTCAAAATCAAATTTCTACTTCATCAGTCAATCAAATAATCTTTCTGTCATTTCATATACTTTGCATTGCTTCTCAGTATTGACATAGTCTTTTATGCCTATATTCTCTGTTCAAGGATGTTCACGGAAATCGATCTGCAAGATGTTCCAGCACTTTGTTATCAGTTGTTGTTGTTGTCATCCAAGGTAATGATACTCTCGTCTCCTTTGCACGCTTCTTGATGCTACCTTCTGCTCAACTTTTTGGAGTTAAAGAGTTTATTATCCTCTAGCATGCGCATGTAGATTTGTGTCTTAGTCTTACTCACCTGAAGTGATTTTGAAAGGATGCAGAGAAACCTTCTTAATCACATATCACACACACTTATCACGTTATTGGGAGTTGTAGGACTTTCTAGCATCGTTCAGTCGATGGACAATGGGACTGCCCTTCCAGGATTTAGTATATCCAAAATTAACAATGGACGATACATTGGTGGTGTAGCTTTTATCATCACAAGTCGTCGTAATTCTCCATTTTTTCCATCGCATAGATTCTTATTATCTATTCTGTAACAACTTACGATGAAAATAGACCTTTTAGGTATTTTCCGAAAGCGGCTGGACTGAGCAATATTTTGATATAGTTTATTCTGAAGGTTTGTTTGAGTGGCGTCGGATCTTCTTTCATAGTTCACTGCTCGATCTAGACCATTTCATAGAATACAATTCATATTTTCATGTTAGTAGGGCAACAAATCTCCGCTTCCTTTTGTCAAGAATCACTTCTTTTTTATTGCATTTCAGGGTCATAAAAGATCAATCCTGGATGGCATATGTTCATTTATGAACGAAAAAGACATTGCACCAGTGACAGAAGTTGATCCACTTCTTGGCGACACAAGTTCCACTTTGAGACAAGCAAAAGGAACAATAATCTTGCATATTACTTTTGCTATTAAACAGGATCAAGACCTCGGCAGAGCATTTTTGAAATATTTGAAGGTTTGGTTTTTTTGTTTGAAATTTTCTGGATTTTATATCTCCGAAAATGAATTTACTGAGTTTGAAAGTGAGTCTGTGTTGACAGTTTTATCGAAAAATTTTGAAATGTTTGTTTTCTTTCATATTGGACAAATTTGTAGAAGCTAGCTTTAAAAGACAATTGGTGATGAGCTGGATTCTCTTCATGGTAACAATACACTTACACATACATACACTGATACACTGATAAGTGTAAGGATAACTTAGAAATTCTGACTACGTTCACACGATCAGGGCCGCCGAGAGCAAGGGGACAAGAGGGGCATTTTGCCTTAGGGCCTCAGGGTCTTAAGGGCCTCATAATTGAAGATTTTTCACATTTTGACTGTAGGAAATGCTCTGAAATGCATTTTCAGCCAATCTAAAGGGTATGATCGAAAAGTTTTCTGCTCGCAACCTCATTTCGCAGTTTTGTCTGTGGGCCTCCAAACGCTGTCGGTGGCCCTGAACACGATGCCGGTACATTCTGAAAACTGAAAATTGTGACGGTAGCAAAATTTGAGCTAGTGTTTACATGATACCGGCACAATTTGAAAAGGATAGGAACTTTGAAAGTAGCAAACTCATTGCAGCAGTTTTCCCAAGAATTTAACGCCAAAGAAAGATACCTGCACTTCTGGAATCGATCAGCTTCAATTTTCATCGTTTTCAAGTGTTCAAACGATGCCGTTTTCAAAACGTGCCGATTTTAGTTCCGTTTTCAAAATATACCGTTTTCAAATTGTACCGGCAAAAATGTGCCGTTTTCATGTGAACGGAAGTCCTATTCGTCACATTTTTCACCGTTTTCAAAATGTACCGGCGTCGTGTGAAAGCAGCCTAAATCTGGTGTCACTTTTATCTTCCTTACTCGTTTCTCTTGTTGCAAGGTTGTGGTAGTTTGACTTCCTGAAACTGTACAGTTAATTATTGTATCTCAATGTATCTGTAAGTAAATGAGTCTATCCTATACATTTGTATTGTAGGGAAATCTAAGTGGAAAGGAATACGATAGCCTTACCCCCTTCAATGTTGCTGTTGCTTTAGCAATCTCAAGTATTAAACGATTAGAAGAAGGGGTACGTTTTTACGCAAGATTTTCTATTTTATTGATTTAGCTGCCAGAAATAGATAAAACAATCAAAATCTTTGCATTTTTTTTCATTCTTACTTTGGTATTGTTGTCTTATGAATGACTTTAAATATATATTTACAAGGCACTTTTCTAGACAGATCATATAATTTTGAAAACTTAAACGACAAATTTACACTTGTACAAACTTTTTCCAGGTGTTTGACTACCTGAAAGCCACCATTGTGAAAATATACAAAGAAGACGAACGAAGGAAAGATTCATTCTGGTTCAGAGGTATGTTAGAGTTGATCTCTTTCATTTGATGTAAATTTGATGTTGTTTACTTTACGTTGTTATCAAATTGATCGCATAAGAGTAGGTCGATTCTTCTATAGTGTGTTGTGCGTGACAAACTTTAACTTTGACCTCGTTTGTTGTTGTTTGAAATATCATCAAACTGCATTTCTGAATACTTATTGTTCTTGCAGAGTTGTTCCCAGAAGGCTGTCAAATCGATGATGTAATTTCATCTGTTTTGAAGTACAGGTAGATATCGATTTTAGAAATATTCTGCAGTCAAATTTTTAGGTACGAGTATAGTCAAATCCCATCAAATTTTGTTAATTTTTACGTCTGAAGTGTAGGGCTGATTTTCTGTCTCTGTCATCTTTTTAAAGACCATCATATTTCTTCTTATGACCTGATCTTAATAGCATCTATCTTCCACACATTTAAATTTTTGTGATTGCTGTCGTCGTAGAATATTGTAAAATCCGTTAGATTTCTTTAAAAACCAATTGCTAACCATGATCAGTTTTGTGCCGAATAAAAAGCAAGACAAAGGGAGTTCAGGCCAAAAAAGTCTTTGAGATAACATGAAAGTCGACTTTGGTGCCATGCAGGATCATGTTTAGCAATGGGTCTTCAAGTGGATATTTACTGTAGATATCTTTGACCACTCCATTTCATTTTTCAGCAAATATGGATGGGATGACGTTGTTCAAGGACTTGTCCAATTTGGCTTTATGCTCATGGATAGTTATGCTCCTCGACAAAATGGCAAGTAATTTATTGTTAAATTTTTATGTCTGATGTCGAGCATTTAGATCAAAAGAGAGAAAATCAAGCAAGCAACTTAGACAGTCCATTTCATCCATAGGCAATAGGGGGCTCCATTCATCGGTTTACTTCTGTAGTCTTTGAGATTTCTGGCTTTTTTGATCTTCATTGATAGGTACAAAGCATAGCGTTTTTTGGCATTTTACCTTTCCTTTTCCATATAACGAGAATTTATCTTCAACTTTACAGAATTATATGACATAGAATCACCTACGACAGCTTCCCAAAGAACATGCAGTTTAGGAGGGAGAATTCTGCGAAATATCTTCGAGGTGAAATGACCATTACTCTAACCTGTTTTTGGCTCTGCTGACTTTGAATGTATTGGCTCTTCTTTTTCTTGCTCTTTTAAACTGACTCAGTCCCTAGTGGCTGTCTTTACCTGAACTGAAAAAGTACTGCGAAACATGGAGGATAAGCACATCAGCTTAATAGTGGCGTTTTTTAGGAAACCTGCTTTAACAAAATAGCAATGTTCTCATTTAAAGACTTTGGAAGGCTTAAATCTTCGAAAGAAAGATTTAAAAGAGGAGAACATTGATGGAAACGAGGGTTTTGTTTGTTTTTAAAGAAGAAGCCTGAGGTTGGTATGATTAACGCTACGAAGGAAACTTATCGTCTTCTGACGCGAAATCTTACCTTTGTTTCATATTGTCAGCTTTTCAATGGCTGTCAGTTCCAAAAATGTGCTGACAATTTAGGTCATATCTTATCTCTATGTCGTCATTTTCTTGTAAATGAACACGATAAAGAGGCTAGCAACGATCAAGAGGCGAGAAAACAATAGAACAGGTTCGTTTTCGTTTGCATGATATGACATCATTTCGCTCAGATCGCTTAACTGAATACGTAATTTCACAAGGAGAAGTTGAAAATAGTGGGGAAAGTATGATACCCCATTCATAACAGTATTATCTTGTGTTTCATCATCAGTTGTATTTAGAATTGATTAACCGGTCTATTTATAGTGTATAATTGTTTAGGATATTCTTTCTTGTTCCTTATTCATAGCCATCAATCATTAATCGTTAAGCATAATTCATAGACAATATTTGATTTTTAAGGACCAAGACTTTTTGCGAGAAGAAATTATTACACATATTTTGAACACGATTGCTACAAGAGCTCAACAGAATGCATCTCATTACATTGGTAAGATCTGCCTTCTTAACTTTTTGGACAAACAAGTGTGAGTTTTTGCTTAGTAACATTTCAGCAATGAAAAGAAGTGTTATTATATGTTTTATTGTATTTTACCCCTCAACAACACATAGAGCTACGTAATATATACAGTTATTGAAGGAGTTTGTTTTCGCTCTGCAACTGTTTTGAAGTTGCTGCCAAAAGTTTTGGCGCTTGTTGATTGGCTGGCCTATGTTTTGAGATAAGCCAATCAGTGGCTCAGGTGTGAAGTTGTTAAATAATGTAACTGCTCTTATCTCTTATATCAATTTACCTTTTGGTAAACTTACCATCATTTTGAAAACTTACCATCATCTCTTATATCAATTTACCTTTTGGTAAACTTACCATCATTTTGGAAACTTACCATCATCTCTTATATCAATTTACCTTTTGGTAAACTTACCTTCATTTTGAAAAGAGTTTTCATTGAGCTTTATGTTCTGATGACAATAGTTCGATTCATCATGGATTCATAGACTTCTTACTTATTTTACAGATTTGCTCGCCAGTCTTGCAGCTTCCATACCTCAAGTGATGCTCGACTGTCTGCCTAGGGTATCGTCTATTTGACATTCAACCTCTTCTCAGTACGATTTTTTCTTAAGTGTTCATCGTAAACAAAGTTTTTAAGAGCTCTTTTCAGTATAAGCTGCCTTCTCTTGCATTATCAATATACACACGGGAGAAGGTTCAACGACGAGAAGTTTACTTGATGAATTTCAATATTTCATCACTGTCAGACTTCTTAAATCGTAGAGAAAATTTATTGACGTGCTTTGGGAAAATAACTCCGAAATTTAAGCTGTATTTATCTTGCAATTATTCAATAGTATTTTGCATCAGTTTGTTTTCATTTTCTATCTCTTAGCAAATCTCTCCATGCCAAAGTAGATCGCGTTGAATTAAAGTCTTTTTGTCACTGTGTAGCGATAATTTTATTTTTGTTTTGACAGATAAAAGAAGTGTTTGATTACATTTCATTGTTGACTCCATCAGTAGCTGAGGGGATTCTCCACGCAGTTCTGGTGAGTAAATAGTTTGTGAACTCCAGCAGAATGCATGGCTATTTCCTTTTATCAGCGCCTTGCCAGTCATTATTTCGTGAACGCATTTTCTTTTTTGCAGCCATTGATGAAAATTAGTCTAACAATGAAGGATTCTTTGGTATTGGTTCTACGAAAGTCAATGTTCGCACGGTAAGGGTATTTTTAACTAGCAATACCTTTTTATAAGATGCAGTCCTCAGTTAAGCTATAATTGTTTATGTTTGGTTGACAGGGCTCCTTGAAAATAGTTTATGCTTGCGATCGCAGAACCGAGTACAAAATTTGCCTGCATGTAATAGTCGGATGTAGTATGTAGTAGGATACCGACAAATTGCATGTCTGCTTTTCAATTAGTCACTGGTTATGCTGAGTACTATAAACACTAACGGATGCCTGTCAGAGTTAAATCTCTTCTCTTTCAGGCAAGCAGAGTCAAGAAAAATAGCAGTGACTGGTTTTCTTTTGATTTTAAAACACTTTAAGGTACAGTAGAAGTTTCCATTTCCTGTCATGTATTTCTTTGTCGAGTATGATTTAACTGTGTATCAACTTCCACCGTACTGTCTGTCCGCAACTGTGTGATTGGCTTTAAAGCGTTCCGGCAAATACATGTTATCGGGAAGGGTATCGATGTTCACTATTTGCTATAAAAACGGTATTTATGAGCGATTTGTCGTGGTTGGTTGTGGATAGATGGCTCCTTTTGGTACAACTAGTGCAGATTATTTATTGCATCTTATTTCGATTTTATATTCCTTTTTGTTGTGTCCCCAATTCGCCTGTAAGTTAAATATTTGACACATTAATAAAGTTTTTGATTTGATTTGATTTGATTGATTCATTATTTTGACTTTGGTATAAAAGATAAATAAACATGCCATTTTCCAAAAGTTGATTTCACGTCGGGTATGCATTTTCT
This sequence comes from Aurelia sp. 4 Dawson et al 2005, assembly GCA_964019985.1. Classification (NCBI taxonomy): domain Eukaryota; kingdom Metazoa; phylum Cnidaria; class Scyphozoa; order Semaeostomeae; family Ulmaridae; genus Aurelia; species Aurelia sp. 4 Dawson et al 2005. Next base: position 702,092 of record OZ026503.1, on the reverse strand, counting down.
AAACATAGGTATAAAGGCCGTCCTCCACTTGTGGTAGTTTCGGTCGGGACCAGCGCACTCGCCTTGTGTGCATTCTCCGTTGCTAGAGAGCATGCGCACTAGGCAAGCGCGAAGATCACCGACCAAAACTACTGCAGTGGAGGTCGGCATTGAGGAATGGGTATGCTTTGAAACTTGGTTGTCACGTTCCTCATGAAATCTGGTAAAATACCTAGACATATCATCCCTTTTGATTTACCCTCTTGATTGAAATGTTTTTCCTTTACTCTACGTTTTTACCTTTTTGTTACCCTTTGTCACTCCCCTATTTAATGGCTGTTTACGTCCTATTTTACACGCTAATGATGCACTTTAAAATTGGTCCGAAACGTACGTACTAATTGAATTATGGCTTAACCACTTGGATTCGTTTAATTGATTTGTCTTAATCATTACCTTGTATTGTCATCTTTGCAAATGAACAAGTGAAAAATTATGATATGCCGAAAACGGCTGAAAATATTACACGAACATGATTTTTTTTGTCGTCGCTCTTGCCCTCCGATTTATCGTCAGACTACGATTTTCACTTGATGTTCGCATATCCTCCCTCTGGTAATTAATTCTCTTCTTAACAGTGTCTGCACCTTTCTTAATTATCATCTTTAAAATGTTTTATTAGTGATAGTTTCTTGTTTCTCCTTCAGATTCCTGTGGAAGATGGCACAATGCCATTTTGTAGTCAATTTGCATCAACTCAGTTGTATTCTTGTAGTCAAGTTGAAATCCCCAGTGGCTCAAGAATCAACTCTTCAGCCAATGAATCACTCTGCCTTGAAATTCTAGGTGAATATGTGCTTTCTGATCAATTTTATATCTTCTTTGCAACCGACATTTGTGATGAAAATTAGAAATTAATTGCAAACCTCGATAAAGATTCGTGTGACTTTTCGGACGATTTTCTCATGTGACATGCAATTCTTAGTCAAGTGACAGATTTATTCGGTAAACCGTTTTTTCACATTTCGAGCTTACGAAAGTCTTGAGTGATTTGATTTGGAGGATTCTTAACATGGAGCTGCTCCTAAGCTACCCTTTTTCAAATATTTTTGCTGCTATATTTTACAGGAAATCTGCGAAGGTGTCTGACACACCAAGATGATGTTCGACTGCATTTGTATGAGGTACAACTAATCAAATTATATAGTCTTCCCCTTAATATTTTTATGAAAAATTCTTCTTTTGTGAAACTATATGTTATCGTCTCTTCCAACATACAATTTCTCGAATTTTGAAGATCAAGTAAAAGTTTGATTCTGGTTACAATTGCACTTAGGGACGAAGTAGACAAATTATATTGACTCTCCAAAAATTTCTATCTATAACTTTTGCTTCTTTTCAGGGACTGTTTGAAGTTGTCTCCAAGAATCCGAGATTGACTTATCCAACTTTGGAATTGCTCAACACTCAGGTTAGTTAACTTCATCATAAGTTTAAGAGTATATTTCAATTAACCTTTTTGCTCAAATATTCTTGTAATATGTTGAACGAAAATATCTTGAATTGCTTAGAAGGAAAATCCTTGATATCGTTGTTATATGTCATTCTGATGAATGTTTGAAATTTTGCTGTGATCGTAAAATTCAAAGAATATGCGGTAGAAAACTTTTCATTCGTAGCAGCTCAGACTTTAATGTATTTGATTTTGCACTGCTTTTTCTTCGATTCATTTTGTGGAAGTTTCATCTATGTCTTTCATTAAATGATACTGTATAATGATGTTTTATGTCAGTTCAAGAAATATTACGAACCAAACGAAGATATTCCAGCACCTATCAAATTGGAATCGTGTGTTTCACATTCTGGTGGGCAGATTACACTTGCCGAACCCCTGGTAAGAATTATACTGCTCTTTTTTCGTTTATACAGGAGAGGCCTTGCACACAGTTCCAATTTTCAAAACATTTTTTGTGATGAGGTGTAGTTTATATGCGCCTTTGCTTAGTGAACGAATTTGCTAATAAGTCTTGATAAAATTCTGCGATTATTCCATTCCTCAGGGCCATCTATTGAATAGCCTTCAGCTTTGTGCAAAGAAGTCAGGAGGTCGATTGGAAAGAGACGATGATGAAGATGGTAAAATTTTACGATGATATTGTAAATAAAGATTTAAATACGAAATATAGCGTAGATGTTCAAGAAAACATTAAATGGTAAGATTTTGTTGCTATGAAGTCTTGAATTACTTCTAAAATCAATATGATTTTGCTGCTAGCTTTGACGCACTATTTCTATTTGGTTTATTTCTCGTTTCGTTTACTTTTCAGAACCTTTGTCTCATATATTGGATGAAATCGAGGAAATACTCATCTCTTTGACAAGAAGGATGGTGAAAGCGGAATTAGAAGATTTCGAATTGGTAAGATTCATATTTCTATTTTCGTCATTTTTTTTTGTTTGTCATCATACTGCAAGTGTCTGTTTCATCCAACATTTCTTGCACGTGTCATCTCTTGATTGGCCTTTTTTGCCGCCATCTTTATGGTCCATGAAAAGATAATGGTGACAACAAAGGTAGACCAAGAGACGGCACATCTAAGGCTTTGTGGACGAAGACAGGCCCTTTAACTTTTGAATCTGTTTAAATTCAGAAGCTCGGATGATAAAAACTATCTTTATGATTTATTGTGACTGTTCATTGGTCAATAAATTGAAACCAACTATGACCAGTAATTATTCCAATCAAGTCAAGAAGGATTCACTGATGGAATATCAAAATTTGCCTTCTTAGATTTGAATTTGAAGAGTGGAGGATGAATTAACACTAATTTTGAGCTCAGTGTTTCATCATTTCGTTGCCTTCCTCCTTATACCAACTTCCACCGTCAGATAGGAGCAGTATGTGACATTGAAGTCAGTTTCTCGCAAGTCCTCTTCCATATTGAGTAACGCAGATCAATGATTGAGTATATCGTTGCTAGCACATGAGGGCAAGCGTTGCTGATTTAAGTGCCGGTGAAAAGGAACAAGTATTTTGCACCTGTGAACATGAACAACTCTGAGTAGATACAGGCCATGCTAGGCTATAATGTTCTTTCACTGACTCAACAAGTAATGAGGTAATACCGTTGTATGTTTGTTTGTTTTCAATTTATTTTGAGTGGGCTTGTCAGGATTTCTAGCTACTGAAAACTAATTTAGGCCCAATGGGCATGCCGCATCCAGGCATGGGACCCCTAGTTTAACGTCCCTTCCGAAGGACGACGAGGTGAGTTGCGAGGTCAGGCCTCAGAGGTCACCCATCCGAAATCTGACCTCACTCGACCAAGCTTAACTTCAGTCACCTGACGAAGACTGTATAAGCCACTCGGCCACTCACCCCGCAAACCGTTACAATTGCAATGCTAAATTCTATGTTATTTTGCAGGACAAATCAGCGGACTTCAGTCTTACGTCAAGTGTTGGAATTAAGAATAATATTTATGCAAAGCAAGTATCAGAGATCTACGAGGTAATATTATTGTAATACTTGAATGCAGTGACAGAGCAGGAAATGACGTCAGCGAGCCATCTGAGATTCGGAAGTTTTTGATTGCATAAGCTCTTTGAAATGATAAATCAAGAGTTTAAGTCCCAACGAACAAAATATTAAGTACTGCTTAGTCGTAGTATCTGTTGCAGGGAGCTAGGGGGGCTCAAAGTTACAAGTTTTCCTCCTGCCTGCGCAGTTTCTGCTCTGTCGGATAAAGGCTAATGTCCTTCTTGGCCCTTCTTTGCAATTGGAACAGTCCATTAGATAGTAATGCTGGATTCAAAATGGAAGAATGTATCAGACCATACTTATTTTGATGATCATCAAATTAAAGATGCATATGAGCCCTTCGAATGGAACAACTGTTGGAATTTTTACAGCAAACTTTTGTTTATTTTCATGGATAATTTTCTGTTGAAATATCGATATATTGATCCTAATGTTGTAACATTACCTGTTAAAACTGTGGAAAATTATTTTCAACCAAGGTACTCATCGAATACAACTGGATGACTGGAAATTTCAGGTAATTTGATTTTTCTTTAATCGCCATTTGTTCTCTTTCTAATGAAAGGGAAGTCTTTTAAATCTGAAACCATGGTCTTTGTTTGATTTAAAATCTAATGATAAGTAAAAAAGCACAATTGTTTTGTAGTGAAGAAGCTGCGAATAACATCATAAAGTTATATGGTAAGAAACTGAAGGTGAAAGAAATATTATCTGACAAAGCTGCTACAACTGCAGGTAAGTAAAAATTTAGATGATGTCAAGCTACTTTCCGTTGTGTTTGTTCTCGTAACAGCAATTTGTACTCCTTCTTTACAGGGAACAGTCATTTTAAGCCCATTTCTTTTCCAGGTAAAAAGAGCAAAGCATCAACGACCAAGCAAGGACCTAGTCTCCTGTCTTTAAAATGCCTCGCTCATTTTCTACAAGCTGTATTTTGGTGAGTTTTAAATTCAGAATAATCTTTCAACTTTGGAAAAGTGTTAATTTACTCTGCCTTGGTATAGATTCCATTAAAACATCAAAACAAGATTATTTAGGTCCTTTTGATGGTTTTTCTAATGTGAGTAAGGAGGATGTTATTACAAAAAGAGTCGCTTAAGACTGGTTCCATTAAACAGGCATAATTACTGAGAAACCCAATACAAAGCAAGCATGTGTAAACTACAATGCTACCCATCCACTAAGAAACTCATTTTTGTAAAACCAGGCTGCGTGTTTTCTTATAAATGGACACAAATTATAAAACACGCTGAATAATTTCTTATAATTACAGCTAGAAACTCACCAAGTGTGCATGTATGTTTGAAGAGGAACTATGAAATTTGCTTGTATGTGGTTTTTATTAACTCAAATGTTTGACAATGATTATTCAAATTCAACAAAGTTTTAATTTAATGATGCTCTTCTGTGTGAAAATGCAAACATAATAAATTGATATTACAAATTGTTTGAAATATTCCTTAAGAAACATAATCTAAATTTTTCATGCTGATTAGTTTCTAATATCAGGGTAGATGTGGTGCCATCTAGCAGGCTGCAGTTTTTATAACTTAATTTTTCAGTGGTGTGGTAACACTGCATTCCATTTATTATTTTCAGTGACACTGATGCAGAGCATGAAAAAGGAATCCAACCTCTGAGAGAAACACTTGATTTCTCACGATTTCTAGTCTCTTCAATTCTACAGAAACTTACACAGGTATGCGAATATAGAAATAATTAGTTCAAGTAATTCGTTCTTTTCATTTGCGTTTGAAAGCAATTGCACCTTCTTTATAGCAGGAAGGGTTGCAGCTGTTTGTCTTTCTCTTTAAAACTCTTGTCTCTCGCAGATTCATGAGACAAAAAAATGTGATGGACCTGGTGGTAAAAATCCCGAACATATCATTAAACAGTGTTGTTCACTTGGAAGGTAGGTTCTTATATGCATTGTTATATCGTTATCCACTTATTTTCTAAGTCTCTCACCGTTCGAGGAAATTTCATCGTGTAAACATGCGTATACGAGATTATAAGTGGCCTTCTTTGTTTTTTGCTTAGACAAGATTGCTGTCTAAGTCGCCATATCTTCGTTAGAACTCATGAGCTATTTTACTTTTTGTAGAACATTCCTGTTTGCTGTTAATGGAGATACATGCTTACCAGAGCATCTTATCAAGAAAGACAAGGTCTATATTTTTGTAATATTTTCTACTTTATTCAATAGTGTTCAATGCAACTACCTTGTGTCCCAGAAAAAACGCAACAGATTTGATCAGGGATAGCGACAAGAATTTAGATCGAATCAACCCAAAATAGTTTTTTAAGGCAATCATCGATAGTCAACTTGAAGATAAATACCTTGTTTGTTGATATTGGTAAATTAAGGGTGGGAATATTGATATTGAAAGTCCAGTTTTGCCTCCACTTCCAAACCAGAGCTTTCGGATTTTGATCTAACTGTAAACGCGCTGTTTAGGGGATTTAGGGGAATCTCCTCAGCCATAAGCATAACGTAGTAGTTATGAGCAAGAACCCATACTTTGAGCGAGCAAACATGTCGAGAGATGAAAATGGACAAACATGTTATTGCATATACACACAAAGGTATATGTCTCGTCAATCATAGTGCATCCGCAAAGCCCAAGCACATGTATGTGAGCATTTTCAAGGATCTTATTCATGGATACTTTTCCCGTGGGTATATTTGGTTGTTTTTCGCTATAATGCTGAGACAGATAAAAGACAGAATGGATTTCATTCAAACAATGAGAGTTGTAGAATTAACTTATTTTTCGCGCTGACTCATGCGAACTAGTTCATCTGTTTAACAGATGCAATTCTAAATAAAGAAAGATTTCTCTTGAGGGCAAAATTAATGTGTTTGCTTGTGAAATTAAAGTTTGGATTTCTATTCAAATATCTGCCTCAGCGCGAGGCTTTATTCTCGTATTTCGCTGTAATTCCGGAGATTCCCTAAACGGCGCGTTTGCAATTTAGGCCAAAGACCACAAGCTCTGGTTTGGAAGTAGAGGCAAAATTTTACTTTCAAGATTAATATTCCTTCTGGCAATGCACCAATATCAACCAACAAGGTATTCATCTTCAAGTTAACTATCGAAGATTATTATAAAAGTGATTCTGAATTAATTGGATTTAACTTCTTGCTGCTAGCCAAGATCAAATCTGTTGCATTTTTTCTGGGACACTCGGTACAGCAAATATTTTATAGCGGAGTAGCTCATTTCCAAATAGATCTGTGGATAATTAAAGTAACCAAAATGTGAGACTTTTCATTTTAACAAAACTGACAGCCAAACAAAACAAGGCCAATAAAATTGGGGCAAGCTGATGATATTGGTTTGCAAAATGTTCACCTCAACACATAACTTAAACTGGCGCATTCTAGCGACCGTCAAAATGGGATGGTGCCATGGTACACAGAGAACTTACATTTTAATTTCTTTTTCTTAGATTGTTTAAAAAAAGAACCAAGTAACGTCATGTCTATTTCTGCAATGGACGGCACAGAATATTTCATTTTGCTGTTTGTTTATTTCAGTGTTAACATTGATATAAGAATAGATTGATTCAGTCTTTATCAGCAAAGTTTTTTACATATGATCTTATTTTTGCAGTCTCGCAAACTGACCAGTGTTTGTGTTGAAGGACTTCAGTTGATTGTTTCAGTCATGTGTACGCATTTCAGTGGCCAGCTGGCGAGATTTCTCAACTCCTTAGGTAAGTGATCGATTAACATTCTGAGTTCTTTATGTTTATATTGAATGGAATTCATAAAAAGTGTGGAAAGGACAGAGGATTGGCATAGCTGGTCGCCGATGTCGTTTGATAAGGCTGGAGAAAAGGAAGACGAGAAAGATATTTAATGAGATTCAAGTTACCTACTTAGACAGTCACGTGAATTCTTTAATGCCACTCATAGCTGGTTTGCAAATGTACGTCAAAATCGACTGTAAGTCTTTCTGGTCAATGATCCTTTTCCATTTTGGTAAAAGTGCTCATTCTTTTGAGGTAATTTCATGACTGAAACCTGTTGAAGCTAATTCACTTCTAATTCATTTCTTACGAAAGAAAGAAGAAGTTGCAAAGTTATCATCAAGTGATAAATCACAAGATTGCATAACCATAAACTAGGATATACTCAATGCTTCACTCATTCATTTCAGTATTTTACATTTTCAAGTTAACATATTTTTCTCCAGAATTCTCAGCAAATCTTCTCACACAAGCAAGTGCCAATGATCCTTCAGATGCTATTCACAGGCACATGAGAAGGTTCCAGGTATTTTTGCATACTCTTATTTCCAAATCATTTGCTTTGATTTTTTGTGCGCATCTCCTTGCAGTAAAATGCCTTTAAGGTCATGGTATTATTTATTGTCATCTAAGGGCAAGATTTTCTTTCTGTATCACTTCATCCTAAGTCAAAAGAGAAATATTTCTCTTCCCATGCAAATTTATATGTGGTTGCAGCCACGAAAAACTTGGATTATATTTCTTTTCCAACTAAATCCAACACATCACGAAGGACGTAATTTCCATCATCTGCACAATTAGTTCTGAAAATTTTTTAACTCGAATGTACATTTTGTTTCATAGAGGATGTCTCTCAATATATTTGTATCACCTGATGACGACATTGGAATGAAGGAGGGTCATTCTTTGATCAATGTTATGGCAAATCTTGTTAATCACCTCGATCATACCAAGGTGATTATGATTGTTTCAACCCCTATCACACTACTTTCATTGTCAAGGCACACGATAGTTTTGCCATATTGGTAATGAGCAAAAACCACGAAGTCGTATTCCACTGCATTTTCGTTTAATCTTGCTGTGTCGTTGGCTGAGAAAGGGCAGAAAGGACGTTCAGTAATATAGTTTGCGCGAATTCATATACGTAGCATGATTCCTTGTGTGGTGCCTTGACTTTCATGTAAACATTTCATGTTATACCCAGACCGGTTTTTTTCTCCTAGGTTGCTCAATCATACACATGGCTGCAACAAGTTTGCGCCGAACATAACATAGGTATGATCTAGGTTTTCTAATTGTCTCCTCTTCGACTCCTCGATAGACTCTGCTCCAACACAACACTCTTTGCAACAAATCTGATTTGTGAATCCACCCAGCTCTGAACTGTTTGTGCAATGAATCAATCAACATGTCACTGGGAGCATGAGAATAATAGATGAGAATTAGAATTTATATCATGTAAGACTCTCTCGTCTGATTCTAAATAACTGAAATCAAACCTCATTTCTTGATTTTTGATTAAAATTCTTTAAACAGATGATATATCGGTGGTAAAGTCTCTTCTATTATTACTTCTCACATTGCATCGCAAATCAAAGGCAAGCACCAACCTGGTAAGAACAATACCTTTGTTGTTATCACCGAGACACTTATGATCTTATTTTGCTTCCACATTTATTTACCATAAAAGTTCTATTATCCGCACTCTGTAAAGCCCCCCTCCCAATTGAGCCCCTCCCCTCTGAGTCAGAATTATAAGTAAGGCCCCTCTCTATTAAGCCTCCCTACCTATATCAAGTTCCAGAATTTACCAAATTTTTCCCCACATATTTAGCTAAACAAGCCTGAATGATAATTGTGAAATGGTGTAGCCGGAAAACTGTGCCGAATTTATGTATCTGACGTGTGAAATTGTATGTTGATTCCTCAAAATATGGGATGAAACAACTGAAAAGCTACCAAATATATCGTTTCATTTGATTCTGTAAACAAACTCTCCTTCTCTAATAAGCCCCCCCCCCGCAGGGCTTAATAGAGCTTTTACAGTGTTTCCATTGTATCATTTTACTGAAACTGCATAAACTTCAAGACTTTTTCCCTCCCACTTTAGGCAAAGGCGAATACCTCAAAGCGTAGGAAGTTATCAGATAAATCGAGAAAATTAAGAACGTTCCACTGCCGCGACTCGAACTGCGGGTCTCCTAGCACTTCTCCTTAACTTGCATAGCTTTATAAAGAAACATTTCAGATTAATTAGTGAAGTTAGAATTAGGAAGGCCAATGGCTATGTCGAAGGTCTCATTACCGTTTAGCACACTTTGAAGTAAAATGGAAAATTGCTTTATTTTATTTCAGGTGCGAGAAATTTCACAAGATATTCATAGCCAGCTTGGTGATATTGATGAGGTAACACATACAAGACTTGTCTCACTTTGTATTATGTTTGCTTGAATTATTTTCTTCGGCATTTTTCAACGAAATTTTCTTCGGCATTTTTCAAGGAAATTTGATGAATAATTTTTTGATGAATAATCGTTAGTGTTTTTTCCAGGAAGTAGAAGTTGAGAATCGTTCACACTATGCAGTTATCAACCCAAGAACGGTTGCCCCGACTGTCTTCGTGAGTTATTTTTGATCTTTGATCTACGAATAGGTTCTATAATCGCGCTTGTTCCAAAATAAGTTCTCAAGAGCATAATTTTCAAGAGATTTGAATTTCGTCACAATGTGACATAATTTGAGCATTGGCTGGTAACAATTCATTGATAACTAATGAGGCAGTACACTGACTTCAATGGCTTGCCTCTCGGCAAACACTCTTTATTCAAAAAGGGTTTCGTTCACATCTCATGCAATAGACGATTACGCTAAAGATGGCGATGAAAAACAAAACTTTTTACCAAGATGCATTGCGTTCGAGTTACGAACCCTTAACTATTCTATAGGAATTCAATCAAAGAGCACAGTGCATCTTGGTAAAAAGTTCCTCGCCGCCATCTTTAGCGTAATCGTCCATTGCTATGGAGCTTCCTTTAACGGACACTTCTATACAACGGAAACCTGCGAATAACGGACAAATATGTTTATCCCCAAATACAATATGACAAAAGATGACACCTCCATACAGCGGACACCACTCTACAACTGACAATAAAATTGACCCCATAGGTGCTCGTTAGATGGACATTCCACTGTAGTACGAATGCAAACTAACTGGAATTTTAGAAAATTTGACGTCATTCTAGCCACTTTTCGTTGGACAAACTGCTTCTTAAATTTGTGATTTGCTTATTCATTTGCAAGTAATTTCTGATTGTTGATCTTCTCGCGAAAGAATTCTGAATATGCAATCGCACAAATAGTACATTGGTCATAAAGTTTGTTGCTATTAATTTTCATTGAGAAATATTGTATAGGAAATCGTGATCTTAAAAACATACATCATTTCAGCTCATACTTCTTGGGCACATTGATAAATTGCTTGAAGAATTTGAATGGATTTTGAATAAATTAAAGAATGAAATTCCAGGACAACAAAATCTTGATTCTGATAAAGGTAAATGTTAATCCTTCCTCTGTTATTCTTGAATGATTTTGGATTTTTTCCTGAAGATTCTCCTTTTGTGAAGACTTTGAATCTTAGGAGAAATTGGGAAGTTTTTGCTAATCCAATAATGACATATTGTTTATCATCACGTGAATTTGATTTGTTACCTTGTAAAAGCATAATACAGCTTGTTTGCTCCTGTCTGAAAATCAACGTTGAGTCTTCAGTTCATCCAGCCTCAGATTCATCTTTTGTCATGTTGGGACGAAGAGGCCCAGGGAATGAGGTTACAGTTCATTTTCCTGATTCATCAATGATTTTAAATAGTTTCCTGCTGTAATTGTTATCTTGTTACTTTCTTGTATTCGAGCGAGTTTTGAAGTCCTTCTCATCATCATTTTTATGATCACTTTATTATATTGTCTATGTATTTGACATGATTTACTAATTGGGGGCAGTATTTATTCTACAGTTAAAATGAAATTTCTACGCAAAAGGAATAACCTGCACTACTAGAAAAATTTTCTACAAAAAGGAACGTTTAAAAAAGAGTAGGATATTGTTGTAGCAGAGTAACAACCCAAGCGACACGACGAGCTATTACACTATCCCTAAAACCCTGCACCAAGCCAAACTCCATACCCCAAAAACCTGTACCAATATGCCTGAACCCATACCTGAACCCTGTACCCCTTATGAGGAAAAAGGGGTAAATGAAGGGATGATATCGACTCTAGTAAAGTAAACTCAGTAGCTATTGTATAGTGCAATTTACTAAACAATTTATTCATTTCCAACAGATAAAGAAAGCGAGACAGGAGATTTAGAAGAAGACAGAGAGAAATTAGAAATATCAATTTGTCATCGAATGATAGGAGTCGTCACAGCATGTCATGAATTGGTGCAATCAGCTTTTCCAGAAGGAAACGCAGCAGATTCTATTACAAAGGTTAGCAAAAATACCATAACGTAGTCGTCTATTTAGCTAGGCATCATTGAAATACCATGTGCTTTCAAGCAAACGGTTGGGAAAAGTGTGCTTGCAATCAAAGCACTCTGAGTGCAATAAAGGTTCTAGCAACAAGTATGCAGTGATATTTATGCTTGCGAATGCCGACACATTGATGAGGCCTGTAATTAGCGAAGAAGATATAAATCGCTTTGCTTATTGAAGGGCCACTTTTCTTATTCTTCACAAAAATCCATTATTTTTGCCAATAGTTTTTGTGACTCATACTTCATACTTACCTTTATTTTTAGTTGATGCCTCCAGAAACCATGTGTTTTCATTAAATGTTCTCAATTGAATATTGCATTACTGTAAACACCCTCGAATGATAAATAGGTGAATAAAGAACTTGCAAGCTTCTAACGTAGAATAATGTTCCATTTTCAAGAACCAATCCATTCCATTCATTGTATAAGATCCCAGGCTGACTTCCGAAATTGTAATTTCTAGCTCACAGATCGTTCCTGTATTTTGCATGCTATTACTGCTGGCTTCTTGCAATCAGATACATATGTGTGTTTTATTGCAGACTCTTACAAAATTGTATGGCATTCTCGCATCATTATCTAAATATGTAAGTAAATGGAGTTGATTAAAATTTGTTACTTTTAGTTTTCTGATGCTTTGTACAAATAAAACATTGATAGCTACCTTGTCATGGAATAAAGATAGCCAATAAGAAAAGAATCATTTTTCAATAAGACTCTCTGTGTATCAATTCTGATTTTGTTCCTTCTTTGCTTGACCAGTGATTTTTTTATCATGATTTAATCTAATTCAATAATCACTGTTCTGACGTTTTTCTTTGCAGCATTTAAGTTTGTACAATCAGAGAATTGGACACTTGACGGTAAAGTTCGAGAAACTGGTTAGTTAATGCCTTATTCATTTTCTTTGAAACCCTGACCTTACATCTAATGTCAGACAGACAGAATCTATTATGGTATTCGTTAGTTTTTTATCGTGAGTAGTGTAGTTGTATGTTAGTTTAAAGGGAGTGAAAAGACCAACTGCCTTTGCAATCGTTTGTTTTTGGTTTGTAAATTTCGTACAGTCAGTTGTTCTGGAAGTTGTGCAGAGCAAGTCGCTAAGCAAAGCAAGCTGGTCCTTGTACTCCCTTTAACGTTGCATCTTTCTTTCTATTGGCCATGGGGTGGTCATTGTCTTTCACTCTCCATGGTATCGTCCCTGAGGTGCAGTATAGTAATTTGATTATGTACAGTAGAAAGTAAGATTGTAATTATGATGTTTTATTTGGATAATAGAATGTTGTAAGTTTTCAGTTGTCTAGTATCGTTGTAGCAACATCTTGTTTGATCTGTTGCATATTTGGTGTCATAGTCTAATAACCGTCATCTGTAAAATCTGATAATTTTTGAATAAATGGACAATGTAGATTATCGAACAAAGGAATGAATTTGTCTGCAGCTAAGTCTTTCGAATTTTCATATTTCCACTTCATGACTATTCTGTCTCTTAACTGCTTCTACAATGATTAAACTTCGTTATTTTTCTTTTCCATAAAGGTGAAATTGACAGGAACGCATTTGACGCAGCAAACATATGCAATGATCACCTATATGCAAGCAACTCAAAACATTGCGGATGAAAGTGTGACAGGAAAAGCTAAGAAGAGTAAGAATTCAATCAGCAGAGAGAGTACTTTACAAAAGGTAATTTATTCGTTTTTCAATAGATGCATTGGAGCCAAACAGTTGCCTAGCTTTCCTGTAAGGCTGTGTTACATTCAGTTCTTGTTCTTTCTTTTGCAAACATATTTCGGAATAAAATTTTACAGTGCATGTTACTACTTTCTCGACATCCTAATACTATATGACTATACAAAACTACAGGGAGCATACCACGACGAATAAAACAGCGTAACTAAATAAAAGACAATGAACACTTCCAGGGAACACAATATAAGAAACACAAGAAAGAAAATACATGTAAATTGATCACCAAACGGCTAATACAACATATGTTGAATATGATAGACATTTACGGTAAAATGCCTGCGGGGAGAAAGTTTCAAAGCGATCTCCTGCGCCCCACCGAATTCAACCGAATTTTGGTTGATGACAAAAAATCTTTGGGAAAATGATTGAAAAAGCCTGTGTTAACTGAAAGATTGTCTTCTACTCTGTCAGACTGCCCACTTTACGACCATTTTATTTAATGCTATCATTTCTTTCAGAATCGAGCGATGAAAGAATCGAAGCTGATTCCAAATTTGATTTATGCAATTGAACAATATGAAAGGTTTCTCATCCAGTTATCAAAGAAATCCAAAGTTTGTTGACTCAAATTTCTTCATTTCTGTTATTTATCAATCTTCCCCTTGATTGCATCGTTAACCCTTGATTATAAATAGAAATACTCTCAGAAACTAACAGCATTAGACCTTACACAGAAACAAGCTTTGCCTCACACATTAAGATGCAGCCAGAACCTGATAGCTAAAAGAGAGCGTTAAGTTAGTGAGATGAATAGGAATTTCTTCGATAATGTGATCTTAGATTTGAAATCACATGATGCGTATGAAGAATTTGTAGCCTGTTGTTCCACTTTAAGTATCTGACGCTTTCAGGCTGCTCTTTTGACGTCTTTTGATGTACATTCGATTTCTGATTTAAGTTTAGCAAGTTAGTAGGAGCTCTTACCAAGGAGAAACCAAGGAGAATTTATGTTTGTAATTTAGGCTTTGTAGCTTAGACCCATAGCTTACACCTATTCATTTGCCCCTCAAAGGTAAACAATCTAATGGAACATTTCAAGTTGAGCACATCACGTGACTTCCGTATAAATGGAGCATGTTTAGAAGCTGCATTGCAGGAAAATGAGGCTGAAGATGACGAAGAAAGAAGTGTATTGGTTAGTATTACAATATGATGTTTAAATGAATTAAGAAACCATACTGATATAACGTTTAGCCTTTCTAACAAAGAACCTGAATCTAGCGATGATTTCGTGCGTATTGAAAAATTTTCGAATATATGCAAAGTAGTGAGAGAAGCTCTAACACAACTCAGTCGAACCTCTCATACAGAAAAATTGCTCGATCAAGGCTATTTTTCGAATGAACTACAATCACATTTGCCTGCAAATTTATAAGGAGATGGAGGCAAAGAAACAAGACTTTGAATCAGCAAACTAAGGCCTATCGAAATTAATTTCTCTTCCTCTTCAGAGTGTGACTAACATTTGAAAGTGAAATCTATCATAATGATTTGCATATAAATCGTTTTCATAGATTTCACTCTCAAATGTTAGTCACACTCTGAAGAGAACATAAGTTCGAAAGGCCTTAGTTTGCTGATTCAAAGTTTTGTTTCTTTACCTCCATTTCCTCACAAATTTTTTAGTATCTTACCTGCCAAATATGTGCTTGCAAAAAGCCTTAAACACTGACCTTTCAAATTCCTCTCTTTCACATCCCTCCAGCATAGAAATAGGAGATTCATTTTCTATGTATATTACCTTTATCTAAATGAATTATGTATATAGATTGCTGAAATATTTCTGTCATTAGGGGGGCCTTCTCCTTGATTAGCCCTGCTACTGAGGGAGTTCCTCCTTTAACTGATTCCATACATGAATATCCCACTCATTTTTTTTTGCTCACATTGTTTGTATTTTTTCTATTAAGCTTGCATAAATTGTTTGTTATTTGAATTTTGATTTTTGTTTTTCATATTGTATTTGTGGAATGTATGCAGTGAAGTTATGATAAATCTGAGCCTGAGTACAGTAAATACCCGCATGAAAGAAACTGCGGATTAAGAAGCTCCAGCATGATTTTTGGCCAATTAAAAGGGCTAGGCCATGTAACCGTAAACAAATCTGTTATCTCTATAATCTATATTGTTGCCCACGCGTTGCCATCGTGTTCTGCACGGATTCTGGTAGATGGGGTCAATTCACGCTAAAGTTACTTCTAAAAATCCACCAATATCTTGGCAATCGTACAACATATGAGTGTTTCGTTTGTTTCCCTACGAAATTAAGAGTACATCTTCAGAACAACACCAAAATGCTGCAAAATCGTCGTTTTGAGAGAAGTTTCTTTACATCACATGACCCATCCCCTCTAAGCACCTGTTACAGGAAATCATAGGCTCTCTTATGCTGGTTGTTACCGTAGCTAAAAAGTCTATTATCACTTTAAAGGGACTATCCATTTGCGGAATAAGTCTAGCCCATCAGATAGCAGTATTTCCTTCCGACTTAGATCTTTTACCTTAATATGGTGCTGCACATGTCACGGTCTATTGTCTTTGTGTGGCTATTTTTATCAAATGCTTATGTATGCTTAGATTGCCTTTAAAGACCATTGACGGATATATATCATCTGGTTTAGAAATAGAACAAAAGATGGGCGCCTGCCATCATTTGTCCAATTGTTTTGATAATCTCTCGAGATCATCAAATATAATGGAAGACAATAGACTATATTTAGATTGCCCAGGCCTCTGATTTGAGTCACCTTATATCTCCGTCATTTGCCTTTAAGCTTGGTTTTTACTAAATCGTAATTCATCGCCGATCATTGTTTTAGAGCATCGCCGATCATCGCCGATGCTCTAAGACAATGATCGGCGATGAATTACGATTTAATTAAAACCAGGCTTTAAACATAACTTTCTTTAGCTGAGGATTTTGATGGCAAAAACAATAAGACCAAGATATAAAGAAAACATTGAAAGTTTAAGTTGAAATGCGTATCCTCCAATGACCAACCCAGGTATTCTCTCCTTTAGATATGACACAAGTTTCTGCACTTCTTTTCGAGATGCAAAGGTTTTGCCATTATTATCCAAATCCGGTTGATCGTTGTCTATTTTCATGTTCATGTATCCTTTACAATAATTATTCACTTCATCACGAAACATGTCCTCATTTGAACTTATGCGTTCTGCGAAATATAGAGGCATAATCCAAATAAAAATTGCCCAAAGGAAGTAAGCAATGAAAATGATCAATTCCGTCATTCCTTTATTCCTGCCCATCTCAACGCATAAGTAAAACAGTAAAGGTGCTGCAATAACCATCATTATATTGTGACTGATAAACAAGAACTTTATTTCCGAGCTAGTAGAATGAATACTGGTGGAATAGTAAGAAACATGACGAAAGATTGCATCTTCAGCGGACTGTTCCCAAGCAAGGAATTCATCGCGGAGTTTTGAAAGTCTTATTTGACTTGTTTCATAAAGCATAAATACGATCCATGTCAATGACAGTGAGACTGGAACTTCGTAAAGATTGAAAGGGTCATCGAAAAGGTTCATGTTATGGATAAGGTTGTTCAGTTTTTGAGATGCAGTTTCGTTGGTCGCAGTTGAAGACCAGACCACAGGGTAGTTATCAAAACTGCCTGTTTTGATTGTTAAACTTGTTATTAGTAGAGTTAAAAAGATTGAAAATGCCATCAGTACGTTTAAGCGCCTCTTCGTCGACTTAAATTGTACATGCACCCTTGAATCGCACGTAATGTTTATAACATTTTGCTCAAAATCCCGGCTTTTGAAATACTTCACAGTAAATGCATGGCCTAGCCAAAAACAAACGGCCGTCGAAAGCCGTAGGGACAATTCCAATATTAAGTCGTTCGTTGTCCCGTTTCCAATCAATGAAAGTGCTTTCGCCATGAAATATATCTGAAAGATGAGCTCCATAACAAATAAGGCGTGAATGAATGCAGGATAAATCCACTTCTCGGCAAAGCAAGCTTGCACTGGATGCCATAATCCAAACGCACGTATGGTCCAGCGAAGGAGTCGACATTCTTTACTTTGAAGGCAAAGTTTCGTTGCAGATATTTGTTCTTCTTGCTCAAGTTCTGGCTCTCCATTTACCTGAACGTACATCATCAGAATTGCAGTTTTGACTCAAAACTGATTTATAAAATAGGGAGACCAGTTCTTCAGTATCTTTTATCGAGTTCTAACCAAATGATCTGAAAACGTAACTTCAGTCGAATGAATTGTCACATGACCTTTTCCCAGTTCCAAGAACAAGATAATTCACGTTTTAGGTCTGAAGGTCAAACTTCTGTTAGCCACAAAATACAATAAGTTCTTTTAGAAACCCAAAGTGTATACAAGGAAGGATCCAAACATTGGAAAGTTAGGGACAGTGAGGATAAGGAGAAGGATTGCTAAAAGAACAAATGCCAGAAGAAAAACCAAATAACTTTATTGAACGAAGCCCAAAAAAGTTTTGCACGCCTTCGGCGCGCTCACTTTTCATTTTCTTTTGGGCGCCCCCTCTCCAAATTGCCCCCCTTCAACCTCGGGCTGGATCCGCCCCTGCATTTTTTAACTGTCAAACACCTTTATACCGGCTTCCTTTGCTCCATGGGTATCAAGGCAAGTCACATGATTAAGTCACATGATTGCAAGTACACACAATAGTTTCCTCACAACTTAAGACTAAAAAGACCAAATCAAGTAACTTTTGCTTCAAGCAGCAAGCACAAAATATCTCTATCTTAATTATTTTTGCCAGGAAAAAGATAACACACAGCCATCCAGCAAGAGAGCCAAGTTGTCGCTCAGGAAGCCATAGCATACAAGAAACATGAAGCATTGAAATACAGGACGACAAGAAATTATCCTCTTTGGTTATGGCTGGAAAACGAACCTTTTACAAGGTGAACATGGATATTGTAAACGTAGACTCAAGCTTTGACTTCCTATAAGTTTCATCAGATATTAGATGGTAGTTTCATCACGTATTTGATGGTATAAAGTATTTCAAGATGTGTCTAAAATTCAGTGTATCCCAAAAATGTGTGTCCTGTTTCAGCCTGGTTCCCTGCGTCAACTCGACCGCGTTCGTTTGAGGGTACTGGGCGCGAGGGAAGCGATTTGTTGACGCCTGGACAAAAACCAGCAAAACTTCTCAATCCTTATTTGGAAAACCGGTTAAGCGTAGCCTACGTGCAGTCTTTCTTTCTTGCAAATTGAATTGTTTTTTGTAAATTGAAAGAACTTTACCTTCTTTCAATTATACAAAAAAGAGACGACACGCAGGCTGGTTAAGCGTCGTTCTGTTGGCGGGCAAGATTTAAAGCATGCTTGATTTAAAGCATGCCACGATGACGACAGAAGCCCGGGCCATAGTTACGGTGCGTGGTTACGGTTTTTGTCCAGACGTTATTTTGAAGCCCAGTTCCCCAGTCGAAAATGACGTCAGGGAACCAGACTGGTCCTGTTTGTGTTGCTGCTGTGGAGGAGTTGCCGCTGTAATTGCCTTAGTTTTCAGGAAGTTGTATAGGCCAGGCTTCAACTTAGAGTTTGAGACGTTGTTTGAGTCCATCTGACACGTAGCTGGCGATTTATGGCAGAGGAAAGGCAATAACAAGCAGATGCTCCAAAACTGCATTTCTAATGTCAAATCGAGAGCCATTCAAATCTTCAGTACATTTGTAAAAGAGTTGACAGTATCGTCTCATAGATAAACAAATTGTCAACCATTTTAGAAATGCAGACAAAATCAAAACGCTAGAACGCTCTCTGAAAATTCATGTCATTTTGGCATCGCTAGACAGCGAGAAAAGTGCGGTTTTTGTGGCAACCACTTTTGTTGCCATTTTTCTGCCATAAATTAGCAACCACCCATCTTATTGACTCAAACGAGGCCTCAAACTCGAAGTTGAAGCCTGGCCTATTCAACTGTGAAAAACAAAAATAATTGAATAAATAGCTCCTCCACTGTAGCCATACAAACATGGCACGATTCTTCCGAAAATACTACTGGCTAAATCTGGACAAGAAATGAACCGGTGAATGGTCAACGCATCGAAAATCTTACCTGCAAGTCCCTAGATCCTTTGTAACAATTGGTTTTCAACCAGAGTTTTGCAATGTTTTAATATCTTTGTGTCTTGTATATAGACTAGTTATTTTTCTTTCAATGGGCGATTCGTGACCTTGCATGAAACCAACGTCTGAGATAATATTAAAGATATAATTTAAAACACTTCTAAACTTTTTTTCTTTTATTTTGTATGTCATTCTTACGAGGGCCACACTTCTTCGCCGGAGGTTTAATAGCTCCGAAAATGCCACTTTTTCAAAGGGTATAGCCTTGCTTTTTGGCCAAAATTAAAGCGGTCCAAAATTACCAGTTTTCCAAGGTGTTAGCCTTGCTTTTTGGCCAAAATTCAAGCGGTCCAAAAATTACCATTTTTCCAAGGGGCTAGCCTTAATTTTTGGCCAAAATTTAAGCGGTCCAAAAATTACCATTTTTCCAAGGGGTTAGCCTTGCTTTTTGGCCAAAATTTAAGCGGTCCAAAAATTACCATTTTTACAAGGTGTTAGCCTTGCTTTTTGGCCAAAATTTAAGCGGTCCAAAAATTACCATTTTTCCAAGGTGTTAGCCTTGCTTTTTGGCCAAAATTCAAGCGGTCCAAAAATTACCATTTTTCCCAGGGGTTAGCCTTGCTTTTTGGCCAAAATTTAAGCGGTCCAAAAATTACCATTTTTCCAAGGTGTTAGCCTTGCTTTTTTGAAAAAAATCAAGGGGTTCAAACATTACCATTTTTCCACGGGGTTAGCATTGCTTTTTGCCAAAAGGCGAGTGGTCTAAAAATTACCATTTTTCCAAGGGGTTAGCCTTGCTTTTTGGCCAAAATTCAAGCGGTCCAAAAATTACCATTTTTCCAAGGTGTTAGCCTTGCTTTTTGGCCAAAATTTAAGCGGTCCAAAAATTACCATTTTTCCAAGGGGTTAGCCTTGCTTTTTGGCCAAAATTTAAGCGGTCCAAAAATTACCATTTTTCCAAGGTGTTAGCCTTGCTTTTTGGCCAAAATTTAAGCGGTCCAAAAATTACCATTTTTCCAAGGGGTTAGCCTTGCTTTTTGGCCAAAATTTAAGCGGTCCAAAAATTACCATTTTTCCAAGGGGTTAGCCTTGCTTTTTGGCCAAAATTCAATCGGTCCAAAAATTACCATTTTTCCAAGGTGTTAGCCTTGCTTTTTTGCCAAAATTTAAGCGGTCCAAAAATTACCATTTTTCCAAGGGGTTAGCCTTGCTTTTTGGCCAAAATTCAAGCGGTCCAAAAATTACCATTTTTCCAAGGTGTTAGCCTTGCTTTTTTGCCAAAATTTAAGCGGTCCAAAAATTACCATTTTTCCAAGGGGTTAGCCTTGCTTTTTGGCCAAAATTCAAGCGGTCCAAAAATTACCATTTTTCCAAGGGGTTAGCCTTGCTTTTTGGCCAAAATTTAAGCGGTCCAAAAATTACCATTTTTCCAAGGGGTTAGCCTTGCTTTTTGGCCAAAATTCAAGCGGTCCAAAAATTACCATTTTTCCAAGGGGTTAGCCTTGCTTCTTGGCCAAAATTTAAGCGGTCCAAAAATTACGATTTTTCCAAGGGGTTAGCCTTGCTTTTTGGCCAAAATTCAAGCGGTCCAAAAATTACCATTTTTCCAAGGTGTTAGCCTTGCTTTTTTGCCAAAAATCAAGGGGTCCAAAAATTACCATTTTACCAAGGGGTTAGCATTGCTTTTTGGCCAAAATTCAAGCGGTCCAAGAATTACCATTTTTCCAAGGGGTTAGCCTTAATTTTTGGCCAAAATTCAAGCGGTCCAAAAATTACCATTTTTCCAAGGTGTTAGCCTTGCTTTTTTGAAAAAAATCAAGGGGTTCAAACATTACCATTTTTCCACGGGGTTAGCATTGCTTTTTGCCAAAAGGCGAGTGGTCTAAAAATTACCATTTTTCCAAGGGGTTAGCCTTGCTTTTTGACAAAAACGATGGATCCAGTAACCTCAGGTACCAAGCCTATATTTCTTGAATTGTTGTTATCCAGGGGAATATGAATCACATATCTAAGAGAGAAACATGAGCTTGAAGATTGTGAGAGATATGGATCAATGGCAATTCCCTTAAATACAATTTCTAAAAAACTGGCATTAATGAATTCTATTAAAATGAGATTTTGAGACGTGCATATATATTTAGCACATTAATATTTGCAATGTTTCTTTGATTCAAGAGTTTTTTAATACCTCCCTGGTATACTGTCGTTTGTGAGGAGTTTTTCCTTTACAATCTTTACTCTGATTCTTGATTCTCTTTACGAAGTTGCTTTTACAAATGCTATTGCTGCTAATTCCTAAAAAGAAGAGAAAGCAATTGAAAGACAACCTAAACAAATTGTATTGATTGAATCTCTGTTTTACTTCGTTACGAAGGGGAGAGTTTGAAAATTAACCAGTTGCAACTCGAGGGCCTAGAGGAAACAGAAATGAGAGTCCAAGGACAAAAGAATATGATGTTTCATGCAGAGTGTACTGATCTTTTAAGCCCATTTTGATCAACGGAGGTGTATATAAGGAACTGGGCAATTAATGGGTAAGAAATTCTATAATCATTGCCTCCCGTTCCTCAAACAACGATGCACCATCAGCCAAGTAATACACAACTAATTTTACTGTAGAATCTGCTTACCTTGCAAAATTCTTCTAAAATGATTACAGATTCCATTAAATTTTCATTTGGTATACTGAAAAAGGAAAGCATAAAAATGTAAATCAAATGAAAAAGAATTAAGGAATTATTCTGCCGGGTTGACCAAAGATCAACTCTGTGCTAAAATGAATCAATTTTTATTTACAGCCGAATTTTTTAGTTTTCTACCTACTACCGGGTGAGTCAAAAAAGGTTTAGGCGTTTGGAGGGCTGCGGAATAAAATGGAATCTGGAATTTGTGTTCCCAAACATGCCCTTTACCAGCATTTTCCTAATTTCTGGGTCTGTAAGAGATAAGGAATACTACCAAACAAAATTTATAAAAAAACGTGAAACATACGTAAAATTTCATTCATGAAATTTTCGTTTCTTTAAAGATGCATGAAAAAGGATAAGTAACCTCCACACTTATGCAGCTATCATTTTATTACTCCGATGCCCTGCCCCACCCCAAGATAAGCAGGGCTCATGCGGCATCATTCACATTTTTCCCTTGTGGAAGTGAGCAATTCACCCTTCTATTGGGGGAGTGTTCTTCTGTGAATGGGAGGCGATAGCTTACGTTTGACCACGCTAAAAGCACCGGCGGTTCAAAAGCTGTAAGCTTTGGGGTGGAGAGCAGTGACCTGCCCCGCATGTCCTAGCTCTTCGGAGCAAAATTTTCAGGGAACAGAAGGCCAATAGCCCCGCGTCGGTCCCGCCTATCCTAGGGTGGGGGGTCGGGACAACAAAATTATAGCTGCATTAGAGCAGCATGGATACTTTTCTTTCTCTCGAGGCTTTCAAAGTGATTTTTCAAAAGTTTCAGATAAAAATTAACACGAATCAAAATTTGAATCTCTAATACAATATATACAAGAAGATAAACTAGTTTGAGAACTGTTAGGGCCTATTGGCTACTCTTCCAGGGAGTCGTGTTTCTTGTTAATTCAATTGCAGAAGGGTCGGAAGTTTTCTGATAGTGCTACGAATGCTGTTCCATGCAGTAAGAGCTGAATAATGAAGGCCATTTTCACATACTCAAGGGTATCGGTTGCAATTCGCATGCCCTTGCAGTTTGTATTGTGATTTGAATTGAAAGATATCTGGGGGAAAATATCCCAAAGGCTCTCTGGGCACATCCTGTTCAGAAGCTTGTCGGTCATGGCTGATCAATATGGCAGCAAGGAATTTTTTACCGAGATGCATTGCGCTCTTTAATCTGATTCCTATAAACTCTTTAAAGATTCGTAACTCGAATACAATGAATCTTGGCAAAAAATCCCTCGCCTCCATCTTTAACGCAATTGTCCATTGTTCAACATTGAGCCAATTATATAACAAATTGTCTTTGATTCTAACCCTCTCAATGATGGTTCGGGCTCGGTCCTGTAGAGTATGTAAGATCTTTATTTTGGAACAAGGGATACTACCCTAAATAACTTTTGCATACCGCAAATGACTTTTAAATATAGAGTAGTTTTGTGTTAATATAAAAGAAGCACAACAAATTAAAAAAGGTGAATAAAAACTTACTTTAATTCTTTATTGCTAATTCCCATTAGTCGTTTTCGAACATTTAATAGATTTGCTTGAAAATATGGAATTCTATCTGCTCTCGAAGCAAGGTCATTGCAAACCTGAATAATAGAAGAATCAGTTTCATCAGTTTCAGTTTCATTTATTCATCAATCAATCTTAAATACAATTCTACAAATATAACTATACAGCAACTAATTAACAAGATAACATACAATACTAAAAAATTACACTACTACAAATACGCAAAAACTTATCATAATTACAAATGCTACTATAAAAAATTCAACAATACTAAAGAGAAAACACTACTACGAAAACAAAAAACTCTACATGATTGTATTTAAGATAGATTGATTAAGGAGGAGCTCTCTAAATAGGTTAACTAATCAAGAGAGAGCCCCCCCCCATAAAAACAAAGGAAACTAAAATTTTTTTATAAAAACAATAACCAGACCCAGAGCCAATTTGCATTAGAGATAATGGTTGGAATGAGAAACAATTTCCTAATTTTAATAGTTTTAAGGTCTGCTTCATCCAAAACTCCCCGCACGCACAGTCCCCCAGCCGACCCCCCACGCCGCCACTCCCACGAACCATGAAAATGGCGACAACAACGGCCCACCAAGAGACAGCACATGCAAGGCACTCCAGACAAAACAGCCTACTAGGAATAGGAATCGATGAAGTATGTCTTTAGCTTTGATCGAAAAACTGAAACAGAGCTAGCAACACGTATAAATAATGGGAGAGTATTCCAAAGTTTGGAACCAAAAACCTGAATTGTTTGCAAACCATATACAGTGGTGTTTTTAAAGGATTTGAAAAGGTCACCTCTGGTTGCTTGACGAGTTCCAAATCTGTGTACAGAGGAGTTCGGTGTGAAAAAGTTGTGAAAGCAGGAGGGAGATAACTTATTTATGGATTTATAAACAAAAGTTAGAATATTTAAATGTAATAAATCCTCAACTTTAAGTATCTTCAGAGAAAGGAAGATAGGTGCTGATGGAGCTGATAATGGTTGAAAGTTAATGCACCTTAAGATTTTCTTCTGCAGAAGGAAAAGTGGATTTAGATATGATTGATACGTAAGACCCCAAGTTGTGATACCATAGTTGAGGAAGGAAGAAAAGAGTGAGTTGTAGAGGCAGATTAGTGTTGATAATGGAACGTAGTGCCTTATCTTGAAGAAGATCCCACAGGATTTGGAAAGCTTTTTTGAAAGTTCGTTAATATGATATTTCCAGGTGAGATGTTCATCCAATAGTACGCCTAGAAACTTGACATATTTGGTCATTTGGATTCTTTTTTTGCCAAATTTGAGAATGACAATGTCAGGTAATTTTTTCCGAGGGGAATGAAAAAGAACAAAGTTAGTCTTGTCAATGTTAAGCGCCAATTTATTACAGTCAAGCCATGTTTTAACTTTACTGAGTTCTCTATTGATGGTATTTGTAAGGCTTGTGAGATCATCGGCTTCAAAATAAATATTTGTGTCATCAGCAAACAGAAAAAATGATAACAGTTTGGATGAATTAGGCAGGTCATTTATGTAGATGAGAAACAGCAGGGGACCAAGAACTGATCCCTGGGGAACACCACAAGTTATATCACATAGACTGGAGGAGAATCCATTAACTGAAACAAATTGTTTACGGTGACTAAGGTAAGATTGAAACCATTTCAGTGCTATGCCTCTAATTCCATAATATTCTAACTTACTCAGCAATATCTCATGGTTAACTGTATCAAATGCTTTTTGGAGGTCAATGAATATTCCACATCCAAATTTATTATTGTCAAGTGTAGACTTTATGCTTTCAGTTAAGGTAATCAGAGCATGATCTGTAGAGTGTCCACTTCGAAACCCAAACTGCATACAAAATAGAACTTCACATATTTCAAGAAAATTGTAAAGAATAAACAAAAGATTAATAAACAAAAGAGAATAAACAAAAGATTCAGAACATGGATAACAGAATGAGGAGAAAACATTGGAGATATCAAAAAATTAAACTGGCTAGCTTAGGCACTGAGATGAGTTCAATTAAAGCACTTATCTGCTATGGCATATAAGAATATTTTGATGAGTTGTAAGGAAACCGATTCAATAAACCTGTATCAAAGTTTCAACGATCGAGATACCGGGTATAAAGTACATCTATCTGACAGAAAATCAGCATTTGAATTTCAGCATTTAGCCTTCTTCCTTCCAGTAATTTCCTTGCACATTTTCTTGATTTTGAAGTGACTGGAGAAGGGAGCTGGCTGGCTCTATAGCCGGATCTCCACTAGGCGGAAAATGTCACGCAATGATAAGTAGAACGTATCCTACTATTCACAGCTCGACATTTTTCCGTGGCGACAATTCGATTAGACAATTAGATTGCAGGAAGATTTTCTGCCTTGACATTCTTCCGCATAAAGGAGATCTACCTTATCTCACAAATTTTGAAATTCTGCCATTCACTGAGCAAAGCCGAGTAGGCAAGGGAACATTTCTATGAAGTACAAATTGGACTGTCATATGAACAGAAAATAACTTTGAAGCCCATGGCTGACTATGATTCCTTGCAGCCCCACATTCGGCTTTCGTATCATAAGAAAGGCGTCCTTGAACTGAGTGCTGCTTGATCTGAATTTATTTCGGCGTGCAGAGGATCATGGTAAACAAAGGGTCTTTAAAGTAAGGAATACCTTTTGCAATATGTTTTGAGGTGTTATACATTCTTCTTTAAATGGCAAGGTGTGATCCAATAATAATTCTTGTAAATGCGGATGCGGAAATTGACAAAGTGTTGATAAGATTGAAGTTGATATCAAGTTGATGTCATATGGCTGCAAAGCAAATAAAAAAACTTGGAATACAAAAGACCCCTATCACAATGACGTCATTTCTTTGAAATTCTTCCGGGAATATCACTTGCCTCGATTTAATGTGGATCGAAATCCCAAAAGCGTGCATTGCTCTCAGCAACTCATGAAATTGTTTTGTTCGTGTAGTTGCAACATAATGATACGATGTAGATTTCTCGCTGCACAGGGAATCACATCTTTTGCCTCGAATTGAATGTTATTGTAAAAGGGGTCTATTATGCAAAATAGTAATTCAAAAGAAAGTTTTCTGAAGCACCTGAAATAACTTTTCATAAAAAGCAAAAGTTTCCATCGCGTTCATTTCCTTCCGAAATATTTACAATGGTGAGCAAAATAAGTATTCTCCGAAAATGAAAACCTCTTCAGCCAATTAAAAATGGAAACCTCTTCAGTATTGATAACTGGAGAGGGAATAAAATGCGAGAAAATTAAAGTACTGCTGTCTTCTCTCCATAGCTTCAAAATATAAACCATAAATCCTAAATCAGCCAATCAATGGACCTTTTACCTATTCTCCAAAAGAGCCTGGATCGAGGGTTATCTTTAAACGCTTTTAGACACCAGGTTCGATCAAGTGGCGTTAGGGCTTCTATCACTCTTGTGCACATTCGAAGATTCTACAAAATGTAGCAAAATATCGTTCGATTCTAATTCTCTCCAGAATAGCTAAAAGTCTATTGAGGAATATTACATCACTCAATAGATCAATCAATCAAGCAATCAATCAATCAATCAATCAATCATGCGATCAAGATCATACCTGATCCAGTAATCCTTGAAGCCGTTTGAATATCGATCGAAGAAACGATCCTTCGTAAAATTGTTTTCGTTGATTCTCTGTCCTTGAAGTAGCAGTTTTCGGCCAATTAAATTCAAGACTTTGTGTTGCTCGAAATGCACACTGCGAAATAAGGCCAATCAAATCATGACAGAAGTCTTGGAAGGAGCAGAGCTAGTAACTAGCTATACTCATTACATAAGTCTCAATAGTATCGCTATTTTTTCAATTTTTTTATTTTATTTTTTTCGCTCACTTTGACATGCATTTTTTCAAATTATTTTAAATGACCCCTTAACGTTCTTGTCACGCTGAAAAGTGCTGCTAAAGTAAAGAGGCTGTGATTTAATCCAAAGATCTCTGCGATCTTGAGTCATTAGTGGCCTCCTTTAACGAAGGAATAGTTTAGAGAAAGGAAAAACGGCTAATAAACTCTCGATGAAACATATAGTAAGAGCAAAATAAAACCTCGAACACAGCGTCAACGACGAGATAAATTTGATATGAAGGGTCGCAGATTGGTCGAAACTATGGTACGAACCTGTTTATGTGCATCTCGAAGGTATGTTTCATAACCTGATTCACCTGCTAATCGTGATGTTTTTAATGAATCTGGTAATAACATTAGAAACCTGAAATTGAAAATATACGGTTAATTACTGACACATTACTGTAAGAGATAGATGACTTCATGCGTTCCAAGCATAAGCGTACGAGCCAGGGGGTTGGGAGTGTCAAGGCCTCCTAAAGTTGAACATGTCCAGCCTTCAAATCAACCTTTTCGAGCAAAGATTCGTCTTCAATCAGGCAAATATTTTGGTAACGGTGGAATTCTTTGCAGGGAAGCGCCCCTACAATTCATTCTTCCGTATGCTTATGGTTCCTAGATAACAACAGGCAAGATGCAGGACCCAGGTTTAGCCAATAAAAAAAGACAAGATGCACTATGATGTCAGAATAACTTAAATTCATTCAAAGAATTGCTGAGCGAATGTATCAAATATTTCGCGAAACAATGGTCAGGGAATTTTGACTCGGCTTTTGACAATTGCATGATTTTCTGAGATATGAATTCCAATTCAATTCATATGTAGTTCCCTTTTCGATAAATTCGATTCGTTCATTAAAACTCTTAACATCAACTGACATTGACAAGTAAAGCTTACAAATAGAAAAAACTACGAACAAGTTCTCACCCATTAACGATTTTTTCTATTCTTTGTTTGTCGAAGAACTGATCTTTCTCCTTCTCTTTAGCTTCTTCGTTACTTTCTTCCTTCTTTACCGCTTTATTTTCTGTTCCATTTTCATCTTCATTCTTGGCCTCTTCATTATTATTTCGCTGTTCTGATTCAGAATTTGTTGTTCCACAGGGTTCTTCGCTCGTTACTTCACCATTTGTTACTGTCGGTTCATTAAAATACGCTCTATCCTCTACGTTTCTCAGCACAAGATTTCGAAGAACTGGCTCGTGTGGTACGTTTAACAAGGCTTCAAAAAGCTTCAGCGTTTCGATGGACAGCTTTAAGGAAAAAGTCAAATATGAGTGAAAGAAAACTGGTACTTATAGTTAATAAAACTCCGAATAATTTCACTGCATTAACTAAGAAGTTTCTACGATTCACTCAACGTAAAGGAAAATAAAATTTTGATGCTAATTCTATCAAGTCTTGAGGGTACATGTACAAAATAAGACAAGAGATAAGGTAGGGCAACCAGGATGCTCAGTGGCATATATTTACAAACAACAAAACTGTGAATTTGAACAGGAGGACAAATAATAACCAGGTCAGATCCAGCCAGGATGATCGCATCTACTTGGCACACAGGGTTTCAGAAACACCGGGCCGGAAAAAGGGATTTTGCTTAGCTATGTGTTCGATATCAACATTTCCTACCGAATTATGTCCACACACAGTTTTGCATAGAGTTAACCTGCGTGCAAGCTTCACCTTTCCACTGCGGTTATCTTCAGAGGAAGTTGTTTCTCAGCTCTATCAAGACTGTGCGTTGAAACATTCACCTTGAAATTTAACAAAGAGGATCTCAATTTCAAACTTGTGAAGAATGTATGAGTGCAAAAGGATCTATCACTGTCACTGAAGAAAAGGAAAATCACTCACTTGATCGGATAAATGATCGATTCTTTGAATAAGCATACTCCGTAACTTATGTGGTCCATCTTGACCCTGGACTTCACACGCTTCGCTATCACCAAGAATAAAGTTCGTGAATTCTGTTGAAAATGGATAAAAAGGTTCCGTTATAACAAAAAAATGGATAACGGTGGTAGCTTTCTGACCAATTATTGAAGAATCAATAAACGGCGATGAAGAAATCGCACCTAAAATGAAGATCAGGAACAGTATTAGTCGGGAATACTGAAATTCTAAAATTTTAAACCACTACCAGTTTAAAAATTACAGTTTGGAATAAACGGCTTCCATTGTCATTTAGTAATTTCTGTAAACATTTAACAATGTTCAAAACATTTGTAAGGAGATGGAGGCAAAGAGAAAAGACTTTGAATCAGCAAACTAAGGCCTTTCGAACTTATGTTCTCTTCAGAGTGTGAGATTAGTCACACTCTGAAGAGAACACAAGTTCGAAAGGCCTTAGTGTGCTGATAAAAAGTTTCGTTTCTTTGCCCCCATCTCCTTACAAATGTCTAGTATTTTAGCTATCGAATATAACAATGTTTATAGGTACTTGACATACTAATTCAAGGCTTGTCACACTGCGTAGACAGTAGAGAGCCTTTCAAAGTCAAAAGCCAGTCCAGTATCAAGAAATATTTCAAACATCACCCTGAAGGAAAATAAAAAACTTACCATGCATAAGGGTTTGAGCATCAATTGTTTTAAGACATTTGATTAGAATTGTTGTGGTTGATATTATTCCCATTTCTGATCTGAAATAAACAATGAAAAGTCGAAATCTTGTTCTGTCAACTGAAATACACTGGGTCAAAGCACTAGGCCTATCAGTTTGTGTCATCATTTGGTCAATGCATGCAAGAAAGCTTCTCTTAGACTGATTATATATTCATAGTTATTGCTATTGATAGCTTGGTGGACGCTCAAACTGCGACTCGTGAACTTTTACATTCAATTACAACAAAATTGTTTCTCTCGATTTCATGCCCAGATATAGAGCCATAGCAATACAAAAATCCATAAGTCTCAGTTTGAGCAAAAATGATGTTGTCCTTGTCAGGACAATGTCGTGATTCAATGCGTCTTCTCTACCAAATGCGTCTTTTCAATAAGAATGCTACAAAAAGATAGAGCTCAGACAACTAGAGTTTATATGATCAAAGAGATGTTATGTCTACGAGAAAAATAACATCAACTTACGCTTGTAGTAGTCTTGACTGCATATGTGACTGCAAAAACCTGTCTCGAATAGCTTCACCTAAACCTCTTGCAACCATCTGCAACAGAACACATAAAAGTTAGAACGTACCAGTAGTAAACATATTTCTTTGCACGAAACAATGAAAAATACGACTGGATGACAGATAGGTATTGATCTATTGCCTTTAACCATCGTTTTAATCATTGGTTTAGCACGCAAGCAAGCAAGCAAGCAAGTAAGCAAGCAAGCAACATTTATTTGTTAACGCAAGCTAAGCATATGGCGGCTATACAGCTGATTGTGTCCTCAGTATTGCTTGCCTCTGAGTACTCATTTACTGACCTCGAAAGGATGGACAGCTGGGTTGGCTGTTGGCTTGTGCTTTGTAGTTACGACGACGGGATTCGAACCCACCCCGGCAGACCCCACAAGATTCGTAATACTGCTACCTTAACCACTCGGCCACACCGCCGCATCACACCACTGATACATTAATCAGTTAAAATCCTGACTTTGTGACCTTGAGAAAAACGTTTAGTTTAGTGGCTCGAATCTCCAGATGAAATTGACTGAATCATGAGAATCTTGGACATCACTGAACAAAGATGATGGCACATAATATGGAACATGAACATAGCTTCCAAAGCACTGAAAACGTTGATATAAAATTCTGAAACCTATTTCTTCGAAATGAATGGCAAAAAATAAACATAAGCTTCTAATGCTTCGTTATCATTTGCTCTGTCTCCACGGCATTGAGCACTGTCGACCAGTCAAGACATCTTGCACGTGTTCAGCTGCACTGCAAAGTTCTAACGTTGAACTTTTCTTATGAAATTTTGAAGCGTTTCGAAATTACAGCGTATTTCATATTTCAACACAGTTGATGATGTGACGTCATCAAATCTCTAAATGGTTGAGCAGAAGTTGAGAGACCTGTGCTTGATAAAATATTGTAGACATTCGTGAACTATGGTTTTATTCTTTGTTTCTTGAAAATTTTGGTAGATTTAGTTTTGATTCAGTTCAAAGTAATGCGTTATATCATTGTACACCCACCATTTAAAAGATTTGAAACGGATACTTGGAAAGTTGCTTACCGGGTGAGCTTCTTTACATAACGAATTAACATAATCGAGCCAAGAAAGAAATGATATTAGTTGTCTTTTTCCAGGAAATGAAACTTGACTGTGATCATCCGAATAAATATCCAACCTAAAAATGAAGCAACGTCGTCATACTCATATCATGGCTATATCAATGTATCATGCCAATAAAAATTATGTCTAAACTAAAAGCAACACAAAGATTTGAAGACACTATTGCTGAGGCGTTGAGGCACAGCAAATCAAGAAATGTTCAATAAAGTTTATCTCTTGCAATTTTGGATTTTGATTTAACTAATTAGCAAGGAAGGAAAGGCTTTATTTCAAAGGTTTTTTGCATGTCACAACAAATCAACAAATCACAACAAATCAACAAATCACAATTCAGCGGCGGATCGACAATGGAAAATTTATGCGCAGGAGATCCTTAGACTCGCAAAGTAACCCATTGTTCGCACAGGCCAGTGAGGGGTTCAACTTCTACTAGTAAGAAAAAGAATAATTACCCCCATTTCGCAGAAATTAATGCCACATCCACCGGATCCATTGTTTCAGGAAGACTTTGATATAATTTACAAATTTGATCAGCCTAAAAGACAAGTGTGTAGTTTCAAAACTGGAGACTTTTACCATCTATAATTCCACCAACAAGTTCTTAAAAGCATTTGTTCTTTACTTGAAACGAAATTAATCTTCCCTGCAAGTCGGTGTTTTAAGAGCTATTGCTATCAAGCTTGATGTCACAGAACTCAGCTATCAAAGATCTGGTGGAGACAGATATCCAATTCTGATTCACAATCTGTCGCAGGTGGAGAAAGCAAAGGATGAGGCCATATGAGTTGAAAGATCCTTTGAGTATGCCAAGGTGCTATTGGGAGTGGTATGTAAAAAAAAATGTACAAAAGATGACATTCAGGTCAAATAAATC
This sequence comes from Aurelia sp. 4 Dawson et al 2005, assembly GCA_964019985.1. Classification (NCBI taxonomy): domain Eukaryota; kingdom Metazoa; phylum Cnidaria; class Scyphozoa; order Semaeostomeae; family Ulmaridae; genus Aurelia; species Aurelia sp. 4 Dawson et al 2005. The sequence continues at coordinate 669,216 of OZ026503.1, read as the reverse complement.
TAAAATTTCAATTACCATTCTTTCACATAACGCAGTGTATAAAACAATAACAGTTGCAGCATTATCTTCTTTTATTGATGAACATAACAAGAGACCTTCGCATGCCTTGATTGCAACTCTGCTGTCCTGTATAACACAAATGAGAGATGGAATACTTTTCTCATATAACCACAGTGCAGTGCAGCGTTCTTTCAAGATGAAAAAACTTAAGAACTGTTGCGGCGAATTATAAACTTTTCCACTTTCTAACGTTTGTAACAGCCATAGTTACGACCCCCCCCCCCCCAGTAACGACCCCGCCAGCCATTGAAAGTATGGCGGGGAATTTACGAAGACATACTGTACATTTTCAGCGGGGGGTTGAAATATGACCGGGAAATGAAATTTTAGGCTATCATCTACGATGGAACTTGTATAATTTTGACGGGAAAGCAAACGTTTAAACGGGGAAAAACAAAAACAAGGCTGGGAAAGTGTTTAAACTCGAAACTGAGCGAGGAAACGAATTTTCTTGGCGAGTCATCCTTCAACCTTGGCAGGGCAACATTTCAGCTCGGTCGTTACAGAGGGGTGTTATAAGGGGTGTAACTTTTACACATTCAGGATTTCATCACAATCAGACCCGTAGGAAGTGGGGGAGGCAGGTACGGCCCAAGCCTCCCCAATAATTTTGAGAACAACAGTGCTACGCATTTCACTATCTTTCAATGTAAAAATAATAGTTTGCGTTTCTTTCTGACATTTATGACCAAACTAGAAAATTATCGTAAAAAGAAATAAATCTGGTGAGCAACAGTACTTTTTTGCAGTAAGCTTCAAAATTTGGCATTGTGCATTTAATGGGAAGTAGAAAAAGGCTAAGACATGTCAGAAGGTTATGACCTGCAATTCCATGAAGCACATAGATATCTTAGAAAGAAAAGCTGCAAGATGAATACAAACCTCACTTCTATTGAGTTCTAAAAGTGCATCAATCAAAGCATATTCTGGTCTTGATCCTTCACCACTTGCTTCTTCAAGAGACTGATTCTGCTCCACTTTCAAGCCAGTATCTGCTGTTTCTGTTGGAGCCTTTATTTGACAGAAAAACAAAAACAAAATTACACCAGTGAACAAACATCAACAATCAACTATGGCTGCAGTTGCACTAGAGTTTCTTTGCTATCCAGCAAAATCCTGCATATAAGAGCCTACAGATTTCAAACCAAGCTGTTTGGGAATGTAATAGAATAAACTTCATGAAATCTCGGTGTAGTTCCTTGGCTTAGATTAAACTTTGTCAAAAAAGCTGTTTCCAATGATGTTTCTTTGCCTCTGTCTTTGAAATATCTTTCTGCTATCAAACTACTATGACAGAGGCTGAAACACTAGCATTTTGGAAGAAAATAGATATCTTCATGCCTTCAACATTTCTCAAAAATTTGCAGAACTCTATAAAAATATGGTGAAGGCCTTTTCCACATTAATACAATTTTTCTGCCTACCAATTTGTTTGTTTAGATAAATTTACAGTCTTTCACATGGTTCAGTGTTTCACAAGGTTCTTTGTCATATCAAGGAACTTAATCATGTGATATTAATGTGTGTAAGGCCTGTACCGTAACAAGTAATGAGTGCTGAAAAGAAACACTTCATCAAACAGTACCTCAAGAAAAAAATTGACCAAATATGGATCTTGTTTCAGTTTTGAACAAACTTGACAAAGAAACTGAACTTCTTCATTTTCAGTTGGAGCAGCCTTTATTTCACCGCAACACCTTATCAGTTTCTGAAGGAAATAAATAGAACAATCTTAAATGTTAGAAAATTATCTCATACAATCAAAAAGTTTAAAGCCTCTGTGGACAACAGGCCTAAAATTACCAAGCTGCAGTGCACATAAGCAAAGACTGGATAATTCCATCACTGACTGCTTTCTCTTCTGTGTTTGAGAGCAATTCACTGGAAACAAATAGGCTATCAGTGAAATATCTGTGATGAGGACTAAAAGAGTCAGATTTTTGTTGGATCAATAACAGGAGACAATAGCAGCTCCTTAAACACCTTTCTACGGTAGCATATGTTCCAAATGATTCAAAATGTTAGAGTAAAAAACTATGACCTATTTCTTTAAACTGAACAATTTGAAATGAACTTTAATTCAAATTTTGCTTTAATTTGACTCATGGACTTTTCTAAAATCTTCAATCTTTCAGCATGAAAGGATTTTCCAGTTTTTAAAAGACCCAATGCTAATCATGACCCTTTGTGGCACCAAAGTAGACTTTGATATTATCTCAAAGTCCTTTTTAGCCTAAATTCCCTTTGCCTCTCTTTTCATTTGGCATGCAAAGGATCATGGTTAGTAATCAGTCTTTGATTTAAAATAAATTTGAAAAACTCAGAACCATCATGATAAGGAAACTACTGTGTAGTTTATGGATGTCTACAATATGGTATCAAGCACAAGTCTTTTACTCCTCTGGTTAGTAATTTAGAAATTTGATGACCTAATATCCTCAAAAAGTTAAGATATGAAATACGTTGAATTCAAATAAATATTGAAGATTTCTCTAAAGTCCAATCATCCAGTTGCAAGAAACAGATTTTAGAGCATTATTCCAATGGTTTTTAAAGATTTGGAACCAGAGCTCATCCTTCCTTTGTCGAAATGATAGAATATCAAAACAAACTTACATGAACAGGTTTGTAGACATTGATATGTGGCAATAGAGGTTGCGTTAATTTTCCAAGAAGATTTGTGAAGAAGATCAAAACTTGTTGCTTCATTCCAGGTGGACACTGAAAAAGATGAGTTATAACAAATAAGTCTAATTTGATATGCAAAAACACTTTGTCTCAAATCAAAGAATTTACAGTAAAGCAGCTAATCTTGTATAAATTTTTTAAAACTCACATCAGCTCTCCCAAGGGTTTGCATTGTGTCTAACAATTTATGCTGCAACATAAATTCCATGCAAGGACCCTAAAAGGTAACAAAATGGGCAGTTAAGGCAAATGACTCACAAGTAACTACAGCAGATATGATTCCCTGAACTTTATTGAGAAAAGATAAACAAATCAAAAGGGTGAGAATTTCCATTCCTTACTACAGCAACGTTCTTATTAGTGGGAAGTAACTTACAGTAGCTCCATGTTCCTGTTCTTCTTGCTCAAGAATTTCAATCATTTGTTCCAGATGCATTGGTATGCTTGTTGCTGAGACTGCAATCCTGTCATCTACAAAAAAAGTATGTCTTATGATTATAACATATCATGACAAACAGGGAGACTGAAAATACACTGTTTGTGCAGTGATGAAATTTTCTGAAACTATTCGAAGAACTGGAAAAGCTTTTCAAGCTGAAATCTGCATCATGCAGTGTAGGCCTTGTGCACAATAACATGACAAGAATTCGTTACTTCATGATATGAATCTTTGAGCCATATGATATAAGGAAGGAGAACAATGTTAATGCGCAAAAAGCCTTTCTCTGTAGATCTTTATGATCAGATAATGTGTGGAAAATTTTAAACATGAAGAATGACATGAACCTTTTGTTTCAAGGAAGAATGAAGTGACACTTTTCCAGTGATACTGAAATTTCTCCAGTCTTGGCAAATCTGGGGCAAGCTGGAAAAGAGTAAAAGTCTTTAGCTGCATGGCAAATTTTCAATTCAGACCGTGTTCATGATACTAGTTGAAAATGGCAAAAATGTGACAGATAGGTCTCCTGTTCACACAAAAAGGCACTTTTTGCTTGCAGGTTTTGAAAAACAATAGACTTTGAAAATAGCACTTTAAATGACTCTACATAAACTCACAAAAACAATGAAAACACAACATCCTTTATGCTTCAAAACAAGGCTGATCAATTCTCAAGGTGTTGGCACATGCATTTGGCATCATATTCTTGGGGAGATAGCAGTACATTTGCTATCATTACATTTCCTACCGTTATCAAATTATTCTTTACTATGTGAATACTAGCTAAAATTATGCTACTGTCACATTTTTCATTGTTAATTAAGCCAGAATCATGCAAACCTGGTCTCAGTGTCTTGCACTATATAACAGAGTGGTACAATGAATGAGATTTTAAATAGCATTAATTTTATTAAGTGCTTCTCCTATGTAATTGAAATAACCATTGGCTTTTCAAAAGCTCTGTTTTTGTTTATTGATTTCCAAAATTAATTAGCTACCAGACAAATTTGGGTGCTCCAAAATGTGAATCTTGATGTTCCTCTGCACAAAACATTGCACAGCGCAATAATTTTACACACAAATATGGCCCAATAGTCTATTGTTTACTGCAATAAAACATCAACTTCACTGTTGTTTCACGCCTTTTCGCACAAAACCAGATGATTTGCTTCTCTGATCTAAAGATCCTCCTCCAAAGGCTAAGAGTCATCCTGGGCTACTCCAAAGTTTTGTAAAATGACCAGACTGTAAACCTGCATACTTTCAAGAAGAATGTTTGCTGTTTGGAAGAGGATCATCCCTGGGCTATATGTTGTTACGCCAAAGAATGAGCAAGAAAGACCCTCATAGAAACATAGCCAAAATGAATAAGTACAAAGGATAGTTTTTACCTCTGCTATGAGTGACCTCAGCCACATACTTCTTGTAAATCTGGATATTCTTTCAAAATTGTAGTTCACACAGAAGCTGTATAGGCCTTGGACACTTCTAACTTGCAAAAAAGAAAGCATCTACTACTTGCTTTATGTTGAGCAAACAAACTTTTAATTTTGACCAATAAAACTGTTTCAATTTACAATCACAGCTGTCCAAATATTTTATTATTTACATCACCTGATCTTCTTGAATCAAAAACTTTTTGTGTTTGTTGATTTTGCTGGCAGACGTCAATGTCTGACTTGTGATATTCCATATTCACTGTCTATGTAGCGCTCCTTTTAGCAGTAAATCACGGCTCCGTTGCCTCTTTTTGTGATTCTGGCCACCCCATTTCCCTGCTGTATTTGAATTATTTAGGCCCATGATAAAGAGGGTCAGTTGTTTCGTTCATACTCACCGTTTCCACAGCATTATTAAAAAAGGACTGCAACTTAGTAAACATTGTTCTCTTCTTCATTAGTGTATTTACTCTTTCTCTACTTTCGCTCTAAATATATTCAAATGTCTATTTATTCGTTCTACTTATTTGAAAAGTGATCTTTTCCTTTCCACGTAAACATCTTTAAATTTTCTCCTGACTAAAAGTCTTCACTGCGCATGCTTAGTTTTACATCACAGCGACCAGGAGACCACGGTGGAGGAGCATCCGCTGACCATAGGAAACGCTGATGAGATTTCCCGCGCTTTTTTAAGGTTGTTGTTGTTGCTTTAGTGTCCTTTTACGCATGTTTGCGAGAACGAAGGCCTTGAAGGAAATTAAAAGTTTTCGTTGAATATAAAGAAGAGCAAAATGCCGATCCTTGATAACTGGATCGATTCACCTCTAATGTTTTTGGAAGAATGCACTGGTAAGTGAAATGATATTTGCAAGAATTCCATGTAATGTGTCGTTATGCAATGCAGAAGAGATCAGATGGATAAAATACTTATTCTCATGGCCTAAAATCATTGTCATATCAAAATATGGTTAAATGATACTGTAGGTGTGATGGGAGCTCAAACTAATCATCGCAGAAGCATTGAAAATGTGACGTAAAAAGTCGAACAGTTGGAGAGGTTTGCACAGACAGACAGATGTCCTAAAAGTACAACTAGCTTTTGTTTCTATGCTCAAATAGGAAACTTTTAGTACCAGGCCATTTTTTCGGCTTATGAATTGTTACTTATTATAGAAAAGATATTCATGCATCCACGTTTATTTAACAGAGGTTCCTGATCAAATCAAAGCTGCAAATGTTAGAGACTGTTTCATGAAGCGAGTAGATGGTCTGCATGACATTAACCTTGTAAGTAAGATTTTACTTCTATAATTGCCTATGAAGCATTTGTTCATAGGGGTCTTCTACAAATAATTTGATCACTGCCTTTAGGGGGTGAGGGGATCCAGCTCAAATCCGTAAAAATATTTTGTTTTTGTGGTGAAACTTGAAATTAGTAACGTTTCATTATCAATCCTTAAAGAACAACTCGTAGCAGTAATTTTTTTGGCAGTGCACTACTTTATTTTGATGTGGCCATCTGCACAAAGTCTTGGTAGGCTAGGTCACAACCCAAGACACATAATAGGCCTGTAAAAAGAGTTTGTGGAAGGCCCATGATAAGAGAAAATTTAGCAATAAATTTTGTTGTCCATGGGTCAAGCAGTTAACAACCCAGTGCTGTTAAATGAAATGAAAACTATTTGTCAATGACCCCTACTATCATGTATTGTTGTATTATTATGTAGTAATTAGAAAGTATAGTAGAATGTAGAGCATGTATTGTAATTTGTTTATGGATGATAAAACATAACTATTGTATAATAAATATATACCTTTAACTCCAGGGTATTTTTGTAGGAGGCAACAAATGATTTTTGAAAATGATAGCTTTTCATTTCAGATTCCATTGTTAAACAACATCTCACCAGACAAGATCAAGCCAAATTCACTTATCAGGTGTCGCTGTATGGTGCAAGACCAATTTGATCCAGAATATTACCTTGGCAACTATGAAACACTAAATAGAAGTACTGGCCAAAAGGTAAAAATGGTGTTGTCATACAGTACAGTGCATGTTAACGTACAATACAGTGCAAAGTAACATGGTTTTCCTACGTAAGAATTCTTGCTTAGAAAGATTTACAGTCTTTCCTGTGGCCAGAAATTCTTATCATAATGTGTAAGAAGTTTGATGTAATGTATTTGAAGTTTTCCAGTAACTTATGAAGGCTATGTTCCATCATTGCCACTTTGCCAGAATCTAATTGAGTTGAATGAAAAAGTTGTGATTTCAAAGTGTAGAAGTGTAGAAATGTGGCAGTCAGGGCAACCTCCATTCCAAGATGAGTCTACCGCTGCTGCCATGCAACTTCATTGCCTCATTTGGCTTTATCTCAAAAGGAGTATTTGCATCAAGGCTGATTGGGGTTAACAAAATCTTCAATTTGTGTGTACATTTAGGTAATAACTAAATGTTAGTCTAAATCAGCAAGTGTTGGGTATAGGTTGAATTCTGGAGGGCCTAGGGTCTCCCATTCATACTAGGTCTGCTTTGGATTTGGCAATATTGTCTTGACGTCAATAGGGCCTAGTTCCTCATACCTGCATCAGTCAGAGTGAGTCAAACATGATGCCATAACTTGGTAGCCTATCAGAGACTAGATACCTACGTAAAACAAATTCCTTGACGTATTTGGAACTTCCTGGTAGGGCACTGTATTTAGGGATCTCACCCAGTAGTTGTCTCTCACTTGCAAATCTCTCCTTTCTAACACATATCTGATTTAGCTCTTGTTTTGTGGAATGTCTATTAGTTTGATTTCAATCGTAATTACAAAATTGCTTTTTCTTTAGTGATTGAAGTTGCCAATTCCAAATAACAATCATAAAAGCAACAGCTGAATAACGTTTTGAAACGGGTCAAGACAGGAACTGAAGATAGGTATCCATTGTTGAACATTCTGATGTCAACAGATCAAGAAAAGGCCCATTCAACTTTGCTGGATGTTGGTATAGTTGGTTCTCAATGTCCAAATCACCACATTCATTGACTACTGTTAGCTTTTTAGATCAATGTTTTCATTTTCTTTTGCATTTTCTGATTGTTTCATTTCTTTCCCAGAAATCAAGGATTGGAATGTTCAGAGACACAAGTGACCTTCAGGTAAAATGAAAACAAGACGTAAATCCTGCAAGAATGTAACTATTAATAGTTATTATAACTATTTTGATTTTGTGCTCTTATTTTATTATGTGGAATCTAGTAGCAAGTATTGATAGGCTCAGAATGTGAGAACCATAATTCTGAATAAGAGCAATCAACATTTTTCATTTCTAGGCAGAAGAAGACATCTTGTACAATTCAGAAAAGAATGTCACTCTTGAAAGGCAGAGCTTGTATTGTGTGCCGGTACCTGGAGAATCCATGTGGGTGAAAGACGTATCCTTCAGTTTCTATAAAAAGTATTCTGTGTGCATTCTTCCCGTAATTAAGTTTTACATTTCAGTAAATAGTAAGAGTTACTGAAAATGGATATCCTAAGGCCTGCACAAAGAGCATCCTTAGATTGATTGTATATCGCAAGACAGATCCTTTACTTGCAGGTAAGAAATGAAGAACAATAAATCTTTGTTACAGGATGTTCTCAAATAGGAAAATGTTTATAAACAGAAGAACCTACAATGTTTTTCAAGTAGGAGATTATTTGTATATAAAAGAATCCACATTGTTTTTCTTGACAAAAGATTAAGGGATATTCATCAGGAAGTAAAGCAGCTGAGATGGATTCAACCTCAGAAGAACCAATTGGGAAACGACAAAGAGAGGAAGAGACTGATGTTGACACTGAAATGAAAGTTCCATCTGCAATGGAAAATGGTAAAAAATTGTGACAATATTTCTTAGAATATATTTCTTCAAATCCATCTTTATCCATAATTCCAAATCATTTCTGCTTCTCCTTGTGGAGATATCTACAGTATAGTTCTTTCCCACATGTTTTTTTCAAAGCCTACTTGACTTTAATTGGTAAAACAATGCTTATTTTTATTCTTTTCAATTTCAGGCCCACAAAAACGACCTTGCCCACCTACAGCTCCAGAGGCTTCCTCTTCAAATGGTATGAAGACAAGCAATAATTTGGAAAGTCTTTCAAGAAGCTGATAGATACAGTAGATGCTGTCAGTTTTTAAATATGAAAGAGCAAATCTTCAGTGCATGCAATTTTATTTTCTATCTCTTCTAGGAATCTCTTCAGGTCAACAAAAAGTCTCATTTGATCGAAATTTTCCATTACAAGAAGAAGAAGGATCTCCTTACATTGTTGTGGTCAGTATTTTGCTCTGAATTTTTTACTTCTATTTCATAGTCGAATGTTTCATTCATTATTAACCTATAACCTATCTAGAATCTTTCAGTAGCATATTTCAAATGAAAAAATAGGGTGTGAAGCAAAGAACAACATCACGAATGTCATATTTTGCTTTGTCCTTGATGATAATCTTTAGAATGTACAGAAACCAGACACCTCATTTGATAACAGAATAGAAATTTTGATGAAAGGTCAATGACAGAAAAATGCTGTCTAATGATTTAAAAATGAATGAAACTGAACTGAACTTTCTTTAATATAGACAGGGGTCAGGATTATTGAAAACAGCTTGAGCAGTTGGTTAAGTATTTCTCTTTGTGCATTGTATCAACATGTTTTTATATGCTGCTTTATTTCGATGGGATGTTTCTCCTTTTCTCAGATTTATGACACAGACAATGTTCCAAAATTAAATGAAGTTTGTGAATTCATTGGTATTCTTTCTTGTGATCCATCGTTAGCTAAAGTTACAATGGAGTAAGTATAACTATTTCATCCTAGTTTATAAGATAACTTAGAAATGTTGCTGCCCTAACCAAAGTCAGATCGAGAGAACAGAGATCCATTTAGCCTGGACACTTTACATATAATCAGCAACAATATTAGTTAGAATGAAACTTCATGTCAGAGCAAGTCATCTGACAAGTTTTTGGAGTATGTAAGAATATAGAAGATGTCACGGAGCCTTAGTGAGTTACTGTCAGGTAGTGTTCTAAAATCCATTCAAACCTTTAGTTTCGTTTGCATTCGCTCTACTAATAGACTTTTTAGATAATTTTAAAAGAAGCTGAATTTAGCGATATTGTTTAAAGATTAAAGATAGAAACTCGAATTCCACTCACTGGGACCTCTCATATAAAATTTCTAAAAAGATGGTTCAATGCAAACTCTTTTGTGCCTTTTGCAGGATGACTGGGAAGTGAGAGGTCTATTTATTCACAACAAGACATTATGTTAGGAATAATTCCTTATCTCAGCAACATTTTAATTTTATTCTTTTCCACCTCAATTGAACATGTCATCATTTTCTTGTTTGCAAAGGGATCCTGGTGCAGATCCTGGTTTTGACTTTGATGAAATGATGACTGAGGAGGAGCTCTCTGCTCATTGCCCACCTTCTTCACTGGCTCCCAGGATCCATTGCATTCTTACACGAAAGCTTAATCATTCAAATCCATTGTTGCCAAGTGATCTGGATTTAGCCAAAGAAGATACTGGTACGTTTTAATGTTTGCAGTTATCAACTGCTGGAAATGACTTCATCTGTGGTGTTTCTAGCGTTATCGACATGTTTTGTATTCCTGCTCTTAACATGAAAATAAACATTCCAAATAGCAACAGAAATGGCTGTTAACAAAAAAGTGAAAATTTCCAGGAAACAATGAGCTTTAGAGTTGCACGCATTCTAAATTGGCTTAACAATGTTGTGCACAATTTTTTGAAGAATTACCTGTGGTTAGTCTTTTGAGTTCTTGCATCGGTGTGTCCTATCATTGAATTTCTACTAATGATTCTTCTCTTTCAGTAATTGGGAATGTTCTTGCAGAACGAGAATCTATCAGAGAAAGTATTGTACAATCTTTAGCAAAAATGTACTATGGAGATCGAATAGCAGCAGAATACACTCTACTGAACATAATTTCTAAAGTGTAAGCACCTTGTTATTTATTCAAAATTTCCAAACTTTGTTTTCTTTAAAATAATGAAATCCTTGACCAGTAGCAAGACAGCACGACCCTTTTCTGTATAACATGACGATGAGTCCCTTGTTTCCCAGCGGTAAGCCTTACTCAACAGGGACTCATGATTAATAGGGAAAAAGCTGACCCTATTTTCTGCAATCATCAATGGAATTATGATGGAATCAGGTTTCCAATCTCGAACCCCGTGGAAATGTTATGAGTTCTTCAATCGAATCGAACCATCTATCACATTTGCCGAGACCATAGTAATTCACAATTTTGCAATCTGATTCGTACTCTCGGAGGCTCAGAGTTTGAGCCTAAATAAAGTCAGGTTTTTAAGCGTAATGTTATGATTCGCTGTTGTCCGAAGTGCCATCGTCATGGCAAAGAGAACGGGGAAATAAGGGACTCTAGGTCACAAGTCTAAACAATAATCGAAAGAGGAGCATCGTGAAATTCTGCTTTCAACAACTTTACTTCTCTTCGTAGAATTTGGCAGTCGCAGGGAGAAATTTAAAAGAAATTTTTGCTTAACTGCAAGCTAAGCTTTTCAAAGAATAGGCTGTATCAGTAGACCTGTCAGCTATTTTGAGAAAGAGTCTAGGTCAAGCATTATTTCGTACATTTCACACGAGAGGGTTCGATTGAGTTGCGTTAGAATTTCAATCACATTTTTGCACATTTGAAAATTCTACAGATAATGTATAAAAATATCATTCGATTCGGTTTCTTTCTCAGAATAGCTGAAAGGTCCCTACTGCCGGTGCATTTGCTGAAAACTTTGGTTACAGTCACGACAAATTTTTCCAACGACGGAAATTTTTAATTTTTGACAAATTTGATGATGGAAGGACAAGAACGACATAATATGTGCCTCAAAGATATTTGTCATCATTTGAACTTAAACAGCTCTCACCTTGTTTTTAAATGCAATCTTTGGCAATCTTCATTCTCTCAATCGATCTTTTCTTCATACAGCTATGGTCGATTAGAACCAATGGCCCTTGGCAAATTTTCTCTGAACATAACAAAATGTCCTTCAGCGGCTGAGCCTTCGTCGTTGAATCTTCCAGATGAAATCAGCAAATTCATTGAACTCGTCACCACGAAGGTAAGCGCAGTTTCTGTTGGTGCTACTGTCTTCTTTTTGCAGAAATGAACATTGAATTGATGTTTTGCTTTGGAAATAGACGTTTTAGTTGTTCCACCAAAGAGCCTGGGTCGAGCGATATTTTCATACGAGATTTGATCAAGTAACATTAAAGCTTCTGTCACCAATGGGTGCATTCGAAAGTTCTTCGTAATGCATGAACATATCGTTCGATTCAGATTCTTTGTTTAGAATAACTAAGAGGTCTATTGTCCAACTTTTTCTGTTATTTTCTTTAAACATTCCATTGCTTTGGTTACCAATTTCAATTTTTCTGTATAATAGTCCTTGAAATTTCACCTGAATGTGATTAATTCTGTTCAGATTTTGACGCGTTTGAAAATAAACGAGAGTCACGAACATCCCCACTAACTGCGCCCCTTTTGGTAATATTGTTTTTTTGCACAACTTGAGTGGAACCAAGTTACGAACCATTGGCTAAATCTTCATGTTGGAGATAGAGATTAAGTTTAAGGATTATTTCTGATTTTGATTTCCTATTGTTTTGTCCTCTGGATTGAACTATTTAGTAATAAGCAAGGAAAATTTTTTAATTATTCTGTGTATCATTTTTCAACAGAGTCATTTCATTCCTCTGACCATTGAAAATTTGAACAAGAGAAAATTCATACCAGAGAAAGATTACAACGCAAACCGACTAAAATCTGGCATGCTTCAACTTAGTGAAGGTGAGCAAAGAATATAGTCCTTGCTAAAGTTATCAAAACTGAAAGATTGGTATTTCAGGTAGTTCGTTGCAAAAAATGTTCCTCGCCCTCAGATTCTTTTCTGTCAGGAGGTAAATTTGCTTCCTGAGGATTGGAGACAGAAATATTGATTTAAGGGTGAGGAGAGGAAGACAGGTCTTTTAGCTATTCTAAAAAGAATTTATATCGATCATTATTTTGATACATTTTGTAGAATTTTCGGATGTGTGCAGAAGTAATAGAGTCTGTCGTAAGAGGGTAGTGTAATCCTTCTTCACTTTGGCTCGGAAATTTTGACCATCATTGTGACCCATCCTCTGTGAAATGTCTTTCATAACCAGGGAACATTTTTCGCAGTCCTGTCCTGATGTGATGGTTTTCATTTGAGGGCTTCACATTGCTTTCAAGATAACCGATAATGGAGCAGACAACATTTCATGTTGTTATTCAATAATATTATGAATAACCTTCAAATGCATCTATTTATAATCTAAAATTTACAATATTTTATTAATCACAATCTCTTTATTTGCACTAATATTTTATTTAGGAATCATTCATAAATCTTCTTAAAGATCTAAATCATTCATAGATCACTGTTTCTTCTCTCTCGTCGTTACGATAAGCATTTTCTGGCTTCGAGAGTTCTCTGAAAACTTGGGCCATCGCAGTTCCAACGACAGCAGCAACAACTTGTGCGCAGAGGTATCTTTCTCTTGATGGCATGCCATGTTCAAATGTGTAATCTTTTGACGGCCAAGTGGATGTTTTTTGGCCTGAGCTAATTGGTTTGCACGTTACATTGGCATTTGGAATTTGCTTATTGGCCTTTAGTGGATCTGCGAGATGCTCTTTAGCACAGGCATTGCCAGTAGATTGAGTTCTGTCTTCGATAGATTTAGACCCAAACAAATCATCCAAGATGGATGATATGATACTATTTGCAACTATCTCACTCACAGGAATTTTTGCTGCTCCTTCATCGTCTTTTGTTTTGGATTCCTCTTCTTCTACTCCCATGGTTCCTTGGTCCGCACTTTTTGCACTCTCATCACTTTCTTGAAGGGATTTGCTCTCTTTTCGTGGTGATTCCAACTCTGACAAAGATTCACGATCAAGCTTAACGGATTCACGATCTAATTCAGAATCTACTTTTGAATCTGTATCTAATTTCATATTTTGATCGATTTTAATTGCGGATCCACATTCGGTGGATGATTCAGATACCATCGGTAGATAAGCTTCATATTCAGAATCATGAAGCAATCTAGATTCAGATTCCAAATCATGCTCTGATCCAACATTGGTATCAAATACAGGTCCACCAGCAACTAGGGAAGTAGTTGGTACATGAAGCAACATTTCAAGAGCATTTTGAGTTTGCTTTATTGCCATTTCTGAGCATGCATTTGGCTCAAAGTCTCTTTCTTGATTTGAGTTGATCTCATTGATTTTAGATTCTTCAGATTTCGATGTTTCTGCCAGTTCACTATACTTGGATGAGTATTCAGATAACGAGGCATCATTTGAGTTATTCTGCTGCACTATTGGCATTACAGAAAATATCGACGAATCGGAGTCGAGATTTGAAACAGAGATATGCCCAGTTTTGGATTCAAGATCTTGAATTAGTCCATTATCGAATTCGAGATCTGAGATATCAATTGATTCTTCGGTGAATTCGAAATCCGATAACATTGTTACGATAGTCAAATCAAAATCAGATTCCGTATCATTGTCAAGTTCCGATTCATGATCGATTGCTGGATCAGCTTTAGATTCATGATCTTGAACTAATCCAGTATCGAATTCGAAATCTGAAATATCAATCGATTCCTCAGTGAATTCGAAATCCGATAACATTGTCACGATTGTCAAATCGAAATCAGATTCTGAATCTGTATCAGATTCCGTTTCATGATCAATAACTTGATCAGACTTAGATTCTCTTTCACGTTTGAGTTCAGAGCTTTCTCGATGAAACTGTGCTTTGACTTCGATGTAGCGGACGGATTCAGTTGGGGTATTTCGGTCGAAACTGCTGCTTATGATGGCCTAGAATTAAAAAGAAAGAATAGTTTAATGACTAGATCAAGAGATAACACCACTTATGTAACATGCAGTACTCATTTCTAGTTTTCGATGATCTATCTGGTCATCATATAGCCAGAGTAAGATCTTGAAACTTGTTATTTGAAGGAATTATTTAGCTGAGTGAGTAAATTGAGAGCATGATTTGCAAGAAATATCTTCTCAACAGATCATTCGTCGATTAAAATCTTTCAGTTTGTTGCCTTCATGTAATGTGAGTAAAGAAAGGTTTCCAAATCTGCTCACCATTCCACTGCTATTTGAATGTCCTTGAGATTTCGGTGACATCTCATCCGGGGCCGGGACAGTGTTGTCAATATCATATTCTAGCGGTGTAGATGGCTCAAAGCTGCTGCTAACGATGGTCTGGAAATTGAAAATAAGAGTAGTTAAATGACCAGATCAAGATAGAACATTATTATGTAATGTACAGTATTCATCGATAGGTCTTCCGTGGCATCTTTAATAGCATCGTTTAGATCTTGAAACTGGTTATTTGATCAGGCTGTTTAGCAATGTGAAGAAACCGAGAACATCATTCACAAGAAATACCTTTTCAACTAGTCAGTTATTGATTGAAACCCTATAAAGTTTGTTAACTTCAAGTAAAGTTATAAAAGAATGTTAGATTACCAAATCTACTCACTAGCTCACTGCTATTTGAACGTCTTTGTGAGGTAGGTGACATCTCGGCTGGGACGATGTCGTCGGCATCTTAAGGAAAGAAGGATGAAGTCAGAATTTCGAATGGTTCAAGTTAAACTCTCAAGTCTAAAGGGTGTCTTTAACGACTGTTTAAAGCAGTCGCGCTTTATGTTTGTCTGTCTATACATCTGTTGCTTCTAAGGCAATTATTTCTTGTTTTCCTTTGCTCATTTTTACTTATCTGCGGCAGTTGCTTTGCTTTCTTCCATTAAGATTTGTCGACCAATTTTTCCTCAAATCAAGAGACTTTAAGATCCATGAAAATGAAATGACACTGCTTCAGGAGCATACGAATATTTGCCATGATCTTCAGCCCTTTTAAATCAACCTCAAACTTACTGTTGGCTGCTCTTGGCAAAGATCTCGTCATTCTAATTTTTCTTCCTCTCTTTCTTCTGTATCGTCCAAATTTCCAGGACGATTTCGATTTTCTGGGACTAGGCCCTGCAAAAGACAATATTATTGTTTAGACTCCGATCGACTTAAGACCTTCACTAAGCGACATCAAGGGTTACTTCAGAGACATTGCAACGTCGTTGAGTAGCAACTGCTTTTCTGCCGATACATATAACTTATAATGACAATTTTAGTTTCGTATTCTTTTGTATTACTGCAATTACTACTGCAATTGCTACACAAAGTACTAAAGGACGAGATTCAATGCTATCTCGTCGAAAGCAAATGGAGTGAACAAAAGAATTAAGAAGACTCACCTTCTTTTGTCTTTTGCTTTGAGAAACAAGAACCCATTTCAGTTTTCTTGCAATCTTCTTTCACGATTTTGCGAACTCGATCCAACGTCACACGAAGTTGATCAAGCTTTACACGAACACGATCTCTTAGACGACCACGATCTATTTCTACTCGAACACGATCGAACTATGTTTTGAACACGATGAATAGCGATTTCGAATTTAGCGAGAGAAAGCACACTTCACTTCAAGCGATCAACAACTTAAAGTGATGCCAAACTTGATTGGAGTTGCGCTTTTATTGGCAGTTATCAATGTGACGTCACAATCAAAAAATTAGATTACGTCACAATCAATTAATCAAAATTACGTCACAATCAAGTTTAAGATCAGATTTTGTGAGTACACTTTAGCCCAAAGCTGGGCAATTTGTTAATCAGTTTTCCAGGACTGAGAAAAATGGATGCCCTCGATTCTTTGCGAAAACCGCAGCATAACGTTCACATTTCTTGTCTCAGACAAAACAAGCTGGCAATTTTACTAACTAGCCGCTGGGAAAATTCCCTAAGCAACATTTTCCGTTTATCAGTTTAATTTTCTCCTTTCGGTTTTTGATGCTTTTCTATCTTATTTTCAGGGACACATTTAATTTTAGATGAGACAGTTTTGGAACCTGGCCAATTGGATACGGATGGTATGCCTTTGAATTGTACCTGCTCTTTCAATTGTTGCCTTTGATGATGTTTAGATTCGTCACACTTTCACTTCTTTAATTGTTTGTAAAGACTTCAGACTTTTGACAACAAATAGAGTCGAAGTCAACACCCTGCTGTAGAGAAATTGCAGTTTAATTGCCTAAGTTTTACCTAATTACATAGGTCAGGCTTCAACTTAGAGTTTTATACTTTTTTGAGTCAATCTGCTTGTTGATTGATGCCTGGAGAAAGACGATAAATAGTAGTTTCAAAAACAGCACTTCTGTTTTTCTCCAGCAATGTAAACATTAAGTAAATTTTGAAACAAAGGGTTTTACTGTTGAATTCAAATTTTGATGCATTTGAAAAATGTTGATAGTTCTTTTTATTCATATGACAAAATTGTCAACCCTCTTAAGAATGTGCAGGAAACTCGAATATGACCCTTTGTTTCAAACATTACTTGATTTTTTGACATTGCAAGATCAGTGCTGTTTTCAACACATTTTGCCTTTCCTCTGCCATAGGTCAGTAACCAATAGACGATTGATTACGCTAAAGATGGTGGCGAGGAATAATTGCGTTCTTTAATCGAATTCCTGTAGAATCCTTAAAGATTCGTAATTCATGCGTAGTGCATCTTGGTAGAAAATCCCTCGCTGCCATCGTTAGCTCATCGACTATCGTCAGATTGACTCAAAGAAGATTTCAAACTCAAAATTGAAGCCTGACCAATGTAATTTTGCAAAAGCTGAGACGATTAAAGTTGCAATTCTTTCACAGCAGCCGCACAAATAGGATAAATTTTTTAGTTTTATTTGATTTTATCTTTTTTGCCCATGGTAGCCCCTCAATAAGAAAATTGTTTTGCGGGGACCCTGCTAAAGATTTACAATAGCTAATAATTTACAATAAATAAAAATTTGCTGTAAAACCTAAACTAATTACAACTTGTCATGAATAAACAAAAGAGAAACGAAAAGGATCGTTAATATTCATGTTTGCACTTTCTTTTTTAAAAGATTTCAGGGTTGAAGAATTCTGGACATCAGTGCCAAGACTGCTCCAAAGTCTGGGACTCCTTGTATTTCTATTGTGAAAATATTGGACCCTTTGTTAGGTCGTTTCTGTTGTTACCCTATTGTAATCTAGGTTTTTAGGTAGGTCCCCAAGTCTTGTAAGAACAGTTACTGAAGAAGATGAAAGTCGAAACGTTTAAAAAGTAATAGTATATTTTTGAAATATCTTTTAAAATTTTATATGCTTAGGTGAATCGGCTCTTGAATTATTGTGAAAATATTGGTTCATCTGAAGTTTTTTTTTATTTCTTTGCAAGGTGTTCAGAATATAACAGCAATTGGAAATGTTATTCAATGGCAGAAAGTTGAATACGATTTTCAGTTTCACAAATGTGATATGAAGACAGATATTGTAAGCATTACCTTAATTTCTGCCCATTTGACCTTTCCTTCCAACTTTTAGACACTTTGCCTTTTTATTGCACCGGCTGTTGAATTATCATTAAGTTGCTACTTGCTAAAATGTTTTGCAGGTTTTGTCCTTTCGTGGCTTTCATCGCCTTCTCGTAGCGTATTTGAAAATCTCATTCGTCTCTTTTTTCAGACCATTCTCATCCTGTCAGAAGGTAGATCGATATTACAGGTAAATATTTTGCGTGAGAGCTGATTTAAAAGAATGTTATATTAACTGAAGAATTCTTTGAAGGATAGGTTTATAAACTAAACAGTTGATCGTGGAGTAGCACGAAGTTGTACCTGAAAGAAGAATAGACGTTAAAATACATCATTTAAGGATTTAGCAAGTCATATTTAACGTAAACATTTAACAAGTGACAGATCTTAGGCTGAGTCCATATTGCACGATCTTTTGTAGGCGCTTAAACGCTCGTGCAGATTCCCGCCATACTGATGCCTCAGAGAGTTCGGACTGCAAAATATTTGCATGCGGAAAAAAGCTTGCTCATGCGAAAAAGCTTGTTGGTTGGCAAACAGATTACTTACACGCGTGTGCAAGCGAGATGTATTTTGAGCTATTCATTTCATTTCAGAAGCAAAAACCGGCCTGCTATGTGGGATCCAAGGGACATATCACTCTCAACGGGAAACTCAGACAAAAGCGCGTCAACGCAAGCAAAAGCATGCACGCAAAAGCAAGCATTTAATGTGAACGCAGCCTTACGTGCTAACGGTCAAGATCAAAGCTCGTTCAGCTTTTTACCATAACCGAATATGTTTGAACGCCACGCTACTTTTCTTAGTAGCTAGATTGCTTACATTGTTGGCCCCTATTTCATGGGACCCTATTTCCTTGGCATCTTTGGTTTATCCCCCGACAGAAAATGGGCCAATTCTCGAAGTTTTTTATGAAAGTTTGACCGTTGTTTTTCAAAACATAACGCTGATAAAAAGGCTGATGAAAACTGAGCAATCAGCAGTATACCTAAATCTTCGTATGTGCATTGGTTACAGTGAGCCATCTCTCGTTGTTTAAAGCAAATAAATCCCTAAGAGCGATCTAAGATTCCAAATACTGCTCCAAACTTTAAACTCAGTTTGCTTTGATTTTTTCTTCGACTCTAGTCTTCAATTTAAGCCTGCTCTCTATACTAAGGCTTACTGCGAGAAATTGATCAAATGCAATTTAAAATGAATTTGCATTTTCATTCTTGAATCTTTTTAAATTCAAATTTTGTATTTGAATTTTAGTGTGACTGTATTTTACCGTTGCAAAAGCAATCGGCAGCGATTCAAAGTGCCTCATCTGTCATCGTGGCAATGGATCCTGAACTGATCAACAAAATTCGAATTTATTTGGAAATCATCCGATTGATGGATTTCAACTTGAGTGATCAAATGCAAGAGGTTCATATGATTGATCTTATTTTGATTCAATTTATATTTGATTAATGTTGATTGATTGATTAGTAGTGATTGATTGATTAATTAATTGATTGATTGATTGGTTGATTGGTAGTGATTGATTGATGGGTGATTGATTGATTGATGATTGATTGATTGAAATAATCTTAGGACACTTGCATTTTGCCTATCATCATCCTCATTCCGTATGTCTTACAACTACCGTTCGACTGCCGTAACAGCCGGGAGAAAGTTTAACGTGTTGAACCTTTCCTGGCTCTTACGGCAGTCCCCAAGTTGTCTAACAGTACTTCAAGACCTTTTAGCTATTCTCATGAAGACTCTAAATCGAACTCTATTTTCTACATTTTGCAGAATTTTCGATTGTCCACAACAATGATAAAAGCTCTAACGCCACTCAATCGAACCTTTTGTAAAAAATATGTAAAAAAATGTCGTTCGATCCAGACTCTTTTGTAGAATAGCTAAATGGTCTATTCATTAAATAAATTGAACTCCCACTTGAAGTTTGATTTCAGAATCAACGTCTTATTATCCATCCTAGGTTATCAAGGGAGATTATGTAGAAATGAGAGAAGCAGACCGCAAAACGATGAACCCTGAAGCGTTTCATATGCTTCTTGTCATGGCAAGGTATATCGATTTTATTCACAAATGAAAGTGGAATTTTCATCATTTTGTACCAGCAAACCCAAACCTTTTCAATGACCTAATTTGGTTGTTGTTTTGCCTTAGGCTAGTGGCACTCAGTTATGGAAAGAACGAGTTGACGGCTGAATTATGGGGGAAGACCAAAGAACTTGAGATGGCGAGAAGGCAAAGATTATCATAGCAAAAATGACATTCTTTCTGGACCGAGTATGAAGGAACAACTTTGTGTTATTTGTAGCTTTCATAAATATAACAGGCAGATGAAAAGATGAAATTGTTACTCTGAAAATATATTTTCATTCTTTCTCTCCAACCAATCTTCCAACCAAAAAACTTCAAGTTGATGTATTCGCTGGTTCTTTCTCGGAGATATTCTAACTATCGTTTGAAAGAGTTGAACAAGAGATACGTTTTCGAATTTTTGGATGCAACACAAAACAGATCGAGCTTTTGATATGCATAACCTTTTCATAGCTTTATGTCGCTTTTTTGTAGCCCATGAAATTGCTATCTGGAAGCTAGCAATTGATTCAAACGTCCAATATGCTTAGCTTTTTGGATGCATGCCGCAAAAGGAAAGTATCTCCAAAACTCTATCACATCTATAAATTTTTTATGAATCAAGCATACAAATTCTTCTATCAGCAGAATTCTGGTTATTGTATTTATCAAACGACTGGTTATCAATAAAAAGCTATATCAGTTGGGTTTGAATTTTTAATGAAGGAATATTTGCCATGTTCAGTTTAGCTTCAAGCATTTCCTTGGTCGTGTTTTGCTGAAAGACACACTTACTAGAAGGCTTTCTGAAAACTCTGGTGTTTTGTAAAATGCTAAGAAACCTTATCGCAACTTTTCGAGCTGTGTTCATCGGAATATTCATAACATGTTGCTGTCTAATGATTTCAAGACAGTTATGGAGAATCACACTGACATCGAAGGATTGCCTCAGGCAGCCATCATCATTAAGAGGAAGATTGCAAGTTGATTTTAGCCCTGAAAATGTTTCATATCGTCACTCTACTGTCTTTAAAGGAGAAGTGAGAGAAGGTGGCTGGTGGCTCCCTAACGACTGTATTCCAAAGACAAAGGTTGCAGTTCTTGTACCATACAGGAATAGACCAAAACAATTACAAGTATTTCTCAATCATATCCATCCTTTATTCCAAAGGCAGAGACTGGCATATCGAGTGTTCGTTGTTGAACAGGTATGAAGGCCTTTTATATTCCTTCACATTTATTTTGTTATAATAAACTAAGAATTTAGGCCAGTACTAAAAGTTTCTTAAAAAGGCTCCGTAGCAATCTTCATGTTCACTACCTGTTCTCTCAAGAACATTTCAAAACAAGGCTTTTTGAAGTTTTTCCAATGTTTAGACTGTACTTAAGTAAATTACTAGTAATATGATACAAGAAACACGTGGAAATAAGTAAAAATATATCAAGGATTTATTTTATAAAAAGAATTGGTCTCTTAAGTGTACTGGAGTTTCTTAATTTTTTTGGCGATCTGAAAGTTTAGTTGCTTATAAACGGTTTCTTATAAAAAATTACGTGCATTACCCACTTTGTCATTTTACCCCCACTCTACCCTACCCACTTTTCCTCTGCAGACCCCACATGTACAGTTTTGATCAGTTGCAAATATGCTACGGGTCAAGGGCATTTCCACTGCCCGAGAACCGAATCATTTTATAGCTAGCAGGGAAGAGAGAGTTAAGGATAAGCAGGAACGATGCAAATGAGAGGCTAAACCGGTAAAGTTTTGTTTCGGATAAAACAGTGCACCGGTACAGTGTAAATGGGGTCTACTGTAAAGGACCGTAAAAGCTCTGTTTAGTCCCCCCCCCACTCTCTAGAAATTAAGCCCTCCCCCTTGAGTTAAAAAATTTGATTAAGCCCCTCCCCCACTTATAATAGAATCCAGAAATTAGCAAAGATATCCATTTATTTGGCAAAAAAACTTTCCATGTTGATTTTGATATGGTTTAGGATAAAAACTGTGTCGAATTTATTTATTTGGCTGGATAAAGTTGCATGTTGAATTCCCAAGATATGCGGGAAAGGAACGTTGAAAGCCACCGTGAATATCCTTGTCATTTGATTTTTTTAATCAGCTTCCTCTCATATAAGCCTGCTTCTCTTTTAAGCCCACCTCTGGGGTGTCCAAGATTAAATAAGCCCCCGGGGGCTGAATATAGCTTTATGGCATCTAAGTCCCTTGGATCAATAAAATGTTAACTGACTTACCTTACATGTCATGCTTTTGTCTTCGAAACCAAATTGGAATAAAATCCCGATGGAACCAGGTCTTGCTTTATTTGCTGAAGAATGTTTCTTCCACATATTCCTCTTCGTTCCTCTTCTTCCTTGCAAAATAACCTCTTTGAGCCAGTAGCAAAGGCCATTAGGCCATAGTTTCGCCATCCTTCAAATCGTTTGCCACGAGGCCAGGCGCAAATCCCCTGAGATAGTTTTCGAGAGACAAGCAATGTCTTGATGACTCCTGGTGATCCCATGGGACAATTAAGAGCGGCCAAAAACCCCCACAACTTTTGTGAGACAATTGTTTTTAAAACGTTGAGTTTTGCCTTTCAAGCAATGTTGTAAACGACCCCTCTGATCTACGTTTCTTTTTGTTTTAGGCTGGAAATGCAAGTTTCAACAAAGGTGCAATTTACAACATTGGTTTTGATGAATCGCAAATATTTGGAAAGTTTAACTGTTATATTTTTCATGACGTCGATCTTCTGTCTGAAAATGATCATAATTATTATGGATGTCCCATGTCACCGATTCATATGTGTCCGTACATTGACAAATTCAAATACATGTAAGTTGGTGAATGTCCTTTGTTACTTTTCAAAAGTACCTGGTTTTAAATGATTTTGTTTGGAAGATCTGGTCTGTCTCAATGTCACATGAATGAGCGATAACGCAAAATTGCTCATGCTAAAATTTTGATTTGTTTTATTAGCGGGCATTTTCACGCAATGTCTTTGTGATTTGTGACTGACCAGCAACTCTGGACTGACTATAGACAGACCATTCATCAGTTTCCTGAAAGGACATTTTTTAACCAATAGAAGTAGAATTCTCAAATTTAACAGATAACAAAGGCTATGACCAAAGTCTCGAACTGTGTTTCAAATGCACTAAAAAAACCGGAAAAGAATTGGACCAAACAGACGAGTTCTTTCGAACACGGCTAGAAAATCGAAATAACGAAGCAAATTTCACTAGCAACCATTTTCTCAAATGAAAGCTTTGATACTCAAACTAGCATTTTATTGTAAACGATTACAGTTTTTCACTGCCATACAAACATCTGCAGTGGCAGTACTTTCGCAGCAGACTTTGCCGAATTTTGAGCTTTTTGCTCCACTATATTAAAAAAATTGCCAACAATGTTTCCATCTTAACCTTCGATTATATTGTTTCCCAACAGCCTCTCTTATCCAAACAGCATCGGCGGAGTACAAGCCTTGACGAAGGAGCATTACATCAAAATAAATGGATATTCTAACAGTTTCTGGGGATGGGGTGCGGAGGACGATGATTTCTTTTTACGAATAGAAGAAAAGAAATTGAAACTGTTCAGGCCCAGTGAGGAAGTCGGACGATATAAAATGAACCAAAATGCACATTACAGAAGTAACGCTTGGAGCCAAATAAATGGAAAACAATTGAAGAACCGAGAGCGAAGAACGAGCACTGATGGGCTGAATAGCATCCATACACTTAGCTATCAAGTTGAACACAAAATAGAACTTCTTTATACTTTGATTTCTATCGATCTATCGCCATCTTGAGATTGCCTAAGCCTGGTCAAGAAATTTGACAAACTATATCCGTAGGTTTTGCTCCCTGTAGAATCTATTTGTACGTAGTGTTTTTAAAATGTGTCTCAGATTTGGTATCAAATGAGATTTGCGATAACGCAAAACTATTCACGCAAAGCTCTGCATGATAATAATTCGCAGAATTTTTCACGTAACATTTTATTTGATCGAGAGCATAGTAACCTGTTCCTATAGCAGTTACTCAAAGAAATCTGCAAAAAATTGGACTGCTTGTGATGAAATTTTGGCCATAGATAAAGAGCAAGTGTCACCCAGAGCCCTTTGCGGGCATGCTGAAATTCCAGACAGTCTGAAAATCGAATTTGGCCTAAGTGGAAAATATGAACCCAAATTGCAGCAGTTGAATTCATGAGAAATATTAGCTTTAGTTGACCTTACTATCAATTCAGCAACTGTAGTGTGACACTATACTGTACTCTATTTCATACTGTACTCTATATACTGTACAATATACTCGGACCAAATTTTGTTTTCAGATATTCTGAAATTGCAACGCGCCCGCAAAGCACCATGGGTGACAGTGGCTCCTTAACAAATAACTGCTTTTAAAAAAATATTTGAAAAAGGGAAGAAGAGAGACGAAATAATGAGATATTGATCAATACAACGATACCATATCTTACAATAGAAACTGTTACAATCAGTGCCTTACTCTGAGTCGTCTTTCTTACAACTCAAATTGTCCAAATGGAAAATTAAGAATACGATTTGAAAAATTGATATTACAAATGAACAGAATCATCACCGAAGTATACACAACATTGCAGAGAAAATTTTTACTTAAAAAACAAAATTATAATCTTTGACAAGTAACATGCAAAACAGGGCCATCACAAGGGTGTGTAGGGTGTGTATGAAATAAAAAACTCTGCTAAAATGGTTGCTTAAAAGGCCAAAAATATGAAAACCGAAGGAAGGGTAGTGCCATTGTGGGCTTAGAGGGGGATCCAGTCACGGTTAAAGAGGGTCAAAGCAAAAATTTTGCAAAAGACCCTCAGATGGTAGTATCTGTTTAAAAAAACTTTCAGATGGCAGTTCATGGATTTAAAATTTGGTCATTTGGTAGCATATGGAAATGAAAATTTTCTGCAAGAAAACTTCAAAGTCCGCAACGCAATGAGGAGGAGCATAATGAGTTGAAATCTCATAAATTGACCATGAATCTTCGAATATCGGCAATTGGATGTATCTGGTTGACAAATGGGGCCAGTTGGTAGCAATTGGTATAACCCTCAAACCGACTAGACCTACCTTTTAGGTCATAGCGGGAGTAACCCCCTCCCCCCTTTCCCGGGATAAAAAGACTGAGCACTTTTTTGCGTTTAGGGTTTGTGTAAATGTTTCTCGTTCCTCATTAACTATTGAAAAATGTACGAAAATAAAGCCTTCTAACTAGGACCAAAATCTCTTTGGAAAAATCTAATATCTAAGCAAACATGAGTGGATGTCAAAATGCATCATCAAATTATAGAAATTAAAATCTTTTAACTCTTGTTAAGATGGCACAATTCGCATGTTGTGAAAGTTTGAGACCATTTAAAAGTATATTTTGGTTGTTGCTCTTTTACAGGAGTTAACAGTTTTCTTTCTACAAATTAAAGTCTTTCTGTTGCGTTTATGGGTTGGGTACGATCAGTCGTTATTCAAGGGTGTTTTCAAATTTTATACCACAGATCAATGGTCTGACCATTTCATTTTACCTTGCCTCAGGAAAACATTGCCAAGAGATTGCCACGTCGAAATATCTGGGAAAGAGCACATTTTCACTGTGACTTTCATGCTCTGTACATTTATTTTGGAAGAAACTATACGATTTTCTGGGTATCAAAGCGTTTTTGTACTTATGCAATTATTTCGCAAAGAAAGAAATTTTCCATACCTCTCGTTGATTTCAAAAAATAAAAAGCAACACGTTATGAATTACCTTTGGCGAATAAACTCAAACTTAAGAAGCATACCTATCTCTGTTTAACTATTTCACATGTAAGAAAGTTTACTATACAAACAATTTTGAACTATAAAAACTCTGTTATAATGTTTGTGTTATTTCGTTACTATACTGTTTAACAAATTTCTACTAGAATTAATCAATAGAATCTCGACTGATGAATTTCTATGCCTCCTTTTTTCAGTTTCAATGACTTTTTGTACCAGGTGAGTCAAAAAAAATGTTTAGGCGTTTGAAGGGCTGTGGAATAAAAAGTATATGACCGATATTCAAAACTGAAATGTCCATCTATCAGTCAAAGGTCAACTTAGATGAGAACATTGAATTTGGTAATATCCCTCATCTTACAGACACAGAAATTAGGAAAATGCTGGCAAAGGACATGTTTGGGAACAAAAATTCCACATTCCATTCTGGCCCTAATCTACCGTCTATTGAAATTCGGATTCAGCGCCTCAAAATTGGCAATGTAAACTTTGATGCCACATAAATCATGGACCAGAATGGAATGTGGAACTGTCGATTCCCATACAAACCCTTTACAAGCATGTTGATTACTGTTGGATCATCAAGATATTTGATTTTACCAAACAAGATTTTGTCATCTAAGTTAGCCTTTGAGTGATAGATTAACACTTAAGTTTTGAATATCGGTCACATACTTTTTACTCCACGGCCCTCCAAACGCCTAAACTTTTTTTGACTCACCCGGTATGTATCTAATTTTCCGATAATTTTTTTCCGTTGTAAGCTATGTTTGTTGGTGCACATGCTTGCCCGTTCACACTGCTCCGTTCTGAAATACAGACGTTTTGCATATGATTGGCGAACACACATCCCAAGTAATTCTATAAACACTTTCTAAATCTGTAAAATCCTGGTTGCAAACCAAAACATTTGTCTTTCTCAAAAAAATCTTGCACCTCTGTAGGGTTCTGACAAAATTTGAAAACATTACAAAGACAGGAACGAAACAAAATTAGGTCATTTAGAAATTCTGTATTGCCTATATAAAATCTAAAGCCTAGTTTGGGCCATGAAACAAGAAGATTGTCCTTTTAGCTATTCTCAAAACAAATCTGAATCGAATGATATTTGCATAAATTTTGAAGATTTTTTGAATGTGTACAACTGTGATAGAAGCTCTAACACTACTTAGTCAAACCTCCAGTAGACTTGTGCCTTTTCGTCCCTTGCGTCCCTGCGTTCTTTGATTTGCTGATATCACTTGGTCAACAGGGACTCAAAACATTACTCATTAAAAAGGCCCAATTTAGGCCTGCCTAAAATGATTCCGTATGCACCAATCAAATTGCAAGAATTTAATTTCATTAAATGAAAGGATAGGCCAGTTAGACAGTTGTTGTTGTTGCACACAAAAAGCGGTTGATGAGGCCTAGAGATCTCGCAGCTGCGACGGATCTATTTTGTTTCTTTTGAGAAAGATTACCCCCTGAAAAGATTACCCCCTGAAAGGTATGCAATTCGCGATTTGTAGAAAACATCATTCTTTGCACTAAAACTTTCCTTTTCAAAGTTCACGCTCTTTTCACCAGGCATTGAAGCGATTTTGTTGAGTGTATGAGAACTCCAGCTGGTTTAGGCCATTTGAAAAAGTGGCCCACTTTCTAAAAGTAATATTGTGAGCCCCTATTGAGAAGGTGATATCAGCAAATCAAAAATCGCAGGGAAAAACAAGTAGCGAAAGACGTAAGTCAAAACCTCTTGTATAAACATGTATAAAATATCGCTAGATCCAGGCCCTTTTGGAAAAGGTAAAAGGTTTATTGCCAAGAATGTAAGAACAGTAGATATTTACAAAATGCGATTTCTCCTTAAGATCCATGGCACACTAATTCTGAAATTAAAATTTACCCGGACCATAATCGGTACACAAACCATGTAAATAGATTAATTCGAATGGCAGTTATTGCAGTATGCATTCTGTACGGTCGAAATCCATGACATTCCGTTCACATTGATCAATATGAAATATTTCCTATCCTATACAGCATTGCTGCAGGAATACTGCAAAGAAGGTTTTCTCAAGCCTTTGCGCAGGGCCAACGAGAGAAACTGTGAGACCTGTGCTACAAAACTGAGATGGGGCTCATGCAAAAACTGTAAATGGGCTGAAAAAAGACAAGTTTAGAAAATTCTGTTCGTCCATACCCTCCATACTCTCGGAAAAAAGCATAAAAATGCCCCTCGCAAAATTCTTTTCTGCACATCACAACTTTCTGAGGGCCCTTTTGCTCTTACTTCGGGGTTAGTGGAAATCTGCCCCCTTCTCGGTGGGCCTGATTTTGTGCATGCTTGAATGAACCTCGAGACATTAAACTTTCATACTGTTCAAATGTGTCATGAAATTCAAACTCTCTTCTTCTCTAAATAATTTCCGTCATCTTATCTTATCACATGAATGCAACTTGTCACTTTAAAACACCTGCATCGGCATATTCAAAATGATGTGATGATAATGTATTTAACGCCATGACATAAAACTGTTGTCTTTTCGAATATCAAAAAGATTCTTCTAAGGATATTCAAATTTGATAATATCTCTATTTGCAGTAAATGATGTCAACTGAAAAGCTTGTGTTAAAAATGTAAACTTCCTTCGCTCATAAAAGCTCATAAAATGACCGTCTATTGCAGCAATACTGAGGCCGTAATCTGACTGAGGCCGTAATCTGAATATGTGTGGTTGATGATCACAATCAAACAGATTGCCCAGCCTCAGACTGGGGGAAAATGTTCCCGAGAGCGCCTTACTGATTCTTAAACTCAAGTGTCACAAACCTCGACGTAATAAGGCTTCTGCGAAGGAGTACATCTATCACCATGACAACGGGACCTTTTCGAGCTGCATGGGCCACTCACGTAGGCAGTAACATGATTTAGTTGATCATGTAACTCAGACAATTGATTCAGCAATGGGCACCTCTTCATCTGCCGAGTCCTCGCTTTCAACATCTTTCATGGAATCTGACTCGTGACTTTCTTCTACTTCGTGTATGCAGTTCATAGATCCTGGAAGAACTTCGATATATTCCTAAGAAAGAATGAGTGAACATTTAGTAGAGACAAATCACTGGGGAAAGCCAGGTTTGTCAACAGAACTGGTAATAAACAAACTTTTGCAAGCTGTCTCTCCCCTGAGCTCCAAACGAAAAAGCATGATCACACGCAACATCGAATCATCTAATTTATAACCGATTTCGCACCAAGAACCTTTTTTCGCGAACAAAGCAAATAAATGCTAACATCGAGAAAGTTGCGAGTGATACGAAGCAACAATTTCAAACAAGAAAATAAGATATCACCATTTCACTGTTGAAACAGCGGATTGTTCCTAGGCTATCGTTCCAGTAGTATTGTGTAGTATTCTCTTCACTGGAATATAAAGAAGGATAAAACTTCTTTGACACTTACTGTAACCGTCAGACTCTCAAGAAATGATTCGAATCGATATGCCAGATTGCAAAATGTTGGACGAGAATTCGCATTTTCATGCCAGCATTCCACCATCACTTGATACCTATAAGAAACAAAACATACAAGACTCGTAAATCTCTTTTGATGCTGATCTTATTTCAAACGAGAACGCAATCAAGTGATAAAAGCCGATTTGCCAATTATCACTGGTAATCGGCCAATGACATTTTGTAGTCAAAATAATGTGTTATATTGACTACACGAATATCAATTTTCCGCACTGCATTGAATGGCTTTTTATTCAAAATGAGTTCTTCCTACATGAGCAAACAGATTTGCGGGAGGTGTACCGTGTAAGTGATTGATTAGAGCAATCACAAGGGATTGTGTCGTAAGTCTAGCAACATGACACGTCCTTGAATGATAACAGATAGTTTTTACTGGTGAACAAATCAACCTGTTTAAATATCGATAGTTAGCTACTGATGATTATCAATTATTATCATAGTTTGCCATAGGAAATCTGAAAATTGGTGCTATGTTATTATTTCAAGAAAAAACAGAATTCATATTACATAGCATTATTCTTTTAAATATGACATTGCGAGTTGGTGCCAGAAAATGCCTATCGAATATCTTAAAATTATACATTCAATTCTCGCACCAATTTCAAGACAATTTTAACAGCTTACACTTCTGAAGGGCATCCTTGTGGTTTTTGCATCCGATATCCAGATTTCAGGAGAGTGAATAACTTTTGAACTGGTATTGAAGGATATGGAGAGCCGCCTACAAAAAAAGATATAACTATGTCATTTTATTTGAATGTAGGCAAAAGAACGCTGTCAACAATGAAAGATATCGATTTGAAATATCAAAAAAAACCTCACTAACAATCCATCTCTCAAGTTTACTGTTTGCTAGACACAGACATACAATGTGAGATAGGTCTCTTCCTCTATCTTTCATTTTCTTCGCACAATCCTCGAATAAAACTCTTTGGAAAATGTTTCCTTCTGTTGGGAAACAGAGATGTTGCTTCTTCAATCTTAAAGAAGAGTTCCTATCACGTTAACTGTAAATGTTAATTAATCCTCCATACAACGATGGAAATTGCTTATTCTTGCCTAACATGGCAAATTTGCTCTGATATCAATGTCCAACTCTACCCTGAATAAACACCCGATAGTTTGATTCTATGCCATTGTGTTGATTGGGCAATCACAAGAACCAGACAATCATTTGCTAAGACTATTATCAACAGCAAAATATTTCAAAGAAATAGTACGATCAAATAGCAGCAGGTAAATCAAGCAAGTATCATTGGCTATCAATAAACCATACCTAAAGTGAAAATTTCCCACAATAAAATGCCATATGCCCACACATCACTTTGAGTCGTGTATACTCTATCAAACAGTGCTTCGATTGATAGCCATTTTATTGGAAGACGTCCCTGTGAAAAGAAAACGAACACTCAAAATATTTAAACTGAAATTTACTTGCAATTGCTTTTCTACAAACTCTGATTAATTTGTAATGTTTTCCACATCACATTGTAAAATAAGCTGTTTTACCGAGGGTGTAAGGAAACGAAATAATTGTTATTTTAATAAAATGTTTCGCAAATCACACCTGTGTCTTTATTGTGGTTTCTTCCTGCCATTCCTGGCTTTCCTCTGCATCCCTTCCTCAGCTCAACTCGTTGATTCAAGTTTGCAATGGTCTAACTCAGTTTCTCTGTAAAAGCGAGGCTGTCCTCGTTTGCGGTTTTGTAATTCAACGGTGGGAATCACAAAACCGCAAACGAGGACAGCTTCGCTTTTACAGGAAAACTGAATTAGGCCATTGCAAACTTGAAACAACGAGATGAGCTGAGGAAGGGATGCAGAGGAAAACCAAGAAAGGCAAGAAGAAACCACGATAAATACAAAGATATGATTTGCGTACTATGCATTTTATCAAATGACAATTATTTTGGTTTCCTTTCACACATGGTCTACTGAACGGTTATCATGCTTCAAGAATTAAAAAGAAATCAAATCAAATTTAAACACGCAGGTGTAAAAAGTCACCATTGAACTCTAACGATGGTCGTGTCTCTAATGGCTCAATTCTAAAATGCTATGCAAAATCAATAAAAACACTTCAGATCATAACTAAACTTCTTCAATGGCAAGGAAACAGAAAATATTTCTAAGAAATTTAGAATTTCAAAGCTTTTTCCAGAACTTTAAAGAATAGAATGAAATAGAATGTTGAGAAAGTCAAAACAAATTCTAAACTTACATCAGTTGTTTTTCGATAATAATCTGCTTCTCGTACATTTCTCGCCAATCCAAAATCAGCAATTTTCATGATATAGTCTTCACCAACTAACACATTCCTTGCTGCCAGATCTCGATGAATACACTAAATAAGAAACACAAAACGACATTACGGGATTCGTTTGTTTGCTGCTACTCGGTAAAATTTCAGCATGAAATTTGGAGAGAAATGCCTGCAAACCAGTCCTTGCGAGCCCTAAAACTATAGAATCATTTATCAGACTCTTTACTTGATGAGCCAGGTTTTGGTAATAAGGTTTCAAGGGTCTTATGCCTTGTTTGAAAAACTGAAACATTTTCATGGAGTTAATCAAAACATAAGAAAAATCCACCAACTCAAATCAGTGGATTTTCGCATCTACATTTGTGCGTTAGCTACGCATCAAGAATCAAAATTAAACAAAACAGTAAAACTGTACAAGAACACTACTTTCATTTACAACAAAACTATATGCAACCAACTGGCATTTTACTACAATCAATATGATGCGAGAATTTATATACCTGATGATCAGCTAGAAATTGCATTCCTTTAGCAATCTGCAAAGCATATGACACCAAATTTGATAATGTAATTGACGATTCTACGCTTTGATCGGATGTTTCGCATAATGGCGGTCGCTTCGATCGTAAATATTGTCGCAAGTTACCATAAGGAGCATATTCTACCACAACAAAGACTGAACCTGCAAATGAAAATACATAGTCAATATTACAACAAAAGCTTGATCAAACAATAACGAACAATTTAAGTTGCATACAATCAAGTCAGAAGTTATCCTAGGTTCCATTATCAAGTCGAAATTTATCACCACGTCAGTTAATAGCTTTTCACTCTTAGCTTTATCATTGCTCTCTGCTGACATTGGAATCTTCAGCTACATGACACTGGTTATTTAAAAATGGGGTATCTGATACCAAATGTAGACCTATCAACTAATAGTGCAGATTGGAAACTTAGAAACAAATCTAACGATAGCTTGATGAGATATTGACATTTGAAATGATTGCAAAAATACTCTAGATGCTGATATGTCACCACAGAAAAAAAATTTACATGATCGGAAACCTACAATAGCCTATAAAGGTATTAATGAAGAACTGTAGACGGGTGAAATAAATTCATTCAAAGATTCTCAATCAAGCTTTGCTTTGACTAGCATTGCAGTCTCAACACGTTTGCGACAAATACTAATTAACGAAACGAATGCTTTGCGAAAAAATCTCACCATTTTGTGTGCAGCATCCGAGAAAATTAATGATGTTTACATGTATACCAATTTGTTTCATTGTTGCCATTTCCGACAACAAATCATGCAGTTCGTTCTCTGTTGCATCCGCTGGAAATAAAAAGTAAACAAATGCAATACAAATGTGCCAAGATATCTGTTGTTTTAAATCTACAAGAGGCAAGCTGAATCTTGCTAAATCTTTCTTTACTTCGAAGAGTCCCAAAAAATGTCTCTAAATAGAATATTAAATCATAAAAAACTTTCTCTGGTTATCTTGTTTGTTATGAAAGATTGAGACCTTAGAAGGCAAATGTTTCTAAAGATATTGCTCATTGACAAATGATGTTTCAGGTTTCTAGGAAAAGGTAATGTGCAACACCTGTGGAAAACTGTAATATGAATAAAAAGGGCAATAAACATCGAGCAATTAAAATTAGACGGCTTCGTCTATTAAATTCATTCTTTCGATTCCAAAATTCCTCGGTTGCCATAAAAATATTTTTCAACGATTCACTGGACTAGAGGGAGAAAGCTTCTCCCTCGCCTTCGAGTAACACTACACACATAGAAATAAAAATGTCTCTAGCTTCATGTCTTGCAAGTAGAATGACTGGCACTCCTTGGACTTTACTCACCCTTAAGCATCTTAACTGCAACAGTAGACACAGCACTTGATTTTGAAAATGGCAAATTGAGTGCTTCAGCTTTCACAACAACACCAAATGCTCCTTCACCTAAAGTTTCACCTAATATCAAATTTTCTCGTTCTATCTCCCAATCTTCGTCTATTGGTATTTCCATCGTTTCTAAACAAACTAAAAACAAGAAGGGGACTTTAAATAAAATGGAATAAAATACCATATAACTATGTTAAATCTATTAATACCTCTCTTTGCTACATCTGCAGAAAGAATCTCCATGTATCTGATGAAACATGGGGTACGTCTCTTTCGTAAAAACTTCGAGGGAATTGGAAACAAAAATTTTTTGGGTATTTTCTGGATTTTTTTACAAAGAAAATGATTTTAGGCAAAAGAAAACATATCAAACAGTGGCCTTAGATTCGTAGTCTTACAAAAATTAGCTCAACGTTTTCATGGAACGTATTAATACTTGGCAGTAAGAAAGTCGACCTATCAAAATAAAATATCATTTATATGTCTGTTTTCTTTCTCATGTGTTATGTGAGAATAGTCTCACATCTCATGAAAAAATATGCACGCCTGTTTTGACATATCGCTGTGAAGAGCAGATTTCAATCAATCCCATTATCATCATGATTATGAAGGTTTATTTAGTTTATACTTTTATTAAAACTGTGAAGTATAATCATTAAACAAAACATATAATATGTCAATGTGGGAAAAATAAAAACAAATGTAAACAACTAACATAAAACATTGTAAACAAGTCTCACCTTCTGCATTTGGTGACTGTGGAGATCTCAACGGGAAACTTGCAGACCAAACTGATTCCGAGGCTGATCTGAATCGAGACTTACGCAACAGAGGTGCCGTTGATGAAGTTGTTGAAATCATTCGACCACGATTTGCTCCATTAAAATGAATCATGAACTCAGTTTTATTTAGATTAAGATCTGTTTCTTCTATCCTCGTCTCAACTGGTTTCTTTGGGAACTTTCTTTTTGTATCTTTGAAATATTTAACGAACAATGCGATCAAGATAAAAACAATAAGTGCGCCTCCACATGCAATGATTGGCACGATGTAGTTGTTTTTATGTTTTGTAGCTCGGCCTTTCTGCGGGGTTGGTTTTGCAACTGATTTAGTCATTCTGATTGGATTAATTTCTGAGGAAGAATAAGCAAACAATTCATAATATATTAACAATCAACGCTTTTAGAATCAAGTTCTATTTGGCTCCAATATCCACACTTCGGGCAAGTTTCAGATAAAAACCATGAATGATTAACTTCTACGCAATCAAATCCTATGTACTTCTGATAAATGATTAAATTTCTTCACCGTGGAATTCACTTGCCAGTACAGCATTTCCTTCCTTATGGAAACAACTACTTTATGCCTTGCAACTCTCATGAAAAGCTCAATAAAGAGCAAAACAAACTCTAGATACATGGGATGTTTGCGGAACCTACGGTCTGGATTTACTAACCATATGAACTACAACAATAATCCATTTTGTAGAGATTCAAGGCTTTAAAGAGAAGCTCTACTAAAGTAGTCCTATATACAGTTTTAAAAACATTGGCAATTTTACTTGCAGGCTTTTTCTTTTGATTCTTCAATCATCAAAATGCTTCCATACGGAATCAGAATTTTTCAGCTTTATAGTGATGAAAAACTGCGTCAATAATCCTTTAGGAGCTGTAAATAATTCTTTTACATCCTTTCCTTCCTCCTAAAAGGAAGTACTATTCGTTGGCTGTATTTCAGTCTGAGCTTTACCCTCACTGATTTCGCAAAACAATGAAGGGGGAAAGGCTACAACAATCTGCCAACAACAGTACAATAAATAGAACATTAAAACAAAGAATAAGTGAGACGAACCTCCATCTTCAATAACAGTAAAACGAGCTGAACGAATAGCACATCCTAAATTATTGCAGCCAACACAACTGTAGTATCCTTCATCAGCCTTGGTTACATTGTATAGATTCAACCGAACGCCATGTAATTTTATATTGTTCTGGCTCTTTGAGATTGACTGGTAATACCATGAATTTATCAATCTAATTTCTTCTGTGATGTTACCATGACGAAGCACCATTCTCGTCAGTTCTTCTTCTAAAGTTTTGTTTGGTTTGATCTCCCAAAGAAACCATCGAAAATCGATAATCAAACCCATTTTGGTACTAAAGAGTTCGTAGCATTCCATTGACGCGTTTTCACCAACATAAGCGCGGGCATCACGAGGGAAGTCTGGTTGCAGGTATGGTCTGGAACGAACAACTTCTGCAAGATAAATGAAAGGATGCTTTTAGTTACGTTTAAACCCTCTGTTTCCCATGCTCCTTTGCACAACCATGATCCTTTGCCGAAGGAGAATTTGCCCATCATGCAAAGGCCGCGGGAAAATTTGCTCATTATCATAATGTTGCAGTTGAAAAAGATGAATGCAGTTAAACCCAAACATAGCTTTAGTCAAAACATTCTCGCTAGATACTAAAATCAGTCGACGGTTCGGTGCGCTGATGCGCCTAAACTCAAAACACAATAGGTCATTTGTTTCAGTTAACTCAATCAATTCAATGGTTTCTAAAGAAAGTGTCAAATTCATGAAATGGAAAACAACGATAGACGCATAAACAGCAACAGATTAGTTTCACCACAAGCAGTGACGGGAACGGTGTGTGCACATTTAGTATGCATCATTCCCCTTGCAACATGTGTAAGATTTCTCCAAAAATGGAAAATGTGCAACTTTTCTCAAGAGCAATGAAAATTTGCTCATAATGCAATGAGCCAGTCTGACAAGTGGCTGTTGATTTATGACAGAGAAAAGGCAAAATGAGTGGTATCTTCAAAAACACGCAGAAATATTTAAAAGTGAAAAGTGAAAAAATCATAACTGCACAATTGTCAATTCGTCACTGCACATTTTCGATTCATCACTGCACAAAGTGGTCATCACTGCACCTTAAATTAACTCTTGCTTGAGAATTCTGCGAAATCGTGTAGAAATCACCTGCTTATGCAGTAAAAGTCGTGTAAGTTGGGTACTTGGCAAAAAATCGGACAAAATTGCAAAAACTTAAGGGCCCCTTCTATAAATTTCTCTCTTACCAAAAGTCGAAGTTCTTGTAAATGGGTTTATTTTCCTTGGTACGAACCAAGCCAATAGACCTTTTAGCTATTTTACAAAAGAGCCTGGATCGAGCGATACTTTTATATAAATGTATACGCGAGGTTCGAAAGAGTGGCGATACAGCTTCGATAGCAATTGTGCACATTTGAAAATTCTACTAACTGTAATGAAGTATCGTTCGATTAAAAGGTCTTTTCATGTAAGCTTGACTGTACACCTAAAGATCAAAAACTAAGTCGCCTTTCAGATGAATTCTAAAATATATATATAACCAGAGCCACTTACCGATAACAAGCAGCGTGTATCTATACGAGTTTGAACCGAATGAATTCGAAGCTGTGCACGTGTAATTTCCTTTATCAGATATGGCAACATTTCCTATTCTCAGTGTAAACTTATGAGCCTCATATTTCTTTAAATTCAAGGGCTTTCCATCTTTAGTCCATGTATATGAAATTGGTTGGCTTCCTTCAGCTTTACAAGTCAATTTCACTTTTTCACGGACTAAGCTCACTTTAGTGCTATGTTGTGTTTTTGCATATCCATAACCAAATACTGGTTTCCCAAAGATTTCTGTGAATGGGATAACAAAAGTGAATGTACCGTAACAGCTGTTCTCTCTGACAAATCCCTACCCTTCGAGCCAAAACTCTTAAAAAACCCCCCTTCTCTGTAAATAAGCCCCGGCATGTATAAAAATTGTTTGATTGACCGTAGTAGCCACCCCATTATTTAGTCTTTCCGTTGTTCATTACGTTTTTACTAGTTTGCTTGTTTAGTCTTTTATTACTTTGTTGCTTGTCTGTTAGTTCCTCGTCCTATTGTTTGCTAGTGTGGCAATATAGTTAAATATATTGGAAGTGCCATTCATAGAGAAAACTCGATGATCCTGTGTCTTTCCTGAGGCCTTTCTGACTTACGTCATCATCAGAGTGTGATTTAAACTAAATGGAATTCTGTTCTACAAATTTAGTTATACATGGTTATAATAAGGTGACGAATGGATTTATTTTATTTATTGGTTTTTACGTGCGGTTTCAATATTAGTTCAATATGTTTGTTTTGTTTTCAATTTATTTTGAGTGGGCTTGTCAGGATTTCTAGCTACTGAAAGCTAATTTAGGCCCACTGTGCATGCCGCATCCAGGCACGGGACCCCTAGTTTAACGTCCCTTCCGAAGGACGGCGAGGTGAGTTGCGAGGGCAGGCCTCAGTGGTCACCCATCCGAAATCTGACCTCACTCGGCCAAGCTTAACTTCAGTCACCTGACGAAGACTGTATAAGCCACTCGGCCACTCACCCCGCAAAATACCCCGCAGAATATCGCATGTCCTTCAAAAAGAAAGGCACCAAATGAAGCATATATTTCCTAGCGTTACGATTTTATTTTGCTTATCAACAACTTGTATTAAATTTTGTTTCGTTTGTATTTCGTTAAATTTGGTTTTTTTTGTATTAAATAATCTAAATTTTGTTTTGATTTAGATTAGTTGCATATGTATTATATATGTACATAGATATGCACTCAGAAAAAAAACATTCGTTAGCACGTTTCGGTCAAAGCTTTCATCAGTGTGACTTTTCAAAATTAGAAGGAAAGGAGTGTACATATAGATCTCGTAGAAAGAGATGTCTTTCTGTTGCGGTATAAACAGCAGCAAAAGCAGCAGAAGCAGCAGCAGCAACAGCAACAGCAACAGCATAAATTGTTTCAGTGGAAAAGCTACGTAAGTACCATATTAAGCGATTGGGTCTCCCGTGACCTAACCTCTTTTGTTAAACAGTTTATGAAAGATTCTTAAACTTACCAATGATTTGCAGAAGAACTTGATTCAGCATTTTTCTGTTTTCACCATAACATGAATACAAGCCTTCATCGCTCTTTGCTACTTGCTTGATAAGAAGTATTCCCTTATTGTTTATCTTTCTCTTCTTTGTAATTTGTATTTGCTTTCCATTTCGCCACCAACTGATGTGCAGTTCTCTGTTACTTGATGCTACATTACATGGCAATTTCGCAACCATCCCAGATCGAATATTGTAAACAGTTTCCTTCGATGGGACATTTTCTGCAAGTAAAAATGTGACTATAAGCTTCTGTCGCCGATTCATTGTGGAGAAATAAACCTTTCTTCATTCTTCACTAAAGTTGGGGTTTGTATCTGGGTACCACAGCCACAATCTTACATCAAAACAATACCCAGGGTACAATTGGAGTCGAGTAGCTCTATCTGATAAATCACTGATAAAGGAAGTCTAAAAAATTGAGATCGAAATGGATGATGGAGCTAGGATTTCTATACAACGATCTCTTTTACCCCAATGAATTTCGATTGATTTGATTGGTCGATTCACCATCAGATGCAAAGGATCATGGTAGAAATTAAAGAGTTAACCACATGATGTGTTGTGTTTTGCTGTGTTGCGTTGTGTTGCGTAGTGTTGATTAGGCCTGTTTACTTCATATCATCAAATAACGAAACGGAGAATAATTCGAGGAAAACAAATGAAATGAGTGCAATGGGCATAGGCCCAAAACAATACTCCAATTTGTGGATAACGTACGACTGTTGGAGGCAACTGGATAGAAATAAAATCTTATCAACCTAATAACTTATGGTTAAAACTTTAACACCTTTGACCTTTGTGCTTTGACCATTGTCTTCGATTGGACCCGTTGTGCCAAAAAATCATATTCTTGTGTGTGCAGATAAACCTGGTTTGAAATGGGATATGGTCATGTTTGGACTTGCCATTCGACTATTTTTAAAGCAAACTAAGGCTAATTCTGAAAACGGTAGACTTGCTACACTCGGAAATTGCAGGTTTGACACCGAGGCGATGGGGTTGCTAAAGTGATCGGTAACTTTAATCTTGTTACCAAGCACCACTCTTGTGATCGTATTTTGAAACTGGAAGCTCTGCGAAGTCTACTTTTTTCAAAATTCGGTAGGTTTGAAACTACCAAGCAAGCAAATCCTAAGAATTTGATCCAGAATTGATATATTTTGTAAAACGTTTAGACCAAGTATTAAAGGTTTCTCACGATCTTTTTAAAGTTTCCCTCAATTTCAGCCGCAGAATCTCTTGGGTCCCCACTTTCAAAATCATTTCACTGCAAAGTTTGTGGAACTTGACTTATAATCGTTCATTGATACGACTCCAACCATATTTGGGCAGCGTCATCGTCAAGAAATAAGCTTTATCATGTTATGTGAAAACAGCTAATGCCTCAGACGGTATGCAAGCAAATTATCGTCGAAGATTTATATGAGCCTGAGCACTGAAAATCAAGACAAAAACAGAACATTGGAAAAACATTTACAAGACAACAATGGAGATGTAAAAATTTTACCAATCGAATGAACAATGGAACAATCACGAAAGAGTGAATGGAAACACAATAGGATAATGGAAGAAAACGGCTGATAGAGGTAGATGTAAAGAGTGACAACACAATCAAGCAATAAAGAAACGATAAAAAACAAAGAACAATGAAAGGACACAATAGAACAATAACGAAGTACAGAATAAGTGAGACGTACCTGCATCTTTAGTTACTGTTAAACGGGCTGAACGAATTGAGCATCCCAAACCATTACATCCAACACAACTGTAGTATCCTTCATCAGCCTTTATCACATTGTATAGATTTAATCGAACGCCATGTAATTCCTCATTGTTGTGGTGTTTTGTGATTGGTTGGTAGTATCGTGTACTTATGCGCGTAATTCCTTTTGGGATGTTGCCATGACGATGCCTCGTTCTCGCCAGTTCTTCTTCTGAGTTTTTGCTTGGTTTGTTCTCCCATTTGAACCATCGGAAATCATGCATCAAAATTTTCATGGTAACAACGAGCTCGTAGCATTCCATAGATGCATTTTCACCAACATGAACACGAGTATCGAGCGGGAATCCTGACACAAAATAAGGTTTTGGACGTACCACTTCTGCCAGACAATAAAAAAGAACAATTTTAGGCCATGTATATACAGTCCCGGCAAAGTTTTGATCCGGTTTTACAGTTCAAGAGCGTTTGCTCTCCTGCAGAAAAAATATTTCCATAGAAAGGTGACACAAAAAAGTTACCTGATTTCCCTTTAGCAGAATTTTCCGAGCGAACTAGAAATATTTTGTTTAGGACTGCTTAGGAGAGAACTTTCGCTCCAAATTTGAATAGAATGTTATGAGTAAGAAGCCTTTTATTGCGTTAAATTCCGTTCGCTCAGAAATTTCTACTGAGTGGGAATGAGCCTTTGCGGATTAGTAAGAAAAGTGTCTACGAGATTGATCCGATGTACTTTCGTTACGGATCCTGAGTTTTATCGTTCGTATCGATCTGACAGTGCAAACGGGATCTTGGACATCATTTACAAGGCACCTGCTCATTATCTGATCCATGACAAAAATGTAACTGATCAGCCTGTCATTTTTACAATGTTCTTATTAATCACTAACAGTTTTGATCCTTCCATTTACACAAAAATACGTAACGGATCAAAACACTACTGATACAATGCAATAACAATGCAGTCTTAGCTTTTGTCCAGTTCTTCCGGCTAAGTCAAAAAAGTTTACACATTTAACAGGCTGTGGAATAAAGAGTATAAGGCCGATAACTAAAATTTTAATATATCAGTCCAGAAGTTCATGATCAGTCAAAGGCTGACTTAGATGAGCAAATGTTGCTTGGTAAAATCCCTCATCTTTAAGGCCCAGAAGTTAGCAATGTCTGTATTTTTTTCATTTTCATCTCAATCATTTTTATTCATTTAGGGAGGGTTGCCCTTCAATAACAATTGATTTTCAAGGGGCCCTCCAATAAAAAGTTCTAATTACAATATACAGAAAAATTAAACCTACATAATAAAAAATCATAAAGCTAAAAACCTATTTACAATTTAATGATACAATATTTACAATAAAAGAAAAGTTCAACCCTTAATAGAACTTTTAAAACTAATAAGGGAGGATGCCTTCTTTGACTCAGCTGGAAGGCTATTCCAAAGGTTAGCTCCACGGAAAGAAAAACATTTCTGCCCATTGGCTGATTTTTTCTTTGGTAACCTCAAGTCGGTCTCGGTATTACGGAGGTTACGGGAGGAGCATTGCGAGTTTTTGGTGAAAAGGTTACACAGGTATTGCGGAGCCAGCTTATTAAGAGACTTGAAGACCATAATCTTAGACTCATAACTAATGAGTTCTTCAATGGTCTTCCAACCCAGCCCTTCGATAAGAGGTCTGCTAGGGGTATCAAAGCTGCTGTTGGTTATGATTCGGGCAGCACGATTTTGAAGCTTTTGCAACCGGTTTATTTCTGTAGAACCGGCACAACCCCAAACAGAACAGCAGTATCGAAGGTGGGGCTCAACAATGCCAGTGTAAAGAGTCACCAAACTTTCTTTAGGTAAAAATGATTTTGCGTGTTTCAGGAAGCCAACAGCCCTAGATACCTTGGTACAAACTACTTTGATTTGTTCCCTCCAGTCTAGGGAATTGTCAATTTGTACACCAAGGTACTTTGTTTTTTGAACTACATCCAGCTTATTATTACGAATGTTCAGTTCCAGGACCTCATTTTGACTTTTAAGAATGTTACGTTTCTGCTTGGTAGAAATGAGCATGGAATGTGTTTTTGCAACATTCAAGGAAAGTTTGTTTCCTTGTAGCCAA
The DNA here is from genome assembly GCA_964019985.1 of Aurelia sp. 4 Dawson et al 2005. Lineage (NCBI taxonomy): Eukaryota > Metazoa > Cnidaria > Scyphozoa > Semaeostomeae > Ulmaridae > Aurelia > Aurelia sp. 4 Dawson et al 2005. The sequence goes on along the minus strand of OZ026503.1, from coordinate 626,694 downwards.
GTAGTCAGTTGTTTAAGATCACTGTTAAGAGCCACTTCCAGCTGAGTCAAATCACTGGACTGGCGGCACAATCTGGTATCATCAGCATACATGGACACAGTGGAAGCTTGAACAGCTTGTGGGAAATCATTGATATAGATGAGGAAGAGAAGGGGACCCAGGCAGGAGCCTTGTGGGACACCAACTTCTATTTCCTCAATGTTAGAATCAACACCATTAACCCTACAAAATTGCTTACGGTTGGATAGGTAAGACTGAAACCAGGAGAGTTCTCGGTGTTGGACGCCGTAAAGTTCAAGCTTTTTACAGAGAATATTGTGATCAACGGTATCAAATGCCTTTTTCAGGTCTATAAACACTAATCCCACAAGCTTGCCAAGATCCAGCCCGTTATACCAATCATCAGACATTTTAAGCAAACAGGTTAGTGTGGAGCGTTGGCGTAAGAAGCCAGATTGGTCACAGGTAAAATGACCATTTTCTTCCATAAAGTCATATAGCTGTTCAAAGACAAGTTTTTCAAAGAGCCTTGAGATGACAGGTAGGACAGATATTGGACGATAGTTGCACTTTTCAGTCTTGTCACCATCTTTGAAAATTGGAGCTACTCTAGCTACCTTCCATGAGTCTGGAAACTGGCTGGTTTCAAAGGATGTGTTAAACAATACAGCCAGGGAATTTTCAATGAAAGGCAAAGCAAGCTTCATAAAGTAGCTAGAGATACTGTAACAACGATGATTGCAATGAGAATTCCACGTTCCATTCTGGTCCATGATCTGCTAGCCATTGAAATTAAACTTCTATTTCTGAAACTGACAATTGCATTGAATTTAAATTTCAATGCCAAATAAATAATGGACCAGAATGGAACGTGGAATCCTTGCTTAACGTTGATTTTCACTCAGTCGAATTTTCCGTTTGGACAGGAAATCTTTTGCTTACGCGAGAAAACGTCGCTCTGAATTTGAATAGAATGTTACGCATGACAAACATTTTACTGTGTAAATGTTAGTCTGCCAGGAAAATTCTACTGCGTGGAAATCAGCCCTTAAAGACAAACCCCCCAACAGACATCTTTCTAACTTTTGGGTCTTAAAGTTGAGTGATTTTACCACACAAAATTTTCCACATCTCAGTTGGCCTTTGAATGAAAGATTAACATGTTAGTAAGGAAACTTACCAATAACGCGCACAGTATATGTGAACGAGATTGAACCGAATGAATTCGAGGCCGTGCATGTATAATTTCCATAATCAGACAAATCTATATTATCTATTCTCAATCTGTATTCATAAACTTCATATTTCTGTAAACTCAAGGGCTTTCCATCTTTGGTCCATTTATATGAAATTGGTTGGCTTCCTTCAGCTTTACAAGATAATTTCACGTTATCACTGACCACGGTCAATCTTAATCTATGTCGTGTTTTTGCAGATCTACGAGCAAATACTGGTTTCCCAACGATTTCTGTTAACGAAGAAGATGAATAGATGAAAAGATCCATCAAAAGAGATCACACGACATGCCTCCTAAAAGTCTTGCAACACTTCATTTAAAGAGCTATTGTTACCCAGGGTCCTTTGCAAGCGTGCTGAAATAGCAAACTGTCTGAAAGTCAAATATGGCCTTTGAACCACGGATCCAAACTGTAGTAGTTGACTAGACTTACCACTTTTCGTCTCTCTTTTCCCCTGCATTCTTTGATTTGCTGATATCACTTGGTCAGAAGGGACTCAGAATATTACTCCTGCAAAGAATGGGCTACTTTTTCAAAATGGCCTCAAAATGGCCTAAAGTAGCAGGAGTTCTCATACACTCAACAAAATTGCTTCAGAGTCTGGTCTAAATTGCTTGAATATTGAAAAGGAAACTGTTAGTGCAAATAATGATGTATTGTTGACCTACAACATGCAAAACGCATAACTCCCACGTAATAATCATCCTCTGTAGAAATAATATAAATATCATATGATGTGACCGACTGTCCGACTCTGATGATAACTTCAGTTTGAAAGGCCTTATTGTGCTAGGAAAAGTTTTCCCTTTTTGCATCTGCCTCTTATAGTATCTATAGTTAAAGCACAAATGTTTGCTGATGTGTAGAAAAAAATATGCATCCATCGAAGCCGCGAGAACTCTAGACTTCATCAACCGTTTTCTGTATGCAACAATAACAACTTTCTGAATAACGCCTCCTGATTGGTTGAAACCGAAATTCTAGCCATTTGATTGGCGAATACGGAATCACTCTACGCGGGCCTGCATTATGCACACTTTTTAAGAGTAATATCACGAGCCCCTTTTGCCCAAGTGATATCTGCAAATCAAAGAACGCAGGGAAGCAATGACAGAACAGTATTAATTTAGTGAAGGTGTTCTGTAAGCTTGACTATTGCACTTTGTCCGTAGTTTCCTTTTGGCCAGTTCTGATTTGAGACCATTTGGAACATTGATATCAGTGGCGCTTTAAAAAGCTTCGTGAAAGTTTCACTGATCCAGTTAGACCCCTTTACCAGTCAACTAAAGAGTCTGGATCGAGCTATGATAAATGCAGTGGTATTTGAATGGTTAAAAAATTTTTCGATCCAGACTCTTTTGTATAACTGCCAAACAGTCGATTTGATCCACGGCTAATGCGATAAAGTCAAATCTTATCCACATTAGTGAAGACCTTGGACCTGTGAGCTTGGATGTAACCAGTTGTACAAAAATAAACTATGTTCACATGTGTGTATAGAAATTCGATAATCATGGCTACTTTGAAAAGGGTAACTTTCATGCTTAGACTTGTAATATGACTAGTCTTATCATAAGAAACGATGAAATTGACGAGTTATGTTGAAATTTCACTTCTAAAAGTTTCCAATTCATAGTATGCAATTAATGTTTTTAGTGACGGGCCTTTATCAATACATCAATCCATCAATCAATCAATCAATCAATTAATCAATCAATCAATTAATTAATCAATCAATTAATCAATCCATTAAAAGTGAAAAAGAGGTTATCAAACCATCACTCTGTCTAGAGCATTTATGAAAAGTGTTGTGCAGTCAAATTTAGTGACTGTGCAGTCAGAACAGTTAGGCGGAGTGTGTTCGACGCCAGGTAGGACCCTACCACTTGAGCGTCATGACAAGGGCTCGCAGACTCGATAAATGCTTCGCTACTTCTGTGCTCCTATCACTTGGCACTAAAAACCGAAAGTTCACTTTCACCTTCACCTTCATAGCGAATGTTTAGGAATTCTTAAGAAGAAAACGATTCTTTCCGGTATTAAGTCCTATTTTTTATGATATGACAGTTCATATGGAGAGTTTTTCATAAAAGTAGGTTTTAAGAGACCTGGGGACCTTAACACAGTAGGACAAGAAAAAAGACACCAAATTATACAGGTTCAGGCTGGCAAGGCTGGTTGACTAGCTTTTTTGGTTTTGATTACAAAAATGAAAAACTCGCCACGTCATTAATACTTGAGAGTTCCTAAATTCGGGTCATTACTGTATTATGATTTGAGGAAAGGCCACATCATGAATGCAGTATCTTGATACAGCAAAGCAGCAAAGCCCGTACTCAAGATTTCATGAAAGAAACCGAAGAGGAACAACACGCTGTGGCCTTAGGCCGAAAGATTATGTCACTGTTCTTGCAAAATGAAAGTGCAATGGTTGAATCAAACAAAGTTAAAGTACAAGCAAGGTTTAAAAAATCGGAACTCATTGTGCAGGCTCCCCTTATTTTAATCCTAATTCGTGCTAACCTATCCACGTCCTATGTTGAGGGTGATTCTATATCAAACGTGTGCAAGTAGCCAGCCATCGTAACCGATTGTGTGTGTGTTTGGACAAGTATAGAGAGCTACCTAAAGTGAAGACCCATCTTTAGAGGAAACCTCCACGCTTAAGGTGGGTCCGCAATAAGGTGGCTATCATTCTCCTTCACAAAAGCTGTATCACAGAAGGAACGGATTTGGTGTCGCGCCGGAGGTGGAACGAGCGCGCACCCATTCCCGAGAAAATACAGCCTCTGCAAAGGAGAGTGGTGGCTCGTTGCTGTTCATCTGAAGTTAGATTGTCTATGAATTTACTTACAGCAATTTGGATCCATGATTTCTGCTTAGGCCAATTGTTTCAAACAGTCAGAAATTTCAGTGTGCCCGCAAATCACCTTGGGTGATGGTTGCTCTTTAAAGTGGCTGGTATTTTAGCTGTTTATGTCAAAAGTATCACTGTATCGAAATTTGTCTCCTCGGATGATTACGGTTAAATTTCAGTTCTCATATCATCTTTTACAAAACTCAAATCCCTCAAAAATGGCAACATTTCAAGAATCAAATCTAATTGAATTAATTTCTTACGTCAACTGAAATGAATCCCTAAGAAGATTTCTAATTTGATTCAGTAATCTCAGATCAGAAAAAAGTCCATAAGATGTATTGCGGATTGTGGATTCGTACGGAAATCTCATTCTTAAAATTCGAATCTAAAAATCTTGGCTCGGAACTCGTACCCACAGGCTAACAATGGTTAGACAGCTGTAACTCTTAACCAATAAGATATTCCTGAAAATCTCTGTAATTAGCTTTCAATAAAATCAACAACGGGTGATAACCAACAGGGTCAAAAGTCCTATTTCAGATTGTTATCACATTGGATAGCCTCTAAGCTTAGTTCGTGTCTGTCGCAGTCTCTGTCTTCAAAACTGGCCCAGGTGTAACTTACAATCGTCCAATTTTGGAGCCCAATAAATCAAGTCCTTTAGGGGCCTAAGACACCGCCATCAAGTCAAAGGCTCAATTGCAACGTCGTTGAAAATCGTTCGTAATGTTTGTCCCCCATGGTCCTTTGCGGTCACGTTGCAACTTCAGACTATCTGACAATCAAACTTGGCCTAAGCTAGACTTATGACGATAGGTCCCTTGTAGCTCTGCGGTAAATCTTGCTTATAAGGGACTCATAATGATAAAGTGATAAAGCTGATCTTATTTTCTGCAATGATCAATGGTTCATTTCAAGAAAGCTTTGAAGGAACATTTTATAGATTAACTTTGTATTTCTTTTTCATGGACAAATTTTGTTGAATATGACATTTAACCGGTTATTGATAATTCTTAACGTTTTTAAATGATTTGTATCTTCTTCCTTAAGTATGACAATTTTTCTTTAGCTTTTTAATTTTATACAGAGCTTCTCTTGATAGCAGTTATACTTATAGCTGATTGAATCACCCTGTGAAAATATCGTATTATTATTATTATTAATTTAATTTTATACAGAGCTTCTCTTGATAGCAGTTATACTTATAGCTGATTGAATCACCCTGTGAAAATATCGTATTATTATTATTATTATTATTATTATTATTATTATTATTATTATTATTATTATTATTATTATTATTATTATTATTATCATTATTATCATTATCATCATTATTATCATTATTATCATTATTATGGAATCACGGCTTCGAATCTCGAATCATATGCGAACGTTATCAGTTCTTCAATGCCACATTTACAGCAGTAACAATAGTAATTCACAAATCTCGCAACGTGATTGGTACTCTCAGAAGCTCAGAGTTTGGTCCAAATAGGGACAGGTTTGTCAGAGTAATGTTATGAGTCTCTGTTGACCGAAGCGCCATCATCATGTCAAAGGAGCACAGAGAAACTTACGGGACTCCAGGTTATATGTCTAGATTTAGCCTAAGCAGAGCATGTGCATTTACACTGCAGTAGACGAACTGATAGAAATGTCAACTGAAAAACTTCAGTTAAACCTTCCAAACAGTTCAACTATAGCGATGCAGATTCATATTTTCTGTTAAGGCTAAATTTGCTGAATAGACTGATTGCATATTCGTAGTTATCGCTATTGATAGACTGATGGACACTTAAACTACGTCTCATTGGCATCCACATAGAAAAATTGGACAAAGCTTTCCCCTGTCGATTTCAAAACCAAATATGGAGCCCATAGCAACACTGTACCAGCTCCATGAATTGGCGGATGGGCCTAAGTTGCTGGCTCGAGCCTTCAATGCTACAGCACCTCAAAGTTCAAGTCTACAACAGCCGCGTGTGTCATCTTATTTTATTTCGAAAACTATAATACATAGCTTCTAAATACATGAAATACGAGAAGCTAATCAAGTATTTAGATGAATGTTTCCTTTATCCCTGTTGAGGGTGGTTTACCTCGCGTCTGAGACTGCACCTTAGCCTCGTTTCCGAGCGCACACCAAAATGTGTTCATCTTCGTCTCAAATTTCTATATGAAACTCCGTAAGTCCCAGTTTGAGCAAAAATAAAAAATGTTGTTGCTGTTAGAATTGATATTGTTGTTGTTGCTGTTGCAATAACTGGGACTATGTTATGAGTCTAAGCCATAAGGGCAGGAGTAAATGGAAGATTCATATACGTTAGACAAACATGATTATTTATGAAAATTGCTCAACAACTCCGCGTTCCACCTGTCTAACACTGAACACCAGCAAGATAATCACAGCCCACCATCTGCAAGTTATTGCTCTCAAAATGTCTCCCTTGCATTTAAAAGCTCCAGGAGTAAAGCTGCCTAGGCCTTAATAAGCAGAAGGCAAAGCTCAATTTTGGTGACGGAAGGGAGTGTAGCCTGCAAGTTGAGATGAGAAACTTATCTGCAGGAAAAGGAGGAATTTGGAATTTATTCTCGTTCATTAAAGCCGTAACAAGCAAAGCTATATTTTGAAAGCTTCATTAACAACAATGTTGAAATAAAACTGCGGAATTTGAAGAAATGCAGAAAAATCGTAGAAACTGTCATGAACAGTTAAGGAGGAGCTATTATGAATGCACCGTAGTACTTCGTAAATGATAAGAGCATCTTCGCTGTCACTGTAACTCAGAAAGTCATGGACTGATTGAGACAAGAGTCAGACATAATGTCAAGTCTCTCAGTTCCTGGCAAACATTCAAAATGCGAAACTGTGATTAAAAACCAAATATTTGAACACGCAACAAAGTGATGAAAGAAAGATTCATTTACAGAGGGGCATTATGTTACAGCATCACGGTGGATAACAATTATAATAAGGAGGGAATCGCTCATCATTGGACTGGTTTTTCCATTGGATGAAATATGATACAACTGCTCCTTCAAAGTGGCTAATGAGATGACAGACGAGCACGTGCAATCAAGCCCACCTGACCTTATGCTCGGCTTGAGGCCGATGTGGTCGCCGAACAGGTTTTATGTTTCTCCCAATACTCCTTCACGCCATAACGTGGTATTAAGGAACGAGCCAACAGAGGGCGCCCCAGTTGGGTGATGGGTGTGTCACTGGATTAGTCCTTTGATTACCGCAAAAACTCTATTACTATCTTAATTTCAGAAATTCAAAAAGGGGTACTTAAAGAGGGGGCTAATTGGAACGAGACAACGAAGGGCAAATTTTATTGTGTTAAAAGGTGCAAAACAAAGGCAGACAAATGCTAACAAAGAATTTTCTCGTTCGGCAAATCTATAATTCAAAAGACATAGAGGGTATTTGCAGATCAGCAGGCATCTAATACGAAACAGATGTTATGGGTCAAATGTCCAAAAGCCAGGAACGATGGAAGCTGGAAATTATCTGGGAGCATTTACTTACTGCGATCACTCACTCTACCCTACGAGGTTTCTTTGCCAAAAAGTAAGCTGAAAATCCACCAGGAATCGACAGCATCTTGAAATTTGCGAATGCTAAATTTGCCTTATGCTGTCAGGTCGCAAGATTCGAGGCAAAATTGTCAATGCTAAACACGCAGAGAGAGTCTCTTTTTCATTACGAGGTTTATGGGTTATAGGAAAGCTGTGAAGCTTGCACAACATTATGGCTTGATGATGGACACCATGTTTCCTTATTTTTCACCGTGGATTTGAAACTAATACATTTTGTAGAGTTCAATTTATCTTTTGTGAAAACCCTGTGGTAACCATTTACCCGAGTTGTGTCTGCCATCTAGCATCACCATTAGAAACTATTGCTTTCCTCAGACCTTCAAAATGGTCTATTGTCTAATTCCAAGATACTTTCATCAGACAGATTACAGTGTTGTAATGTGAAAGTCTTGCTAAAGTTACAGTGAAATAGTGAAATCAACTACTGCCTGGAAACTCACGATTTTCTCTCTTTGAAGCTGCCTTGCTGAAACATGTCACCACAACACCATTACGCACAAAATCTTGCACAGTTGTGAAAATAAACAGAGCTACGAAAGACCTACTTCCATGTTTCAAAGTATAGAACAGATTTCGATATTTTGCGAACGTCAAGCCTTCTAAAATTGTGAAGAACGCCTGAAGTCCTGAACTCGGAACAACGATCAAACCGGACCAAACATTAGGAGTCTCGTGGGCCTAAATACAGAATGTGAGCAAAGTACATATCTTTCCTAGGTGAGAAAATTTTCAGCTGCAAACCCCTTAAACTTCATGTGAACGAGCATATGCTCGTGTGCAATATTTTCAAAATTTTATTACCTACGCTTTCCAAGTTCTTGTTCTCGGGCGAAAGAAAATATTAATGTAAGGAGTTAATATCTTAGTAAAGATATTGGAAATGTGAACATAAATATCAAAAATATATGAAACGTGCGGAGTGGGAAATCTTCAGGACGCTTGGTTACCAATCATTTAATGGCTATGAATACATTAGGACGTTATCAAAAGAAATTGTTGCCAAGCCCGCCATGAAAATGAAGTTAGCAATACAGTCATGGACTCTGATTTTGGACAGGACAGCAAGAAGCAGCATTGACAGACTTGAAGCCGCCATTTATTACGTCAATGAGATTAATCGAAACACCTATTTCCTAAGATGGTGTAACATGGGATGAATCATTAAAAGCTTGAATAAATGCCAAGCTGCCTGTTTATTTTCAAATTTGCAGCTGGCAGTATTTTATGTCCTTCAGGGAGCACTTTCGACAATGCCGATATGCGGACACATGAATGTGTTGCCAGAAGGCAACTTCACACTTTATCAATGTCGGCATTTCTTATGAATTTTCTATGAACAATGACCGCATATCCAAAAATAATAATGTGTCCATAGCAAACACTTTCAAAATTCAACAGCTTGGGCCTCAAGCCACGTTGACACATGTCCATGTACTTATTACAACTGTTACTTTGGTACCAGCTTGCGTTGGTGTCCAGTGTCAGAACAAGCTTAGCAACTTGCGATATGGATGGATGTAATTTCAGAGCTTTGAAGATGTGTAGGAAGTCGTTCTAATATGTTCTTAGATCCGGGCTCTCTTGCATAATAGCTTAAAAGGCCTTTCTGCACATAAATTGGGCCAATCCAATAGCCTAAAACCATAAATGAACATTTTGGCTGATTCTGTCTGCCATGCATTTGCCTTCCTGGGCCTTCCTATGTAATGTAAGTTTTCGCAGGAAGGCAACTTTAGCTTTTTCCAAATTTGCTCAACATGAGCTCTTGCAAACACTTGTTTGCAGTTTATCCTTGCAGTTTATCCAAACCTGCAGACATATTGTAGAAAAATGCATGGGTAACAGGACACATCATTCAGATAAGGTAAACAGCAGCATGCTTGGTCTAGCTGAAGGTATGACCTTAACAAATCAAGGTGCCAAAGCGAACATTTTACATTATATATAACAAGGAGATTCTTAACTTTAACCATTTTTAACACTGTTATGAAAAAAGACAGGACTTTGTAATATGAGAGATACAATTTATTAAGCTGTCAGGTTCCCAGTTGACAAAGGTCAGGGGATTTAATTTCCTACAGATATTTGATCCTTCAAAACAGAGCTCAGAAAAGAACCTGCTGAATTGCATCCACATTTTATGATGGGTAAAGGACTAAAATTTTTAAGCAGTTAACTAATTCTGAAAACGTTATGGAGTTTTTCCAAATATTTTTACAGGGCATTTTGAAATCTTGAAACAATTTTGGAAGGAGGTCAAATTTTACAAATATTATTATGTTTTGAGGGGCTGGTGGTGGGATGCATTGGGGGGAAGCCAATGAATATATAAAACTATTCCTTTAGAAGGTCTTCTGTTTCAAAGTTGTATCTCTTGATCTTTAGCATCACTTTAGCCTGTGTTCTGGATCCTAAAAGTAGTCCCAGAACCATACCCTAAAAGATCCCTTTCTTTTCAAAACTGGGGTCTGTGACACAGGCTACAGCAACTCACAGGCCCCTGAGAACCAGGGGCTGGGGGGGGGGCAGGTAGGGCTACGCCTCCCCAATAATTTTGAGAACAATAGTGCTGAAAGTCACAAGGATTAATTAGACAGATTGTTCTCTATTGTTTTAAGAACAATTCCCCCCCCCCCCAATCAGCAGCAGCCCTGACTACCTTTGCAAAAGTCAATTAACAGCTTTCTTATTTCTTATGTTGGACCATAAAAACGATTGGGTGAAATGTCTGAAGCAATTAATTTGGGTCAAGATACCTTGGGGGGTTTCAAGTGAGGGGCAAAACACTCCAAAATAGCATGCATACAAGCTTTGGGATTCTCAATCAAAAATCTCCGATTTTGAAAGATTTTTTAGATTTTTTAAGATTTCTAAAACATTTTTTTCAGATTTTGCCACAATGAGATCTTTTCGAGATTTTCAAGATCATGTTACATGTTGCAGATCTAAATGATTTTGAGATTTTTCAAGCATTGTCAAAGTTCCGAATCATTTGTTGGGGAGAAAGCTTGGGACTATCTGAGGATTTGAGGTTTTTTAAAACATTCAGGATTTTCTGTAGAGTTTGAATTGATAGGTAACATTTTGTGAAGATTTTCAAAAATTTAAAATTTTATGAGATTTTGGGGGACTTTCAAGAAATTAAGATTTCTTACAATAAGCAACGAGGGATTTATGGAGTGCTTTGCTCCTCAAGTCCCGGGGTTCTGTACTCTTGGGGCTATTAAATAATTCCCCGTGGTTCATTTTGATGTGCGGATGGATTGGAACCAATTCTAGTAAGGGCGGCACATTGCTTTTACTTTGGGTGAGAAGATATCAGACACGCGGGGAAATCATGGCATGAGCGGAAAAACAGATGCGTAAATGAAACAGCGAGAGATTCCTGACCCAGGGGAGACCACGTTGATCTCTCAAATCCGGATGCAAAATTTTCAACGATAGGAAAATTGAATGACTTTTATCTGTAGATTATCCACAATCTTTTTATCAAGTTTTTAAGCTTATTTCATGAGCAATTCATTGATCTTTTCGCCCGTTAAAATTGAAAAGGTCAAACCGAGCATGTTCTTTGCTAACCGAAACAAAACGAAACATATGTAGGCTGCATGTACCCATGAAGGAAAGTAAACTCTATGGCTATACCACTCTTCACAGCGTAGCATTCTCCAGGGCAAACTATAAAACGTAACAGAATTTCATCATTTAGTTGTTCATACCTGTGTGGTTGCAATTAACTTTGAGAGCAAGTAGAACCATACCAAAAGTGACCCAAAGATATGAAATCTTCATTATCATCTTGTCGTCTTGCTAATTACAGTCTTCGAAGGAACGGCAATTTCTCTTTTAGCATCTTTACGTCCGCAAAAATTCGATGCAACTTGATACGATACCTCTGTCGTTTGTGTATTAATTTGTAGCAATATGTTCCGCAAACCTTTCTTGATGATCGAACTGTGTATAGATTTATAATGATAACAAAATAACAAGAGCGCAAATTCGATGCAATGCAAGAAACTCAACACTGCGGCTTGTTCACCAAACTCTGGCAAACCGTGCGATTTATAGCAAGAATGCGTGGTCGATAAGGTCTATGATTAGATCAATACAATAGTTGTCTACTGGTTTCAAATTTGATAAATGATAGACTTGGTTGAGAGATCGGCACCGTGCCTCTCCAATTCACAGCTATCTCTCTTTTATGCTTTGCACTGATCAAGTTTCATTTCTCGACTGGATCTGACTTGACATGACAAAAACATGTTCTCTCTCCATTATCCTTCCCATTTGTCTCAAGTGATTCACTACTATTGTCTTTTCAAATCCACTGTTTGAATCACAGCATGAAAGCTCATATGAAAAACAATAGAACAATAGCTAATTGTCGTATCTATTTTCCGGTCCTTTATGCGTTGTTTCCTTTGGAAGTTTTATGAGTTCCCATTGACGTTTTGTTGCATTTCCTCTGAGATTAGGCTCAGTTCGGATCAAAATAGTCGCAAAATCTTATTTGTGGCAATTCTTACCAACACAACCTTTTGAAAACATCTCAAACTGTAGACAAATCAACTCTGGGAATTCCTTTTATGGAAACTGATTCCTTAATTAATTCTTTCATTGCTTAGAAAAAGGTTTGACGTGAGATTATCAATTCGAGCTCCCCAAACTTAGACCCCCCTTTTAAATTTCAAGGTCAACAAGATCTTCGGGCAAGTTTAGCCTTTGTATCGAGCCAGGTATCAGTATGGACCTCAGGAGTTGAGGGATAAAATCATCGGAAACTGTATCATCCTGCTTTTCAAAAACAATGTATTTGTAATGATATTTCAATTTTGATTTAAGAATTTTTCTGCCTCATACCATGATTCACTTGGGCCAAAAAATTTGGTCTGCTTCCAAACACTGTGCTATTCGGCCTTCGGCACATGGTCCACCAGGTACATTGGATGGTTACCAGCCTGGTTTATGTGGCAGAGAATAAGTTGGAACAGATCTAACTATAGAGAACACCTATACCATCCACTCGAATACCGGTTTCCAAAGAAAACGTCGAGTGGAATGATGAAAGGTCCAATTTTCAAGTTTCCACAATACAAAAAATCGTGCGAACTGAATAAATCAATGGGATCTATGATTCAGAATTAGGAGGATGGCATAATGTAGAAATAAATAATTCCCAACTGGCAATCAATTCTAAACAATCGAGTCAGTCACCAGAAAAATAACTGTTTTTTACAGGGCTGTTAACCGATAAAAAAAGTCATAAAACGAGAAGTGAACCCTTTCAGTCCATTTGCGCGAACGCTTGTTAAGCCGTCGTAAAATTTGAATTCAAATGATTTATTTTTTATATAGCTGACTAAAATTACGTCAAATTCTGTCGAGATGAAATCAACCGTGGTCTGTAAACCATGGAATCACGAAACGACAGACGAAGTGATCAAACCACCAAATCAAATGACGGAATGATGTACTTGTAAAAATACCCCAGTTTCCCTTTTTTCTCAATGGGAAAGCAAAGCTTTGGTAGCACATTGGTCATATTCTTCTGACTTAAACTCTTAGCCTTCTTCAGAGAGTCAATGAAACTTCATCCTCAGCAAAGATTGATTTTTAAATTGCGAAAATTCTTCAGTTTATCTCATCAAAAAGTAAGGGAAAAGGCTTTAGCCATTACTAGATACCCTTAATGTCAAATGTCTTACTTTCAGCAAACCAAGAAATAGTCTTTCGAATCAAGAATTCACTAATGGCGCTATATAAACCATAACACTACCTACACACATGAACTAGCCAAACCCTAGCCAAATAACTCTTCACGTACAAACATGCGTGGCTAAAGGTTTAGTCTTCCATTGTGAAGGAGGAAACTAGGAGCATTCGTACGCGCTTACAAACCTTTACATTTAGAAGAAGAAACCTACCCAATAGAAATATCACACTGCTATGAGATTCCGTCATTGGATTCCATCGTTTCGTCATTTCGTTCCGTCGTTTGGTGATTCCGTGGTGTACAGACTGCCTGTTCAAACTTTTAAAAGATTTATTGGTCTACGAAAAACGAATTCAGAATACAAATTTTGAGCACACCCTCTTCGATTAACATTGACTCACTTTCATATGTAGCAGTTTCTAAAGCTTGGCGCAATGTTTCCTTTTCCGCATGGCATCACATGAGAGCTATCTTCATGGACCTCTCAAAGGCCTTTGACTGCATTCGACATGACTTACTGATTGCTAAGTTACATGCTTACGGATTCAGCCGTGAAGCTTTGTTGCTTGTTCATAGCTATTTGGAAAATCGGCAGCAAAGAGTAAAAATCAATGGATCGTTCAGCACCTGTAAATATCTAAAGTTTGGTGTTCCTCAAGGATCCGTCCTTGGACCTCTATTTTTCAATATTTATATCAATGATCTTCTGTTATCGATTCAAGAGACAGAGATATGTAACTAGCGGATGATACAACCATCTATGCGTGCGATATGCGTCTCGAAAATGTTATCTCTAGGCTGGAAAATGACTCCAAAATTATAATCGAGTGGTCTGCCAACAATTACATGAAAGTCAACGAAGACAAATGCCATTTTATGGTATTTGGTGAAAGTACGAATGAAGAGCTCAGCATAAATATTGGCAGCTGTGCCGTTAGTAATTCAAAAGAGGAAAAACTGTTAGGAGTTTTAATTGACACAAATCTTAGCTTTGAAAAACACATAAGCAATATTTGTCAAAAGGCTGGCAACAAATTATTTGCCCTGTCACGTATGTCTGCTTACCTTGGCACTGATAAATTGAGGCTTTTGATGCGAGCATTTGTAACCAGCCAATTCCAATACTGTCCGTTGGTCTGGATGTTTCATAGCAGAAAAATGAACAGCAAAATCAACAGGCTGCACGAGAGAGCCCTGAGAATAGCATATAAAGACTATAGTTCTAGCTTCGGAACTTTGCTGGAAAAAGATAGATCTGTAACCATACATGAGAAAAATATGCAGTTGCTAATGACTGAAATGTTCAAAACGACAAATAACCTAACCCCAGTTTTATGAATGAAATTTTCATCCAAAGAACTCCTCCCTATGATTTGAGAAACACAAATACATTCTTACTTCCTAGGGTACATACTGTTAATTATGGTACCGAAACAGTCCGATACAGGGGGCAGCGTATATGGCGCTCTCTCCCACAGGAAATCAAAGATACAGGCTCCGTACAGCAATTTAAGAATAAAATAAAATTTTGGAAAAATGACGACTGTGACTGCAGACTTTGCAAACAATATATACCGCAACTCGGATTTCTTGTTATATAGATTTCTTGCAACTCGGTTTTATTCTTCTTGTTACATAGATTTTATGAACTTTGTAATCTTTTGACTACTAGTTTTATGTGTATATATTTCCCTGTTTTCTGTATTATTGAAATTAATTTGTTGGCTTAAATTAGCAGTTTTATATTTTAGCTATTGTAAGTTGCCAACTTTAAAGAAAATGATAATAATAATAATAATGATAATAATAATAATAATAATACTAATAATAATAATAATAATAATAATAATAATAATAATAATAATAATAATAATAATAATAATGAGGTATCATATGACTCAATGATTTTGAAATTGCTTGTCTTGTGAATGGTCAATTTCTGTCAGTATCAAGCGAACTTTCGATATTTCATGATAAAGTAGAAAAAATGAGTCAAACTTATCGCATATTTCTTCATAAATCAAATCAAATATTTCCAGAAAATCGAGACCAATCTAATCTCTTTTCAGACCAGGAGAAAAATCATTGCCATCAGTGGCGGCGCCAGCTCTTTAAAATCCGAGAGATATGAGGGGAGGGGGGTATACCCAACTTATTTTATATCATTTTTCTTTGACAATATCTGCTGACTTTTGGGATTTGGGGGAACAAGTCCCCCCAGTCCCCCGCCGTGACACCGCCACTGATTGCCATGGGGATCCGTTTTGAGGATTTACTTGCGGGCCTGTTGAACTACTTTTGGCCACTTCTGTTCTGCTAAATGGCTACACAAATCTTTGGCGCAGCGCTAACCGAAGTGGTTGCTTTTATCTTGAATAGTGGATTCAAAAGAGTTTAGCAACTAGGCTCTTTTCCAGTCCTTCATGCAGCAGAGAAGAAGAGAACAAAAATAGTTTGTTATTGAGCGTGAAGGACCGTGACCGACAGGGCACACAGCGTGTACCAGTTTTAAATTTTATTGAAGTTATTTTTGATTGGTAATACAACCACCTTTCACTGCTTCGTAATTTTGGAATTGTCAGTAGTAAGTCACCCTAAGTGCAGATCAACTTTGATCAAGGTAGCAGGCTAGATTAAGGTGGATCTGCACCTTAGGTGGCTCACTACCGAAACTTATAAAAATTACGAAATAGTGAAAGGTGGCTGTATACCAAGTAAAAATAACTTCAAAACACAAAAACCACTACGTTAAGGTGCCCCGCTACTGATATAAATTTCAAACAGCTACAAACTGGGTGTCCTTTCGCTCATGGAAGGACTGAGCAGTATTCAGTCCTCGTCTCCCGCCCTCTCCTTTTAATGGATGGGCATGCAGGAAGCATCACCATGGATTATGTATGCCATAACTAGGGGCGCAACAGCTCGCTCTCAAAAGGGCACTGTTTGGCGATCTAGAGGGGGTCCCTTTAACCTGGAAAAGTTGAGAAACGGGTACTTTGAGGCAACAGTACAGCACTTTCGAAAAAACTTTATTGGACAGGCACGGTACCCCTTGTGACCTCATCAGTCGCTGCGAACCTAACATCTGTGCTGAATATGGTACAAAGTGCAGGAGCAACCTGAAGCTAGCGAAATCGGAAAGTCAAGAATATTAAATTCGTTTGTGGTGAACTTCGGCTCGACAAATAATTATAGCAACCTCATTTCTTTATATAGAAGGAGCCAGACAGGAACGTGGCAATCTAGTATCAAATTCATATCATCAAAATCTCTTTAGTTCTCAAATAGCAACAGGAAGAAACAAAGATGACATAGTATCCTATCAGTAAGCCTTCTTCAAATTCGTGAACATTCCCCCCCCCCCCCAATATCCTTCTGCTTCTACAGCTTTCTACAAATTTCAATCCGCATTGCCAACAAATATGCCTCGTTTGCGCTGCTGCTGCGGAGGAGCCATCAGCTGAGACTGCATTCACACGATGCTGGCACATTTTGAAAACGGTGAAAACTATGAGGGTAGCAAAATTTGGCAGTACCCCCGGTTACTCTTGCTAAGTGGGATAAGAAAGAAAACAGCAGGCTACAATGTAGAGTTCAATTAACTGCATGAAACTAAAAAGTAAGGAATCTTTACTGCTACGTAAATTGTCAGCTGTACTATTTCCTACTAGTTGTTCCAAAAAAATGTCCAAGCGTTTGATTAAGTCAAATGATATAGCAAAGAAACAAAGAACTGCAGAAGGTTCCCTTTGATTTCAACATTGTCTTTGCCATAGCATAGGTTAACGAGTAACAGCACACATTTCATAGCTTCAAAATGGTTGGTGCAAAATCATATGGCCTATTTGTTTGAATTAATTTTTTAAAGGGTGGGCGTAAAATTCTTTCGCATTCTTCTTTGAATTATCTAAAGTGCTTGAAAGGAAGTTTGGGTAATTTGCTGTAAATTTGCCGTGAATGGTTAGCTCAAATTTCTAAATGGTTAGCTAAAGGAGCTATAGATTTCTATCTCTGCTTGCAACCATTACAAAGACCTTCATAAATTATGGTTTTCTTCTGGACTGCATACTACATAATGGGCCTAGGCACTCAAAATAACGAATACACAGAGGGGTCTTCGAATCTGGGTACATTTAAATTGCAAGTAGGAGACAGCAAAAAAAGATCGCTGTCCGGTCCGACCTTCATAAACTATGGTTTTCTTCTAGACTGCATACTACATAATGGGCCTAGGCACTCAAAATAACGAATACACAGAGGGGTCTTCGAATCTGGGTACATTTAAATTGCATGTTTAAGAAATTAAAAAGATCACTGTCAGAAAATTTCAGATTCTTCCTTGCTAAACTTTCCTTCCTCGTACACTCACCCCCAGACCCAATCGAACGCAGGAGCAGTTCAAGATATATCTTATTAAGCAACACATTTTAAAATGTGCATTGATTCTCATCATTTCTACTACGATTCAATTCTATAATCTATTGCATAAATGTGCATAGAAATTTCTAATTTTTTTTCATTTTATAAGGGTCAAGACATTGATTGACACATCCGTATACTTAGCTGACTGGTACGAAAAACAAAATATCTATTCTTATCTTATTCATTTCACATAATGTCCTAAAACTTCTACTACCAACGTCTCTTATTCCGTCGCATCAGATTCCAGAAGACTTGAAACATACATGAATCTATTACACTCCTTATTACCCTACTGATGCACCCTTCGGTTCGATTATGACACCGTCAAGGGCGTCAAATAAAGCTGCAATTAGAGAACAGCTTTTAACTGAATAGTCTTCGTATTTTGTAATTATTTCTTCCGACTGACTTATCGATATCATTAGCTGTCCAATGGTATTCACTTTACAGCAGTCACTGTTATTTCAGGGACGCAGTTTCGAAAATTCATTGCCTTGGAATTTGAAAAACTTTGCACATTGAATTGTCCATCTTTATCACATTTCTGCATTCACTGTCACGATCCAAATTTCAGGTACACATATATATATATCATGAATTTACAATACCTGACTCATTCAAAGCTGCATTAATCCAAGCAAAAATGTCTTATATTCAAGTCCTGGCACTTCAGCAAGAATGGAAAACATTCACTGGGCGGAGATACTCTTGTAAACGACACATACTGTAGGGCCACACAGGGCCAAGTTTCTTAACCAGATTTTTTGATTGTATACCCTGTTGACATGGTATCCAAAATGGTACCTATCATTCATGCTAATGAGTTATTCAATAACCAGATTAAATGTTAACTTTTGTAGTATTTGTTAATTGGTAATCCATTCTATTTTTCATTAATTTGGTTGTTTGGCAATTCATCCTACTTTTTTTTCGTTATTTGGTAATTAAGTCCATTCCTTATTCACTTTCCGTGACTTCTACTGTGCTGCAAAGTGATCTTTCCTCCCTTGCTGTATTCTCCTTCACAGCTTCTTCACCCAGTGAAAGTTCACTGAGCAGCACAGTAGAAGTCTGGGGAAGTAAATGCGAAATGGAATTAACTGCTGAACAAGGAAATAGAAAATATAATAAATTAAAAAATAATAAAAGTAACAAAAAATAGAAAAGATTACCAATTAACAAATGCAATGAAAGTTAACATTTAATCTGGTTGTTCTTCATTGTTCCTTTGTGACTACTTCCATATGATCATATCAAACAGAAACCAACTGGACCCTTTACACTACTAATATGAGAAGTTTTTTCATTTCCAACAAGAAATCTGTCTAATCCTTATCAAAAAATGTCATTCAAATCTAACTATATTTGAATTTCTGATTTCAATTTGCCAAGTTATGTGCAACCAAATGTGAATAAATAATGTTCCACTGCAAAATTCAAGAAATGAAAAAATCTTTATGTGTCATTGTCTTGAATCAGTTTCATTTTATTGTACTTACTTTTGATCCAAAACAATCAATTTTTGTGCCATTTCTGATCTCAAAGTTCCAATCGTCAAAAATATTTTTCTTCTTTGTGTTTAATTCTATTACTGTCAAAGTTTCTTCTCTCATTTGCTATCAACCACTTGGAGCTTGCCTTGAGATAAGTTCATTGCAACAACCTGAGAAGAAAATGATTTAATTAAAACCAGATCTATACTCTCAACCAGTAATTCAAAAACAGACACTTAGTTAGTGCGGGCCAAGTGAGGTTTTTAAGAGAAGTGATGTGCTTAGAACGAAAGAAGAAGGGTGAATCTAAAGCTCTGTCTTGCAGATTTGCTTATTGACTCAGGAGCG
Organism: Aurelia sp. 4 Dawson et al 2005; assembly: GCA_964019985.1. Taxonomy (NCBI): domain Eukaryota; kingdom Metazoa; phylum Cnidaria; class Scyphozoa; order Semaeostomeae; family Ulmaridae; genus Aurelia; species Aurelia sp. 4 Dawson et al 2005. Next base: position 607,014 of record OZ026503.1, on the reverse strand, counting down.
GACGAGTAACTGTCTACTTTTGAGCAACAAATACAACTATCTCAATGCCCTTTGCTCGGCTTCTGAATAATGTAAACAAAATCTACCAGACAGAGCTTTAGATTTACCTTTCATCTTTTGTCTTAAGCACATAGCGTCTTTTAAAAACCTCTCTCCGCCCAAACCAAGTGAGAGTTAGTGGTACTGGTTTCATGGCAACTTTGCAGCTATGCTTGTTTTGAATTACTGGTTGAGAGAATTTCCTTTGTCTGTATTTGCTAATTGTCTTGAACTGAGGTGTGAACCAAAGTAAATGATGCTATTGTATTACAACATCTGCTTTTGTTGTAACAATCACATAAAGCCAGGACTCTTTGTTTGACGCACACAATCACAATCCAATGAGCAAGCAAATGCACAGATTGAGGTACCAGTGCATTGTTTGTTGCACATGCAAAACTATCTTTTAGTGCATACCCTAGTTTCTTACAGTTTAGTGGAATTTCATACTTGCAAAGTTTGAAACAATGTATACTGATCTGTTAAACATACTTGGAGAAAATTGATCACACAATAAAGGAAGAATTTCAAATGGATGTTGCTTTGCAAGAAGGCAAATTTCTTTTCCACAACTGGCTTATTCACAAACCAATATTCAGCATGATCAACAGACAATTTTACCAATCAAATACACAAATTTGACACAGTTTTTATCCCAAACGTTATCAAAATTAATATGCAAACTTGTTTTGCAAGCTTAATCAATAATCATTGACAACTACTGGTGTTTGATAAAAGTGAAAGGGGCTTTGAAGGGAGGCTTCTTCATAATTCTGGCTCAAAGGGGAGGGCTGGTGTTTGATAAAAGTGAAAGGGGCTTTGAGGGGAGGCTTCTTCATTATTCTGGCTCAAAGGGGAGGGCTGGTGTTTGATAAAAGTGAAAGGGGTTTTGAGGGGAGGCTTCTTCATTATTCTGGCTCAAAGGGGAGGGCTGATGTTTGATAAAAGTGAAAGGGGTTTTGAGGGGAGGCTTCTTCATTATTCTGGCTCAAAGGGGAGGGCTGATGTTTGATAAAAGTGAAAGGGGTTTTGAAGGGAGGCTTCTTCATAATTCTGGCTCAAAGGGGAGGGCTGGTGTTTGATAAAAGTGAAAGGGGCTTTGAAGGGAGGCTTCTTCATAATTCTGGCTCAAAGGGGAGGGCTGGTGTTTGATAAAAGTGAAAGGGGCTTTGAGGGGAGGCTTCTTCATTATTCTGGCTCAAAGGGGAGGGCTGGTGTTTGATAAAAGTGAAAGGGGCTTTGAGGGGAGGCTTCTTCATAATTCTGGCTCAAAGGGGAGGGCTGGTGTTTGATAAAAGTGAAAGGGGCTTTGAGGGGAGGCTTCTTCATTATTCTGGCTCAAAGGGGAGGGCTGGTGTTTGATAAAAGTGAAAGGGGCTTTGAGGGGAGGCTTCTTCATAATTCTGGCTCAAAGGGGAGGGCTGGTGTTTGATAAAAGTGAAAGGGGCTTTGAGGGGAGGCTTCTTCATTATTCTGGCTCAAAGGGGAGGGCTGGTGTTTGATAAAAGTGAAAAGGGCTTTGAGGGGAGGCTTCTTCATTATTCTGGCTCAAAGGGGAGGGCTGGTGTTTGATAAAAGTGAAAAGGGCTTTGAGGGGAGGCTTCTTCATTATTCTGGCTCAAAGGGGAGGGGTTTTAGAAAGTGAAACTATTGAAAGAGAAGGACAAACATTTCCACTATAATATGGCAACAATCGTATGAGTGGTACATATCAATATCTCAATTTGTGTAAATGGAAACTAGAAGCATACAAAGAAAGCAGTTGTCACTGCTTTAAAAACAATATGCTATTGAGAAATCCTCAGATTGTTTCCATTGCTTATCTCCATCCCCAATGTTTGGAAACTTGTTTTTACAGTTGTTTTGAGAAATTCTCCAACTTACTGTACTAGATAACAAATACTGAAATGAAGTACCGCCCTTAGTTTCACTTTAGAGGCCAACACCTAAATTACAAAACAAATGGGTAACATTCTGAAACTGCAATAGATGATTATGCTAAAGATTGTGGGAGGAATCTTTTTCCACCCTACACAGCATTCTTTAATCAAATGACCTTAGAATGGTTAAGGGCTCATAATTAGAGTTCAACACATTCTGGTAAAAAGTTAATTGCTGCCATCCTTATCATAATCATCTTTTGAGAAGGACCACACTTCATACCTCTTAAGGCAAGCAATGGGTGTGTAACTCTGCTACTTGGAGTAGCAAGCTGCCAATTTTTTAAGAGTGCCAAATATTTCAAAACAACATACCAATGTGTTTATTTCTTGAGCTTGACAAGCAATGCAATGCTCACTACTTGATATCCTGGCGTAATTGCCCAATATTCTAATCTCCCTGACTTGCTTTGCGGTCCTTGAACATCATTCACTGCTGATTTGGTGGTGTATGAGCCATTTTCAACTCCAACTTCCAAAACTGTACGCACTGTACGAGCCTCAGTCTCATGAGATTCCATAAGGATTATCGTTGCAAGGGATGGAAGAACAACCAGCTCATCAGATTTCAGTCTTTGGTAAAATGACCCAGATGATAATGCATCAAGAGTTTCCTTGACCTTACCTGGGAAGACTGAAAAATAAGCCAGTCGTAGGCTTTTCTGCAGTTCCCTTGGACTATTTACTAATGCAAATTTGCACCAGTTACGCAAAGCTTCAGAGCCTTTAGGGGGTGGATGGTCGCTACAATAACAGCTATTCAAAGGGCTTTCTCTATCAAAATAGCTTAAAGGAACTTGGGATATGAGAAACTGAAAGCACTCTTTTTCATAATTGCACAGACGTATCTCTTCTTGGTTTCGTGGAAATGACTTTGTTCTCATTGAATCTTTGCCTTGTGCCGTATCTGGTAAAGATATTCTCTTTCTTAGATCCTTGCTGACAGGTGGTGATTGACTTGTGGACAATTTCTGTCCAACAACAACTTTTTTACATGCATCATTTGCTGCATTTCTGCAGTGTTTGTGAATTCCTACGCCGCAATCTTCACATTTCAATCCTTGAGACCAAAGACCCCATATAAACCCACCACAAACATCACACCATTTTGGATGTCCAAATGTATGGTTCTCAAACTCATGGGTCTTTTGGTAGGGCTTTTTCCTCCCTCCCTCCATTTGTTTCATTTTCTTGCCCAGCCCTAAAACATAAACCATTAGTTCATGCACAGTTTGATAATCAGTAGAATCAGAAAGGTCTGTTTTGTAAACACCTCCTGTGCAAATAAGTGTTTGATGTTTTATTTCTCCATCAAAGTTGAATGATAAAGTGTAGCTCCCTGAACTCGTGCTGTCCCTCACTAAATATCTCCCAGATTTGCCTGTCAACAGACGATTAACTTCATCCTTCGAGATCTTTCCATGATACTCCTCAATGTGCAATTTTCTGTTCTCTGGTGGTCTCATACACGCAACTTTAATTGGTTCTGGTGCGAGCTTCTCTTGGAGACGGCCTAACACATAATTTTGCCACTGCCCATCTTCAGGCTTGAGACTTGTTCCAGGCTCCTGCTCTTTGGCAGCTGGAGTGGAGCCTCGTCTGTTTCGAGTATCGTCCATGTTCATCAAACATTAAATTAGTCAACTTCGATAAATAAGTAAACTTGATGTACAATCGATAAGAAATAAGCAATGTAAGTGATGCAGCAGCTGAATTTGATGTTATTTGATGATATTATGTCTGTCCTGCTGTCTGTTTAGGCCCTCCAACTGCTTGGCTTCTTTCCTGCTGTGAAGGGTCTTGTTTGCTCAACTCAAGAATTTCGGTCGACCGCTCGATCCAGACCTCTTAACCACCACAACAAAGCAAAATTATTTCATCGAAAATGAAAATGGTCAAGAAGTTACCGAGATGCTTTACTTTTATGATATATGACGAAAAATGACGATCTATGAAGGAAAGGAGGCCGATGCAAAGAAACAGACAGATTTCTAGCACAATGAGGCCTTCCGACCCCAACCTCTTCTCGTCCCCATGCCCCAAATGAGTCAACGCCAACCCTGACGTCGGAAACTGGCCCTCGGAACCAGGTGGTTCCGACCCAACATTCTCATCAGGGTGTGACTTTACATTTGAAGTTTGGGCATAGGCTTCTACACTAAAGATGCATGTAGCAATAAGAAAAGCAAACTAAAGTGCAATCAGAAATAAAACTGTAACTTGGCAGTCTAATGGCACGTGTGGCGACGACACTTGCCATTAGATTTAGATTCTGGCTGGGGGTGCCCCTTAGGGAAGTCATTGAACGAAATCTTCGAAGCGTGTTTGGCTATCAACTATCAATCCTTCATGAAGATATTACAGTAAAATAACGGCGAATAAGAATCTTGTGGATTGGATTAAGAACCTTCACGCTGAAATTGTTAAAGCCAGGGCCTCACCACTTGAGCGTCATGACAAGGGGTCGCGGACTTGATTAGCGCTTCGCTACTTCTGCTTCCGCAACTTCAACTAAAAACCGCAACTTCACCTTCTTGGATACCAAGTAATATACCAGCAATTCATTAATGTGAAAATGCTTGCGATGTGAAAATGTGTACATCTCTTTTCGCTTTCAGGTGAAAAGTATAATTTAGGAGAATTACCAACATCAAAACGCAATATTCGAAAGTAAAGTTTTTCAGTTCTTGGAATCCATTTTAGTCAACTGCAAGATAGTTTAGAAAACCCACTATCCTGGTACATGGCGTTTTTTCCTCTTGTTTGGTGCCACTGTTTCTAGTCATAGGTTGACTGGCGGGTGTCGCAAGGGTGTGGCGGGTGTCGCAAGGGTGTGGCGGGTGTGGTTATCCTGGATGCTGAGAAAAAGATTATGCATTTCTAAAAGCAGTATGAATTAACGAGAATACCCACTTAATATACAGCCGACACATAGAACACTGAAGCTTAAAACTTGACTAGAATTCCTGGCATATGATTGGCAAGAAAACAAACAAAGGAGATTGCCTAGATCCATGCAATTTCTTTGCTCTTGCGAACAATTGATTCGAAATTAGGCCACACAAAATTGCAGACATGATATGGGCTTTGAGTTAAAAATGTTTACGGGCCAGACTTTGCATCAGGGGAGTATACCTTGGAGAGTAATCATCGATCGAGGAAACTTCTCGATCGCAAATGCACTTACAATCAACAACTTTTAGAAGCTTCAGAAATCTTTCTGCAATATAACTAAAATACATAATTAATCAATAGACCTCAATATGGAGCCCAAAGACTCATTACGTAAACTCTTGTATGCCTATTCACCAATGTTTCACCATTCAACAGCAGAAGACTAACAGGTGAGTCTGTCGTTAAGACCAAGACCTACTTTTTAAGGGGATCCGTTACGAGCAACTCCAATAACAAGCTTTGAAAAACAGTTAAAATTTTGTTTTTCTCTTCGCGAAAATGTTGCTAAGGGAGTGATTTTGTAGGTGAGACAACATTAAAGCGCAGATTCAAGAGAAACAACGAAAGCAAAAGGACTAAAAACATTCCAAAAAGAAACGCCTTCTGTAAACGCTAATAACAAACTCTGTGAAACAGTTAAAATTTTGTTTTTCTCTTCGCGAAAATGTTGCTAAGGGAGTGATTTTGTAGGTGAGACAACATTAAAGCGCAGATTCAAGAGAAACAACGAAAGCAAAAGGACTAAAAACATTCCAAAAAGAAACGCCTTCCATAACGCTAATAACAAACTCTGTGAAACAGTTAAAATTTTGTTGTTCTTTTTGCAAAAATGTTAACGAGGGGGTGATTTTAAAGATAAGACAACTTAGTGCGCAGTTTCAAGTGAAACGACAAAAAGGCTTATATCTAAGCATTCACGCTTCTAATTTCATTGTCTCATATCAAGTCTGTGATGGACGTCTTGAATAATTAATAGTCCTCTTCGCCAGAAATGCTGAACTGTGGTCTGCTATTCTGGCTATTGAAAAATAACAGGTACATCTGTGAATATAAACCTGAAGAAAATTTTGTACTTCCAAGCAGCAAGCCTTGATTATTTGCTTCGAAGAGTTGAGAAGCTCAAGACATCTTCCCGCTGCAGATCAGAAGTTTCGCATCTCCGTGACATGCAACGTTTGAAAACATTGTTGATTGTGAAGCATTCGCAAAAAGACTTGGGTGTGTAGAAGGAGAGGCATTGCAATGGTTGATGAATCAAAGATGAATGCATGTTATTTTAGATAAATAAATCTATTGCATTCCATCGCACTTGGCTTTTATATTTGACTTTCAAAATGGTGAGTACAACTTCACGTTTGCGTTTCATGATCGCACTTTACACGGGGCAAACAGCTGTCCTTACAATGTCGTCGTAAAGTTGTAAACACGCAACAGCCTGCTTTTTCGTATTTCATTTCATCATTCGAAAACCTTCAAAACAAAGCAAGTCAAACTCTCAACATAGTTCATTCCATTGCAACTGGTTTTGTGCAAAGCGTACACTTGATGGCAAATTTTGCATTCTATAAAAAATCCAGCTTCATTTTTGCAGAGCACTTCCAACGCCCTAAAAAGGCGCCTCCTTTGCATTACCGGCCTAACTGGGTCTTGCATTTTTAGCACATCAATGTTTAATAAAGAATATCATCTACATTCTTCGTGTGCGATGGACTTCAGGAAACATGCTGATTACAAAGTTCAAAATACAGTTCTGTCTGATAACTGTAAATTTGATACAAAAGGAATTGATCGCATTGCTGAGAGATCTTACACTTCATAGCGCAGCCTTTAAAGCTTGGAACTGCTGACAGGCACACGGACCCACGGCAAATCGGCAAAAGCTGTGTAGTAAGCGCGTGGATATGATAAGCGTAAACTAAATATCTTGAAGACAAAATGAGAGTTAGTACTTAGCTTTCTGTGTGTTCTGTAAGAACATAGGATATGGGATGGTTAGGGGGAGTTCTTGCCTAGCTGTAATAACAAGCAAAGGCATTTAGCCAATGCTGGCTCTCACTAAATACAGCCCAACATTTACTTGGAAAATTTTAGAGTCCAGCAACTACAGAGATATTGGAAGCTCCTCCACAGCAACTCTGCAAAGCTAGAAACAATTTGCAGGGAAACCCTGGACATCATTTAGTGAATAAATGAATAGATCAATCAATTAATCAATCAATCAATCTATCTATCTATCTATCTATCAAGCAATCAATCTCATATCAATCTGTCAACAAATCAGCCACAATATTCGTCTATCAACTAATCAACTAATTGATTGACACATCACATACTTGCATTCACTGATTCAATGAATTAGTATAGTTTACTGTATAGGTACTTCACAAACTAAAAATTGCACAGGAAGGAGCTGCTTGGACCAGTATGGACCGATTATCAGGTACCTAGGCAAGTGGCACGTTCTCCAGTGTTTCAATAGAGCGAATAGAATGTTCATTAGTGTAAGAGCCAAAAGCTAAACTCTATTAATTTCAAGGAAGCAAAACTGGGTCCAACTTACAAGAACATGTTGACTTACATAACATAAAGGGGTCAAAATCCATTGCCCGTAAAAATGGCGCACCCCAACTGTGAATTCAAATTTGCATAATCCAAAAGCTCATTTCGTCTCTCAGATTTAAGGAATCTTTTGAAATTGGGTCAAGACTTACGACTGTTTTGCTCCACTGTTATCGATGAATACAATCAAGTTTCCATCGAGTTTCTACAGAAAACCAGTAGCACATAAGTAGAAGATCACGCCTACATCAGAAACACTTGATTCTATAATCGTTACACTTGCCTACGGGGCTGTCAGCACAATGAAAAGTAAGGTTATGCGTCATGTTTGAAGAAGGGAGTGGTGGAGTGCTAGCTTAAATGATTATGAAGAGGAGAAAGGAGTGCAGAATATCAGAAAGGAGGTTTGTTCCTGAATGCCAACTATGTACCTTTTGAAAAGAGAGGTAACAAAGTAGAACGGATTATGGGGCAGGCTCAATAGACCTTTCAGCGGTTTAGCTAGGTACTAAAGAAGCTGGTTAGAGTGACATTTTTATACAAAAGATTTTTGTAACTTATGATGGTAATAAATGGTAATCTTGGCAACAAATGTTGTATCTTGAAAGTCATCCATTTTTTTGCTTTAGCTGTTATATTTTGCAACAGACAAGCATCTTCGTACAAATACAAACTTTTTGTCAGGAACACATCTAATATCTTGAAATTTCATTGGTCTGGAAAACTCTGCAAGGAAGAGTCAATCCAAAATGCAAACTCCATTTTATCAAATCCCAACTGGCAAGCCCTGGTGTTATCTTTGGAGAATTATTAATCAATATACTTTCTGTCGCAAATGATGCACATATAATGTTAGATCGACTACGCGAATCTCATTTTTCTACATTGAATTGGATGATAGTGATTATTATTATTATTATTATTATTATTATTATTATTATTATTATTATTATTATTATTATTATTATTATTATTATTATTATTATTATTAACACTTTATTTTACAATGTTGGCATAAAAAAGGTATAAAATAGCTACACATGCATAAAAATATTTACAAGTATAGCTAATAAAAGCCAACTAATTCAGATAGCAAAAACAGAATGGATAGAAAATATCATGTTGAACAAACCTAAAACCTAAAACTTGTATAAAACCTAAAAGTGGCATGAAATTTCGGCAGAGCCTACATTGGCATTGGCACTCATTTCCTTTCCAAGCTTTGATTTTGGTCTTAAATTCAATCAAGTTAGTTGAGTGTCTAATTGAAACTGGAAGTGTACACCATAACTGTGGACCCCTATATCGAACAGTTTCTGAGCCATACATTACTGATCTCACTCTTGGTAAGTTAAAATCGCGATCATTTCTGAGGCTATACTGGTTGGTTTGTGGACAAAATATTTCTTTCATAAAAGGAGGATTTCAGCCATGCATTGTTTTGAACATTTCTATCATTAATACTTGTAAATTCTTCTGGTGAACAGATACACTGTTATCATGTCCTGAGAGATCTTCAAAACTAGACTCCTGATCTCTATACGTTATTCTAAGGGCTCGCTCGTGCAGTTTGTTGATTTTAGTATTTAGTTTCCCACTATGGAACATCCATGCCAAAGGACAGTATTGAAACTGGCTATTTATGAATGATGTCATCAACATCCTTAATTTAGCTTGGTCCATATAGTGTGCAATGCGTGACAGAGCATAGAGCTTGTTGCTGGCCTTTTGACATAGATTACTTACATGTTGCTCAAATGTAAGTTTGCTGTCTAAGGTAACTCCTAGCAATTTTTCTTCAGTACTATTAGAAATGGTAGAACTGCCAATTTTAACCGAAACAGAATCGCCACTCATATTTCCAAACGTTAATAGATGACATTTGTCTTCATTGAGCTTCATATAGTTGTCAGAGAACCATTTGATTGCATGGGCGGAATCTAGTTCTAACCTAGCAACAACATTATCAGTATCAATGTCACAAGCAAATAAAGTTGTGTCGTCGGCATAATTGCATACATCAGTATTATTTAAGGAAAGAAGCAAATCGTTGATATACATATTGAAGAGAAGAGGTCCAAGGACAGATCCTTGAGGCACTCCTAAAGTCAGTCGCTTCCATGAGCTAAAAGACCCATTGACCTTGACCCTTTGTTGTCTGTTATGTAAGTAACTATACATTAGAGACAATGCATCGTGACTAAAGCCGTAGGCATGCAATTTGGCTATAAGGAGATCATGTCTCAGGCAGTCAAAAGCCTTAGAAAGATCCATCATGACAGCACCAACTTTCCCACCTACGTCAATACAAAGTTTAGTTTTTTCCAAAAACCGCACTAAGGCTTGTTGAGTGTTATATCCTTTGCAAAATCCACATAATAGTATGGACAAATACGGTTCTATGTGTTCTTGCACTTGTTTGACTAGAAGCCTCTCGAAGACTTTTGAAACAGTTGGCAGAACACTAATTGGCCTGTAATTTTTCTTAACTGTACTTTCTTTTTGTTTATGAAGTGAGGATACGTCTGCACACTTAAGCTCATCAGGAAAAGTGGAGCTTCCAATGCAATCATTAAATATGTGATGACTTACGTGAAACTTACTTGAGTGAAAATGAAAAATCTGACTGACAATGAAAACACTGAGTAAACACAAAGAATCATGTTATTAGTCTAATATGATGTTACAGTTAAATCTACATGCAAACAAAAATAGCAAAAGATTCAAAATTGAAGCAAGACAGAAAAACACCAACTGTTAGTCAGGGAGTTGTAGGTACGCTGAAGATGTTAATATGATTTTACACATATACTTAGCATACTCATTCTTCGAACAAAATGTTACGAAACACAGGTTCAATCTGACGTCTAGCTACAAATTTGTAAGCTAAGTCTTTTAGTATTTTTATGGTTATTAATTGTCTTGTTTAATATTTAATACATCATATATCACGTGCGAATCGTGGCTCAAGTCTGGTTTGTCTGACAAATGTTTCCGAATCCAGGATTATTCGCTTTAAACTCTAACCAGGAAAATCAATAGATTCTTAGTCTTCCAAAGTAATCCGGTTTGATGTAGAATGAGAACTCGGTCAAGACTGTTATAAATTCAACGTGGTTGTATTCAAAATAAAATCCCTAATTAAGTGACATAAAAACTTTTCGTACGAAATACTGTATGGCTATATTTGGTCCTGTTGGTTTCCCCTGGAAGCAATATGGCTTTCTTTAGACTACTGCTATTTGCGAGATTTGTGACTGCGAGATTTGTGAACTAGCTACTATGGCTATGGCAAATATGATTGAATTTTCGATTTGATTGAAGAATAGATAACATTCTCATGGGATTGAGATTTGAAGCCATGATTTCATCAAAATTCCATTGATGATTGCAGAAAATAGGGTCAGCTTTTTCATTGCTTCATCAAAAGTCCCTGTTGAGCAAGGTTTATCACAGGGATACAAGGGATTCATCGTCATAAGTCTAGAGACGACCCCCTCCCCCTCCCGGCGCTCCTGTCCACTGGGAAATGGCCTAAATATGTTATTTTCCTATTTTTGCGCTCCGATTTGAAGTTTTGCCCCGAAAATTGTGCCCGTCGGGCGTACGAGCAAAAATGTCTCTAATCATGTCATAGCAATACCTTGCAAGCCATTGCAACTTTGTCCAATAGTAACCACATCAGTTGGGAGTCTGTTCATAACATTAAGGGCTGATTAGCCTCTTGGTTTCTCGCTAAGCAACCAAACAATAGGACGATGTTGAATAAACGCAAAGAGTTGATGAAAAACGCAAATACGTTCTTTAAATGAAGATAGGAAACTAAAACCTTAAATCATGACACATTAAGACATGAACTGTTTGTTTATTATGTACTAAAATGTGTCAAATCTAGAACATTAGCTATTCATGATTCGTATATTGTCGAAGTGTTAAAGATCAAGAGCTAGGCAGAAATCATTCTAATATAAACTTAGTCAACTTTGCATCAACAAAACATTACAACCATCACCATCTTAAGAGATTGATTAAACATCAAATATGTATGTGAAGACTGTAAATGTTCTGTTTCGTAGAAATGGCTGGAAAACTTCAAAATGGAAAGAGAGTTTCAGTGAGACTTGTTTACATGTAAGGACAAGTAAGGAATGTGTTTCTATTTTAGTAAAGTCCATTGATTCCTTGTAAATAACAACCTTGAATTCAGATTCAGAAGTTAAATGATTGTAGTATGATAACTAAAAATGGGGTCACGGAAGATTGACCATGATGCTTTGCGTGTTATGTATTGACTTGATTGGTGGATTTATTATTGATACAAAGGATCTCTCTGTCCTATGTTTTAAACATAGAATTCGTCTCCGCGAACATTGAATTAATATTGCTGACAACTTGGATTTTCACTTGGGGCCTGGACTGGCTTTCCATGGGCTTGTATTTGGTTGCTGCATCGAGACGTATCCTGGTGAGATGAATGCAATACTCTATTCTATTCTTCAATGTAATTCAACAGTTCTTATATGGGCAACAGGCAACAGGCTGCAGGCAACATGCAACAGGCAACATGCAACAGGCAACAGGTTGCGATGGTGGAAACTGGGATAAAAGGTTTACGTTTGATGTTGATCAAGATGTATGGTTTCACATACGCAAGAAATTGATTAACCTTTCTATGACAAAATACACAAATGATTCTCAAGGATATTCGATGTTAAAGAGCCATTGCTGCCCAGGTTCCTTTGCGGGCATGCTTCAATTTCGGACCCTCAGAAAACCAAATTTGGCCTAAACCACCTAAACCGAAGTTTCAGATCCCAAATGCTTGGACTGAATTGTGCAAAGGACCCTGGGAATAAGATTTCTTTAATGTACACACTGAGTCAGGGTTACAGGGTTAGGTGATGTTCATATCTTCACTTGATGCAATATTCAATTCATAGATGTGATTTGATATTTCGAAAAGCATGAAGAACAGATTCAATCGTGAAATAGATGGATTCAATGCAGATTGATGAAGGCAACAGGTGTATTTCATTGCGTGATTGCATGGTAATGTCACGTGACACAACAATGACCCAAATGAACGAACAAAATGTCTGCTAATAGATAAGGAGTTTCATCTTTTCAAAGATTTTATTTTGAACACATCGAATCATGAATTATACATTAGACGGGAGTGGTAAAAGAATGCAAAGATAAAAGCAGAAGGTACCGTAGCCTTGTTCTGGAAGGAACAGGAAAAGAGCATTTTATGCCGTGTAGTGAGCAAGCAACAGAGAAATGCAAAAAACCTAAAAATCTGAAAATTGAGAAATAAATGTAGCTTATTGAGTACAACAGAAAATATATAAGTTTGAAGAATAAAATGTGCTTTCTACTATCTACTTATCAACATCTACTTATCCACAATATCTACTTATCAACACTTTTCAAAATCATCCGAACCAATACAACGAAATAAACCAAGAGGCAAGAAGTGGCTTCTAGTGACAATATATTCTGGAAGCATTCCTTCTCATAGGTTAGCTCCACAATGTATGAACAGTTACATATTGATTGGTTTTCACAGCCTGGGGATATAAATTCTAAGGGCAATAAGTTCAAAAAGTCTAGACATAATAATTCAAATCATTTGTGTCGTTTTAGATAATCTAAAGCCTTGCTGTGACAATCAACTAACTCCAAGCACTCTGGCGACAGAACATCATATATTTACTTGAAACTGAAATTTCTGCCTTTCAATTGCTCGAAAAAGAAACAAATGAATTTAGAGATTATTTCTTATGACATAATCAGATGTCAAAATAACTGAGATATCATGTGGAAATGTGTGCGAATAAAACACTTGAAGTGCTTTCCATGATTAATTTTACGTTTTCGCGAATCCCACGAACATCAGTATTTGCCACAATCTTAAAGGGAATATAAGATTTTAAATTTTCAAGGCAAGCTGTTTTTTTTGATAATCTGAAATTGTTTACAAAATGAAACAAGAAAAAACATATGGTTTATAAGAATGAATTGTTTGAAGATACAAAAGTATCATAAGATGGCAAGAAAAACAGAAAGAAAATATTGTCGATTGCATTTATGTAGCTTAGCTTCATACCTATTATGAGTTTCCATAACCAAAACTTGAAACATTTACACCAAGATAACTTTATTCCCCTAATTTTCCTCAAAATAATGTCCTTTCAGTAAATGAAACAGCGTTTGTCTCAAAATAAGAACTGGAAGTAAACAATAGCGAAGTTGGCAAAACAAAGCGAGGATTTCAGTAACAAATTGTGAACGAGGATTGACACATAAATCAAAGAATCTAATGTGGTCGTAAAAATATTGAGCAAATGAGAAAAGACATCAAGTTTTCACTTTCAGTTCCTTTCGGAAATAGACCTCAAATCTTAACAAGTTTTTGATGATAGCCTAGCTACTTGCGATGTTTAATCTTACTGCAACTTAGCTGTTTTTGAGAGAACTCAGGGGTTTCAAACTGGTGAGTCTTAAAGCAAACAAGTCTACTTGGTTTCTTTTATGTATTTATGTACTTATGTATGAAGATATATTATTTATGTAAATGTTTTATGTATTTAGATATTACTTTCTGTTCATATTGGAAGTGCCTTAGATGAGATAAGTTTTGTTTTCCTAGGGTACGTATGACAGTGTTATGTAAGCTTATTAACTTTAACATTGTTATAAAAAAAATCATGATTATGAAATTGTCACAGAGAAAGCATGATAGCTGTTTTTATCTTCTTTTCACAGATGACATAATTTAAGACAGAAAATCTAAGGAAAAAGGAAGAATGCAGCCTACTTCAACGTCAAGATCAGAAACACCAAAACTTAGACGACTTTCACGATCAAGTTCATTTAGTTCAACCACAGGGTCAATTAAACATGGTAAGTAAATCTTGAATAAGATGAAAAAAATTTGTAGCAAACCGAATCGGTTGATTAAGAAATGTTTAATAAGAATATTTTCGTTGGCATTATAGCAATTGAGCAGCAATATAAAAAATAAATAAATAAATAATTTAATAATTCTGGCATCAAAAATAGCTGAGATGTTCAAAAGGACGGCGCTTCGAGCGTATACTTGTTATCAAGTCAGAGAAATGTATCCACTCTTTAAAATGTCGTAGTACAATAACAATAAGGCCGATTTGAAAATTACAACTCTACTGCCTTACTGAGGGTTGAACTTAATTTTCAGAATTCATTCACAAATTAATAACCAAACCAATCAATCCATCAATCCATTAAGCAATCAAGCGCCAATCAATCAATCAATCAATCGATCAATCAATCAATCAATCAATCGAGCAGTCAACCAACCATTCAATCACCAAATCACCAATCCATTAATCAATCGAGCAGTCAACCAACCAATCAGTCAGTTAACGAGACCATTATTTTCCTAACAGATACGAGGGTTCAGGTATTTGTGCGAGCAAGACCACCAGAAGACACCTATGAGACAGAATCTTCCCTGGAATTTCCATCAAACAGAGAGGTAAGAAAATCTGGCAGCAACTAAAATTCAGTCTCTTTGTTAGATCTTCTTCAAAATTGATCCCATTTCAAGATATGACTTTGACTGAACCACATCAAGGGGCAAATCCTTCCTTCAATAGCGCTACTTCTTTATGCAACGACAATGAAAAACCTTATTTTTCCAATTCCTCTCATCAGCGCCAACAAAACTTTCGAGGGGATCATAATTCTCAGAAACGTTCGTATCTTCATTAATCTACATCAATTTCTATTTATTCGAGTCTTATGCAGCTAGATATTTGTCTCTTATTCAGTTTTAACATTCTCACAATATTTTCTTTATTGGCAGATAAAACTGACAGATCCAAAACAAGAAACGACTTTCAAATTCGACCATGTGTTTCCACCTTCAATCACAAACCAAGAGGTATCATTTCAACTATGCTCTAATTATCTTCACACGCACAATGCAGCATTGCTTAAACAATCTAGTAGCAGCTGATTACTCACACTAAAATGTCAAAATGTAACAACTAGACTTCAATTGATCTCAGAGTATTGGCAGGAAAACGGAGTTTGATTAGAAAACGAAGAGCAAGAATTGCCATGACTAGATATTATGTTTATTATTATTCAATTGTAAATCCTTTGCGACAATCAAATTTTGGCCTTGGGGCAGTCGTTGTTTTTTCGCTCTCCTTGGTATTGCCCCTGTCGTGTTGTCTAGTAGTTTTGGATAGGTATAGCAGAACGCAAGCATTGGTGTAAATTATTTTATATGAATAGAAAAAATCCAAGTTATTAACAAGACGAATCCATGTTTCAGTAAGACAAATCTATGTGAAGAGAAAATCCGTGGGACTAAACAAAGAAATGAATTAAAGAACTAGGCCACATAGACAATAATTGGCTTCAATCGATCCAAATCATCAAATCAAATCATCAAATCAAATCATCAACTCAATCTCAACTAATTAACAATGATAAAAACAAAACCCACAATCAAAATGGACTGAGGGGCATTTTACTCCAAAAAAATCTGGTACACCTTTGCCCCTCGAAAGGGACTGTTATTTCATAGAATTTAGTCCCTATCCAGATGGTATTGTTTCATTTAAAACTGAACGAGGTTTATCATTAAAATGTGAGCGCCAAGCTTTCAGATTTTGAGAGAGTTTAGCCTCAGGCCAGCAACACGAAAGCAGAAAATTATCAATATCTCAACGTAACAATTGTTTAACAACATAGGACAACCAAGAGACGACACGTGCAAAGCATGCTGGATGAAATAGACCCTTTAATCAATCAGAATCATCATTTATCATTATCAGGTTTGCGATTACATTTGCTCACCGTTAATCAACTCCGTGTTGGATGGGTATAATGGCAGTTTCATGGTTTATGGTCAAACAGGAAGTGGTATGTTCTCTTTCTCGGGATATTATACTAAGTCTTTGTGTCCTAGCATAATTTACAATGAAAATCTGGAGCACTTAAAGACTCATTCTGAATATTCATCAAATAAGATTAGAATCTTTTGAGATTGCTGCAGGGGGTCCCAAAAATGCACCCTATTTGTGTGGCTACTGTGGAGGAGCTGTGGATTCAATTATTTCGGTTTTTACACAGTTGCATAGTTCAAGTTTCAACTCAGAGTTTGAGACCTTGTTTGAGTCAATCTGACACGTGGTTGCTGCTCTATGGCAGAGAAAGGGCAAAATTAGTGGTTGCCTCAAAAACAGCACTTCTATCGTTCTCCAGCAGTATCAGAATAAAGTAAGTTTCACAGAAAGGGTTCTGGTATCGTATAAAAGTTTTATTACATTTTTTAAAAAGGTAGAACTTGCTCTCTTATGAACAGACAACACTGCTACACACAAACAGGGCACAATTTTTAGGGGCACCCTGTATTACCAATTAATGTATTATCTGGTTACTACTATGTTTTTAAATGACAGACATCCTTTCCATCAATATTTGCATCATAGCCCAACTAACAAACATTTTGCTCTTCAAATAAATTTCAAATTCTTTTATGCATTACATTTGCCAAGTTTCTTGAAGTTTCTCGTTTCCTATACCAATAAAAATATGCCGCTAAAAGTCCTCTGGTAACATAAAACGCGCAGCAAGTGAGGTTGTTGGTTATTTCTTTGCGATCTGTTGCAGGAAAAACATTCACAGTTCAAGCAGAAGATGGCCTTATATCAACGACTATTACCCAGTTATTTTCACAGATAAACGAAGACGAAAACCATAATTATAAAGTTTATTTATCATACCTCCAAATTTATCATGAACGGATTTATGATTTGCTGGATCCATCAAAAGAAACTGATCTGCATTTGAGGGAACATCCTGATGAAGGTACGTCTCGAAATTGAATGAAAATATCTGCAAAATACAAAGTTATATTTAATATTTTGTAAAAATTAAGTTTTGTACCTTTGAATTACTGATTTGTGCTTTTTAGTATGAAATTGGAAAACAAAATAACTATGAGCCCATTGCTCCCTGCAACGGGCTTGCCAAATATGATAAAATCAGTGCCAGTTTTTGGAGATAACGATAATAACTTTTGTCGAGAGGTTCTTTCCTCTTAGAGCTGATGAAATGGGGAAGAATAATACAGAGATGCTACAAAAATTCAGTTGTTCTCCATAACATACAGTATTATTCCCTGTTTGAACAGCGAGAGTATTCCAAATTTTGCATTCTATACAGCCTTTTGATCATCAATGTTTCTTCGAAAGGTGTTATAGTTGAAGGATTGTCAGAGCTCAACATCAAGACAACTCAAGATGCAGAGGAACTGCTGCAGTTTGGGAGAAGACAACTTGTGGTCGCCGAAACCAGGATGGTCCGTCTATCAAGCAGGTTTGTCTGCATAATTTCATATCATCATATCATCCTTGTATTTACATCAGCAATAGACCACATCGAAAATTGAAAGAGGAGACTCAGCCGTATACCAGATTTGCGTAATGCTATTTACCAGAAAACACCGCTCTCCTCAGCCTCTCTTTTGATTGTTGAAGTGGTCTATTCTTGGCCTACTAAAACAGTTCCATACGCCTGTTTAGGTTCTTAGGTGCGAAGTTGATCGATCAATTTTCATATCAACACATCTATTATTTAATATTCATTAATTACCATTTATCTAACGTGCTATTTGTTACCATTTCAGGTCTCACTCCTTGTGTATCATCAGAGTGGATAAAAGCAGACGCATAAAAGAGCTGGAGAGACCGCTGTCAATCGAAGATGAAATGGTATGGAACGTAAATTATTTCTCTTTTGGTCACACATGATTTTTTTTTCTGGAGCAACGTGGAAAATTGCAGAAAATTATGTCAAAATTGAATAAAACTGATCCTTAGTTGTTAGCTTCTTTGTAAGTCAGTTGGCGCTTACCGCACTGCTGTGGCCATTACAAGAAATTGTTGGCTATGATATAAAAAACTGAAAATATTGGCTATGCCTCCTGAAAGAACTGAGCAGTGAAAAAATTTTAACGTACAAAAATATTTGATTGCATAAGGAGATGCCACAGGAAGCCCATAAAATATTTTACTTTCCCGCACTTAACAGACAACATTCAAGAAGAAGCATCAATCACTTATTTCAAAGTAGACTTTAGAAATTATGTTTTTAGCCTGCAAGACCCAAACACAAACATGGCCTCTAGGAACAGCGCTCTGTATTATTTTCTAATTTGTTTCTTTAACATAAATTGTTAATAGGTTTAATGTTAGCGGAAAGGAGTATCGTGTCTAAACATTGATAAAGTGAAAAACATAATGTGAACATAAAGTAGTGCTATTTGTCTTGCAAATATTTTATTGAGAATTAACGAATGAAATGAAGACAAAATTTGGACGTAGCTTACTTTCTGTCACTGTTTTAGGTCCTGGATCCACTTCTTTTCAAAGGTGCAGAAGCATTTCTGAAAGGAAAACTTTATCTGTAAGTATCACGATAAATTATAACTTCTTGAAATATTATCAAAGATGCGTTATTTGTAAACGCCCATTGAAAATTTGAATTTTGGCTGAAAAGAAATTTGCCAATCAGTCAAAGGTGATCTAAAGCCAAAGTTTTATTAATGCAAATGCACGGCACTGCTGAATGATACAGAATCCCGTTTTATTTGTTTTGATATCCCAATTCGTTTCTACGTTATCCACTGATATTAAGTTTCAGTTGATGGCGTCATTTTGTTTGCAAATTACTAAGTGATATGTTGATAAAAACCTGTATCTGATCTTCCAAAGGTCACAATTCTAGGAGGCATTTTAGTTGAGCTGAATAAATGTAATAGAAAGTGTCTAATGGACTGATATGATGTTTAGAAAGGCATGTCAATTGAAGAAAAGTTCTTGGAGTCCATTTCCTTTCAGAAACTACGTCAGCCTCGCACACTTTCTTTACATTTTTCAAACAAAATGACGTCATCAGCCAATTAAACAAAATAGTGGATAACTCGGAAATGAAACAAGGTATCACAAAATTATGAATAACATTCTTCATCACTAAAAAGTGCTATTCATTTGCATCGACAAAAATGTTCGCTTCAAATTACCTTTGATAATGTAAATGCTGCAGCTCAAATTCTATTTCAAATCAACGAAATAAATATGAAATGTTGAATAATTAAAGGAAAAAAATTAGTGCGCGAATATCAAATCTCAACGAGTATTAATGATAATATTTTCAGATGTGATCTCGCTGGATCTGAACGATTGAAGAAAAGTGGAGTAACAGGGGACCGACTGAAAGAAGCAAGATATATTAATTCATCTTTATTGGAGCTTGGGTAAGTTTACTAAAATCCTATAAATGAATGTTGCAAAGAAAAATGAAAATATACGCCAAAATATATCGTCAAGGAATTATCATTCAACTACCTCACTGATCATCATTTTTTGCATCTGAAAGACCAAATGAATAAACATTAAGCTAGGAACATTGATCTAAGCAAGACGTCGATAAAAAATACATCTTCAAACTTCGATATTCATGGTGAAATCTGCCAGTGGATGAACGCTCAATTTAATAAATGGTTGAATATTTGATTTAATCATTGACTGAATGATTACTTGATAATCAACCACTCTTTCAATAACATCAAATCATTTTTTAGGAATGTGATCCACGCCTTATCTGCTGCAAAAAGTCAACATGTACCATTCAGAAATTCAACGCTTACGAGAATTCTCAAGGAAAGTTTGGGAGGAAATAGCAGGGCAAGTTTAATGGTACGTTACTGCATTGATCTCTGATATATCAATCTACAAATGTGATCAAAGGCCACTGCATACTGAACGCAATATAAGTTCTAAAGAGTGAAAAATGAAAACTTTTCTAACAATTTTCCTAACCAACAGACAAACTACTTGAATAGATCATACACACTGCATCACACTCTGAAGATTCTTCATGCAATTAACGTAAAAACATACACTTTTGTACTCGACTTGGGTTCCTGAAAGGGAACCAAAACCAGGTGCTATCTATAACAGTGTCTAAATCAGTTGTATGCCTCCAATCATTTCCAATGATCCATTTACTTTGCATCATCTATTGTTTTCGTTCATTTCAGATCTGCGTGTCCTCATCGATACAACATATCAGTGAGACAAAGTGTTCTTTGAACTTTGGACAACGTGCATTGCGAGTTACAAAAAGTTCAAGCCCAAACGTAGAGGTACACTTTCAAATTCTTAAACAATTTTTCTGGCAATGATCTTTACTAATTTCTCGATAGTTTTCAGCTCAATGTTTTCTACAATGTTTTAGGGCTTGGAAAGGTGAAAACGTAGAAATGCTCTCGGATATCAATAAAAATATCACCATTCCTCGTAACAAATTTATGGTTTTATTGGATCGTAACATCAAATTTTATATCCATTCTGTATTTATTCAATAACATTCAGCATTGAAATAAAAGCAGCGTTCACAAATTCCTCAATTACATTCACCTTTAAATTAGGGTTTGTCTAAATAAAAAGCAAACCTGTAAGCTGCATAAATTAAATTAAATGTAAAATGGTTTATCTTACTTTATTGATAGTAATTGAAGGCAAGGTAATTTTAACATTAAACTGATGAAAATTTATAAATATTGAACAATAGAATAAAAATTTGCATTGAATTTCAGACAGCTGATGAATCAGGCAGAGAAATTCATGATCAATTATCGGTAATTTAAACTAAGCTTTGATTTAAAACCTTTGAATTTCAATAAACCAGAAAATAAACCTATTTCATAAAATTAGTTATTTCTATCATATAGATGCTCCCAAAACAAAATGATTGCAATCAAGATTATTTTCGCCAAGGTCCATTTCTGCATTGACTGTATAAACCATAAACTATTGATTGCACCAATATAAACTATCAAATTTTGACAGGCCACAATAAATCGTACACTGGATGGAACGATCGCTAATAATCGTGCAGCAGATCACAACTGATCAGTTTCTGAATTCCCAAATCACAACGAAAAAGCTATGTCCTTGTCTATTCATGAACTGCCAAAGCTTTTTAGAAACAAACAAATCAAGAAACTTATTTGTAGCTCTAGAAAAGGAATTTAAAACAATTCTAGAAACTGACGGATGGTCCAGGGTACGATTTATCATGGCCTGTAAAAAGTGGGTACTCTTTTTTGAGCACGCCCGGCAGAAAATATCAAATTTAAATGCATACAGGCTGATTTGGTTTTATACTTTTTCTTTATGTGACATGACACATTTGTATTGTCTGCAAACATTTTGTTCCTTCAGTTGGTTAATTCAATTATAAATTCAATTATAAAATCTAATCATTGAATTCTATATTCCTTTCTTCAGTCCTTCATTCCTCAATTTTTTCATCCTTTCTTTCATTCCTTCCTTCCTTCATTCATTCATTCATTCTCATTCATTCATTCATTCATTCATTCATTCCTTCTTCCTTCCTTCCTTCCTTCCTTCCTTCGGTTTCCTTCCCTCAAAGACAAATTGATTCATTCACTCATTCATCTAGTCACTGATCAATTAATTCTTTTGATCATCTATTCATACCACTCCTTTTATGTAAATCATGACAAGTAATATCTTGATAAATTTCTTAGATAATCTTTAAACTCACTACTCTCAAGTACCGAATAAACGGGGGGGGTTGGAATAATCGGGGGGGGGGGCTGCTTGGAGAAATAGAAAACAGTCCTTTTCTTTGGTAAACACCTATCTGTTATATATTTATGTGAACAGTGATGCTACTGACACATTTACTTTTGAACTCTGGTTCTGTTGAATGCACTTCTTGAGACTTTTTCTTGCGTTTATTCAGAAATTATGTCTAATATCATTTCATTTTTCCAAAAATCAATAAAAGGGGGGTTGGAATAAGAGCGGGGGGGGCTGGAATAAGAGCGGGGGGGTTGGAAAATTTTTCAAAAATTAATAAGCGGGGGGACGATTATTCGGTACTTGAGAGTAATTCCATCATTAGCAAATTGCACGTCACATAACCAAAACATATTCAAAGTTCACACAATGTAATCACTGTCTACCATTTTCAGTTCAAATTCCTCCAAAATCTGATAATATTTTCCATGTTCTTGACAATCGTGAGCTGGCGAAAGTAGAATATGCGGATTGCAAAATAATTTAAAAGAGTAATCAAGAAGTAGCAGGGCAAATAAACAAAACAAATAGAATGTGACAGCAAAATATCCCAGGCTTAAAGCAAATTAACAAAAAGTGCACCATATATGTTATAGCATTGACTCTAACATTTCAACAATCATAGTAAGATTACTAGAATCTTAGGATTAAAATAAGCAAATATTAGTTCCATTTTAAATTTGATAACGTGCAGATTTTGAAAGCACATTGTTGAATCTACCGCAAATTATTTACTCCATGATTCCATGACAACAATATCAAAATTAATTCGAGATGAATTTTACATAAACATAAACATAAACATAAATAAAACACTTTCTGATTGTCGTTTCTGGCAGCGCAGTTAGATATCTTCTGCACAAGGAATTACGCACTGTATGTATTATTTGTAGCAATTTGCACAAGCATATCCAATTATGAAGCCAAGAGCTCCTACCATGCTGTACCCAAAGGTATTCATTGACACATTACCTTCTATCGCATCCTATTCACTAACACATTACATTCTATCCTCCTGTCTCTTCTTTCTAACAGTGATCTGAGTCATACGAAAAATCAAAACCATATACTATCTCATCACATACGTATTCTATTTTCCTTTGATTAATCCCATCATCATTTCCTTCGTCAAATCAATCAATCTGATAAATTCCAGAACTTCAAACATTCCAAAATTCTATGGTTCGAAGAAAAATGATAATTATCCAGCTGTTATTCTGCCAAGCAAGATCTGTTCGTTGACATTTCGTATTTTTCTTGTTTTAAATTCCGCATACGTTGGATTTTCCGATCTTTTAATGTTGATAAGCATTCTTCGAAAAATGATTTTTTAACAAAATCTCAAAATCTCAAAATTCGTTGGTTATCTAAAACAAATTTGTTAATTCTTTCTATATTTCATTAACGGATTGCGTCACATTTTTGAGAGTGGTGTTTCTGACCCTTCTTACAGATTGATTACAAAGCGTTGTCAGAATATCTGTCAAAGAAACTGAAGGAACTTGGTGAGTATGAGATTACATTCTTGTTGGGGAGACGAAATAGGCTGTGTACGAAGAGAGTTATGTGTCCCCCCGTGCAGTGGGTTAAGCTCATGTGCAGTAGCCTTTTTGGATCGGAGCTCTGAGCATTCCAAACCCCAAAAAGCTACTGCGCACCCAATGCGCGGAGGGACACAAGGATCCTCGGACAAGAAGCCTATCTCGTCTCCCCAACAATTTTTCGTTATCAAGAAGCCAGGCTCAAACACATCTATACGTCCTCTATCAAAGGTTCATTTGACATTATAAGAGCTTTGTCCTCCTTGATCCACTTTCAGATTCACGCAATTTCCTAGCCTTATTCCGAGAGACCTATCAAATAATTTTCACGACATCCAACATTTATAACGACTCACAATGATATACAAAGTCATCTTTTAAAAGTTGAAACAGCAACGAACACATGCCAAAATTTTAAAGATTTATAAAGGTTCATCTCAAAATAAATGTGTCTTAAGATGAATCTCACATTTACTCTAATACCCCATTTATACTGGCAAGCTAAAGCAGCTTTATCAAAGCGAGGTTGGATTTCGACCAATCAAATGCATTAGATTTGTTGGACTGACCAACTAGAAGGCTCCATTCGAAAACCTGGATTAATTTGAACTGGGTTAGCATGCCAATGTGAATGGGGTATAAGAAGGAATTTGCACAGAAGTGACAACAATGGAACCCCAAGAGATAAAAAGCAGACAACTTGCATTGAAGATGAACTGGACTTAAAGCAGTTAGCTCTTTCTGGGTTCTAAAAAGTTCAAACTCTTAAACTGTGTCTTCTTTATCAGAAATGGCATATCAGCAAGAGAAACAGAGTTTCAAGAAAATGAAAGAAGAAATGAAAGTATCAAGGAAAGGAAGTTCGAAAATTCCAGTTTTAGCAGGACGACGAACATCTACGATATCAAAAGAATCTTCAAGTCATAAGAAGGTAGGAGTTGTAAGTCTGATTTCATTCCGTTGAATAAGTCTAACAATTGTACATTCTTTGCTGTCTAACAGTCGTAGAGATCAGAAGGACAGAATCTGTAAATGTTGTGTACTGAACAATAGACGTGTTGACTCTTTAAGATAGGGGAAGAAATATCAAGCACATGTTTAAGGTAAAATGTTATCTGAAAACAATCCGAGTGTAACCTTGCCTAATGACTTTAAATATAGCGATACAAGACAACTTTATGACTCATAGGAGATAAAGCTTTGGTAAAGATTTCTGTCAAACTTTTTGCAAGAAGCACGTTTCTTTTGAACAAATGCTTGTGAAATTACTGAAGACAAGCAGGAACTACGTTAGTCCTTCGAGTATGGAATTGAAGGTTTGGGAAGCAGTCAAGTATTTTAAAAGAGATCAAACAACCTTATGTTCATTTTCTTTGTTCACAACTAGGAAATAGACACAGCACACGATGAAGTATTCACAGACGCACCAACAACTGCCAGCACGACGAGTGGCACGGAGCCAAAGCAAGTGAAAGGCATCAAAAGAAAAGAATCCGTAGATAGCAAGAATATTCCTGAAAAACAAGAAAGAAAAAGGAAACAATCACGATTACCGAGAATAAAGAAACCATCTTTACCAAGTTTTCCTAGTGACAATGAAGAACAGTCACCAGTGGCAACTGTTGCTAAGACAAAGGTTGACATGGAAACATGTACTGATGATGATCTTCAGTTGCTAACAAGAGAAATGATTTTAGATGAAATACAGTTAATTAAAAGTTATTCTTCGATGTCATGTCAGACTGATGAAAATTCTAATTATGTCATGACGGATGGAAGTGATTTTGAGTCGGACAGAATGACAAGTAACATAATGACAAGTCAAATAATAACACGAGACATGATGACAAGTGGCACAATGACAGATGACATGATGACTAGTGAGTGGTCACGACTGCCTTTGATTGCATCTGTCCTCAGTGACGATATTTCTAATGACATGCAGGAAAAACTTAGTACAGCGGAACTCGCTCAGTTCACATCCACTGACAAATCGACGACTCCTCGTGATATTCAAGAGCAATTAGGCGAACTTTTAGATAGGGAGAAGACACGAACTGTGACATCACAAAGTGGAAAAAGGAAAATCGATGAGATAAAATCTACAATTAAATCGATTTGTTCGGAAACGCAAACTTCCTTCAGTACATCTGATAGCACCAAAAACAGGTCTGGCGAATTCTTAGATAGCTGCAACAAGCAGGCTGCGACATTACAAACAGTTGGATCACAAAATGATAAAATCATGGATGTAGTCAAAGACGATTCGCCAACAACAAAACATATTGGTTCAATCGAGCACAGCAGCAAGCATCGAAGAATAGAGACTATGGATTCAACATTAGGAAACGAAATTTTACATGACACTAGGGCTGATAAAGCAGGTATAACCAGAGGTCTTGATTCATGTCATGATGCTAAAGACGATACATTATATTGCAGTAAAGAGGTACAAAAGCATTCTAGTCCTAGTGATTGCCGAAATTACAAAAATGTTTCTGAGAACTATGAAATTGATACCACTAAGGATGACGCGATGGTGATACCTGAATCAAAAGAGAAAAGCCCAGAAGAATCCTTTGCTCATATGCAATATCTTGATGGGCGAAGCGAAAGTAAGCAAAGATATGCCAACGATCAAAATAGAATGATTGAAGTATCAATGGAAAGCGAAATTCTGGAAGAGAAACCAATTAGTGAGATTGCGTCCGAAAATACTGAGTTTGGAGAAACGATTAAAAAACATGATAACATCTCAAAGCAAGGAGAGAGCAAAGAAATATCACATGATGCAAAAGAGATATGTGAGAGGGAAATTAGAGTTCATGTTTTTGCTGAAAACAAAGGAATCTCTGATACAATTATAAAGAGCAAGGAATTAAGTCGAAGCTTGGAATTAGAACATCAGAAAGAACATGCCGTGGACAGCCGAAAGCTCAGCGATAAAATACCAGCTAATTTTGAAGAGAAGTCTCAAAGAGAAGATGGGAAGAATGTATCTCAGAAAGACAGCAAAGATGTAAGGGAATCTAAAACAAATATTCCAAAAATTATTCAAAGCACAGAAGTAAAAGATCAGCTTGAAAACAGTGCCATAGGTGAGAAAGTTGTCGTTGCAAAATCAGCTCATCTGCACGAAGTACCTCAGAAAGAAAGAGGAGTTACTATACATCATAAAAGCATAGCAACCGCAGAGTCAATAATAGACAACAAGACGCAACATCAAAGATCGGAAATTAGTGACCATTTAGAACAAACAGCAAATACTCCTTCACTTAGTGACGCATTCTCAGCAGATAGAGAAAAATCAATTCAAACCAAAGAAGGAGTTGATGTTATTCGTAAATGCAAAGAACTAAGAGCGTCACCAGCAGACGGTACAGACTCCAGTCAACGCTCAGAATTCAAAGCTCGCATAGAAAACACAGAGAATGACCTACTGCAAAGGGAAGTCGGAACAGCAGGAGTTGATGAAAGCGGTGGGATAGAAGCAGATGGGCGGAAACAAATTATTGACTATAAGAATCACCTGCAAAACAGAACTTCAGGTTTGACAAAAGTTGGGGAGACTATTTGCCTATCTCATTTGGATATAATGGGAGAAAAGGAGAAGGATCAAAATATGAATAGAGTAGAATTGAAGATTCAGAGCTCAGTGGAGGACGGGCAAATTGAAAGCTCTGCCTCTCATGGAGCGAAAGGGAGAAGTAGGGATGAAAGCCTCGCTAAGAATAATTCAATGAAGAGAAGAGTAAATGAAAGAGATGACTTTAAAGGAGAGAAAGAGATATTTAAAGACGAATACAAAACTTCTGATAGCTCGATGAAGAACGAGGCAAATGAAATCACCCCCTTAGTAAAAACGGAAGGAAATGAAGGTAAAGGGGCAGACAGCATTGAGAAAACATGCCTTCGAACATTGCCAGATGAAGTCAGACAAAGGAGGAAAGTAAGAAACATGGGGGTGCCTATGAAAATTCAGGATGCCGTAGAGATAGGCAGACCAGATGCCTCGAAGCAAAAAACTATTCATGAAGAAGTTTTACCAAGAGTCAACGAACCGAGACATGAATTGTATGAAAACAAAAAGCCAGTTGGACGAGAGAGAAATAAGCAAGATGATGAAAGACATCTGTTAAGTTTTCAGACGGACAGCCAAGAATCGGAGAAGGAGGATCGAGAAGATAACATCATAGAGATCCTTAGCTTGGAAGAGAATGCAAAGACATTGGCATCTTTAAACAGTGATTCATTTTCACAGAGTATGTCATCTTCACAAAGTGAGCCATCAATCAGCAACATGTCACCTCAGGCTGCAGAAACAGGTCAGTTCAGGGACACTATTGATGGCTCGAAGATACAAAATGATATGGCAAAAACAACAAACAAACAGGAGGAAAATGTAGACTCAATTCGAAAAGCATCTCTCGGGATACAGGTCGTGCAAGAACAGAGATTAAATGAAACTTCAAGTAGGCCAGTTCCTGGCAGTGATGTTTTTGAAAGCAAATCCGCAATGAATTCACAGATTCACCGAAAGGAAGCTCTTTTGGATAATAATGAAATTGGTGAAATCATGGAAACAAAATCATTAACAGAGACGAAAGCAAGCCCCAGTCTCAATTCAGAAAAGATACCAGATTCAAAACCAAAAACAGCAAAAATGAAGGACTGCCCTTCTACCATCACGAACAAAAATTTCTTGTCCAGTGAAGCTGCTCCTGAAATAAGAGGCGAAGATGGAAGAGGTACAGCAGACGAAGAAAGGGTGAGAGAGACCTGGCCACCATTACCAGGTAAAGAAACAAAAATTGGCCCTACATCAGATGCAGAAACTGCGCCAAAGTCAAATACTGAGCAAGAAATGAGAGAAACAACTGTTCCTGACGATGCAATAATGTCCTCCAGACCATACACTATAAAGATTGATCAAGTTGCACATGCAAAGAACGTTATGGAGGAGCAAATACCTACCTGCATCGAGGCTGGATCCCAAGAATCGGAAATGAGGTTTGAGGAAATGTCTTCTCAAGAGAAAAAGGAAGAAAAAAAAGTTGCAGGTGCTATTCAAGGTAATGAAAGAGAGGTGACATTAAACAAGAATAGGATGATTGGAGATATGATGTCACTCGAAAATGCATCGGATGGAGGAGGAAATAGTAAACAAACTGAAAAAGACAATTTCATATATTCGTGCAAGGAAGACAGCAGGGAGACAAATGCAGAAGCAAGAACTATTTCAGCAAAGAAATACGAGGGCAGTGCTGACCATGATAGGCCTAAAACTGAAGGACAGCCAATCAGAGAAGTCATTAACAACATGACTGCCATAAAGCAAGAAAAGAGTGTTGATAGAATCAACAATAACGAGACTTCAGATTATGTAGTTATCTGGGATGACATTGACGGACATGAAAAATTTGACGATGTAACTTTCGAACAAAAAACTGTGAGTGAATATGTTATTGTTGATAAACACTCAAATAACGAGATCCATTGTGCACAACTTCAAAGTGGTTCCACGTCTAGAGCAAATGATGCTAGAAGTAAGTTCTCGTTGTCAGAAAATGAAAAGGTGTTTGCTGTGCAGGGCGAGGACGAAACTGACGGAACGTGGTCTCTCTCAGACCAATTGGCTGATGCAAACGATAAAGGTAAAGGACGGAATTCACAAACGGCTCACGAAGAGATGCGAAATACGAAGACAATAGAACCAGACCTTGATTCAAGGCAGCTTGCTAGTGACACCGTTATTGAGAACCTACGAAAGAATATTGTGTTGACTGACAAGGAGAGTACTAACAGCACAATAATACATCCAGCATTGAAGTTAAGAGATATTCAATTCAGTGAAGGCACAACGGGATCACAGGAAGATACACGCATAAAACATCCAACACTGATTCAATATGAAGGTGTCTCAGTCTGTGCTCAAAGTGACAAAGTCTTAGCACGATCTGAAATGCAGCAAGGGGAGGAGCGAGGGAAAACACCTGAGAACTCTAATGTCAAGATGAAGCTAAACGGCAAAGAAGAGGTCAGGAAAGACATTGATATAAGGCTATCTAAGGGTATGGTATCAGACGTTGTTTTCCCTTCAAAAGAGCTCAGTCTCTCAGAAGAAACAGTAGCTTGTCTGCCCCTTGACGCGGTGAAATCCAAATCGAAAGAAAAATCAACGACAGACAACAGTTTCTCTACATTAAAAGAGTCTTCAGAAGCTGAAACAAAGACAGGACAAATGACCATAAATGACAGATCACAACGAAGTAGTTTAGGTCAAGAAAGCATACGTAGAGTTTCGTTGACTCCAATTTCTTCGCTCTCACATTTCAAAGATGTTATGATGCCTGCTGCAATCGAGCCTGAGGAGGAATTTTCTGATATAGGAGTTGAAGGGACTGCCATTTCTAAGAATGCTGATAGTTATTTGCGCGCAAAAATAGAAGCTACAGATGAACAAACTCAGTCATCGCAGCAAGACTTGATGTATGTAGGAAAGAAAGTGGAAATAGGAAATGAAGGAACGGTTGTTACAGAATTAAATGCTCAAGGACTGGGTAAGATATCTCCAAAAGCAAAGCGTGGGTTAGTGTTTGAACTAGAAATAGAGGAAAGCAAGGAAGGAACACAAACGCTTCAAATTGAAGTCTGTAGTGAAGAAGAATTTGTAGATGAAAAAGCAATTAGAGAGTCGGGTCAAAGAAAAGGGAAAACAAATGGGAATGAACAGATTTCTAGAGATATATCGGAGCAATTAGATGATTTTAAAAGAAGAAATCTTATCAAGCAAGCAGACAGAGGAACAGAAGGGGAATATCTTCATGATGATAGTACAAGAAAAGAACGTGGTTTTGAAAATCAGCAGTTGTCGGCAAAGGTTGAGGTAGAAGGCCAAAGAAGTCAAGGAGAAAGAGCAATACATGCTACCCAAAGAGAGAGGCCCCATAAAGACAGAGATCTTCCTATAGATAAACTGAATCAGCTAGATGACATGGGAGAAGAAACGCAAATTAGACAACAGAGAAGGGAAACAGGAAGAGAAATTCCAGTCCAAGTAATCGAGAGAGAACGAGGGACCAAAAATGAACTAGTAGAAGCAGAAGTGAAGCCTGAAGTCCAAAAGCGAGGAAAACAACATGAAGAGAGCTCAATGAGAACCAGTTCAGGTAATTTAATTAAAGATAGCGGAGAGACAGAATTAGCAGCAAAAGAGATGGGGAAGGAAGAGGAGCAAGATGAAATACCACCTTTGCCAAGAAAACAAACTGTAGGACAAATGAATAAATCGGGACAGGGGTCTAAAGAAGAGGAGGATGAAATGCCACCTTTGCCAAGAAAACAGAATGTAGGACTGAGAAAGAAACAAGGGGAAGGGACAGTGACAAAGGAAGGTACAGTATGCAAACAGGAAGGTGAAAAGGATGCAAAGAAGGTAGTGAGCAAGACAAGGGAAAGTGATAAGAATGAAGCTGATAGTGATGTGAAAAAAGAAAGCATCAAAACACAGTTGAGTATCGAAAAGACTGAAGAACTGGTATTAGGGCTACTGACTATAGGAAGTGGCAGAGAAGATTTTGCTTCCACAAAGCTGACAAATACACAAATGGAGCGTGAAACACGTGGGATGAGTAATCGATTGGAAAAGGAACAAGAAGTACAAAGTGAAAACAATGAATATAAACTGTTAGATAGCTGTATTGGAAAAGAAAGACCTGCTGAAATTAAAGAAGCTGTCATTGTCGAGAACGAGGAAAGGATGAGACGAATATCAATAGGAGAAGCGAGAATCATTCCTCCAAAACCGAAAGCAGTTCAGTTTAAAGAAATCGGATATCACTGTACTGGCCTAAACACAAAACAAGACGGACGAGAGATGAGGGGAGTAGAAGAAGAAAGAGATTCATCAAGGACTACTGCCAGAAATACTACTGCTTTGCTAGCAATCGTTTCAGATACGCAAATGAACGCAACTGGTAGAACTAAGGGTAAAAATAGCTCATCACAGGAAGAAGGCACTCATCTAGCACCTCTTCAAATTTACACACATTCGTTAAATGATAGTATGTCATATTCAGAGCAAAGCTCAATTTCGCCAACACCTTCGGGCACCAGCACAGAATCGGAATTCACAGTAGCTCTAAAAGAAAAAGATAAACTGAAAAAGGCATTAAGCACTGTTAAAAACCAGTATGAAGGACTTTTACAAGAATTCGATAAAATCATTTCGACTAATGGCACAGAGAGTGGAAATGAAAACGTGCAAATATCAAAAGAAAGTTACCAAGTTGCTTTACAATGCAAAGAGGAGCTAGAAATGGAAATAACAAAAGCCAGAGAACAATTAGCCTTTGTTGTTGCAGCTCATGAAGACCAATCAGATAACAGCCTATTTTGGCAATCGAGTGAATATGAATTCTCAGAGGACAGTGAATCATTTACAGACCGATCATTTGATATTACTGATGAAAGTGGGGGTTTCCCAAGGGGCATGTCTACCCCTGTACCACCAACCGCGAAAGGAACAAAGCGAGATAGTAGCACCCAAAGTGGGTCAGTTAGAGAAGGGATTAAAGATACACAGACGTTGACACAAAATGAAAGCTTACTCGGGGTTAGAAACAGCGATGTGAGAAGAAGGCCGACCCCTGATGTCCAGGAACGAGCAACGAACACATCCCCTGAAAGTGAATCCGACTCAAAATACCGTAGATCACCTCGATATACGAGACCAGGGTATGATTCATTTAATGAAGTTGAGGAGGAGCTCGGATATACCCCTATCTCAGATCTGCAACGGCTGCCAGCAACGTTACCAAGGAGACGTGCACCGAAGCGAAGACACAGGGGTATAACGATACCTGAGGACATGGACCCTAACGAAACGAAATGGGTCTCGAGAAAGAGTTTAGTCAATAAAGAACAAGCGAAAAGAAATGAAAAACTCACATTGCAAGCAATTGAAAATGCAGAGCTAAAGAAAGAGTTATTATTGACGAAATTAGAGAAAATTCGATTGGAAGCCATGTTGTCATGTGTCATGATGCGAGTGTCACCAACAGAAGTGGATCAAGGATTTCGACAAATGTCACTTAATTCAATCACATCCTCGACGTCTACTTTACGATCAACTGCAAGTTTAACGAACATCCCTCAAAACGATCCAGGAAATCCCGTAAGTGAATTTAAATATCATCAATGCATCTTGCACCTTACTACTACAGGAATAAGGTCTTCTATTTAAAAAAGCATACATAAACAGGTGAAGGGCTTGTTTATCAATAGGCATCAGAAAAAGCTAAGTGGTAGTGGAAAGGAGTAAGAGCTCGTTTTCGATGGCATTGCAGAATCCTTAACCATTCAAGCGTACGGAATATAATTTTTTGCGCGAGGCGCCTTGCTACAACCAGAAATATCCAAGATACAAGTTTAAAAAATTGCGTGTCCTCTACAACATTTGAAAACTCGTGATCGGCCGAACAAATCCTGAGAAAAAACAATCGACGAAAAAAGTATCAAGCTTGAACAGAACAAACATATAGATGGGGATACAAAAACGATGATAATTTCAAACTAACCTACAAGTATTTTACTCCATTATTTCATATTTTTGCAGTTCCAGCCTACATCTCCATTTCGACGAATGAATGCGAGACAAGCTCCTTCAGTTTCAGGTACATGTTTTGTCATTTCCATTTCGCTTTGCTGTAATTTGTGTGATCAAAGCTGTGGTTGATGCTGTGATAAAAGAATCAAAATTCAAGACATAAATATGAGATAAGAAATGCGATAAAATTCGGATCAAATTTACGTCAAGTTGAAGGAAATGTTATTTAATACATTTATGGCCTGTTCCTAGCCTGGAAGCCATCTTTGTAACCTTCACAACTCTTGACAGAATTTACGATGGGTGGAAATATAAAAGGGGTAATATTTCTGTACGTTTGGTGTAGAAAAGTGATATGAGTGGAGTGGTATAGGTTTTCAGTTCATGCCTTTTAAACATTATCATATGCAAATTATTTCAGGATCTGATATGCTTTCTCGTGAACATTTCGAGGTAAATGAGACTCAAAGATCAGAGAGCACGAGTCTGATCTTTGTGACTTTTTTAGGAAGTGAATCAGGAAGAGCAACACAACAGCGTGTGAGGTATGACTTTCATGGTTACCATTATTATCATTTATCATTTATTGTTATCGCTTTACCATCGATGAAGACCCCGTTTACACTTTACCAATAAAATACGGGGCGTTCCAGAAAAAACGCAGCCCACTTTCATTCGAAATTCTTCAAGAAATAATACAATTTGAAACAATTTGACGCATACCATTTGAAAGTACAATCTATCTTTTTTCCAATGATATCCAGGTTGGGTGGCTTACCTGAATTTTTCATTGTTTTAGCTGACGTTTTCCTAAGTATGGCCTGTTTTAAATGCTGGAAAGTGAAAGTGAATTTACATAGACGAGAGTGCATCTTTTTGAAAGATTATTTTAAGAAATTAATCTCATGAGGTATAACTTTATCTTTTCACGTGGAGGCATCACCTCAAGTACTGCTAGGCCTGACATGGTGTGACAAAATTTATTTCGTAATGTTTTACCGTAAAAAGGGTGTTGATTTTGCTCTCACAGCAAGTTGCATTTGAAATTGGCCATACTTACGAAGACATCAATAATATGATAAACAATTCCATTAAGGTATCCAAGCTGCATATCACTAGAAAGAACAAAGATTTTATTTTCAGATGGTGTACATTACATCTTCTCAAATTTTATCAATTTTTTTCAAGATCGTAAATTATAGCTTGGTTGCGTTATTTTCTGAAACACCCTGCATAGTTTTGATGCACAACAAAGTTACATCTATTCAAGAGCGTTTACAGTGCTCCAGGACCAAAGGTGTTATGGGTTAGCAAGGTCATTGTAAACTAAAGGCTGATCAATTAAACTTGTGTTATGGTTGTCCATAGTTGTACCAATAACGTGTAAAAGGGGCCTATATCTCTATTTTGCGAATGTACGAGTTAGGATTTCAGGGACGTAGGAAGCATCTCAAAGTTGGGGGCACGACACTTTGAGGGCACTTTTTGCCAGAAAGGGACATTTTCTAAAAATAGATGGGCACTTCTTTGTTTATTGCTAAATCTTGGGGGAGGGGAACGTACCCTAGTGCCCACCGGTTCCTATGTCTATGTAGGATTTTTATTGCTCTGCAAAGTTCGATTGATGGGCACAAAAACCACTATCAACTATCCTCTGGTCTTATTTTCATTGAAAAATTTGGTTCATCGGTTCAATAAATTCTTTGTTGTGAAACCTTAAATCATCAAAGCCTTGCAAAAGAATTTGGGACAAAGACAAGTGTCAGCAGAGAAGAGAACTAAATTCGGAGTTGGCAGTTTTTGCCTGGCAAAAATGAACAACAAATGGTTAAACTGTTCAGTCAAAATTTCAACTGCGTCAAAACAAGGTAAATTTGATCTATTTTCAGGTTTGAAGAACTGCGCAAAACACCATCATCAACATTAAGTCCTCGGTCATCTTCCTTATTTTGTCACTCGTCACTTCTCACGCAGTCATCTTTGTCACCATCTTCAATCGATTTCGATATCTCAAGTTGTACGTCATCAGACTTCAGATCGACCCCAGTCCCCATGGAACGCGTCTCACCATGTTGTCAAGATGGCGACGAAAACATCATCAGTCCTTCGACGAACAAAGAAAAAGCTGATGGGCAGACTGCGGAGGAGGAGATTGAGATTGCCTATAGAGGGAAGGGGAAAATGAATCTTGGCTCTTGTTTACCGTTTAGAAAGAAAAAGAAAAGTCCAAAGAAAAGTAGCAAAAAATATAAAGAAAGAAGCCAGTCTGAAACATCAATGGACGATAGCTATGGAGCAGATTGTTGATTTTTTTATTTGGTCATAGCGTTTGTTCGGGTAATCAATATTTCAAATCAACGCTTAATTGTTTATTTTTATTTACGCTTAGCAATCTAATTTATAATTCATTTCACATTCATTTAACAGATATATTTTAATTAAATCATACCTTCCATAGAGCTAAAGAATCATGAACAAATTGAAAATATATCGATCTCACGATATAACTCATCCCACCTTAAAAATGGGCAGCATATTTGCACGCTCTTTCGGGGAGGGGGGAGGGGGCTCTTCTCGCAGTCATCAGACACGTTTTACGAAGAAAGAAAGAGATACATTGCCAAACCAACGAATAATTCTTGAGGAGTCTCAAAGTATTCCGAAAGCAAGAGGAAGAAATGGAGGAAGAAAATTTATCTCTACAGTAATGAAACAACTCCAGTTTTTCTAATTACGAAAAAGGGAATTTCCTGATAATGTCAGTCAAAACCCATTACAAAAAGGCAATGTCTCCTAGTCGGAAAGTAGGGAGAATCAATCCTCCCCCCCCCCGTCATAAAATGGACTTCTTCCTTTCAAGAAGACCTCTAGCGCATCTGAATTTTGTTCAATTTTTAGGTTATATTTCAAATTATATTTCACTCGCATTTTATGATGTTTCATGGACGTATCCCTCAGAGGACAACTATTCATCACATAGATACATTCTTAATTCCATTTTTATCTAATTTATTTACATGCAATTTATCCTAAAAGGTCTGAGATATCGGATGTAGAGAGTTAGCTAGATAGTATTAAATTTGGGTGTGCCTGTAGAATGTAAATTTCAGTTGTCTAATAAACGTAACTATGTGTATCATTGATAGCATGAGAAGGTTTTGTAAAGTAGGATCAACGATGTGATCAGTGTGCAAAGAAAAGTCTCTTATTTTCCGATTTTCTTTATACAGCCATGATCAAGGTGTAACAAGATGGATAGCATCATCGACCACTTAACATTGAATTTCCAAATTCTCCGCTGACGTGTCTTGACAAGGTATACAAAATGAAACTAAATTGCCAGGAGCAATACTTTTGCTACAAAGCAGGACACGGCATTCCAATGATCAGTTCTTTCCTTTTGGAAAGCGGTGGAAGATTAAGGTCAATATCAGCTGTTTAAACTTTGAATAATGAAGTTTTGGCAGACTGAACTCGTCCCAATCCGCTCGTTCTTCGCAAAGAAGTGGTCCATGCCATCAAAAATAGAGACACGATTGATAGACACAAGGCCAGAGTTCAAAAGGCCTATCTATAATAGGCCATGTTGCAACACGCTCTCATCTCAAACTTCATCAATCGTGAAAAAGAAATGCAAAGATGTACGAGGATATAACGAATTAACTTAAACTCTTGGAGAGTAAGGAGGTATGATCTAAACATAAAAAAGAAATAACACAAAAAATTGCATACCCAAAAGTTGTTTTAAGCAGGCATAAACGAGGTTGATCAAGAGCATTATTATCGTTCTTTCTCTGCTTCATACGATTTAACGTGTTCTTTGTCGTTTCTGGTAATCACATGTTCAAATGCCCGAAACGCTTGGTCTTATAAGCTCTAGCTGATGCACTACTTTTAAAGTTATCGTGTGCAATCCCTGATCCACTCCATCAAAAACATGACTGTGACGTAACTTGATGAATTGATTGTGACGTAATCTAATTTGTTGATTGTGACGTCACATTGATAACTGCTTATAAAGCGCCACTCAGATCCAGTTAGGCATCACTTTAAGTTGCTGATCGCTTACAGTGAAGTGCGCTTTCGCTCACTGAGTTCGAAATTGCTAAAACATCGTTAGATCGTGTTCAATACATCGCTTTATCGTGTACGTGTGAAGATAGATCGTGTTCGTGTGGGGAAAGATCGAGTCGGTGTCAAGCTTGATCGAGTTCGTGTGACGTTTGATCGAGTTTGCAAGATTGTGAAAGAAGAATACCGAAATGGGTTCTTGTTTCTCGAAACAAAAGACAAAAGGAGGTAAGTTTTAATTCTTTAATTTTTCTGTTACATCTGCTTGCTTTCGATGCCTAGGGTTGAATTTCGTCCTTTAGAAATTTGTGTAGCAAAACCATAAGGAAATGAAACGAAAACTCATTAGGTTAAATGTTTTGGGAGAAAACCAATGTCTACTTAAATCTTAAAATTTCTAAAGTAAATCTTTATGTGGCTTGATGAAGCAAGTTCCTGTATCGATGGTAGTCTGAACTATAATATTGTCTTTGCAGGGGCTAGCCCCAGAAAGTCAAAGTCGTCCAGGAGATTTAGACGATACAGGAGAAAGAGAAAAAGTGAAATGAGCATAACAAGATCTTTGGCTCGACCAACCAACAGTAAGTATCAAAAGTTTTGTTTACAAATGATGAATATTACAGATAATGTTTGGTATCTCCCTGAAGCATGAAACAGTTTGAACCGCTTTTGCAGACCTCTTTATTTGAAGAAGAAATTGTTAGACAAGTTTTAAGGAAAGAAGGCAAAGCAACGTTTAAGGGTAATAATGAAGTTGGACAAGTGGCATAGATGCGCAGACTAGTACAAAAGAGGATGGAAGAATAAAAGATAATTAGCGCAGAAGCAATAGATGTATAGATAAATATACGGAGTGCCTGCTTTAAAAAGGAAATTAAGAAACCCATTAGACTTGAGAGTTTAAAGGCTGCTCTTCATATCGACCGTTTTCGAGCGTGCAGGCGCTGCGACGAAGATTGGCTCCTTCGGTAGCAATCGCAAGCACCCGGGATGGGACTTGAACTTGTTCCTACTCCCAAAACGCCCAAAAATCGGTCGCTTGCAATAAGATTGATCGCTAAAGTTTTATCAACTGCGCATGCTCCCATTTGGTCGCAGCGCCCGCGCGCTCAAAACGCTGGATATGGACAGCAGACTTAATTTGAACTATCCGAGACTTTGATTTTATTCCATATTTCATTCAGATGTCGACGACATTGTCCCAGCCGAGATGTCACCTTTTTCACAAAGACGTTCAAATGACAGTGAAATGGTGAGTAGATTTAGAAATGTTAAAGACTCTTTACTAAAATTACATGAAGTCAACAAACTGTGAAAGTTTTCAACCGATGAAGAATCAATTGAAGGATATTTCTTTTAAACAATGCTCTCTGTTTGTTCATGCATCAAAAAAGTTCCATAAAATAACGAATGAAGACTGCATAGTACTTAAATGGTGTTTGCTCTCTGTTTGTTCATGCATCAAAAAAGTTCCATAAAATAACGAATGAAGACTGCATAGTACTTAAATGGTGTTCTCTCTTGATCTTGTAATAAATCACTCTTTTCTTTTTTAATTTTAGACCACTGTGAGCAGCAGTTTCGAGCTCTATACTCCAAAAGAATCCGACATTGATGACCATATCCCGGCCGAGATGTCACCTATACCACTAAGGCGTTCCAGTAGCAATGAACTGGTCAGTAGATTTGAAGATGAACACCTCTTTCTAATATTGCTTGAAGTCAACAAACTCTAAAGGATATCAATCGACGTAGACTCACGGAGTATTACCAGATATCGCAAGGTACAACAACAACAGCAATGACAACAACAACAACATTTTCTTTGCTGTCCATCAGTCTGTCAATAGCGATAACTACAAACATCCATTCAGTCTAATCGACGTACGATTTGTTGAAAGGATATTTCTTGTAAACAATATTCTCAATTTGTTCACACATCTAAATAATCCCTTTACATAAGCAGCTTCAAGATATTACTGAAGCTATGTTTAACAAAGACGCCAGTGACACCTATTAATGAATGCTGTACTGTACGTTACTTAAGTGGTGTTATCTCTTGATCTAGTCATTAAATTATTCTTTCTTTTCAATTCTAGGCCATTGTGAGCAGCAGCTTCGACCGATACACTCCAACTGAATCTATCCACTACATCGAAGTCAAAGCACAATTTCATCGAGAAAGCTCTGAACTCAAACGTGAAATAGAATCTAAATCTGATCAAGTTATTGATCATGAAACGGAATCTGATACTGATTCAGAACCTGATTTCGATTTCACGATAGTAACAATGTTATCTGATTTCGAATTCACTGCGGAATCGATTGATATCTCACAATTTGAATTCGATAATGGATTACTTCAAGATCATGAATCAAAAACTGAACAGATCTCTGTTTCAAATCTCGACTCAGATTCGTCGATATTTTCTGCAATGCCAATAGTGCAGCAGAATACCTCAAATGATGCCTGGTTATCTGAATACTCATCAAAGTATAATGACCTGGCAGAAACATCGAAATCTGAAGAATCTAAAATCAATGAGATCAAATCAAATCAAGAAAGAGACTTTGAGCCAAATGCATTCTCAGAAATAGCAACAGAGAAAACTCAAAATGCTCGTGAAATGTTACTTCACGTACAAACTACTTCCTTAGTTATTGGTGGAACTGTATTTGATACCAATGTTGGATTAGAGCGTGATTTGGAATCTGAATCTAGATTGCTTCATGATGCCGAATATGAAGCTAATCCACCAATGGTATCTGAATCATCCACTGTAATTGAGCCCTCGATTGAAATCGAACAAAATTTGAAATCAGATACAGAATCAAAAATAGATTCAGAAATAGATTGTGAATTCGTTAAACTTGATTGCGAATCTTCATAAGAATTAGAATCACCACATAATGAGAGCAAGTCCTTTGAAGACAGGGAAGAAAGTGCAGAAAATGCGGACCAAGGAACCTTGGAAACAAAAGAAGAGGAATTCGCGTGCAAACCAACCAGCTATGGCCATAAAACATCCACTTCCTCGTCAATCGATCAAACATTTGAATATGGAAAGAAAAGATTTGCTATACCATCAAGAGGAGCATACCTCTGCGCACAAGTTGTTGCTGCTGTTGTTGGAACTGTGATGGGGCAAGTGTTCAGAGAGCTGTCAAAGCCAGAGAATGTCTATTCCAATGCAAAGAGACATGAAAAGCGACTTCTGAACGAATTAGATATTAAGAAGATTTATGAGTGATTCTTAACTAATTCACTAATGTGAATAAAGGTAATTGTAACTGATAAAATGTTGTAAAGTTTAGATTGTGAATAGCTTCGTTTAACTATTATTTATAACATAGATGTACTAAAATCTGAAGGTTTTCCCCGATTCACTTCTTGTTAATATTGGAAACAGACCATACCTTTAGCTCTTCCTCGAAAAAGTCTGGATCGAGTGATATTTGTATACTTTTTTATACGAGGTTCAAAGGAGTGCCATCAAAGCTTCTATCACCATTGTGCACATTCGAAAATACAGCAAAGCACAAAATTATCGTTCGATTCAGATTCTACTTTTGTTGCAAGTTGAAGGTTGACATATGCGACTGTGTAAAGATCGAGATGACTGAATCGATAGCTCCTCCACAATAGCCACACAAACGGGGCACAATTTTTCAGGGACACCGTGCAGATTCTTGTCAAGTGCTCAAAAGGTGCTTCAAATTTGTCTAGAACTAAACAATACCGGATTGTTATCGGAGCGGAGTGACTTTCACTCCTCAATGATATTTGGGGTAGCAGTTACACTACAACACTAATCGGCGCGTTTCATATCGCAGTTGTGCAGCGTAGTATTACTCCAACCCCTATCTGAATTTAAAGTCACTTCACCCCGATAGCCACCCGGTATAGTTTAACAGGAGGCTTACGCTGTAAGAAATGATCACGCGCGCTGACAGAAATTTCGGCTCGTGTAATCACACTATTGATTATACCTTGTCGTCTCCAGGAACACTTTCGAATGACAGCAGGGGTTCCAAATTCTTGCCTAACAGCTATGGGAGATTCTAGATCTTCGATCGACATCATCATAGGAAGATTCTAGTTGGCAAATTCTTGCTACAAAACAAGAAAACAAAATGCAAACACAAAGAATACAAGTCTGATTAAAACAAAGCGAT
Source organism: Aurelia sp. 4 Dawson et al 2005 (assembly GCA_964019985.1). NCBI lineage: Eukaryota > Metazoa > Cnidaria > Scyphozoa > Semaeostomeae > Ulmaridae > Aurelia > Aurelia sp. 4 Dawson et al 2005. Next base: position 565,454 of record OZ026503.1, on the reverse strand, counting down.
TCGACAGCCTCAAGAATGTATTTCACACCCCAACAATAATGCTTTGCCGCCTTCTCTGTTTATTTTGATTTAAATGAGTGCACTCAAAGGCGTGAAATCTATTCAGTTGAAAGCGGAATCGCTTAGTCTTCTCGCAACCCTAAATTTCTTGTGACACAAAATTCGTCCTTCCTTATTCAATGGTATTTGCTCACGATATTCAAGCATGATTTTTTTCACAGTTTTGAAGCCAAAACATCAAAATATTGCGAACTTTATTATACCACCTTACAACAAAATCAACATGATTGTATCCCAAGATTTCAAAATTTTTGAGCAAATCTTTCATAGCATTGTAATTCGTTCATCAAATTTTAATTTTCGGTTCGATTGTTTTCATGCATTTGCTTCTTATTGCGGTTGAAACAGGTGCTCCCTTTAAAAACAGTACGGGGGTTCTTACTAAAAATGGGGGAGATCTTTGAATTACAAGGAAATAGGATTTGAATCTTACCTCAAGGACCTTCTAACTGTTCTACAAAAAGTCTGGATGTAGCATGAACAAAAGAAGCGTTCGATTTACTCAATGTTTTGTGCGCAATGTCTTGTTTTATGACAGGCCTCTTTACTGGATTGCAGTGCTATCTGTCATCATCTAGACTTATGACCTGGTTGGCTTGATGATGGCGCTTGGGTTAACTGAGACTCATAACATTACTTTGAAAAACCTGATCCTTTTTAGGCCCGAACTCTGAGCTTCCTAGAGTATCAGTCAGATTGCTATATTTGTGAATAACTGTAGTTAACAGCAAATATGATAGAATTTTCGATTCGATTGAAGAATTGATAATATTACCACGGGATTCGAGCTTCCCGAAGGCCAAAAATAGGATCAGCTCTGTCACTGTTTCAATACAAGTCCCTGTGGAGCAAGGTTTACCGCAGGGATACAAGGGACTCACTGTCCTTAGTTTAGGTAGTCATCATCTTCGCTCCTCAGTGATGACACAATTCACTGCAAAGCACTTTGCGCAGGCGGTTGAGGGGGGGGGGGCAGTCGAAACAACACAGTGCCACACTGCACAAAAACACACATTTGAGAAGTAAATGATATGTTTCTCTTTGCTCATGATGCACAGAAATTTGAAACACTGAGCTGAATTATTTCTGAAAGTTTTCTAAAGTGAGACGAAAGTTGCGCATTCATCGAAAGTGAAGGGTGTAAAGCATCCCCCGGTTGCGAAATGATCGTTATAATTGAAGAGTTAAATTTGGGTTAAAGAATCAAGCGTAAAGCATTTGGCTGGATGATTTTAGCAAGATCAGATACTTAAACATTGAAAATTTGTATTGAGAGAACTTTAAATAAACGACGAAAGCAAAATTGATGACTTGGAAGAACGACATTAAGCCCGTGTTTACAACATGATGAAGTCAGTTAAGGTAAATATCTTCCATATCATGCTAATTTCAAGATATCACCTTCTTTCTAATCTTCTGTATTTTTTTTGCATCACAGAGCATTTCAGAGCTGATAATAAGTTGTCAAACATTTTCTGAAATGTTCCTCATATTTTAGTATTTTGCATCTCTTAAGCGATATGAATTCCTTTCTTTTGGTTGTCGACATAATTCAGATCTCGAAACAAATCTGACATGCATTTCCGACACAAATAGACTTTTGAACTTCTGGAAACACTCGAAACTTTCCATTGTAGAAGTGCTGTTTTTGAAGCAGCACTTCTTAAACAGATTTTACCGTAGCTCTGCCACAAATCAGTAACCATTTGTCCAATTGACTCATACAAGGTCTCAACATGAGTTGCAAGCCTGACCTATGCAAATGTGTAAAAACAGAGACAATTAAGAGCCACAGCTCCTTCACAGCAGCCAAACGAACAGGGCAGTTTTTGGGACATCCTGTGTATATGATAATGTTGCCACTCATCTAAATCAGGTCTTCCACTATGTACGAAAGATGTTTAATTTCTAATTTGGGTATTGAATTTCAACTCTAAACAATTGATAGAAACTGATGAGAAACGTCACCAGGGAGTTTTAATAGGAACACCCAAACAAAAAGGAGGATTGGTGATGCTTATATTCCCTCAACGGGGTATAGTCGGCAGGTCATTGTCAGTAAGAGAAACTCCGCAATCTGATTGCTACTTTTGAACAATGGCTTTTTACAAGCATTACGATATCTATTGAATAATGAATTCGAAGAAACAATGAAACTTGACGATTATTTACAATGAATGAATGAATGAATGAATGAATTGAATGCAATCATTCATTGTTTTCCAACCTCTATTGTCTTTACTGTAAACATTTTATTGTTTCTATTGTCTTCATTCACAATGCAACGAAATTACCTGTCAATCAAAAATCATAACAGGGTATTAGTCTACTAGATTCAAACGAAAGATCCATTCATAATTGATTGTCTTTTAGAAAGATAGCATTTTGAATAACTGCTTGGATAGATTCACGAGGATACGTAATCTTGTTAAGAATTTAACTTCATGTGTTCTTGTAAGAAAGGGAATGGTAAGCTAGCAGAAAGTTAGTGAAAGTAACAGTGTATCTAATAAGAAGATGAAAAGTTAATGAATGTTAAACGCAGCTAAGGTAGAAATACATGTACTTCTTTGCTCTGAATTGATACAAGATTTTGCTCACTGATTGCAATAATGGAATATCTAAGAAGTTTTAGTTATTGCAGTTTAATGGTAAGTTACATAAAGAATCGCTTGTTTCTCAATACTTCGTCAGTTTAAACAATCTTATTTGTATACGTGTCCACCGCAGTGACGAAGATTTGTTGGCTTTGCAATGAACATATTTGTTTCAAACACTGCGTTGTTCGTTGAAGGTATTTGACAGAGATAGATAGTGAACTCAAGAGCTGAATGAGTGGCTATGTCTAAAAATTATGGCCTATTGTGTTTGATGATTTCGACACTTGCGTGGATATCGTTTAGCTAGAAGACCAAGAGCGTATGTAGGCACTTTTATGTCCTGTCTACGGATCTAATCTACTGAGCTCTGTCCAATGAACTTAATGAGCATCAGAGAGCCCCGGATGTCCTTTGTTTTGCTGGATGATAGCACAAAGCAATCAGGTAAAATTCGCTTTAAACTATGAAAGAATTACTTGCTATTGTTTTATTTCAGTGCATCTTCATCGTATTTTTGCTGTTGTTCACTGCTCAATTTGGTGACGCAAAATCACCCAAAGGATGCAAAAACTCAAGATTTTCAAACAAAGGTCAGAAAATTGGAATTTGACTTAGTTTTATCATTTACTCGTTTATCGTTTATATATTTTTACCGAGGAAAGGCCAACAAATCATCATAAAGACAGCTCTCAAGAAGATTGAGAAGTTAGTAAAGAATAACTTCCTTCAAAGAATCATTATCATTATTACATAGAAGAATTACCAAGCAAAGAATTACTTCATGGTCTAGAGATCAGACAACTGAAGATAGTAGTGCATGATTGTATCCTTTAAGCTAAAAAGCAGAGATCGAAAAGTAATTGAATTTATATATATTTAAGGAGTGAGCGGTAAAAGACTTTGATCATGTGTAAGGATAGACTGAAAGTCTTGACAGGCAGTTTTCATGTCAATTCCAACAGGGACATATGACATACGGAGAACAGCAGAGGAGTGTAAAATGTGAATGCTAAGAAAACATGTCCGGCGAAGCTACATTCCTAATCTATTCTTCAAAGTTCAACAAAACCTTAGTGCATTGCTGACATTTCGAAGCATGCAAAAAAATTTAAAGAAAAAGTTAGAACAATTTTCTCAAAACATTATTTAATTCTGAAATTGCTAGATAACTATAAAAATGCTTTTTGGAAGTAAGTGTCTATTTTCCTCTTCCTTACCCATAAATCAGCAACCACCTGTCAGACCTGCGCTCCCTGTGTCAGATCGACTCAGACAAGATCTCAAACTCTGATTTGAAGCATGACCTATGGAGCTTTGTCAAATTGAGACAATCGAGGCTGCAGCTCCTCCACAACGGCCATGCAAAACGAGCATGAATTTTGGTACACCATGCATATACCAGGATTAATCAGTAAAGGTTTGATAATGATGGCTTCCATGTAACCTAATTGTAATCTTCCATAGGTACAAGGCCATCTCGATCAGATGAACAAAGACTATTGCATGACCTCCTTTGTAATTATGATAAAGAATCACGACCAGTAAAGACTTTTAATACCACACTAGTCGTCAGGTTTGAACTGAAACTTATTCAAGTTGTGTCAGTGGTGAGTAAACTTGCCATCATTTAAATCTAATTCTCAGATTTTTGAATTTAGCTTCGCACTTTGTACTGTATGTTTCTGAGAGTTAGAAGACATTATTCTACGAATACCGCAAGCAAAAGAAAGACATTATAAGTTTATACACAACAGAAGACAAAGGACAGAAAGCAAAGGACAGAAGGCAAAGGACATGAGACAAAGGACCAGTGCAAGAAGGTGGAACGTGTTACAAGAGGTTGATTGAATGAAAAAGGAGAAGGCAAATCAAATAGCCACACAAAATTTATACTCATAGCGTAAATTTATAGAATAAATGACTGTATTTTCAAAGTTTCGAGATACTCTAATGTTAATTCTGCTTATGATACCAAAATAGGTTTATGGAATAAAGACTACGTCAGTATTCTGAGGCATCCCCTTTGGAATTTTTAGGATACAAAATGATGATTCTGAACAATGATCAATCAATTGTAAAATTTTTTGTATTTGTAATTACATCCATTGTATTTTGTAGAGTGAAAAGAATCAGGAGATGCAAACAAATGTTTGGATAACGCAGGTGAGCAGACTCAGAAAGTATCGAGCTTAGATACGGGGATGACTCCTGTGCAAAGATAGCTCAGTGGTAGGACGCTTGACTGCAAATCAAAAGGTTGGTGGTTCAAGTCCCCATTCTCGCGAACCTGTCACGTGGAATGAGGAGTGTCGCTGTAATTCCAGGCTACAGGAATCAGGATGTACGGTCATGTCGAGAGGAATGGCCAGGTCACTGCTTTGTGGCAATGAAGAAAGGAAGAAAAAATTCGTATGGTTCTTGCTGTGTTCCTGGCAGTTGCAAATCGTAATGTAAGCATTTGAAGACTGTCATCATATGATGTTATAACAATATTCCTCAGTGTACTATTATCTACATTTCAGACATGGGAAAACCAAATTGTAACATGGAATTCATCAGAATACAACGGAATATCGAATCTCAACATCGATTCACAAGATATTTGGGTTCCTACTATCATTTTATATAACAAGTAAGTGATCCAAGTCAATTAATGATCTATGCCACAGATTGTTGAATACTAAATAGATTATTATGAGGGATATAGTTGGATTTCCCTTGAATTAAGCTAGATTAACTGTAATCTCGATTTAGTTGGATTGCAATCGAATGGTCAGCTGCTTGGAAGAAACTACTTGCAGTGTGGATTTGCTTGATTTTGAAATCTGATTCAGCACAATTTCAATTCTAAAGGCATCATTCATAAATATCAGTTCTTCGTTATAATATAAACTATGAATATATGTCGGAAAGCTTCACCATTTCAAATCTAACAGAATTCTTCAAACTGTATCTTACTAGTAAGGCCTCAGTGTATTTGAATAAATCCTAGTACTTCTTGTTCTCCAAACCTCTAGATACCAAGTTTATAGTTGTATATCTTACTAGATAGAGAGTAGAAAACACAGGTTAGTTACCTGCTGAAAGAGTTTGATTGGTTCAGCTTCAGATACCAAATGTTTGCTATCAATTATTTTCATTCATCAGCTCAAGCAATGATCATATATCGCGATGTAATCTACGGCAGAGGAGAAAATTGCTAATCATTTTTATTAGTCCCAAAGTCAAGTTCATTACTCATATTTTTAGTGCTGACCAAGCGTTTTCTGGTGGTCCAATGAAATACAAGACAAAAGTCATTCTTGACAGCCACGGAAATCATACGTGGTTCGCTGCAGTTTCATTCAAAAGTTCATGCAAATTCGATGTCAGATATTTTCCATTTGATGAACAGGTAAACTTTGTTATGAATCATGATATTACATCTTTCAGCTATTCTTAAAAGAGTCTGGGTTTGTTGGGGAGATGAGATAGGCTTTGTCCGAGGATGCTCATGTGTGCCCCCCCCGTGGAGTGGGTTAAGCCCATGCGCAGTAGCAATTTGGAGCTGGAGCTTTGAACGATCCAAACACAAAACGTTACAGCGCATGAGCTTTAACCCACTGCACGGGGGACCACATAGCTCTCCTCAGGCGAACCCTATCTCGCCTCCCCAACAAGGATCGAGCGATACATTTGAAATTGCTGCTATCATTGTTGCTCACATTCGAAAATTCTAAAAGATGTGTCAAAATGCATTAAAAAATCGTTCGCTCCAGGTTCTTTTTTTTTGAAAAGCAAAAAATCTGCAATCACCTTCTGGTTTCAAACGTATGTATTTCATCCTCTCAACACTTAAGTCAAATTTATTTAAAACCAAGTAACCTGCCAACATTATAAAAGAAATGAATTCTAAGAGCCCTACTTACTAACATTAACAGTTTGAGCATAAGTAACATCCCTAGCTCAAAATAGGGAGTGATTTACCAAGAACCGATAGTTTTGAAACAATATGGTGAAATGGTGCAACATGAATCATTATGTTCTTTCGTTTTTTAAGGAATGTGTGTTGACATTTGGATCTTGGGCTTATAATTCAGAGAAACTTGATTTAATTCCTGTGAGGGTGAGTCTGTATTAAGTTTATATAATCTGAATTCTGAAGTATCTGAAAGTTCAAGAAGGGAAAATATATTACCTTCATGGATTGAGAAATTCCAGTCTCTTTAATTATCGGCCCTCCTTCACAATTCCCTTCAAAAATCCTTCATTTTTCCGACGCTGCAAAGAAATTTTGGCTAAAAGGCAAATTTTGGCTCATCAGGTTAAAAAGGAAGCTTGCTACATTATTGTATTCTAAGGGAAACAAGGCTTTTTCTCACACACATACTTTTGAATGAGTCACCAACTATCATATTACATTGATTGCATATTCGTAGTTATCGCTATTGTTAGACTGATGGAAGCTCAAACTAAGACTCATGGATTTTTACAGTGAGAATAAGGACGACGTTTCCCCCCTATATTTCATGGCTATAGATATGGAAACCATAGCAACACTGTACGAACTCCAGGCAATGGTGGATGGGCCTAAGTTGCCGGCTGGAAACTCTGACGCTAAAACACCTCAAAATTAACGTTTTCAGTGATACTAGTCATGAACAAGAGCCGTGAGCAAAAAGAAATGTTGTTGTTGTTGTCACTGTTGTTGCTGTTGTCGTTACTGTTGTTGCAATAGCTGGGACGATCCCGTACTCTTTAAATCTTCTTCTGTCTTTGAAGAGCCATCTTCACCTAGGGTCCCTTTGGGCAATGGTAAGCTTCCAGAAGGTCTGAAAATACAATATGGCTTAAGCGGAGACCATGGATCTTTCATTTTTCATTTCATTTTCAATTTTTTAGGCATGGTAGCCCCTCAGTTAGAGAAAACTGATTTACAGGGGGCCATGCAATAACATACAGTAAAACTAAATTAAATATTTTACACAAAATAAAACTATATTGCAGTAGTAGAACTGTTCCGAAATCGTCACTTTAGTTGATTGCCCAATCAGTTCAGCTACTGGGTGAGTCAATAAAAAGGGCCGGCGTTTGACAAAATGCTGCTCTCTGAATATTAAAGGACAAAATAATATTAAAGCAATGATATTGACAACTATCTGGTAATATTCTCGATATGTTCAATTAGGTCCAGGCATTCACCAGACTTTAATCTGTTGTCCCTTCCACTTCAAATGGGACAATTTCTGCAGAGACCCTCTTCGAAAGCCTGCAAAAACGAGTTAACAAGTAGCAAGATTTCACTTTGTTCTCCTGGCTAGCAATAAGGACACTTGAATGTGTTCATGTATTTTGTCCTTTTGGGAAAATGAAACTCCCCTGAAAAAGTTATTCATGCTAGAAGCACCCGCTAAAGCGTACTGAAAGTCATCGCTGTGGAAATAGATCAGAGACGGCTAAGCGTGATTTTAACACGTTTCTTAAGGATTCCTCGAAGGAAACTTTTTAAAATGATTCCTTGCGGAATCCGAACGGAGTGACCGATTTGAGCCAGGAAATAATAAAAAAATAATTGAACATGTAAACTTCAATCAGATATTGCAAAATATTATTGCTTATACATCCAAGGAACAGTAGCCGCTCAAACACCGGACCTTTTTTCCACTCATCCAGGATAGTTTCCAATTAGGCCAGATTTGAATATCAAAGACTCTGAAACTTCCCCCGTGCCCGGAAATGGCCCTGAATGAAAATTTTTCTTCCACTTTTTACTTCTAAATTTCAGTCTAAAGGAGACATGAGTGATTATATCCAAAATGGCGAATGGGAAATAGTTGATGTTCCAGTCACCAGAGTAAAAAGGAAATATTCATGTTGTGAAAAAACATTTTCAGAAGTAACATATAAAGTTAGAATGAGACGTAAAGTATTATATTACCTTTTCAATTTGATTTTACCGTGCACAATAATTGCAACATTGGCAGTCCTTGCATTCTGCATCAATCCATTATCCGGTCAACGAATTACCCTAAGTATTACAGTCATGTTGGCAATGAGTGTCTTTCTCAATTTCGCATGGACACGCCTTCCTGTGACGTCAGAATCGGTACCATTACTCGCCAAGTACTATATGCTGACGATGTCAGAGATTGGTCTTTCACTCTTTGCTAACTGCATCAGTTTAAATTATTTCTACCGAGACGATGCCTTGAATTATATGCCACGATTCTGCCGTGTCAGTTTTATTGCCTGGTTAGCGAAAGTAATCGCACCTCTTTTCTGTATGCAGCATCCTAGCAGTACGAGTCGCTTGTCGAAAATAATCAAAACTTATATCGAGGAAGATGAAACTCCGTCGCAGTTCGATACGATAGCAGGACGAAGCGATGATAGTGATGCTTGGAACACAATAAATTACGAAAGCGTCGTAACAATCGTCGATACACCGGAAGATGTTAAGACAACTGTACGATCAACACCGAAACCTCGCGTAAAAGTTACGCAACTCGTAAAACGTAAACAACAAAAACCAATGCCATTTAAGAGGTTGTTTCTACAAGAGATCTTAGAGCATACAAGTACGCATGCGCTGACAGCAGAGCCTCATGAGCATTATAAGAATTACAAAGAATATCGAAAACGACGGGAAGAAGATGACATCGATGTTCTAGTTGGGAGGAATGTTGAACAAGCATTGCTAAATGAATTGAAAAATCATAAACAATTTGCAGCCATGATCATTGATCGATTCTTTCTTATTATATTCTTATTAACAATAGCATTGTCATTTACGACATTGTTGTCTGGAGATACAACCAATTATGTTCCAGAATAGATTGATAGCTATGTTGGTTGAGAGTAACGTTGAACCTGCATTGTTAAATGCTAAATAAACCTAAAAATTATAAACAATTTGCAGCCATAATCATTGATCGATTCTTTCTTGTCATATTCTTATTAATAATAGCATTGTCGTTTACGACATTGTCGTCAGGAGATACAGCCAATTATGTTCCAGAATAGATTGATAGCTATGTTGATTGAGAGTTATGTTGAACCTGCATTGTTAAATGCCAAGTAAGCCTAAAAATCATAAACAATTTGCAGTCATGATTATTGATCGATTCTTTCTTGTCATATTCTTATTAACAATAGCATTGTCGTTTACGACATTGTCGTCAGGAGATACAAACAATTATGTTCCAGAATAGATTGATAGCTATGTTGATTGAGAGTTATGTTGAACCTGCATTGTTAAATGCCAAGTAAGCCTAAAAATCATAAACAATTTGCAGTCATGATTATTGATCGATTCTTTCTTGTCATATTCTTATTAATAATAGCATTGTCGTTTACGACATTGTCGTCAGGAGATACAAACAATTATGTTCCAGAATAGATTGATAGCTATGTTGGTTGAGAGTAATGTTGAACCTGCATTGTTAAATGCCAAGTAAGCCTAAAAATCATAAACAATTTGCAGTCATGATTATTGATCGATTCTTTCTTGTCATATTCTTATTAATAATAGCATTGTCGTTTACGACATTGTCGTCAGGAGATACAACCAATTATGTTCCAGAATAAATCGATAGTTATTTTGATTGAGAGTTATGTTGAACCTGCATTGTTAAATGCCAAGTAAGCCTAAAAATCATAAACAATTTGCAGTCATGATTATTGATCGATTCTTTCTTGTCATATTCTTATTAATAATAGCATTGTCGTTTACGACATTGTCGTCAGGAGATACAACCAATTATGTTCCAGAATAGATTGATAGCTATGTTGATTGAGAGTTATGTTGAACCTGCATTGTTAAATGCCAAGTAAGCCTAAAAATCATAAACAATTTGCAGTCATGATTATTGATCGATTCTTTCTTGTCATATTCTTATTAATAATAGCATTGTCGTTTACGACATTGTCGTCAGGAGATACAAACAATTATGTTCCAGAATAGATTGATAGCTATGTTGGTTGAGAGTAATGTTGAACCTGCATTGTTAAATGAATGCTAAATAAACCTAAAAATTATAAACAATTTGCAGCCATAATCATTGATCGATTCTTTCTTGTCATATTCTTATTAATAATAGCATTGTCGTTTACGACATTGTCGTCAGGAGATACAAACAATTATGTTCCAGAATAGATTGATAGCTATGTTGGTTGAGAGTAATGTTGAACCTGCATTGTTAAATGCCAAGTAAGCCTAAAAATCATAAACAATTTGCAGTCATGATTATTGATCGATTCTTTCTTGTCATATTCTTATTAATAATAGCATTGTCGTTTACGACATTGTCGTCAGGAGATACAACCAATTATGTTCCAGAATAAATCGATAGTTATTTTGATTGAGAGTTATGTTGAACCTGCATTGTTAAATGCCAAGTAAGCCTAAAAATCATAAACAATTTGCAGTCATGATTATTGATCGATTCTTTCTTGTCATATTCTTATTAATAATAGCATTGTCGTTTACGACATTGTCGTCAGGAGATACAACCAATTATGTTCCAGAATAGATTGATAGCTATGTTGATTGAGAGTTATGTTGAACCTGCATTGTTAAATGCCAAGTAAGCCTAAAAATCATAAACAATTTGCAGTCATGATTATTGATCGATTCTTTCTTGTCATATTCTTATTAATAATAGCATTGTCGTTTACGACATTGTCGTCAGGAGATACAAACAATTATGTTCCAGAATAGATTGATAGCTATGTTGATTGAGAGTTATGTTGAACCTGCATTGTTAAATGCCAAGTAAGCCTAAAAATCATAAACAATTTGCAGTCATGATTATTGATCGATTCTTTCTTGTCATATTCTTATTAATAATAGCATTGTCGTTTACGACATTGTCGTCAGGAGATACAAACAATTATGTTCCAGAATAGATTGATAGCTATGTTGGTTGAGAGTAATGTTGAACCTGCATTGTTAAATGAATGCTAAATAAACCTAAAAATTATAAACAATTTGCAGCCATAATCATTGATCGATTCTTTCTTGTCATATTCTTATTAATAATAGCATTGTCGTTTACGACATTATCGTCAGGAGATACAACCAATTATGTTCCAGAATAGATTGATAGCTATGTTGGTTGAGAGCAATGTTGAACCTGCATTGTTAAATGCCAAGTAAGCCTAAAAATTATAAACAATTTGCAGTCATGATTATTGATCGATTCTTTCTCGTCATATTCTTATTAATAATAGCATTGTCGTTTACGACGTTGTCGTCTGGAGATACAACCAATTATCCTCCAGAATAAATCGATAGTTATTTTGATTGAGAGTTATGTTGAACCTGCATTGTTAAATGCCAAGTAAGCCTAAAAATCATAAACAATTTGCAGTCATGATTATTGATCGATTCTTTCTTGTCATATTCTTATTAATAATAGCATTGTCGTTTACGACATTGTCGTCAGGAGATACAACCAATTATGTCCAGAATGGATTGATAGCTATGTTGATTGAAAGTTATGTTGAACCTGCATTGTTAAATGCCAAGTAAGCCTAAAAATCATAAACAATTTGCAGTCATGATTATTGATCGATTCTTTCTTGTCATATTCTTATTAATAATAGCATTGTCGTTTACGACATTGTCGTCAGGAGATACAACCAATTATGTTCCAGAATAGATTGATAGCTATGTTGGTTGAGAGTAATGTTGAACCTGCATTGTTAAATGCTAAATAAACCTAAAAATTATAAACAATTTGCAGCCATAATCATTGATCGATTCTTTCTTGTCATATTCTTATTAATAATAGCATTGTCGTTTACGACATTATCGTCAGGAGATACAACCAATTATGTTCCAGAATAGATTGATAGCTATGTTGGTTGAGAGTAATGTTGAACCTGCATTGTTAAATGCCAAGTAAGCCTAAAAATTATAAACAATTTGCAGTCATGATTATTGATCGATTCTTTCTCGTCATATTCTTATTAATAATAGCATTGTCGTTTACGACGTTGTCGTCTGGAGATACAACCAATTATCCTCCAGAATAAATCGATAGTTATTTTGATTGAGAGTTATGTTGAACCTGCATTGTTAAATGCCAAGTAAGCCTAAAAATCATAAACAATTTGCAGTCATGATTATTGATCGATTCTTTCTCGTCATATTCTCATTAACTAGCAATAACAATAGTTAAGAAATGCTGCGACTGGAGCACCAAGTCACTCTCCTCTACGATCTTCTCTACTCCTTTCGTTGTTCCGCAGTTCCCTGGACCCTGATTTTGTGGTCCGTAATTCACTCATAAGGACTCGATCCTCCAGAAATCGTTGCTTTTCCACGAAACAACAGGCGGATTAAGAGGCTTTGTTTCCACCGTCATTAACAAAACAAAAGATTTTCCTATCATTGTTCAACAAATAACAAAGCCCATTTGTTCAATTCTCATCACAAACAATTAGGAGCAAAGTCTCTAAGTGTACTATCCAATCAAATTGCCTCTTGTTATGATCATGATTTGAGCACATGACTGTAGGTCAGCATTGGAGCCTGACGCCAGGACTGTCGAGAAGGGGGGGTAGAGGGGGTAAAAGGTCCAGGGCCCGGGCCTCGAAGGGGCCCGTAAAAATTTTGTGTCATGAAAGTTAATATTGCCATATATCTTCAATGCATTTTTATGATAGTATACATGATACAAACCAAACCGTTGTCATTGCTCAAACAATAACAACACATCAGAAAACCTTTTCTGAGTGGATGTGAAGGAAAAATTATCACATGAACACAAGATCTATGGTGCATGCAGCACATCTGAAATGCGCATGATCACATCATGCAAAGTCACATGTTTGACGACAGACAGACAGACACAGCTCGATTTCACTATGAAAATGGTCTCGCCAAGATTAGTATCGCTGCGCAGCTCCCAGCAATAATAGCATTGTCGTAAGTCGTCAGGAGATACAACCAATTATCTTCCAGAATAAATCGATAGTTATTTTGATTGAGAGTTATGTTGAACCTGCATTGTTAAATGCCAAGTAAGCCTAAAAATCATAAACAATTTGCAGTCATGATTATTGATCGATTCTTTCTTGTCATATTCTTATTAATAATAGCATTGTCGTTTACGACATTGTCGTCAGGAGATACAAACAATTATGTTCCAGAATAGATTGATAGCTATGTTGATTGAGAGTTATGTTGAACCTGCATTGTTAAATGCCAAGTAAGCCTAAAAATCATAAACAATTTGCAGTCATGATTATTGATCGATTCTTTCTCGTCATATTCTTATTAACAATAGCATTGTCTTTTACATCATCAACACTTACCCCATCATCTTTTGCACACACTTGAATCACTAAAACATCATACTGGCAGTACACACAATAGTGGGCCTCGCCATTGCGAGGCAAAACTATTTTCAAACAATATGAAAGTCACTGTAAAATGGCAAAGGATTATAGGTGGCAAGGGGCCTTTAATGTCAACTAAATCTTCTAAGTTATCGAATCCGCATTGCTTGTTTCTCCTTTCTTCACTAGTCTTCTAAATAATGACGTCACAACCAGCGACAGTACTTCCAGTACCGAAATAAGGGAAGCTCCCACAAATAGGCCCATTAATCCACCAAAATCGCTGAGCAAACCTTCGATATCTTGCAACGGCTGATCAATAAAGGTGTCTGTAGTGAAGCTTTCATAATAGACACTTAGACGAATGATGTGTTTCTTGACTTGATCAATATCAAAGTCATTTGGCTGTATATTCAACGCAATGGCAAGATCTTTCTTCATCTTTGCAGTGAATGAGGCTTTACGTAATGGTGTGTTGGAAACCTTTGTCGCGTATTTCTCTTCATAACAAGGTAAACGACAATCACATTGAATAGAACCTGAGTTCTCATACAAATCATTGAAACATTGATTAAACTTAGATACATTCTTGTCTTTAGGTGGGAATGTTTCAACACTCATAAAGGGTCTTGCATTGATAACAACATCGCCGCATTCCTTATACAGTTCATGAAGAAGACACGAGTAGTAGCAGTTATTTTCCGTTGGAAGTCCAGGAAACAATAACTGGGCTGCGCTGTTTGATGAACAGTTAGTGGAATATGGAGCCTTAAGTCGATGGTGGATTTCTTTCCGCAAAACAACCTCAGTGTACGATCCAGGAGTTAGAGGCACGCTGCCCTCAAGAGAATGTCCAATATATTCATCGGCAGGATGGAGAATGAGCAATAGTCCTCTGTCATACTGAGTTGCGCGTAAAGGGGGACCAAAACCGACATCGTCTGTTTCCATTTCTGAATCATTTTTAAACATCAACATCTCAAGGCCAAACATCCTTTCTCGTGCAGCTTGATATAATGTGCCTTCACGATTGAAAGAATAACAGAGATCATAGTTCTTTGATGCCGTAAAATTGTGTGGGAAGTTGCATCTGTTGCTCGTTCCGAATATACAGCCATCTTTTAAAGCAGCTATGAATAATTTGCATCCATAACTAAATAATTTGCTTTTATTTCCAGTTTGCTTGCTCAGATATTCAGAGCAATTTGTAGGGAAAGATTTCAAGTCATTAAAATCAGTTGTCATATCCGTATCACAAATTGTAAGGGTAGGAAACTGCATTTTGTCATGTCTTTCTTTCAAAATTTTGGTGATGAAGCTCCGCTCACGGTATTTTTGTACTGAATGCACCAAAACATTTAACAGCCAACCAGAAGCAGCTATGAACAATGCCCCCCAAAATAATTTACAGACAAATGACTTTTGTTTGGTGATTCGAGGAAGTCCATGAATTGTCAGGTCATCCATTTTTCGTGATTTCGTTTGTTGATAACAAAAAGTAACATTTCTTAGATGCTGTGAATATTCTGAACGTGAACTTCATATGATTATTGTTAGGTTGCACATCCATGAAAGAACATTAATTCGTGCTTTACAATATGGACAACATGGAATGCCAATAAACTGAAGGTACTTTGAAATGTCTGTCATCGCTTTCCCCATTGTCTGCTTTTCAATATGACTGAGCTTCTACCGAATTGATATCTAAATGTTCTTCAAAATCCAGAATTTGATCAGCGTAATCGATCACTGATCGTAATGCGTCTGTGATTCGCAAAACTGCAACAACACTGAAAACATAGCTCCTATCCACAGCGGCAGGATCATTTGTAAATTCACAGAATATTGCTCCGACTACGATGAATCAATTGGCAGTTTTCTGTATCGTGGATCTAATCAAATTTCAGCGAGATAATAATCGCCAGGCTGTAAAAAAATGACTACTCTTTTGTGATAGGATCGTATCTAACAATCGCATCACAACAAACCAATCATATAGCATCATACAACTGGAAAGCACAATGCCTTCTTTCGCATTCTGTTTTTACGACCAAGTATCAACACAACCAGACTTTCACTTATTAAACTTTGATTCACAAGATAAGTTTTCCAAAGGCAGACCAGACCACATAAGGTAAATCAAACAGGCAACGCAATCAAAGTTTGTTTTATTTTCGACAGTCCACCTGTATTTTTTGTGGTTTTCCTTAAAGAAATATCTATTCCATAAAATGAGGCATTATGATACAAATTCAATCAAACTGGTGACTAAATTTCTTCAGACAAAAACAATTCACTGATCTTTATTGCGAGGGTTCTGTCCGATATTAGATTTTTAGATACGCAATGGATTGGTGTATATCATTGAGGTTGAGAAGATTTTCAAAATAATAACTCCTTTGAAATAAATCTCCGACATCTGAAATCTCTTGGCTGTTTATCAATAGAATCGAGACGTGATACTTTTTTTTAACTTCTACTAGAATTTTATGTCTTTATTACCTTCTATATCAGTGGCATTTTGTAGTTGTTGGCCCAGTAAACAAAGTAATTATACTAGCAATAACTTTAGTTAGTGAGTGCAGCGTTTTGGGATATGCGAAGAAACTGGATTACGTCATGCGCTGATCAAGATGCCGAACACGGTTTGCTGGGCAACCCTAATCGAATCGATGGAATGGCCGTTGCTCTAGAAATAATTCTGCTGTGGATAAATCGACAAGCTCAAAACAAACACTTTAAGGACCTTATTTAAAGCTAATGTGCAATGGTAAATAGGCTCCTCTATAAATAGAACAAAGAAAGGAACAAACAGAGGAGCTTTCTCATCGCAGCTTCCAACATGAAATGGCTCATTATTCTTCGAATGTCGGAAACAAATTGCAAATGATGATCAAAAAAGGTAAAGTATGTGGTTTTACATCGAATTTTGACACCCCGAAGCTATTTACTACGCGCAAAACCGTGCGGAGTTGACTCCGCGCGGAATTTCCGCGCACATCCCAGAGTAGAGGCAGAGCAACGAACTCACTCTGGAGACGAGACTGGCACTGAATTGATTTGACCAAAATCGACAGAAAGAAAGAAAGAGACAGAGATATCGCACCTTGCTAATTGTTTTGATATATAATGCAGCTAACGCTGCAATTAAATGCAGGTGAACAACTTAAACCGTAAAACGAGATGACAAATCAGATAGCAACAGTTGATTCCAAGCGTTGCTACGAAAATATTGCTGTGGTTGTTTTTATCAAATCCATCTTTAATCTTCATTGATCATATTATGAAGAGATTATTTGATGGAAAAGAGCACCTTGCTGGAGGGGAAGGCAGGCACGACTGATGGGGATACTGAAGGGGCTGATGGGAGATTTCCACACAGCTGTGTATGTTACAAGATTCATTGGAGGGGGAGGCTGCTCTGGCGAACCAGAGTATTTGAGCTGCATCTGCGCATAATAATATAGCAAACATATGAGAATATTTCGTCGCAGTTTATCAAGCTCTCCTTCGCAGAAGCATAAAGTTGCGGCAATCAAGCAAGACTGCTGTATGGCACCAACCATGCGCTAATGCTCTCAGTGAAATGCCTATGTCGTCTATTCTCGCCGCTTAATCCCCCCCCCCCCGCTTATCAAATTTCGAAAAATTTCCCAACCCCCCGCTTTTATTCCAGCCCCCTACCCCCTTTTATTAATTTTTGGAAAAATGAAATGATAGTAAACATAATCTCAGAATAAACGCAAGAAAAGTCTCAAGAAGTGCTTCCAACAGAACCAGAGTTCATAAGCAAATGCATCAGTTCACATAAATATATAAAAGATGTGTGTTATGAATTATTGCAATGCTTCAATTTTGATATAATTTTAGTTATAATTATTTCTATATTTCATTACAACAATAGTTCATAATTGTATTTAAGCATTTTACAACAAAAATTCCAGAGTAGATCATTTCACTACCTAAGAATAGCGGCGAGGTCAATTTTATCAACATAAAGTACATCTTGGAGAAAAGTTCGGGGCCGCAATATTTGGCGAAATCGTTCGTCTATTAAATTTTGTTTTTTAGTTCATTTCAGTTTCAAATAATTTTAAAATTCCTCCACATATAATCCCAAATGCCAATGACAAAATTGATCGAACAGTTTTAACTGTTCTATTCACAAGAATTTTGAAAGTTGATGTACATCTTAACACCTGCTCATCATTTTCTTAGAAAACAATTAAGAATTAGAACCAAATCATTTCCTTCGAAAGGGTTTATTCTTTGCTTGCTTTTTCTGCATGATCTTGAACCGAAATACCACACCTTGTACTTCAGTTAAATAATGACGTCACAATAAGCATTATTATTCAACCAATGCGATAACAGATACCCCCACCACCAATCCCATCAAGCCCCCAAATCAGAAAACAGCCCAAACACTTCATACAACTCCTCAAGTCCAGTGCCTGATTCATTCTGATTGGTAACATCGGGTGCATCCTTGCGTTCCATCACCAGTGATTCGGATGAACAATGATATCACAATTGGCACTATGAGTTCAACAAAAAAGGAAACAGATGCCTTCACTATCCCATTAAGCACCCAAAATCAGAACGCAACCCCCACTACTTCCTACAACCCCTCCAGTACAATACCCGTCTTACTCTGAATGACTGCCAGCATATGCTCCATAACTAGTGATTCGGTTAAATAATGATGTCACAATTAGCATTGCGAGTTCAACCAATGAGATAACAGATGCCCCCACCAACAACCCCATTAAACACAAAAAATCGGCATTCTTAAGGATTGCCAACTTGTGTTCTATTACCCTTGATTCGGTTAAATAATGATGTCACAATTAGCATTGCAAGTTCAACCAATGAGATAACAGATGCCCCCAGCAACAACCCCATCAAGCCCCCGAAGTCAGAAAGCAAGCTCTCCACTTCATAAAGCACCTGTTCAATGTGCTTCTCTGTGGCAAAACTTTTGTAGAAGACACTTAAGCGAGCGATGTGTGGCTTAAATGAATCCATAGTCACATTTTCATATTCCGGCATGTTCAATGTTTTGCCAAGTTCGTTCATCAAGTTTGGCGTGAAATGTGAATGCATTAATGGAGTAATGGTCACTTTAGTTTCGTATTTCTCTTCATAACAAGGCCGGGGACAGTCACATTCTATCTTGCTTGACTCATCGTAAACACTTTGGAAGCAAGGATATGCCGTCGAAACATTTTGCCAACTGGGATACTCTTCGAGAGGCATGAACTGGCGAAAAATAGGAAGCACATTGCCACAATCACGATACATGACAGCAAAATGCATGAGTCGAAACAGTTATGAACAGTATAGTTGCCACCGAAAAAGTTCTTGACCGAGGAAAATGATGAACAATTTGTAGAATAAGGATGCTTAAGGCGTACGTAAACTTTCTTCTTCAAAACAACCTCTGTGTAGTAGCCAGGAACAAGAGGGATGACATCATCTACAGAAAAGCCAATGTTAACAGCGGGTGCATGCACCCTTAAAAACAGGCCTCGTTTTTCTTGAGTCCAGCGAAGAGGATGCATACCATCATTATCAACAACTTTGAATTCAGAGCTGTTTTTAAACATAAGCATTTCAAGACCATACAGACGATTACCTTTTTGTCGAAACAAACCATCCTTATTGATGGAATAGCAATAAGATGGATTTGGCGCTGGAGAAAAATCATCAGGGAAGTTACACTTACGGGATGCATCGAATACGCAAGCATATTTCATGCCAGCCAGGAATAACTTGCAACCATAGTCAAAAAGTTCTTCATTTCTGGATTGATTTGGGGAACATTTGCTTGAGAAGTTGCTCATCACAGGTGTATGATTCTTGTCTGAGTCGCAAATTGTAATTGTTGGAAAATCCATTTCCTTTGCTCGAGTTATTTCTATCTTTGTGACATATTCCCTTCGCAAGAACTTTTGCACCAATCCAAATAACTGTGAAAACAGAAATGCAGATGAAGACAAGAAGATTATCGCCCATATGACTCTTCCTGTAACTTTCTTGTGAGTAAAAATCTTTCCGAAGCCATGAATTGTCAGTTCATCCATCTTTCAATGATCTGATTCTAATCTAACACGCACATTGATTATTGATTCAACTCATTGTGATTACTGATTATTGATCAGTAATGAATGATTTGACTACAACCACAGACTGAATTATGACTCTTCATTGTTGGTCACTCGCTCCCTTCATCAAATTCAACTGAGAGTGATTATTGATCCGCCAAGTGATTATTGATTTGGCTACTGATCTGAGAGTGATTGCATCGATCTAACAAAGAAGTCTTTGATAGGATTTGCTAACGACATATAGCAAATAAACTCTTATGTTTTCTTGCCCAAAGTTGGCTAACCGTTACATCCATGACAAAGAGTCACATAGAAACTCTTCCATGACCAAATATACCATTTAAAAATTCGCACACAATTGCTGATGTCGAAATTGATCTTCAGGTTTCCATAATCTTTAGCGCTTTATGTTTACACGAAAGCTTGATGCCGATCATCTCAGCTCTTTAGCTGTCTTCCTGCTTTGAGTGTATGCTTGGGCTTTTTATCAAAGCGGTTCAGGCTGAGTATCTCTCACTTGAACAGAACCACTGCAGTGTTGATAAAACTCAAGAGCAAAGCAGGCAACTTGAAAGTGTACTGATGTTTGATCAGCTTCATAATTTACCTAAAATCATATCATGCAAGCTGCAGTTCTCTTTCAATTCCATATATGACTGCCAATTTATCTATTTCATAACAAATCCATTCATTTCTAAACACTTCAAGACAGATTCAATAGTTTTACCTAATTTGTTTCTATACTACGGAAGCGTTTCGGGGGAAACTTAATTTGTTAGGATTACGAAAAGTCATAGAAAGACAAATTTCCTAGGTTTTGAAGTTTGTTGTGTTTAAGCTAATGATTGTCAAATACAGTAAAAACCCGCATATAAGATCATATCAGCAGTCTCAAAACTCCCTTCAAAAGCTTGATGTGATCGGGAAAATAAGGACAAGAACGGAAAAGTTCAAACCTACCCTTTATCCACGCTGTCTATCCGAATGGAATGTACTTGAAACTGAGACTAGGCTTACGCCATCTGTTGCCATCTTCAAGAAGAAAATGCTACCGAAAATCGAAGTTATGCTTCTTTGCCGCCGCTTTGTTATTTGCGGAGGATGAGATTATTTGCAACTACGTGGGGGCTACATCGGCACTCCTCCGCAGAAACGTATAATTTTTCAAATGATTTGTGGTAAAAAACTTTCAAATAGCTTTAGATAGCCGACTCATCATAATAAACCCATGGACATACAATAAACTTGCAACATGTAAGGAAACAGTATCAACTCGCTCCCGTAAAAGAACAATAATCAAAATATAAGATAAACCTGCAACTGGAGAGAAAACTGCAAGAAAATCAAGTAATCACTTATCAACAACGTTTGGTATAATAACGTGGTGCTTTATTATTTTCGTTTTTCAGCATATAAAGGTTGCCATTTGATACACAAATAAATATTATTTCAACTATTCTGGTAATAGGATAAGTATTTCAAGGTACTACCTATCAATTCGTTGGAAAGTTAATATTTATCTGCGAAAACAAAGCTAAAACATAGAACAAATCATTTCCCTCAAAGTATTTTAGTCTTTGATAAACTTGTCAGTTGTTTGTACGTGCGGCTATATTCTTTGAATATACAAGATGATAATGATTAAAAATTTAATATATAGCCTAGAATATTAGATATAGTGTACAGCCTACTTCATTCTGTACGATCACCAACTTGTGTTCCATTATCCGTGATTCGATTAAACAATGACGTCACAATAAGCATTACGAGTTCAACCAATGAGATAACAGATGCCCCAACCAACAACCCCATCAAGCCCCCAAAATCAGAAAGCAAGCTCTCCACTTCATACAACTCCTGTTCAATGTGTTTCTCTGTGACAAAACTTTCATAGAAGACACTCAGGCGTGCAATACGAGGCTTAAAAAACTCCACAGTCACATTATCCGTTGTGTTAAATCTTTCGCCAAGTTCCTTCATCAAGTTTGGCGTGAAATGTGAATGGATTAATGGACTTATGGTCACTTTTGTTTCGTATTTCTCTTCATAACAAGGCTGGGGACAGTCACATTCTATCTTGCTTGACTCAAAGTAAACTCTTGCGAGGCAAGGTATAGATTCCTGGAGACTTTCCCACCGGGGATACTCTTTAGGAGTCATGTAGCGCCAAAAATGAGGAAGCACATTGCCACATTCAAGATACATGGCATGCAAAATACATGAGATGAGGCAGTTCTTGACAGTATAGTTGCCACCGAAAACGTTCTTGACCGAGGAAAATGATGAACAATTTGTAGAATAAGGATGCTTAAGGCGTACGTAAACTTTCTTCTTCAAAGCAACTTCCGTGTAGTAGCCGGGAGAAAGCGGAATCACCTCCTCTAAAGATATGCCAATGTTAACAGAGGGTTCATGCACCTTTACAAACAGGCCTCGTTTCTGTTGACTCCATCGAAGAGGATGCATGGCTTTATTATCAACAGCTTTGAATTCAGAGCCGTTTTTAAACATAAGCATTTCAAGACCATACAGACGATCTGGGTTTGACTGTTGAAGGAAACCATTCCGGTTCATGGAATAGCAATACGATGGATTCAGATCCGGCGTAAAATCATCTGGGAAGCTACATTGACTGAAAGAATCGAACACACGAGCATATTTCATGCCAGCCAGGAATAATTTACAACCATAATCAAAGAGTTCTTCGTTACTCGATTGGTTTGGCAGACATTGGCCTGAGAATTTATTTACCACAGGTGCATGATCCTTGTCTGAGTCACAAATTGTAATTGTTGGGAAATCCAGTTCTTTCGTTCTTTTTATTTCTATCTTTGTCACAAAATCCCTTCGAAAGAATTTCTTAACGGAACCGAACAAATTACTAGATAGGAATGCGCATGACAATAGAAAGGTAATGGACCAGAAAACCTTTCCTGCAACTTTCTTATGAGTAAAAATCTTCGGAAAGCCATGAATTGTCAATTCATCCATCTTTAAACTACAGCTTGTGATTACCGATTACTGATTACTGATTATTGATTTTAATTGATTGCAGCCACATTCTGCTTATCATTTCATTTCTATTTGTCATTGGTTGCCTTCATTCCATGGACTTCACTTAAAAGAATCCACCTGCTTTTCAACTTACTACTGATTTGACCACTGATCTCAGAGTGATTGTACTGGTTTGAAGAAGCAATCTTCAACGGAATTTGCTAATACTGTAGGGGAGACAAACCATGTCTCATCTAGCTCCAGATTGGCCAGCCGTTAGAGCTACGGCAGAGTTCCATAGAAACTAATATTCAACCGAAAATATCTTTCCAAAATTATTAAACAATTAATAGTGTTGTGATTGATCATCAGATTTCAGTAAACTGCTGTGCTTCTTGTACCAGAGCTTGAAGCTTCTCGTCTTATCTCCTTCGCAATCTTTCTGTTATGTGGCTCTCAAAGCAGGTCCGGTCACATCAATCTTGCCTTTCTTAGTCGTACCTATATATGGTACTTAGTAATCCTTGTAAATGAACTTTGACTTGCCTTGAATAAAACTGGAAAATCCCAGTATTGACATATGTCGAGAAGACAGTTGGCAACATGTAAAAGCAACATCGTTTCAGCAACGCTGAAAATCATAACCAATAAATTATGCAGGCTACTAGCCTCTACCAATCAATTTATAACTTACAATTTATCTATTCTCATAACAAAAGCAATGATTTCATCCATTTTTAAACATGTCAAGACAAGTTCAACTATTCAACGGTCTACTTAATTTGTTCTTGTATGTTAAAAGCTTTTATAGAAGACTTTTTTGTCACGATTACAGAATATAATGATCTTCATTCGCCTTTACTTTTCTTAATTCATTGTGCTTAATAACTAACATCTGCTTAAGGCACTTTTCAAATCATATTTCATTCTTTATTTTTCTTTTCTATTTTCATTTTTCTTTTCCATTGCCATT
The DNA here is from genome assembly GCA_964019985.1 of Aurelia sp. 4 Dawson et al 2005. Lineage (NCBI taxonomy): Eukaryota > Metazoa > Cnidaria > Scyphozoa > Semaeostomeae > Ulmaridae > Aurelia > Aurelia sp. 4 Dawson et al 2005. The sequence continues at coordinate 541,392 of OZ026503.1, read as the reverse complement.
TTCATCTCATTTTTCATTTATTTTTGGATAACATTAGAAAATTTTTTGAAAAGAGTTCATCTACTATGATTGATTGGATTTTTACCAAAATGTTGCGATTCTACAAACTGTCCCAAAAATTGTGTCCCTTTTCTGCGGCTGCTGCGGAGAAGCTTCACGCTCCATTGTCCTATTCTTCATGCAGCTGCAAAAGAAAGACTTCCACAAGTGGTTGCTGATTTATGGCACAAGAAAGTAAAAAAAGTGATTACTGCAAACCCACCCCTTTGTTTGTTATCCTTTATTATGAAAATGCCAAAATCGAGTAAATAATGCGAGAACAGGTTACTGTGCTATGTATGCATCTTTCCTACAGTTTAAAAGGAATGTTGTTTTCACTCTTAATGCAATGATACTGAGCCATTTTCACATGTAGCAGAAGTGTAAATAAAACAATAGAACCATTTCTTTCAGAATCTACGTGACATTTAAATTTTAAGAGAACAAAGAAGGCGCTGTCTTTGAAAGAATCACATTTTTATTTTCATGAGCCATAAACCAACGAAAACTTGTCAGATTAGCTAAAAGAAGGTGTCGAAGCCTAAGGTGACGCTCACACTAGGCAACAGTATCAAGAAGGTGACAATAAGAATCACAGCTCTCCACAGCAGCCATACAAAAGGAATATTTTTAAAATTGTTTCCTTTCATTTTGATTTTAGGTTTGAATTTTATAACTCCATTGTAAATAGGTTTTAAACATTGTAAATAAGCTTTTATATCTTAATTTATTTAATAGCTTTTATGTTGTTTTCTAAATTGAAATTAAATGTTTTTTACGGAGGACCCCTTGAAAATCAACTTGTTGAAGGGCAACCCTCCTTAAATGTATTATTAAATGAAATGAAATGAAAAATATTGTTCTTTCCGAAAACCCTGTATAATCAATCCTTAAACTCTTGAAGACAGATTCACCACTTCGCTTGATTTGTTGATTAAATAATAGAAGGATTTCGCATTTGCTAGAATTACCTGAATATGCATCGTTCATTTATTTCGACTACAAAGGCACACATTCACCGATGTGATTGGCAAGATCTTCACATAAGATCAATAAAAACGATGCAGTGGGTTGTATTCATAGAGACTTTGTGCATTGGAGTCTAGCATTCTTTCCGGGATAAAGGAGTCAGATCACTATCATGAAATGCATTTATCTGGTAACTGAAATAACTGAAACAAGCCTAATTCTTTTCTTGCGGATTGACTTATTCACCCAATCAGCGCCATGACGGCTTGCCTTTAAGCACGATAAATCAAGAATGACGTTAATGCGTTTGGGCCGCGAGGGTTTAAACTGAACAATTTGAGATCATTCGTTGATAAACATCAATTTATCTGCGCAGATTTCTAAGAAAAGTTCAGTTGTTTGCTTAATTGTTTGTTTCTGTAAGATTACTTTCTGTACAAAATTTCAATTTGTTAGGATGGCCTTAATAATCTACATCACGTAATGATTTTGCTTTTGAACTTAATTAATGTCATATAACTTTCTTATGTTACATAACCCTTCAAATGAATGCAGCAGTTTTCTTAGTTTTTGTTCAATTCTTGGAGATTTTCTGAAAAAATGTAATTTTCCAGCATTGCCTGACTAATCAGATGTCTTTTATTTCGACTGCAAGTGCAATAAATTTAGGTACCATTGAAATAAAAATAGTTGTTTTTAAGTCAATATTTTTGTAATATAGACAATGCCTTAGGCCTCATGGGGATTAAAGCTGAGCTATTTTAGATCATTCGTTAATAAAAATAAATTTTCGAAAATCTCTAGATACAGAGAAACCAATTAAGAAGCTAATGAATTTTTCTTGAAGAGTTACATAACATAACAAAGTTATATAACATTAGTAAAATCATATACCAAAATGATTGCGTGTTCTTGATTATTAAGGCGATCCCAAAGAATTAATTTTTTCCAGAAAACTTGCTTAAGGAAACTAGTGACATTTTCTTAGATATCTGCCTAATCAATTTTATGTTTATCAACGTACGACCTGAAATCACTCAACCTAATACTCATGGGTCAAGTCTTTGTCTCAGTTACAAGAATAATGATTCAAAGTGCACTGTTCTTACGTCAAGGGTACTAAAATTTATTGACCTTGCAGTCAAAAGATGTCAAGGTTCAATTTTCAGGTAATCATAGTAAGTTAAACCTTGTGCAAAAAATCTTCCATTTTCCAATGAACAAATCAAGAGAATTGAGTAAACTATCATGGAGAATTTGAAAACAAAAGGATCATGACATTTTGGTCAATATTAGTCAATCAAAGCAGGTTAACTTTGTCCAAAAAGCTTCGCATAACTCATTAATGAGATCACGAATGACACGTACAGGCCTCCTTGACCAGAAGTCTGCTGATATTTGTAAAACAACCCAACTGCAAGCTATCTAAAATTGCCAAGATCTGTATCACTATTACTCAGAAATCAAGATCAAACGTCGTCTTGCAGGGTGGAAAGCAATCTGGCACACAATTCGTTCTTTATTCTTCATAACGACTTGGCAAATTCCTGCAAGTGAAGGCTCTATCTTAAAGAGTTTCAAGAAAACAACCCAACTGCAGAGGAGTTCAAAAGATTAACGGTTTACACGTTATTGAATATTGACCAATTTCAAACAACTTAGAAAATCTGTTGGAAGATCATTCAATTATCATGTTCTATATTTTCAACACAAATAATGAAAGCACTGAATTTGACAAAAAAATTCATTTACCTTGAACTAGCTAATTTCAATTCTTGATGATCACAAATTCTTTACCATGACCGTAATGTCATCAGGAGCTTTCTCTGATACAACAGTCATTTCATTGAATCCAAGACTTGAATGAAAGTCAATAGCGGCTTTGTCACATGACTTCAATAAACAATAGACACCTTTCACGTCATTTGCTTTCAGAACAGACATGAGACAGGCCCAAAGTCGTTTACCAATGCCTGTACCCTGCAAAGGAAAGTCGAAATTATATCGGGTAAGTAAATGAAGCAATCCCCATTTGAACGACCGACCATCGCTCCCTGGACATCAAGGCAACAATACTGGCTAGCAAATCATTCAGCAGCAGACATTTTCAAATAAATTTCAAAATTTGCCTCACAGAAATCGGCCACTCCGTTCTGAAGTTAAGAGGAATTGTCCCAAGAAAGTTCTTTGAAGAAACTTTCAAAACAAGGCTAAAATCAAGAACAACTTTTGCCAACACCTCTTCCTTACAGTGAGAACTTAACACGTTTCAGCAAGTTTTATCCTCTTGGGAAAATGAAATTACCAAGAATAATGTTGCTACTTTCCCAGGGATGATACTTTGTCTTCCCAAAGGAATAGCACTCTTACAGCACATAACGGTCTTTGTCTTTCTTCCTATATTTAACAATTTGCTTTGAAAATTTTTTGAAGGGGCTGACTTGAAACGTTTCTGCTAACACTGAAGAAAGCCAAATTATGAAAAACACTAACCTTAGCACGGGGCAGCAAATTAATAACAATTTGAGCTGGAAATGATGATAAAAGATCTTCAGGAATAAAATGATTTGGATTATGCAAATATTCGATTATTTTTTCTTCATGATCCCACTTCTTTGATTGTCCAGTTGGTCTTGCATATTTTTCTGATATCTAAAAGAAATGTAATGCTACATATCATGGGTGTCGAATATCCTCAAATATATAAAATGCTTCTGCTCCATTTTTTTCAACTGGTAAAGAAGGTGAAGTTGCGTTTTTCAGCGCCAAGCGGTGGGATCGCAGAAATAGAGCAGACCTAATCGAGTCCGCGACCCCTGGTCACGACGCTCATGTGGTAGGGTCCTACTAGGTATCGAACCCACTCCGCCTGACTGTTCTGGCTGCAAAGTTAGAGGATTACACCAGGCGCCACAACACAGCGCCACAACACGGCGCCACAGACCTAATCGAGTTTGCGATCCCTTGTCACGACGCTCAAGTAGTGGGGACCTACCGGGATTCGAACCCACTCAGCCTGACTGTTCTGGCTGCAAAGTTAGAGAATTACACTACGGTGCCACAAAACCTTCAACTGAATCGCTCGAAAGGCAGTTAATGCAATTTTCAATACTTGCAGCGAGAGCATTTTAGACATTATGATTATATATTATTGTTCTAAAAACATTAAAAGCATCATATATTCTAACCGATACAGGAAATCAATATGACCTCGACAAGAAATATTCAGTTCCTGGATGTCTACAAGATGGTAGCAAGCAACATTCTGCTGTAGCTTTTATGGTATGCAATTTAGTCGTTTTATGACGTCACAACTTCAATCCTAGCAGAAATTCAAAGAAATGCTGTTAAACCTGAAAATGATGTCAGAAATACTCTCTCTAGGATTTTGTGAAACTGACTGAACTTTCCATCAAGGAATCAATTTAAAGGAAAGGGCAATAATATTTTACAGGAAAAATCCTGAAGCCTCTATATGACGATTTCCGTCCTCTTTTGTCAAGAGAGCCTTCATACAGACCAAGCAAAAACAATTACAGACCTGTTTGAACCATTCTGTGGATCTAATGCTGAACTCCTTCGCATCTGCAGCTGCTACGCAGTAACCACACAGACCATCATCATCTTCCACAATAAATGTATTTGCTTTTGAATATTTTAAATAAGCTCCAATCAATCTAAATGAGAAAAAACGGATTCAAAATTGAAGAAAGAATCGATTTACATCATGAGACAAGGTCATCTTATCGAGGTTACCGAAGTAGGTTTGAAAATTAAAGAAATTCCGTTCAAACGACAAGCTTTGCTGTTTTGACCAACCTTTCTAAACGGGCTTGTATAATGTTAAAAGCTTGCATTCACAATGTACTTAAAACTCTAAAAATATTCCATTTAAATTAAAGTTTCACACGCAACATCAAAAAATGCACAACCAAAAACTGCCGTCTTTGAATATCTTCTTTCGTCATGTTCATAGACAAGCCTTTTTATCATTCTGGAATCCACTGGAGACAGGCCAATAATGACTCTTTAACTCGTATGGTGTCCTAGGGTTCAACTGAGTTGAAATCCATTCTTGCCATTCCTAAAAATAATTTCAAATTAAATCTACTCACCTATCGCCAGCAAGATCTGGGAATTTGCCTTCGTTTCCTTCATCGTTCCCAAAATGTGTCTCTAAACAAAGGCTGTACATTGCATCCTAAAACAGAATTTAACGTTACGAAAATTAGCTAAACATCCTTAAGCTAAAAATGTTTTTGTCACGGCAAATCTTAAAAGAATGGACTTTTGTGTGATGCAACTGCGGACAACAGGGGGGCAAAGGAGTCCTCCAAATGTCGGAGAAAACAAAGATGCTTTGTTTGAAAACGACAAAAGTGAAAGCTGCAATCACTTTAAACAATTGGGTATCAGAATCTACAATTTGGAAGTTAGTTTGGGCTCTGGTACAATGAATACAGTGAACTGGTTCTTGATACAATTGAAAATTTGACAGTTTCAGCCTGTAGCTTAAGGTCCATCAGGCTCAGGCTCGTATATGCAGCAGGGGTTTATTGTATCAAAAACAATAGCTCCCTCCTGAAAGTGTCTGCTGCCGGTGTGATGTAGATGAGATAACTTACAGCAGAATGCCATGATCAAGCTCTTACATACGAGTCCAAAGGAATATTGCGTGATTCATGGAGTAAGACTAGTGTGTTTCCAATTATCACTATCGTTGTCATTGCTGTTGTTGTTGTCACTGTTGTTATTGTTGTTGTTGTTGTGAGCTTACCTTGTCAGAATCTAAGTAAGGCCTTATGGTGTAAATTGTAGCAGGTATGGCTGACGGCTTTCTGTTTGACAATAAGGTATTTGCTTCATCAAGTGGAAGTAAACGCTGTGAAAAGATAATGAAAACGAATTACCTCGAAAGCACAATATTGCCAAAAAATCTGTATAAATTCTACATTCTCTATTGTAACGATCTATTTGGGACTACGTTCACAAGATAAAGACAATCTGAAATGGCAAAAGGTGACAGCAACAATTGGGTCATTGTAAATCTCCCCAGCTGCGGGGCTAGAAGTTGGCACCAAAATGTGCATTAGAGCCTAAAGATTGATCAGTCTAGCTCCAACGACTTTCTGTAAACAAATCCCTTATCCCTCAGTCTAAATTGAAAACCTCTGCACGTATCAGCAATCGGTCACTAGTGCTCTAGGAAACAAAATAAAATAACAGAATGCCATTAACTACCTCGAGTTCCTCTGCAATTCCACCTTTGAATATCCATGGTTCAGGGTCTTCAGGCAGCAATGTTGTTCCTTCCTTACATTTTCGATCTTTCGTTCCTGTGCAGAAAAATAACGTGTAAGTTTTCAAACTTCATTCATCTGTAATCACTGCTTCAGTTGGGAAACTGGATGCGCTAGACATCAAACAAGCATGACTTTTAACGCTGTATTCACAAGGTAATAAGGAAGTATACAAAGGTGAAAGATATCTTACCTAACCACTTAATGAAGGCATTAAGAAGCGTTACAACCTCTTTCACATCCCAGATATATGGATACAATTCTTGAACAAGAGGTTTATTTGGTGCACGAGACACATGAAGGAACATATCAAAAACGGCTTGGCAATTGTCATGGTAATCAGCAGCTCTTGTTTTCCATTCTTCGGCCTATGATGAGACAATTTTATCTTTTCATCTATACTTCAGCTGATTTGAGAAATATTTTGACACTTCAAAATTCAAGATCATAGCAAATAACATAGATAAACAATAATATGTAGGCTGAAGATGCTACGAAATAACGAGGAGCCTCTCTCGGCGATTTCTCCTTTCTCATCTCCATTGCTTCAAAGAATTCGTTCAATGCTTGAAAAAACTTTAGCAAGTAAACAATATGATAAGCTGACTTGATCTGAATCTTGGTATGAGCGGGAACCTGATTTCATATACGACCTGATTTCATGAATTTTATTCATTGCATAAGAACCAAACAGCTTGACTTGAAAATGTAGGTTATAAAATTCAGGTTTTTACTGCATATGGAATGTCACTATCAATAAAACAGCTTTCTTGCTGCTTTATTCATCACATAAACAATGTCGGCGGTCACACTAGGCGCTTTTACTTCGTTGTAGCAGTTCAAAATAACAGGATAGTTACGCTGCGACATGTGACCGCTTTCACATGCGACGCTGTCACACAGATGTGGCTCCATAAGAAAACTATAAGATGTTTCCATAAGAAAATTATAAGATGTAAACAACACGCAAAACAAGGTTCCGACATTGTAGCGTTATACTGCTGTACTTTCTGGCGAAGACAATTAATTGCAAGAAAGCGAAGTAATTCACATCACGATAAGAAAAATAGTAGTGTAACAGCAGCTAATATCTTGTGTCGAAAAATGAATTTTCGATAATTCAAAGTTACAACTTGAAAAGCGGTTAAACGAAACAGATAATCCTCGGGTGCAGCTTCCTTTGAAAATGATTGAATTTCAAGGAGCAGATATTTTCAAGTTGTAAGTTGTCAGATGCTAAGTATCATTTGAAAAGTAAGGAAGGCAAAGATATCATAAACTGCAATAAAAATTCGTTACCTTTTCTGACTTCTTTTTCGTGGCATGAATCGGTGGTGCATTTTTCTTGAGCCATTTGAATTCCGAAACGAGATGTTTTGCTTGCTCTCCATATTCATAAGGCAAATAAAAAAGATCAGCTAATAACATCAAATCTGATAACGTCACATCGGTTGATTTTGGTTCCTTCTTGTGAGATGCCTTTTTCTCTGGAAGGAGAGAGAATGGTTATCATTTGGAAGTATGCAAAGTAATCATAAGAAATTGACTGATTGTCAGAAGATTTTGTCACTTCATATCATAATTCATCGCTCTTAAAACATATTTTCATTGAAGCAGTCTGCAAAAGGATACTTCGGTGGTTCTGTTGCACGCTAAGGATGGTTTTCCTTGTCACTCTCATTTTTGCACTTTGCTATGCTAGGATTGCTGTAAGACACTTTCTGTGCAACGTTTTGTAAAAGTATATTATAAGAATAAAAGGAATGTGCGCTAATGATAAAAAGGATTGTCTATGAATAGAACAAAGGAAACACCCAGACAAAGCATTGTTTCTTTAGATATCCATAGTTCATGGCACGTGTGCAAATTCTATTTGAATCGGATACTTGTAAATTTTTTTGCTTTTTGTAAATGAAATGCAAGTATTTACCCTTGCAGAAACCCGTCAAAGAAAAACTAGAAAAACAAGAATTACCTGGGGAATGGTGAGGACAACATTCTGATTCTCCTTCTGAAGCATCGTCTGTATCTGATGAAGTTGAATCTTTCATTTCATCTTGAAGCCTCACCTTCTTAAATGAATCAATCTCCTGAACATCATCAACTAATGAATTGGTATCATCGGAGATTGCTAATTTTGATGGCGAATTGGAAATATCTAGTGACCCTTTCTTTAATCCCTTTTCCTTGTAAAATTCTTTTAGCCAAGCAGAAACTGCCTCTTTTAAAGCATCCTTTGGATTATATTCCTTTGGTGGTAGCCGCAATTTTGAAACAGCCTCGTCATCAATAATTTCGTCAGCTTCCATCATCTTCTCTCCTGATTGGTCAGCTACATCGTTGTCTGTGGCAACATCCATCGGCTCCATGGCCTCTCTTTCAGTACTACTTTTTTCAGTTGGTCCTTCGATCTTCTCATTAATAGGCTTCATTTCGACCTCCTCCGCAACTTTATCCGTTTCATCCGCAATTTCCATTTCCTTATCTGATTTCTCGGAATCTTCACCGGGACTTTTCGGGGAAATATCATCACTTCCGGTACAGCAATTAATCCAAGTCACCATGGTATGTATGGCAACAAAATTGCATTCGTATTCACAATTTGGATTGGTTAAAATTCCATTTAAATGGTCGTATATCTCAGTTTCTCTTCCATCAAAGGGGCCAAGAAATACTCTTCTATCATCATAATCATTTGCATGAATATTATCCCAAATTATTGGCTTTCGTTTCAGCACTTTTGTCACAGTTTGTAATGAGGATATAGAAATTTTGTTCGATACCACTTTAGGACCTAAAAATATGGAATAAACAAAGACAACCTTTACATTAAGCTGCAATGAGATTTCACAGTGGTGCAATGATTTAAACCATGATCAAATCACCATGGCTAGACTTGACTTATCGTTAGACTAGACCAATTTGTAGACCTCCTAAGCCAAATTCAAATCAGCCCCCCCCCACTTACACCAGAAGTTATAAAAAATTCCATTTTTTAGCTAAACAAGTTTGTATGTTAATTTTGATATGGTTCAGGATAACTAGTTGTCCAATTCCTATATATATGAGTCGCAAAATGGTCTATTGATTCAACAAAATATGGTGTACAAGGACTAAGCAGCTATTATCTTCACTTTTCCCTTTGACTTTGTGAATAAGCCCCCCAACATGCGTTATCTGAAGGTAAAAAGGCCCCCTGGGGGCTTTACATTATTTACCATCAGCTGTAACTCTCACCTGTCCAAAGTATATCAATATTTTTGTTCAGTTTCTTCCCAAGTGTTTTCAGATATTCCGATTTCTTAACTGATGGCTTGGCTCTTGTTGTGCAATACTCTAAAATCACAGCAAAACAAAATATATAGTATCGAAGAGACAGAACTGAATAAATTACTTATAGCATGCCAATTCCTTATTTCATGCTATTTTTGCAGCCAGTTTCTGCAACCGTAGAGGGATATTTGTGCTTTCAGGTACAAAGCAAATATTTCCATCATGTTCTCGTTTTTCTGAGGATGACTACAAGATAACAAAGGAAGGCATACTTTATAACATGATTGGATAGTTCTAAAATGAGTTGATTGCTTGCTTCATGTGTAGCTAGACAGAACAGAAACTTTGTGCACATGCAACAAGATTTGTAACTTTGAGCCTGTACAAGCTCCCTGCTATGGATCATCCCAAAATTAGGCAGCACTGATATTTTCTTGATTGAGCCTTAAATTCTTGATTTATCATTTCAAACACCTGATAAATCCTAGCACTGCCTTAAATTAGATAACTCAATGATATCATTTTATGCAGATTCTGTTCCGCCACTTAGCCTGATTCTGAAGTCACCATGCTGCATTTGAATATGACATGGTATGGTAGCACGTACAGGAAGCATCAAAGGATGGAAAATGGTTGAAAAATAATGAACCAGGATTCCAACACACTATGAAGATAATGAGTGGGAAGTTAGAGGTCTCTCACCTGTTGGACAGAAGAGAAAAATATCTGGATTTCCAAGGTGTTCATAAACAAGATTTGTGATAACAACTTGAGCATCAGCGAAAGAGTCGAAGTCTTGCTTATCTGGTAAACTGAGTTCTTGTTCAATATCATCAAACAGTAATGCGAAATATCTGCATCCCATTTCTGCAACCTAGAAACAGAAAAAACATCAAATAAGAAACCTATAAACTAACCATGCAAGAATCAATGCTCTTGAAGTTTGAAGAAAGTGAATTTCTTACAGGCATCCACACACACACTTGTTATAATCACGCACAAGCACAAAAACTCACAACTTTGAGCCTCTTAGCTACCTGCAACAAATCCAAAAATTTGGCAACACCTGATAGTTTGTTCCTTGGGCCCCAATCTTGTTATCTGCCATTTCAACAAGCTTATGTATCCAAATGCTTCCTTATATCATATTGTGTGATGATGTCAATTTACACAGTTTGTGCTCTGTGAATCACATCATAAACAAAACTCTGAAACTTTTACGTATCATTTGCAGGCAGATGTCTAATCTAAGGCAAAAACAGGAATCAGTGAAGAGAATTCTCTCTCCTAAGAAACTTCACTGATTCCTGCAGAGGCAAATTCCAACAACAGCTAAACAGGCTACTTTCCCACATCTTTAGGTGGTACATCATTAGGCATGTTCCCTGGATGTCACAAAATTTTCTTCCTAAGAGCCAAATGGATGGATGCAAAATTTTGTAATCTTATTTCTCGTAGCAATTTTCATTTGTCTGATGTAAAATGTCTTGACCAAAGTTCACTGAGGAATAACTTTGATATTTTGCTATCATAGCACATCCTAGAAGTAATGTGTACATTACTTTTTTCACCCTTGAAGTTCTTTTAAAAACTACTAAGAGACCATTTGAAACACTACAAAGTGACTTGCAAAGTTTTCTTTCTTGAAAAAGAAATCAGCATAGAAATACATACTTGTTTCATTTTTCTCTTGAGATACTGTACATCTTTAGGGCAGGAGAATATAATGTCCACACCAGGGGATAATGCATAAACAAAACGGATGCCATTTTCATCTGCACTCCTGATGAGAACTTTCAGGCTCTCTGAATAGAAACAAATTTTAAAACTTTAATAAAAAGTGTGAATCTTTACAGCTTTTATTATGTAAAATAACTGTGCAGAGCAGTTATGCTTAACCTATAAAACAGTTCTGTTTTTCTTATTTTTGTGATAATGAATAAAAGCTTGGAAAATCTTTGGTAACTTCCAATGAATATTATAAGTGGGGCCTTAATGGGGGGGGCTCATCTAAAAGTCTCGCTCAGAAGGGAAGGGCTTATTAGAGTGGGAGTGCAATAAGGGCTCATTAGAGAGGGGTTATAATAGAGTGGGGGCTAAATGGAGCTTTTAGGGTATCCTGATTGAAAGATTTCATCTTCAGCCACCAGGACTGACACTTAGAATTCCATGATAGATGACAGCACCAAAGATACCATAACAAGGACTTCTTTACCATGATCCTTTGCACTTTAAAATGAACTAACCAATCAAATCAACTGAAATCCTTCAGTTGCAAAGAATCATTGTAAAAGAATTTATATACCATCTTTTTGGTGCATCTGTGTAGTGATATCTTCCTAATGCACTCTTAACATTACAATTTTTAATGGTAGCAAGAGCTTGATGATTTTTTAAATCAGGAAACCGAAGTGTATATTAAAGAGTTTCTTCAAATTCTACTGTTTCTTGAAGAGCAATTTGTGATTGCAGTGATAAAAGGCATGGAGTTACAAATTTCTGACCTTGCTCAGCTGGAACATATTTGTCTCTCCAGTGTTTTCTATGCTTTGTGTCATCTTTTGGTGCATACATGTACGTGTTTAATCCCAATCTCTTCATCCTTGTAAAGCAAAAGGTAAATGTCTAGATATTTGAGCTGAAGCTAGAACAGCAGTTTCCTATACCACTCAAAATCTTCTTAGACTCATGGGCGGCAAGTGGATTTTGATTGATAGAATAACAGGAAAATTGATGAGGAAATTGTTGTATTGAAGTCATTGGTTGTACAATGAGACATCTTTTATGTTTTGATATGGTGCAAAATGTCAAAATTGATACCTTGCAAAGAGATCCAATCTTTGTCCTTGGGTCCATGGCTGTCCATAAAATCCTAAAAGAGAAACCCAGCAAGAATCAACTCTGACATATCAATACTGTCATTTTTACTTTTAATTCTTCTTTTCAACTGAACCCTTTTCTTTATCAATCCATTGTTTTGGGGTTAGTCATATATCAATGCTATTTTGTCTTAGTGTCATTCCGACATTTAGGGGTCAACATTTCTTCAATGACAATGATGCTATGAACTCAAATTAATGACATAAATTTCCATGAAGATATATTTCTGTAACATTGTGAAGCTTTTTACAGTTCATGATTCATCATCTTCCCCGGTCCCATTTCTACAGAATCTGCTCAGTTGAAGAATGTTTATCGAAGTGATGTTGGGGTGTCAAAGTTTAGGCTAGGTACTTCCCATGCCTTTCCTCTTCATCATACCATTGCCTAACAGGCCTTCTGTTAGTGTTGAATGGATAAGGGTAAGGGATGGGGGTCCAAAAGCTTAAGCATCAAAATGTTAAGTTTGGACAAAATTCATATCTGACTGACCTCTCAGCATCACTGAATTCAGAGCTTGCAAATCTTTGTGTTCAGCTTAACACTTTCCTACTTGCTTTCAGTGTGGGAAGACTTCACAAGTCTTCAGCACAAAGTAATAAATTTTCCTCAGTGGACAGTGTGCTTAATTCCACATTTTAGCCATTATGGCTGCTTTTACCATTACTGGCTGCAGGAAGAGCAAACTAGACAATTTGTTGGGAAACTTGACATTTATATTCTGAGAGGCCGTAAGCAGACAAGGGAAAGCTAGACAACTGAGCAGCAAAAACATCAGTTTCTAGGATGGGAGAAATTGAGAAAAAGATTTCAGGGGTTATTTTCCATTTAAAAATTTTCGAAACATTCAGGTATTTCTTGTGGTCCTTCCTTAAATAATCTTCTGTCTGCTTAAAAGTTTAGTCGATTTTGCAACACGAAGTCCTTTTCTTGACTTGATCTGCTTGTGCTTTGAACGTTGATGAAGTCTCCTTTTTATGCACAACTCTCACAATTTCGCACCATAGTGCGTGAAACATAGTCTTCCTTGCATGGGGCATGCATCTGTATTTATTCAAAATAATATGGTAGTGATAATAGACGTACCCTCGACAACACCAGAAGTAAATTCTTTACCCTCCTGCTCATCTTCTTTGGCGGCCATCTTCTTCGGTTCAGTTTGAAAATTGAATGAGTTGTGTAACTCTAAGCTCTGTGATCCCTGTAGCTGGCCTCGTTTGCGCTTTATGGTTCAATCATCATCATAATAATCATACCTCAAACTAGACTTATGACGATGAGTCCCTTGTATCCCTGCGGTAAACCTTGCTCAAGAGGGACTCATCATGAAACAGGTGAAACAGTGAAAAACAGGCAAGCGCCATCATCAAGTCAAAGAGCACAGGGCAACAAGAGACTCATCGTTACCAGTCTAACCTCAAACAAGGTGAAGGTGAAGTTTTTAGTTTATCACCAAGCGCGGGGATCGAAGGTATCTATTAGGTAGAGGGGTTCAGTGTGAAATCGAACCCTGTCCGCTTTACCGTTCTGTTCGTTCTGACTGCAAAGTCAGAATCTGCGGATTACACGAATTCCCCACACCAAATTCATTGCAAGATCTGGATGTCTTTGTGACAGGGTTTCGTTGGGGTTTCGTTCCCCAGAGAAGTAATAAAGTATCAGCCAAGTACCTAATCCAGCCAATTACAGCCTCAAAAATGAGTTTGGTGTACTATTCTTCATTTTTTGCAACTTCATGACCAAATAAACGACACACTTTCAAGAGCACTTCAATATCTTGCAGTGTCAAGGCCCCCTCGGGGATCTTGGGCTCGGCGAGTCTCCGAGGCATATTTTGATGCACACCGGGCTCCCAAAGGCAAAATAGCCGAGCTCGAGACCTCCACTGCATCCTTTTCAGGGCTCCACGGGGCTCTATCTCTCAAAATTTGAGAAACCACCATGGGAAATGTTTGGGCTCCAGGGCTCCAAGCTTTCAAAATGGCTGGCTCCAGGGCTCCAGCGACCCCCCTTTGGGGGCCTCAGTGTCACTGTACCCCAACTGTGCCCCAAACTCATATTTTCATACTCAGACTGAGTCACACCTTTACCTTGTATACAATGAACGGTTGAAGAGCGGACAACCATTCAAGAAAACTGACATCAATTCGGTCTTTGCGATTCTAGTTTTCCATCAGGGACCGCGGAGCCGGGGGGGGGGGCTAGGGGGGCTTTAGCCCCCCCCCAATAATTTTCAAGAGATAGTTTTTTGCTTTTCAACAAATTTTGTTTTTATGATCAAATATTGCCATTTGCTTTATTAAATTGTTAACATCCTTATTTGCGAGTGTCTGCATAACCCACAGTACCATTTCTCATGTATTTATCAGAAATCAAGCTTTGGAGAATGCTTTAAAAGGTTTTGTCTCAAATGAAATGCGTCCGAATGCGTCCAATAGCATTATGCCAAGATATAATAGTTTCATCATCGTAAGCACAGCTTCAAATACCCAAAGTTCTAGCAACCTATAAGTAAATTGCTTTCATGATATGCGGCTATCTTTAAAGCAAAGTTTACTTGCCGGAACCGAAAGGTATACAAAATTTTCGCAAATTTGAAAACAATCATTGGATTTCTTAGTGCTACAAAATTAAAAATTGAAACAGTGTTTGCGTTATTAGGTTCTCTATGTTTAAAATGTTTGCTTCTGAAAGTAGAGACACTGTGTTTCCATATCATTATTTTTCGGAGATAATAATTCCACGAGATTGTGATAGTTTGTTAACTTTAGTCCTTTCATTCCAGGCTGAGCCTTTTCTCTATGAAAATAAAACGTAATAGAGTACATCGCTATAAATGATGCTTTAGTGATTGGATATTCTGATGATAACTGTCTTTTCCAAGGCGAGTTTGCCATTGGAAAGGGGCGTTGGTCGCATTTATAGCCAAAGTAGAGGGCATGGTTATAGAAAATTTTTCTGGGGGTTTCGCCCCAGACCCCCTCAGGTTCTCTATTACTTTTTAGCCCCCCAATCCAAAATGTGCTCCGCGGTCCTTGTTTTCCGTCAGTGCTGGCTAGTTTTGCCAACACGAAGGCATTAAGGCACCTGAAGATGAAGAACTTACAGTTGACTAGTAAAAATTCTTGAGGGCTAAAGTTCATTCTTACATTTCTACCTTTTCAATTTATTGACACCATCAACCATCATTCTTATAATTTCCTTCAACTTTTCTATGTTCATCAAATGTTTGCCAGATATTGCAATTACAGGTATGTCAAGTTCTTTTTCAATACGATTGATTTTGTCTTCATAGTTCTCCATCAAATCAATTTTATTTGCAACAAGTGCTGCAGGCAGGCTCAACAATTCTGTGTTATAAAGTTTTACCTCATTTTTGAGAACACTGAAATCATGTATCAAGTTATTTTGGCTTGAATCGATTACATAGAGAAGGGAAGAGCATCTTTCAATATGGCGGAGAAATGCATGGCCTAACCCTTTGTTGATGTGTGCATCTTCTACCAAGCCAGGGATATCAGCAACTGCAAGACAAATACAAACTTAAGATAAAACAGAGATCTGCTATAAAAGTTTAAAACTATTTAGCGCAAAGGAATATAAAATGCTGTTTCATTGGCACCAAAAATTTAAGGACAAATGATTCCCTTGTTCCAAAGAATTGGACTAACGCTGCTGCATGCATTGCCTTCAATGTTACTTCCAACACGTTACAAAGAACTAGATTTCTTCATGCTGTTGGCAGTGGCACAGGCGCCCATAGATGCAAAAGCTAAATGTTAAAACAAAAGTAAAAAACAAAGTTCTCTTCAATAATGAAAAAAGTGTCATTTTCAGAGCAGCAAAATTTGGAAAATTAAATGTAACAAACCCTGGGCTGACTTTGAATTGAAATAGTTTACCTGCAATTTGCAAATAATCTCGATACTGAATTATTCCAATATTTGGTTTCAATGTTGTAAAAGGATATGCAGCAACTGCGGGTTTTGCGCGTGACAATGCTCTCAGTAATGTCGACTTTCCTGCATTTGGGAAACCAACCTATAAAGTGAAAAGATGCAGTCTGTTGATGTGTATTGTGGTGGCATGTAATAAGCATGCAATAAACTTACTTGTGATAGACACAAAAAATTAATAAATCGAAAAAGCAAAGACCAGACGGGGAAGAACTCGTAGAGCAGGGCATACTTTGTGAAAAATTGCTGAAGAGACCATCCGAAATGATCAGTTAACATTCAGCAGAGCGAAATATCTTTAAAGAACAGCAACTTATGGAATAACTACCGATAAAACAGCTTAAATACTGGCACTGGATGATAAAATGCTATGCCGACTTTATGCCGAAAATGTAAAATTTCGAATGTGATCATTCGACATTCAACAAGATCGGATCTTCTTTGCTGAAAGCCAAAATCAATTGCTAAATAATATTTTGCCATGTAAATAATTGATTTCAAAGACTATAATTGCAAAAAACCATTAATTGATTGATTAATTGATTAACTAATCAATTTGCCCTTCTGGAGAATAGATTTCCCACCTCTCAATGAACTCAATTAAGTTCACACTCGCTAATTTGAGGAAGATTCTCTCGTTTGCAACATTTTCCAGCATTTATCAAGTAAAAGAAAGTTGATTTGTTAATATCAACAACAGCTTACTAATCCGACATCAGCAATAGATCTCATTTCCAACTCCAAAATTGCATTTTCACCATCTTCTCCAGGAGTTGCCTCTATCGGTGCTTGATTGGTTGATGATTTAAAATGAGTGTTACCCAGTCCTCCAATTCCCCCCTTAGCAACAACATGTGAATTTCCTGCCGCATTCAAGTCGGCAATAATTTTATTTGTTGTTGAATCTGTGATTACTGTTCCAACTGGTACCTTCGAAAGAAGAAGAAGGCAAAGAATTAATTCAAATGTATCTTGTTATTGAAAACTGGCTGTACCAACAAATTTTACCGTATGTTTGGCAACTGCGGAGAAGCTATGACTTCGATTGTCCCGCTCATTACAAAATTGCAACGAATAGGCTTCAACTTGGAGTTTGAGATTGTTTTGAGTCAATCTGGCAAGAGGTTGCTGATTTATGCCAGAGGAAAGCCAAAATGAGTGATTGCCTCGAAAACAGATCTTCTATTCTTCTCGAACAATGCCAGAATTAAAAGCATTGCATGCAAATTTTCTCTACATTTGCAAAACGGTTAAAAGTATTGTCTCATAGAAAAGCCAGTTTTGCCACCATCATGTATATGAAATCTGAAACTATCATTGAAAATACAAATTGCATCAATTAAGTTTTATCACCAAATACAAACCTGAATTACAACATGTGTCCCATCTTTACCTCTACATCGATCGGTTTGCCCTTTACCCCCATCTGGTGCCTTGTATTGTCGCTTTACCCCTCTTAGTTGCCTACAGGATTGCTCTGCCTTAATGATGACGTCACCACCCCTGCCTCCATCACCTCCATCTGGTCCTTGAAGGCTCCTGTAGAAATGAATATTACGCCATTAGGAGACCAGATATCGGTTTGGTTTGGCTAGGGATAAACCGGGGGTAAGCTATAAATCTTGTGTATGGGTCTCAGTGTCCAGGGTGAGTCGAAAGGGTGAGTAAATAAAAGCTAACAAGTTTGGCGGCTGTGGAAACATACATGACCGATATTCAATATGGCTCGAAGTATACTCCTCTAGTAACAGGAACGGTGTGAACTTGAAGTTGCGTTTTTCAGGCCCAAGAGCTGGGATCACAGAGATAGAGCAAACCCAATCGAGCCGACGACTCCTTGTCATGACGCTCAAGTAGTGGGATCTTACCGGGTATCAAACTCACTCTGCATGATTGTCATTGATGCAGAGTCAGAGGATTACACTACTGCACCACAACACCTTCGGCACCTAAATCAGTACACAGTAAATCAGTTTTATTGCATGAGAGACAAATTTTCCATTGACCTCGAACAAAATTGAATTTTTCCCTTATCGGCTGGAATAATGATAACCTGTCCCCCTGGAACCGGAACGGTATATACTAACTCAGAATGCACCCTTGCCTTTATTGCGTGAGGCATATTTTCCATTGACCTCAGGAAAAGTTGAGATTTAATGTGTCAGTCAAAGGCTAACTTTGATTTGAAAATTTTTTTGGTGAAAGCACTCGTCTTTTGGACCTAAAATAAGACCAGGGGAGCTCTCAGGACACCAGCATGGCAGTCCAAGAAACTTTCAGGCAACCCAAAAATATCAGCTTAGGTTTACTGTAAATATCAGCTCATTACATACTCAAGGTCAAGGTAGCCTCTGAAGAACTAAAACATATCATTTTGACTTAACTTGATGCCAAAAAGTACCAAGCACTAATTTCTGTTTTATTTGGAGCTAAAAGTATCACTTTCGGCAATATTCTTACCCAAAAATATTGGATTTATGTACATGGACTTATGTCTTCCCATATGTACATGTGGTTAGTGTCCCCCCTGGGAGATATGACCTAGGGTATTTTTATGCCGTTTTCAAATTGCGTTGGTATATATCACGTGAATGTAGTTTAAGAGTTGGGGGTGATAACTGTAAGGTCATTATTGCATACCTTCCTTTTTTCAAATGTGACAATCCATTTCCACCATTTCCAGCTCTCACTTTTATCTTCATCCAATCAATAAACTTCCTTTCGTTGTCCTGTCAAAAGAGATTCTGTTTAAGTTTCAACGAATCAAGGGAGTGCTCTTTCTTTTTAAGGTGAATGTTAAAAAGCATTCTAAGGGCTTCACACCATGAAAAGCTTCATGCAGATAATTGCATCGACAGATAGATAGCCAACTTCCCAAGTCTATCGTCACTTGAGCTGAGCGGGCATAAAACATGCTGGCTGAATACGTCTGTTCCAAAGTTCCATCATGAAAAGAGAGATTCTTAGCCAAGGCTTCGTACTGTATGTAAGTCTTAATGATGTCACAAATGGCTTCGTCAGCAGAGCTTTATGTGAAAAGAAAAGAAATTTGTGGCTTCCAGAAATAATTTGTCCTCGTGGGTGTCTCATGACGGCTGGTGTATAATGCAGGTCAAGTTTTTGCAGGTCACATCAGCAGGTCACCGCAAAGGCCAATGGCTCATAGGCTGCACAAAGGAATTCTGTTGTGTACGAGATCCGAGAGACGCTAGTGTGTTGATGTATTCCTTTATTTGTTACGTATTTGGGAATTGCAAGATTCGCAAAAGACAAGAGGGTGACCAAATGAGTTGTTTATTTCCGAAAGCTCACAAAACTGTGTAATAATGTCTCTCCCTTTGGTGCTCAAATGTGAATGCAATCTTAGTCTCGTTTTTGTCATTACACAATGCCTTGCTACACCGTGAGAGATGGTTATCTAATTCCATTGTTTTTCATGTTACACAAAGTGACAATAACTTGACAAGGAAGAAAGCTGCCCTAACCCTATGACGGTATTCTGCGTAGAAATCAAGCAACAGAAAACACACTAGCGACTCTCGTAACTCGTAAACAACAGAATTCCTTTGTGCAGCCTATGAGCCATTGGCCCTTGCTGTGACCTGCCACGGTGACCTGCAAAATTTTGACCTGCATTTTACACCGGCCGTGTTTCATGATCTTTCTTTGTTCTCACCTTTCCATAATTGTCTGAATCCCAGTCAAGTGAAAGCTGGTTACTATCATCATCAATCTTGCTCTTTGAAGAACAGATGACTAAATTTGTGGCAATGTTTTTCCTTTGTGTTAATTGGAGATTGGTTGATTCCACGGGGCACTTCAACATCTGTGATTGGCTAATCCAGCATTTTAAGCAGGCTACAAATACAGACATTCCACTTCTGCTTATGTTAGCATTCATTTTTGAAAGATCCTGAAGAAAGGATGAAAGTTTATAGATGCATCAATCTCTTACAATTCAAAAAATGCTGAAGGTGCTGATTTCTTGTGATTAGTTTAACAGACTCTCCCAGAAATCCATTGTGTATAGTAAACTCTAACAATGAATAGTACTTTCAAGGCAATTACATAGTTCTGTGCCCTTCTGATTCTGGTTGCAAATCATGCACTAAGAACTGATGAGATAAGGCACCCTCTAACACTCCTGCTCACCTAAATTCTCGCATGAGCTTACTAAAGAGAGTAGAAATCAGATTTTCACAAATTTACTTCACTAAGCATTCTGCTATCTAGCACAAATTTACTTTGAAGGAAATGTGTAATGGTAAATAGGCCCCTCCAACAAAGAAAGCAACAAGATACAACATCGTTTCTTTGGCAATCTATTCATGTGCTACTTTGATATGAATCAGGTATTTTAGATTAGTTTGCACTTTGCAAAAATAGTCTTTAGCCTTGCACAAACAATTCAAAGTCCTGGGATGGTTTTACAAATGTTATCTTCCATCCTGTGATAACTATGGTGTGACAGGTTTCCAAGAGTTATGAATACATTTATGATAGACTTATGTGGCTGATCATTAACATCTATGGTTTTCATTGTTTCAAATGTCCAGTGATGAAAACGTTTTCTTTTTGTTTCTTTTTCTTCTCTTCTTTGCTGTCCCTTCAATTTTATCTTTTGAACTTTCTTCTATTTTCCTCTTCTTCTTAACAGACAAAGGATTAGGCCCCTTTGGTCCTTTCCTCTTTTTAATAGCTTGCTTCCTTCCAGGGTTTTCTGTTTTCTTTAATAATTTCAACATATCTCTTTCATGTTCTGAAATAAGTCTTTTACTATCTTGTTTATCAGAAGCCTGTACAGATGCACTGGATGGTTTCTCAAGGACAATAACATTATGGTTGACATGTAAGAGTGGAATCCCTGGTTTCTTTCTTAGTGAATCTCTAAGTTCAGAATCTTGTGTTGCAATAAAAAGACCATGTTCATTTCCTCTTTTGACAAGGCTTGCAAGACAGGCATTGGCTGGTATAATTCTTTCATGTCCACAATTTCTTGTCTCAAACTTTTCAGCAATCACCACTGCACCATGCAGTTTGGGTCCAAGCTCTTTCCCTTCTGATAAAATGCATGAAGTGTTGAAAAGTTTAAAACTTCCACTGAGATACCTTGTAAGTTGATCTTTAATTTGAACTCTGTTTTGAAGAGCTTCTTGACAAAAAGTTAAATCCGCAATTATCTGATAAGGCTCGTGTATCTTGAATTTATTTCGATAAAAAGCAAGGTATTTATCACAATGCTTCTTTCTTTTGATTCGCATTTTGGAATGTCTCGTATAAAGCCAGATCAGTTAGTTATAACGCACAAAACTCACCGTGAAGTAAGATGAAATGACTTTCCTTCTTCACTTTAGGCCCAAAGCCATTGGTCACATGTCACATGCAGAGAGAGACAATACGAGGTTGACTCGTTGTCATGTAGAGACTGAAAGTGAGCTACCTATGTAGCGTGAAATCTGTGACCACCACATACCTATGATAAACAGCGAACTGCGAGTTTCTGCACCCTGTGGTCGTTGAATAGGGCTCAAATCTTGCAAAACTTGAAAATTTAATGTGTGTAAATTGCAGTTGCTTAACTTTTTCAACTAAATAAGGGGACTTTATTTAGGTTGTTCACTATATTCAGCTTTTTTCAAATTTCTGCTCGTTTTGAAGTTGTGGCGTCATCAAATGGCTGAATGTCTGAACCGTAGGCCATAAAAGCAAGTTTCACTTGTTGTTACTATCTTGAAGAACTTCAAAAACTGGGTGTTTTTTGCATACGTCATTTCGTATTTCCTCAATCATTTTATAATTTATGGTGCCCTTTATTTCGATACCTTCTCTCGTCCATCCTTGGATAAAACTTTAAAACGCTGCAGTTCCACAAAAATAATGATGACATCAATAATTGCGCGAATAATTGCTTTTTTTCCGGAATTAAGGCGATCGACCTTAAGTTTCCTTCGATCCTATGCTTGCCCCCATCAATCGGCCCCTCCATTGCTCACCGACCTTTGTGACCCTTCCCGAAATTTGTATTGGTTTTGAATTTTAAGAGCCATTGACACCCAGAATCCAGAGTCCTTTGCGAGCACGCTGAAATTTCAGGCTGTCTGAAAATCAAAAATCTGGCCTAAGTGGAAACTATGGGCCTAGAAAACCATGATTGGAGTATTGCAAGTATGAAAGTTTTATTGCAGTCAAAACAGTTCCATCAACTCAACCACTGCACTGGGGATTTGCATTTTCCGAGCAGGCCAAATTTGATTTTCGAAAAGCAGAAATCGTAGCCTATCCAAAGAGGAGCCATGGTAACAATGGCTCTTAAGTTCTAACTATGGTTGCATCTTGCGATAGACCGAATCGGCTAAGGTTTGTTTACCCATTTCAAGTCATGTGACCATACTCTTGGGAAATTATAGCATTATATTACTTTTAGTATTCATGGCACAACTTTGCATGGAAAGAAATATATTACAAAATTCAAAAGATGTTTTATCATGGGATTGATCACATGACTTGAAATGGGTGTAAACATACCCTAGCCGATTGCGTGTGTGCATGTGACAATTTTCGAAATCATACCATGGTCAGACAAAGACATTTTCCTCTTTTCTAATGAATTTTCCTCTTTGGAAAGAAAAAACCAAAGCACAAAAAAACGATCTTGACAGAATTTAGTCATTGTACAAATGTGTCCCAAATTTTCTACATTTTACTAGGCATCTTACCGTTATCGTTCCCTGAAGGAAATACCAAAGTTTCTTTCATCAACTTTAGAAATACATACAGAATCTAGGTGTATCAATTTCTCATGCGATTTACATTATATTCTACGATAGCCAAGGCGCCATTTCCTGTCCCAAATTTTAGCTAGTTTTGAAATTATGACGTCATCAAATTACTAAAATGTAGCAACAAAATATAAAAACTTTTACTTACAACCATACTGAAGACCTTCATAAACTGCGGTCGAAATCTGCGACGAAATTAGTAGAATCTCTGTACAAATTCTCGCTTCCATCTGAACTTTGTAAAGGTTTTCTCTTCTTTTGCCTTACATTTTAGTGGTTTTACTTTGAAGAACACAGCAAACTTTGGTGGCACGCTAAGTGCTTGACTGTCATTTTTGTTCATTTCTATACCTCCATAAGCTCAAGGTTTTGATTCGTATTGATCTCCTAGCTTTACAACCTTCATCATTATACCATCAATTTCACTTGCCGGCTATCGTTTGTTTGTACCTATCATGGACGCTCAAACGTCCTATGAAATGCACTATGAAATGTAACCTAGTACACGCTTAAGTGCAAAACTATTCTCTTCATTAACAAAGTTTTGATACTCATTGATTTCCCTCTCTTTATGTAATCTATGAGCTTGTTGGATTGCTAACTTTTTATCTATCTCTCGTTGGCTTAGTTCTTTACCTAGCTTATATACTGGCTGTTTTTAATGATTTTTGATTCTTCGTTGTCGATATTGTTCATCTGTACGAATTCTTTTCATAAAACCAAATATGCAGTTTTGTCGCAAATAAGAAAGATATGAAAGTGCTCGCACCAAAGTTACAATGAAAACACTTTGTGTGAATGAACGGAGATGCAGAGGCGCTTTATGAATATTACAAAGAAATTCCTACGCAAGTTATCGTTCCTCTAGCTAAACAGTCATCAAGCACGTGTCAGAATTATAAGATACAATAAGCCGATTTTGAGTCCCAAGATTCCTTTCGCGTGAGGCTCTTATCTCCATTTGTTCTCTTCAAAATTTCTTTCAAGACGGAGAACATTATTAACTGAAATTTTAACTGAACTTTTTCATACGTAACTGAGTCCTCTGCCACATCGAAGAATAGCAAATACAATTTGGAAAATGACGCCTTTGGAGGTATCTATCCTTAATGAAAGAATTCTTGTATAATCAAACAAAAAATACACAAAAACAAAAATTGATGTCGATCATTAGCTCCTGGACAGCACGAAGAGCAAAGTTGCCATTAATATGACAGTAACTGGCGATGGTGCCAATTTCCACGAATTTCCTATTAAAAGAACAATTTCTTTCATTAAGTAATGCATTGCAACGGAAAAAGTCCGACATTTATCCATCAAAATAATCAATCCATGAAAAAATATGAAAGAAAGCAAAGTTGGAAACCTTTTCCTGATAATATTCCAAAATAGCAAGTGGAACTTTAATGGTACATAATATACTTAAATGTTGATATACCGGTGTATCAAAAAAGTATACGGATTTCGTCGAACCTAGCGAGAAGAATGTAGCGTGAATCAATTCAAGTTAATTTCCGACTCATACCTCGATAGCTAACTTGAATATAGATACATCGTTTGTTGATATATGTGCGTTGAGAGTGGAGATAATCTTCAAAGAACAAATATACCTCCAGCTCTAAACCAGAGCTTTGACATTTTGGCCTGAGCAAATTTCTGAAGTATGGTGAATGAAATCAACAAAATTTGCAGCAAGAGGGGAAAATCTAAAGACGGCACAACAGATGTGTTCTACGAAATATAACTTATCACCAAAGGATCTCCGAAATCAGCTTCATTCATCTCAGTATCTACAATTTAGTTTTTACACATACCATTCATCTGTAAAAGTACTCTCTTAAGCATCAATGCACTTTTGGCATCGTCGAATGATTCCTTGAAAAGTTTTGTTATCATATCTCTCGGGATCAGGTTGAGCATGACGTATCTTCCTGGCTGCTTTCCCAGGCGGGTCATCAACAAAGGAGGAGACATCTTTTGGTCCCCAAAGGATCTCTAGACCTACCTGTCTTAGACTCCTGAGAGATCTGATAACGAATTCCTTTATTCTTTTCATGGAATGATTCGACCGTTTCCAGAGTGCGTTGATGCTCAAGGGAGTACCTTCACCGATGGACAATAGTATGCGAAAGGTAAATTGTCGATATTGAGATGAATGAAGCTGATTTCGGAGCTCCCTTGACGATAGGTCTCACATAAATTTTATTTTGTCAAAATTGTCAAACACATCTGTTGTGCCGTCTTTAGCTTTTCCCCTCGTGCTTCAAATTTGTTGATTTTATTCACTGTGCTTCACGAATTTGCTTAGGCCAAGGCGTCAAAGCTCTGGTGTGGTAGTGGAGGCAAACTTGTCCTTTGAAGATTAATATCTTAGCTTTCAACGCACCAATGTCAACAAGCGAGGTATCTATGTTCAAGCTAGCTATCCAGGTATGTTTTGAAAACCATTTCGATTGATTTACGCTATATTCTAGTCGCTAGGGTCGACCAAATCCGTATTCTTCTTGTTTGAAACCCGGTACTTGGTTGCACGTTTTAAGAAAGGTAGATCCGCGATTGGAAGCCAGTTTCTTTAACGTTTTGACACCATTCTTGCTTCTAAAACTTCTCATGAGTTCCTCAAATTTTAACCGCTTTAAAAATGTTGAATTTGATCCTTTTGGTTAAAGGCGTTCCTAAATGTAAGGTATCAAAATACAAATATAGCCGAAGATAGCAGAAATTTTAGTCACAATGATGCCAAAACACTCCTCGACACTGGGCACTGTTTCAAAAAACTTTGCATGATCTGGAAAAATCAAATCTGCAAATTACAGTGGCCACTTACCTTCTGCGACATGATTCAGGTAGCATGGTTTCTTAATGTTTGAAAACTCGCGGCTACAGTTTCTCATGAGTGACTTCTGATAAAATATACATATATTCTCTCCGAAGGCAAAATTAAGATCTGACACTTACCACTTGGTTTTGAGGAAGGAGAACCTATGGAGAAACGATGAGACGGTGAAAATGAGAACCAAATAGCTATTGATCATATTATTTATTGGCTTCCTGAAAAAATGAGGGATTGGTGGGTGCCAAAGGATCCTTCATCCCTTAGAAGATAAAAAAGAAATGGGGAAAACTCAAGCAAAATAACTGTTTATTGAAAAGAGACGAGAAACATTTCTCCTATTAACAGTGCGACGGGACGGATAGGTTACGTTCTACCACAACAAGCCTCATAATGTCAACCCGACCGTACGAGGTTTGTGATTGAGAAAAAAAGGCGTGCTCTTTGAAGGCTACTGCTCTCTATATGACATATAGCGATATCTGATTGAATAGTTAACATGTTCGAATATTTCTAGAATTTTCCTATCTGAAATTGGTCACTCCGTTCAGAATTTACAGGGACTTTCTTGAGAATGTCCCTTCGAGAAGCAATCAGAAAACGTGGAAAAATCGAAACCATATTTCCATAATCATTTCATGACTTAAAAGTGCTTTAACACGTGCTATCCTCTTGGGTGGATGAGAAAGACTTCCCTCGAATCCCACGCGATATTTGGAGGTATAAAGTAATAGATGACGAATCAGTGTCTGCATTGCCCGTCATGCAGGTACCTGTTTTCATGACAATAGTTAATGTACTTCGAAAATTGAAATTGGAACGCTATGCTGATATTACTGAATGCTTTTACTTACATGGCAAATATTTCCCAAGTGTCTTTGCTTTTACCATATTTTCGATTCTTGTTTTGTAATAAGAAGCATTCGCTGGCTGCCTGTTATCTAAGGGTTTTAAACGAAAGAATATGATGTTTTTAAAGAGAATCCTTTCACAACACGGAATACAATCAAACGCTCAAGTCTGTCTAAGATTTGATTCCATGTGAAAATGTCTGCGAATATAATTATTGAAGTGCTTCGCATTATAAATTTTCCGTCATCACCAATATCAAGTAACTGGAGACAGATTTTTGCTTCTCATCTTACACAGTCAGTGTTTTCTGGTAGAAGAGAGAAGTGTCTGGTTTCCCCACTAGCTGCTTTAAGCAAGCAAAATTAGTGAGTGGGCTGTTTTAGCAAGAAGCGAGTCAAGAAGACGCCAGCATAAGCCTTTTGTTCGAAGATGAAAGTTCAAATGTGAAATCAATTAAAAACTTTGCGAGTCTCGAGAGACTCGTTGTACGTTCTTTTCTGAAACTGACAACCTGAAAACTGTACTTTTGAAGGCCTCACTGCAAAAATAGGACGTCGAGAAGGGAAGCAGAATACAATATGAACACATTGACAAATGATGGAAATGAGAGAATGCAAACTGTTCTCATGGAATTTGTCTGTCGATGAGTACCTTTCTGGGAGGGAAAAGGCTGGAAAATTAGAATTTATTAATCAATGAAAATAGTTCCGTGTTTTTGCGGAACCAGCACGTGACTCAGAACAGGCTTTCATTCGCTGGTTCGCAGACCCTACTGGCGTCAGAAAATGAATTCAATTCAACGGAAAGTTTCAACTCTAAAGGAACAGTAGGGGATGCATGCAGGCTAACCAAACCTTGATGCAACGGCCATTATTCCTGCGTTAAGTATCAATAACAGTTGCAAATATTGCCACGAAGTGGAAATCCTCCATACCAGGCCCCTAATCGGTGCTGTCGACGGTTGAGATTGTGAGATGACCGTTTGGGGCCTGGGAACGAGGTTGACGTCAACCAAGAAATGGAACGTGCAGGGAAAACTGGTTGAAACCAACGATTTGAAAGTGATAACAAAACATACCCAAAACATATAAGGACACCTTTCTGCATGGTTTTGCCAAATCTTTGTTTTTAACATATCTAATTTGCCATTCTTCGATGCTCAATGCTGTTGCAACAACTCTTACTAAGTCAGTTCTATGGAAAGAGGAATTAGTAAAAAAAAGTCACGCTTCAAGTTAGAAAAATATCAATTGAAGAGTTCTGTTTTGTAACCACACTCTGATGAAGGCAAAAGTCTGAACTTTCTGCTCCAAACATCAGGAGGTTTGGCAAACTTTGAAGAGATTCTCGTTTTCATCTGCTAAAGTCTGGACAAGAGGTAAATTTGCTCGCGTTCCTATGGTAATCGGCAACTTTACTCCTTGTTGCCAAGCACCAGACTTGTAATCGTGCTTTACAACTGGAAACCTCGTTTCCGTCAGGATGAATCTGAAAACCTACCATTCTGAAGAATTTTGCATTTAACAGGGCAATGTGTTTCCGCCAATGCAAACCCCACCGTTTTCAGAATTTGGAAGCTGTGGAATTGCGAATCAAACATATCCTCAGCCTGACGCAATTGTTGAAAGAAGAAAAAGGTTTCAATATTATTTCAGACTTATATGGTATTCATCAAGCACAAAGTAAATTTAGTTCAAGAAGTATTTTGTGTGAATGAACCTTTTTTAATTGCATTAACACTTATTTTACGGAAACAGTTTATGAATAGAAATGACACTTTAAAGGTAATAATCAAATTCAAAACTTACCATTTTAAATTGTTTATGATACTATTTTCAAACAATGAAAATCATCGCAGTCTTAAATTCTTTTTGTTGCTCAAATTGCAGTTATTGATAGATAAACACATGATTCTCTCCTCTTTCCAAAAGATACTTTATCAGTTAAGAGAAGAACAAATTACATACAAACAGCTTATTTAAAGTAAAATATCATTTATCTTCTAAAAATCTAATTAAAGAATTCAAGAGGATGAGAATCGTCTTTAGTTGGTCCCACTGCACCCATTGCTCAGTAATACAATCTCTCTTCTCTTCAAAAGATACTTTAGCATTCATAAGAAAAACAACTTTTATACAAACAGCTTTATCATAGCAAAATATCATTTAACTTCAAAATTTAGGTTAATAACATAATTTTGTTTAATATTTTAAGCAGATGAAATCTTTTTCATGATTATTTCTACGTATTTATTTCATCATTTAACGGAAACTTCTTGTGAAAGTTTATCGGCCGGTAACAAATAAAAGCAATTACGAATTCAGCATTTAAAGATTAATTCAAATTTCATGGGATTTAACTGGCGGCATAAATACAGAAGAGAGGCTTGATGTTAATCAACATTACTCAGGTTCTGTCTACCCTCACTCAACAAATTGTTCCATTCAATACTTAATTTGAGCATCTTAAACGTAGTTTAATAAACTAATATATTCATGCCTATTGTATGTCACTGCGAGGCATGCATGTTAAAATGAGATAGAGCATCGATGATAGCCACATCCCATCCAACATCATAGGGAGGGGGGACTCTTTGAAGAGCATCATAAAAGCTTTAAGTTTCTCCTCTCACAGCTCTATTTACGAATTAATTTGAGCATTTTAAGTGAAACTTAGTTAACTAGTATATTTATGTTTTTGTATGTCATGCACTTTTTAAAGCGAGACAGAGCAGCGATGATAAACGCATCCCTTAATATCATGGCCAATACTTCTTTTGAGAGATGACACCTTTCATATACTGAAAGGAAGGACCTAGTAACAGTTTTATATTTCTCCTCTCACAACCCTATTTACGACTTAATTTGAGCATGTTAGTAACGTAGTTTTGCTAACTAGTATATTTATGTATATAATATGTAATGCATGTTAAAGCGAGGTAGGACAGCGATTATCCCTTTACATTACAGGCAATATGTCAGTCAAGAGATGACACCTTACTTATTGAAAGGAACAGCCTCTGGGAAGCTCAAGTCAATTAGCGAAGCAGCAGCAATCGAATCAGGGACTATGTCAGCACAAGCCAGTCGAGGACCACCAGAATTTTCTGTATGGAATGTTATTGAACGTCCAATCACTGTAAAAATGTGAGTAAAACAAGTTAGCATATTTGACGGACTGTGCAATAACAAATACGCAGCCGATATTCAAAAGCAAAGTATTAATGTACTAGCCAAAGACTAACTAATCCGTAAAGATTCTATTTGGTAAAATCACTCATCATTTAGAGCCAGAAATTTGGAAAATGCTGAAAAGGGGTTTGTGTGGAAACCACAATTTACTTGCTTGTCATTGAAATTTAGATTTAATTTCTATAAACTAAGCACAGACCATTTAGCTATTCTACAAAAGACCCTGGATCGAGAGTTATTTTATGCATTTTTATACGAGAAATTCGGTTGAGTGGCGCTAGAGCTTCTATCACTATCGTGTACATTCAAAAATTCCACAAAATGTAGCAAAATATCGTTCGATTCAGATTCCTTAATAAAACAGAGCTGAAAGATCCAGTTTCATTGAATTTAAACGTTAAATATAATACGTGAAGTCAAGACATGGAAATTCCGAAAAAGATGCTTACCTGACGTGACTCCAAATAAAGGTGTATTAACATCCAAGAAATATTTCTTTCCACTTCCAATGTCATATCGAGCTTGTTTTCCATTCAAATCACCAAGCTCACATCTGTATGGAGTTTTAGGGGAGCATTGCTGAGAGTATCCTCCCTGTTGCATAAAGAGATGGGAAAACATACCTTCAGATCAATTTGATATTGAAAGTGTCATTCTAAACAATAACATTATCGAGAAAACGTTTCGACCTAGGAGAGAGAAATAGATTTTGTTGGTGAAGCAAAGGAAAAAACAGGCCTTAAGTTTGCGCTTTTATTCAATCAGGATATTTCAAGACAAATCGTAAAACTCTCCTAAGGATTGATCAAGATTTTAAAGAAAAACAGGACTGACGACCCTGTGCTCTAGGCCACTTAACTTTCACGTAAACATGACATAAAGATCTGTTTGACAAATTCTTAGAGGACTTACGCCGGTGCTGACTTTAAAGGGATTGTAATGAGGTCCAACACTCTGACATCTTGCAGGTATCGATGACTTTCCATCTGCACCAACTGGCTCTACATGAACATGCCAATTGTGATTCATTGTCTGTTCAATAAAGATACACCAAATTTACTTTAAAATCCAGGATTACTCTTTTGTACTGTTAATTAAAGCACACAAATCTTAAAGGTTCTGTGCAAGGTTAAAAAGCATGCATCTGAAAGGAGAAAAACATTTTGATATTATCCCATTCAAATTGAAGTTGCACACGTTCCATGAACAATGGATATCCAAAGGCACAAGGCGGTGTCCGAGTATTTTCTTTCTTGCGTCTATAGACAAGCCTATTTGCCATTGCATATTCTCTTTAAGTTATGTCCTACAGTTTTAAAGTATCTTATTGCTCTTTAAAGAACCGAACTGGCCTAAACATGACATTCTATTCTCTCCCTGGGGTATAGCTACTGGACGTTAAAGAGCTATGCCACCAAATAATTTTCAAAACGCCGACATTTAAGGAAAAATTTAGAATATTCAAGCCAAATCTCTGGCAAAATTGTACAGAAAAATGTCTGATTTTGACTAGGACTATGAAATATTTTATGAAAGTAAAGACAAAAGTAGCTATTGTCTGTTAACACCTTGTTTTCAAGTCAGGTGATCAATTTCTTGATAAAACATCTTTCGAAATCTTTAACACATTTTTCGCGATGAAAACATGTACCATGAATGCATGGAATATCATAATACGGAAACTTTGCAAGAGTAAAGTCACATGACTTGAAATTTGTTCATGAAACCTTAGACGACTTTCTCATGCAAAAACTTTGGACAATTTCCAAACAAAGAAAGCACAGCCCAACAAAATTTGGTACCTCCCTGCGCCCCCTTCCTATTTGACACACCCTTAACACATGGGTTAACTTCGATTTACGCACATTTACCACAATCTCGAGGAAAATGTTACCTTTCTGCTAGTGTCACTGTATCCGAGATGAACAGTTATTCCAGTGTCTGTCAAAATTCCATCAGATAACATGAACTGCGTCTAAAGTATGACCAAAGTAGACACAAATTAATGCCAACAGAAATGAACATGGCAAAAAAATGCTGAAAATCAACATTACATACTGTAATCGAAGATTCTGGAATAAATGTCCTTTCAAGATTAATTTACAATGGTAATGCGTTCACTGACTGATCTTTTTCATTTGAGAACCACAGCTAGGCATCAGTCGATCAGCTTAGTTTCGTTGCTCATACTCTTAGACTTTTCTGAAATCTGCAATATTTTGAAAATTAGCAGAGCTTCCTTCTTTTTATGTGCAAAGAATGAGCACATTACTTAATGGGGCAGATTTTTTGAAATTGAAGAAAAATTCGAAAAAACGTAAAAATTCTCCAAAATTCTCCAAGCACTTTGCGGAAACAAAGAATAATATCCAAGAAAAACATAGTTTATGAATGTACAATACGATATCAAGCAAAAGGCTTTCACTCTTCTTGTTAACGATCTAAAAATTTGATGACGTCATATCATTATCGAATAAGCTGAAATGTTAGATAACCTGTAAATTCGAAAATATTCGCGCTTTCTGAAAAGAGCAACGACAGAATTACTACAAAGTAGGTACAGATGACTTATGACATTCACTTCAGAGAAATAGGTCTTGGAATTTTACACGAATTTTCATCAGCATTGGATCCTATGCTTGTCGTAATAGCGTGATAGCTGGACCCAATTTCAGAAGAATGGTCTAGTCATCACGCTTTCACCAAGTTCTCCTAAAAAGGTAAGAAAAATAACATGAAACTTACCAAGACGACAGTTCCAACAAGTGCCGACGAAGCAGCGAAATTTGCAGTAGCAGATAACTGCTTTGAGTTTGTAGCTGGAGAAATATTTGAACAAATCCATCTTGATCCTCCAGCGTCATTCCTATGAATAACTAAACCGCGAC
The DNA here is from genome assembly GCA_964019985.1 of Aurelia sp. 4 Dawson et al 2005. Classification (NCBI taxonomy): domain Eukaryota; kingdom Metazoa; phylum Cnidaria; class Scyphozoa; order Semaeostomeae; family Ulmaridae; genus Aurelia; species Aurelia sp. 4 Dawson et al 2005. The sequence goes on along the minus strand of OZ026503.1, from coordinate 508,432 downwards.
CAAGTATGCTGTAACGACCAAATAAATCCATTTGCACATCAACAAATCGAGCGTTGAAATTATCTTTTCCAACCAGAGTGCCGAACTTACCGCTGATATCACCTACTTCATATTTATCCATCGTAGCTGAAAAGCAAATTATATAAAGGGTAACGTTATTTCGTGATTTACTACGACATCTGCCTAGTGAGTAAAGACAAAGTTACCATGTTTGAAGGAGATTTGTGATAAAGAGTAAGCTTTTGCCTAAAGCAAATTCTCGATCACGGCGAATAAATCAACAATTGCCTTGATAAAATTGAAGCGACTGTGAAGTCATATCATATTCTGCTTGCTAGAAGTCACTCATTGTGTCGTTTTCCATTTTTCCTTGATTTGGCTCTAAATTTTGATGCGCTTCAAGAATGTTTTTAGGCCAAACGGCTAAAGCTCTCGCTTGGACGTGAAGGTAAATATTTCATTTCATCAAAGTTAATATTTCTCTCATAGCTATAAAGCTTTCAAAGCACGAACATATCAACAAATGAGGTATCTTTGATTATGTTACTATCAAGCAACATCTGGAACTTGATGAGGCATTCATTGATGCTCAGTTTTCATAGGTGGACCCTATCTAATCAGCATTCCTCTTGCCGCGATATCCAGCTGTTCTGCACGTATCGAGGTAAGAGAGTCGAATAACATAATTTCCAAATCTTTAAATCGATGTAAAAAGGCGGCTGTAAAATTCTTTGATCTATTTCTCTTAAAGAAATTATCAAGTCTTTCATATTCAGCTTATTTTAGGATTTGACATCATTAAATTTAAATCATAAACCACAAAAGTGACAAAACTTTCCTTGATATCATATTCAGTTGTAGAAATCCGTAAACTATGGTTTTCTAAGATATTATTCATGTTGCATAAACAAGCTTAGAAATTACGAGAGTTTAAGCAACACTCTAATTCTGGAAGTATGGAAGATTTTGGAAAGTGAAACGGCAGAATTATTAGCAAATGGCAAAAGTTTCTTTGAACTCGTTCAGCTCAAAGAAATAGTTCATAGAAGTTTACACAAACCCTTTTTAAAGACTTGAAACCTAGGCTGACTCGAATAGATGATCAAATCAGTCGATCAAAATATAAAAAATGATTCATTACCCTTGATCAAATCAGTCAATCAAATCAAATCAATCGAATCGAACAGGAGAGATTTGAAAAGATGATGAACCAATCAAATAAAATATCAAAAATCATTCCATACCGTTAATCCCGCTTGCTGGATAGCTCGGAGTTTTGGCAATTCTGTAGGGATTCAAATGACCCCCGACAACTGCTCCTGCACAAGGGCTTTTTGGTTCAGGATTTGGAATAGGATACTGATGTACGTGATGGCCATTAGCTCTGCTCTTTAACCCTGTCAATGCATAATTGATGATCGTTGGATGATAAGGAGAATCTTGTTTGAAAGAGACACTGCCTGTAACTCCATCATGACTACTTGCATCAAACGCTGCAGAAACGGAAATTGGTCCACTTTTCACGATATTGGTACAAGCAATTGGAACACCTTTCGTGTCTCTAATGACAAGCGCATGACCAATAATCTTTGATACTGCTAAATTCAAATCTATATATCTGATCTGCCTTGTCATTGTTCGGTTATTAGCGATACCAACTGTTATGTTATTGTGTTTTGAGGATAGATCACCCATGTCACATGCTTGAGGTTCATAGATGCTACATGTTCCACTGCCAGGTGGGCCAGTCTTGAAAACTGATGTCAGTTTTGAGCAATCGCTTAGCTCTGTAGATGACGAAGAGCTGATATACCTTGGATGAAATAATAATAATAATGAAAGATAACTATAATTATCAAGGGTACTGGAACAATAGCTTCATTCTACAAGCGACCGCAACTTACGCTCATCCCATCTCATTGAACTGATGCTGTTATTGCTGCTCCAGTAAGAGCCGTACTTCTCTACTTCCATTGAGCTGTAATACCAGACAAAAATCTCAATCAGCGACGAATTCCTGTCGCATTTGTGACCCAGTCAGAATATCAGAATATTGTTCAGAGGAAGGCGTTTTTCGCAATTATGGCGTGAATAAAGATTAATCTAAGTTCTGATTAGTAGCTTCAACGGTTCATCCTGGAAAACTGCTTTTTGTGGCGTTTTACACTCCGTGGTTTTGAGAAAAAAATTGCAGGCAATTTAGGCCGTGATAAGGTATACAGGCAAACCCATTTGAAGCAGAGGGTAACGAGTCACAGTCGTGTTGGAGTATCAGTTCAGTCAAGTAATCACTACCATAAAAATTCCAAGATTTTCCCCAAAATTGGTATAAGGTCGGTTATACATTTTCACAAAATTGGTGTAACGTCCGGTATGTATTCGGAAGGCCCGCTTTGATGGTACGTCCGGTACGTCTCCGACCACAATCTGGTGTAGTGTAACCCCAGGGATGCATCAGACCTTCTTTGAAAATTTCTACCAGATCTTTGCACCTAATGAACAACGCACAACAGTGGCGGCGCTAGCTCTGAAAAATCCGATTGAAGTGGGGGGGACTTTGAGGCAATTTTTCAATCTAAAGGTAAAGCCTGGTTAAAACTAACTAATTTTATGCTATTTTTCTTTGACAATGTTTGCTGACTTTTGGGATTTGGGGGGGACAAGTCCCCCCCCCCCATATGGTGGCGCCACTGACGCACCAATTGCAAGGAAACGATGAGAGATGGTAGGGAAAGTAGGATACATAATTCATCACAGTATAATATTTTATTGCGTCAATCATAAGCCTGGCTTCCTTATGATCGCAAGGATCGCTGGTGACGCAAGGTTCGCACAAATTTCTGACCGGCAACTCTCAGCATCAATCCTTGTGTCATGTAGTTTCCCTGTCACAAAGATCGCACATTTCTAAGAAATTTGGCGCCAAAATCTAATTGGCGGTAAATGATAACTAAAAAATATCTTTTGAAAGAGAGGCCTCGATCGATGAAATTCATGCTCAGTCGGCTTCCCTTTGACGCAAGGATCGATGCGATTGCAGAGATAGAGAATCTTCTATCTCAAACGCAAGGATCGCTGGCAACACAACGATCGCTGGAAAACTGAACAAGAGAGTTTCCATTTCGACGCAACGATCGCTGATCACAAAGTCGTGTGATTCTTGCATCACCAGCGATCCTTGCGATCTTATAAAAAGCAGGCTATACCAAGCCCAGACTTTAAAACTTCGTTTGGAAAAATAACAACTTACCACCCATGATTCGCCGACGCAGTTGTTCTTAAATCAGTGAAATAAACTTCCCCCGAGATCAAAACATCGCTGTTGTCTTCATTTTTGTTTTGTATAAATCGAATTTCACCACCAATCAAACTTTTGAACTTTGCCGTTGCATAGATAACCTCTTTGTCAAATTGCAATATCGTGGCACATGCAAGAAGTTGTGTGGAATTGCGTATTACTACTGAACGTCCTGCATGTAGAGAAAAACTAATTTCATTGACTCTGACTGCAAAACTGCAAACGTTTAAACCACACATTATACTGGTAAAGTTTTGCTCCGTTACCGTTGTCATGGCTTAAGAGAATTTTACACTGTTCCAGTAGAGAATAATTCTATGGAGCAAACATTACAGATTAACAGTAAAAACGGGAGTGTTGTTACCCTTTTGTTACAAGCTGTACCACTATGATATAAACAAGGCCTTGAGGTCTAAGTTCCAAAATCCCCCGGGCAAAATCCTCGGTTTGTAACAGCTAAGACTTGATACATGCAGCATTTTTGACCCACAATTACAAAGTACGAGCTGGAGTATATTGGGCAAATTTTGTGTCTTGTCTATTCCTAAAGATAATGCAGGGAAAATTGCGGGCTGCAACATACTTGGCATTGTTCAAAGCTTGTTAGCAATTTTATGGGGTGATGGTCATCTATACTTAAAAGTGCTTGAGTGGATGCAATCTTGCTCTGGAAAGACCTTTCTTTGAGGTTTTCTGTCAGCGGTGAAGGCTAAAAGTGCCAAGGCCATATATTTTGCAATGTAAATGAATAATCAAATAACAGTCAGACTTGGGTAATGGCTTCTCCTTTTTTAAAATCCTTTTTCTAAAACATCTCTCATGTTAAAAACTGAAACAGACTGGCAGGACATCATGAGCTTTCTACGAAGAAGTTACCCATCATTCCAAGGAAGTTTTCTCTTTCTCCCAATTTTATCATCCTACAGGAAATCCAGAAGCTGGGAAATTATTCCCCGGTAATTACTCAGAAATTTCCAAAGTAATCTTACTCAACTCACCATAAATGCCATCTCTTCCATAAGCTTTCAGATTCCTATCATTCACAGCCATTTTATATGTCATTGGGCCATGCTCAGCTGTCAAGTTTCCATTTGGTATCATGCTTCCAACAACATCAGAACTGCAGCTGTCTTGAGCATTACCGTTGTATATCATTGGACTGGAATAAATTCCAAAATCTGCTGTCCCAGAGAACTGATCAAATTGAACTTTAATTTCCAGCATCTGTGTTTTATTTCTTTGCAAAAATTGTATCGCGCCACGTATGCCACCCATGCTAAATTGTGCTTGCAGCACATACATGGCAGCTGCCTCTGTTGTCAATACCAAAACTGCTGAAAAATTGTGAGAGTTTTCAAGTCTTACCAAAAATGATAAAATGGTAAAACAGGAGGTTGTGCCAAAAGATGTTGGTGGACACAGACCCTGCCTCCATCAGAAGCTCTGGCCCCCTGTTGGGACATCAAATTTAAATTTGAAATTCTAGCCCCATTTGTGGACACAGTGTCTGGCATCACCCCTGGGAATACACAGTAACTAAAGAGACAAATGCTCTTGAGATAGGGGCAGATCCAGCCCAGAGTTGAAGGAGAGGCAGCCTGCAGCACTATAGACAATAATTGTGCCATAGGCACACAACAATTTTTGGACTCTCCTACTAGAGAAATTTGTTTATGGTTGCTACTATTAGTGATGTCTTGATTTGTATGTTTGACCCAAATTCCGTTCCAAAAAGTTAAAAACTGAGTGTCTTTGGGTCACAACAAGGGGCACATTTCTCCATAAAGGGGCTGCAAAGCTGACTTATCATCATGAAGGAGGGGCAGTTGCTCCCACTTGCCCCACTTAAAACCACCTTGAGCTGAAGTTTGTTGCCAAGCAGAATTCCTAGAGTGTCTGTAGAAATTTAACCAGAAACATCAAAATGGGACAAATGGGACAATCACCCCTCTGTCTCTGTCCCCCTTGAAGATAGCATAAATTTGTGAAGTGCGTATTGTTTTGCACCCTTGGTTTTGTTGATAAATCATCTTTCATGCTGAGCTTCTCTTACATCTAAAAAGTTTGACAGTCTCACAAATTGCTACCCTGCAAAGGACAGATACTTCTGCAACAAATAGAAGAAAAGAAATTTGATCTTTCTGCAGGACTAATGATATTTCAGTGAGTGTGTGGAGGTGTATTTGCCAAACAGAAACAAAACTGTGACAATATTGATTTGCATTGTTTCAAAAGAAATATACTTTATTCGTTTTCCCTGTGGTTTCAGAGTTGAAAGTAAAAATACAGAGAGAACAGATGTTTGACAAGGCACAATATTTTGGGGAGAGTGGGAAGTTGATCATAAACCCTTGGGGGCAGGGATATGTTTCATTCAGGCAAGGAAATTTGAGACTCACACAATGACCTGTCTCCTCTATGGAATGTTTATCCAAACTCAATAACAGTTAAGAAAGATGATGAAATGATTAGTCAAAGGTCATCATTTTTGAAAACATCCAGAACAAAGCAAATGAATTTCCGAGAGAAAAACGTCAAACACAATTTGTAGTACTTGATGAAAGGAATTGTTACATTTAACTAAATTCATTTCTTAATTAAAAATCAGAAATGTAGAGATCATTTAGTTTTGTCGTGGGGGCTCCTTTTGGTAACACCTCAAAACATGTAATAACATATTAATTTACACTCATGATAATCCCAGAAGACTTGTTTTGTACAGTGTCAAAACAGTTTTCAATGAACTGAGAAAACCGAAGTGGTAAATCATAAAAATGTCTTTTGCTTAATTTCTATTTAGTTGACAACCATCTGGTCCGTCATTTTGTTATCAAAATAAAATTTTTAAAAGTCTTACCGAATACAACTAAGATGATAAATACTGAACTAGAATTCATTTTCACTGCTTTGTCTTTCAATCAGACAGTTAGATTCGATGATATGACCTGCTCTTTTACTTTTCCCAGAACAAAATACTTCCACAACGCCAGTCTTTTTGCTTCCGAAGCAGATCCACTACTTCCGCTTTGCGTGACTTACGAACTTCAGCTAAACAACAATACAAAAACCAAAGATTATCGACCAAGAATTATGCATTAACATTTATAGTTTTCTTTGGTTCGTAAAGAAAAAGAAAACAGTATGAATTCACAACTCGTTTACATTTTAATACCTTGCTGGTGGTAGATTTCGCAAAACTTCTTTGATCCCTCGACTCCTCCGATCTCCACCTGTTCCAAACAACGGCGCCTTTCAAACTTCCTCAAATACCATCACTGTGAAGGAGCGTGTTCCATAGGGTGCCTTTCTTTGAGGGGACAAAGCCCAACAGCGCTTTGAATTCAAGATTTTCACCAACAATGCGATCTTCATCGATCAAAGAAAGTGGCTGACTTGAAACTTAACAAAAGAATGTAAAATCCTCAGTCATAATAGACCTCCAACAGTGCTGGTCAATGCTTTAGAGAAACACATCTATTACAAAATAAACAACAAAACACGAAGGACAAAGAAATGACGGATTCACACATATGCGATCAAAATATTACCATTTCGTTTTCCGTTTTGAACATATATTTTTGAATCAAATGATACTAACAAAAACATTTATACGTTTTTTTTACATAAGAGACTGGTTTACAAAGGTGGCCAAAATTTAAAGAAACTCTAATACTGTGTGAGAAGTATTAAAAAACTTTCAAAGTTAAAAGTGTGGACATTATAGTAAATGTCGTTGAACCTTTATTCTTGAGCTGTATTAACTAACCATTTGCGTTGTCAACAGAACAGAGCACTGTTTATTCTTATATGATGTTTTAAAATGTCAAGAAACATATATGCTGCAGCGTTATCGACCAAATTGATAATTCATGGATTCAAAACGTGTAATCAAACATGAGATTTGACAAGGCATAGACATGTATGATTGTTGGTTGGAGTCGCAGGAAAGTTCACGTCAAATATTTCCAGTAAGGTTTCATCAGCAAAGTCCAGCTGTTCTTTCTGCGAATATTGCCTGCTCTGATCAAACTTTGATCCTCTTTTGAGGATTCCATGGCATTTAAAATGTTTATTCTTAAAAAAAGTACGGATAGAAGGTGGGGCGAGAGAACCCCAATTGGACATCGAAGTTCCATCCTTCAAGAACTGAATTGTGGATCATTGTGATTGTAGGGGGAGTAAAGTACATCCGAAACGCCAAAGGGGCATCTGGTAAACAGCGGTACACCTTTACTAATCCGTTGTCTTTGGCCAACTTGCTGGAGGTCTCTCTTTAACAAATCGAGTGTGAATACCGACAATGCAACAAGTCAGTTGAAACAAATCCACTGCAGCCAGGAGATCTAGGACTCTATAAATTTTTGTGGTTTGGTGTTTTTGTTTGAGCGCAAATTACAGTTAATTATTCTGGTTGTCTGTAACGCTTGACTTTGCTTTTGAATTGAATTCCAAATATCTAAGTCCAGATTTCGTCGAACCTAGCGAGAAGAATGTAGCGTGAATCAATTCAAGTTAATTTCCGACTCATACCTCGATAGCTAACTTGAATATAGATACATCGTTTGTTGATATATGTGCGTTGAGAGTGGAGATAATCTTCAAAGAACAAATATACCTCCAGCTCTAAACCAGAGCTTTGACATTTTGGCCTGAGCAAATTTCTGAAGTATGGTGAATGAAATCAACAAAATTTGCAGCAAGAGGGGAAAATCTAAAGACGGCACAACAGATGTGTTCTACGAAATATAACTTATCACCAAAGGATCTCCGAAATCAGCTTCATTCATCTCAGTATCTACAATTTAGTTTTTACACATACCATTCATCTGTAAAAGTACTCTCTTAAGCATCAATGCACTTTTGGCATCGTCGAATGATTCCTTGAAAAGTTTTGTTATCATATCTCTCGGGATCAGGTTGAGCATGACGTATCTTCCTGGCTGCTTTCCCAGGCGGGTCATCAACAAAGGAGGAGACATCTTTTGGTCCCCAAAGGATCTCTAGACCTACCTGTCTTAGACTCCTGAGAGATCTGATAACGAATTCCTTTATTCTTTTCATGGAATGATTCGACCGTTTCCAGAGTGCGTTGATGCTCAAGGGAGTACCTTCACCGATGGACAATAGTATGCGAAAGGTAAATTGTCGATATTGAGATGAATGAAGCTGATTTCGGAGCTCCCTTGACGATAGGTCTCACATAAATTTTATTTTGTCAAAATTGTCAAACACATCTGTTGTGCCGTCTTTAGCTTTTCCCCTCGTGCTTCAAATTTGTTGATTTTATTCACTGTGCTTCACGAATTTGCTTAGGCCAAGGCGTCAAAGCTCTGGTGTGGTAGTGGAGGCAAACTTGTCCTTTGAAGATTAATATCTTAGCTTTCAACGCACCAATGTCAACAAGCGAGGTATCTATGTTCAAGCTAGCTATCCAGGTATGTTTTGAAAACCATTTCGATTGATTTACGCTATATTCTAGTCGCTAGGGTCGACCAAATCCGTATTCTTCTTGTTTGAAACCCGGTACTTGGTTGCACGTTTTAAGAAAGGTAGATCCGCGATTGGAAGCCAGTTTCTTTAACGTTTTGACACCATTCTTGCTTCTAAAACTTCTCATGAGTTCCTCAAATTTTAACCGCTTTAAAAATGTTGAATTTGATCCTTTTGGTTAAAGGCGTTCCTAAATGTAAGGTATCAAAATACAAATATAGCCGAAGATAGCAGAAATTTTAGTCACAATGATGCCAAAACACTCCTCGACACTGGGCACTGTTTCAAAAAACTTTGCATGATCTGGAAAAATCAAATCTGCAAATTACAGTGGCCACTTACCTTCTGCGACATGATTCAGGTAGCATGGTTTCTTAATGTTTGAAAACTCGCGGCTACAGTTTCTCATGAGTGACTTCTGATAAAATATACATATATTCTCTCCGAAGGCAAAATTAAGATCTGACACTTACCACTTGGTTTTGAGGAAGGAGAACCTATGGAGAAACGATGAGACGGTGAAAATGAGAACCAAATAGCTATTGATCATATTATTTATTGGCTTCCTGAAAAAATGAGGGATTGGTGGGTGCCAAAGGATCCTTCATCCCTTAGAAGATAAAAAAGAAATGGGGAAAACTCAAGCAAAATAACTGTTTATTGAAAAGAGACGAGAAACATTTCTCCTATTAACAGTGCGACGGGACGGATAGGTTACGTTCTACCACAACAAGCCTCATAATGTCAACCCGACCGTACGAGGTTTGTGATTGAGAAAAAAAGGCGTGCTCTTTGAAGGCTACTGCTCTCTATATGACATATAGCGATATCTGATTGAATAGTTAACATGTTCGAATATTTCTAGAATTTTCCTATCTGAAATTGGTCACTCCGTTCAGAATTTACAGGGACTTTCTTGAGAATGTCCCTTCGAGAAGCAATCAGAAAACGTGGAAAAATCGAAACCATATTTCCATAATCATTTCATGACTTAAAAGTGCTTTAACACGTGCTATCCTCTTGGGTGGATGAGAAAGACTTCCCTCGAATCCCACGCGATATTTGGAGGTATAAAGTAATAGATGACGAATCAGTGTCTGCATTGCCCGTCATGCAGGTACCTGTTTTCATGACAATAGTTAATGTACTTCGAAAATTGAAATTGGAACGCTATGCTGATATTACTGAATGCTTTTACTTACATGGCAAATATTTCCCAAGTGTCTTTGCTTTTACCATATTTTCGATTCTTGTTTTGTAATAAGAAGCATTCGCTGGCTGCCTGTTATCTAAGGGTTTTAAACGAAAGAATATGATGTTTTTAAAGAGAATCCTTTCACAACACGGAATACAATCAAACGCTCAAGTCTGTCTAAGATTTGATTCCATGTGAAAATGTCTGCGAATATAATTATTGAAGTGCTTCGCATTATAAATTTTCCGTCATCACCAATATCAAGTAACTGGAGACAGATTTTTGCTTCTCATCTTACACAGTCAGTGTTTTCTGGTAGAAGAGAGAAGTGTCTGGTTTCCCCACTAGCTGCTTTAAGCAAGCAAAATTAGTGAGTGGGCTGTTTTAGCAAGAAGCGAGTCAAGAAGACGCCAGCATAAGCCTTTTGTTCGAAGATGAAAGTTCAAATGTGAAATCAATTAAAAACTTTGCGAGTCTCGAGAGACTCGTTGTACGTTCTTTTCTGAAACTGACAACCTGAAAACTGTACTTTTGAAGGCCTCACTGCAAAAATAGGACGTCGAGAAGGGAAGCAGAATACAATATGAACACATTGACAAATGATGGAAATGAGAGAATGCAAACTGTTCTCATGGAATTTGTCTGTCGATGAGTACCTTTCTGGGAGGGAAAAGGCTGGAAAATTAGAATTTATTAATCAATGAAAATAGTTCCGTGTTTTTGCGGAACCAGCACGTGACTCAGAACAGGCTTTCATTCGCTGGTTCGCAGACCCTACTGGCGTCAGAAAATGAATTCAATTCAACGGAAAGTTTCAACTCTAAAGGAACAGTAGGGGATGCATGCAGGCTAACCAAACCTTGATGCAACGGCCATTATTCCTGCGTTAAGTATCAATAACAGTTGCAAATATTGCCACGAAGTGGAAATCCTCCATACCAGGCCCCTAATCGGTGCTGTCGACGGTTGAGATTGTGAGATGACCGTTTGGGGCCTGGGAACGAGGTTGACGTCAACCAAGAAATGGAACGTGCAGGGAAAACTGGTTGAAACCAACGATTTGAAAGTGATAACAAAACATACCCAAAACATATAAGGACACCTTTCTGCATGGTTTTGCCAAATCTTTGTTTTTAACATATCTAATTTGCCATTCTTCGATGCTCAATGCTGTTGCAACAACTCTTACTAAGTCAGTTCTATGGAAAGAGGAATTAGTAAAAAAAAGTCACGCTTCAAGTTAGAAAAATATCAATTGAAGAGTTCTGTTTTGTAACCACACTCTGATGAAGGCAAAAGTCTGAACTTTCTGCTCCAAACATCAGGAGGTTTGGCAAACTTTGAAGAGATTCTCGTTTTCATCTGCTAAAGTCTGGACAAGAGGTAAATTTGCTCGCGTTCCTATGGTAATCGGCAACTTTACTCCTTGTTGCCAAGCACCAGACTTGTAATCGTGCTTTACAACTGGAAACCTCGTTTCCGTCAGGATGAATCTGAAAACCTACCATTCTGAAGAATTTTGCATTTAACAGGGCAATGTGTTTCCGCCAATGCAAACCCCACCGTTTTCAGAATTTGGAAGCTGTGGAATTGCGAATCAAACATATCCTCAGCCTGACGCAATTGTTGAAAGAAGAAAAAGGTTTCAATATTATTTCAGACTTATATGGTATTCATCAAGCACAAAGTAAATTTAGTTCAAGAAGTATTTTGTGTGAATGAACCTTTTTTAATTGCATTAACACTTATTTTACGGAAACAGTTTATGAATAGAAATGACACTTTAAAGGTAATAATCAAATTCAAAACTTACCATTTTAAATTGTTTATGATACTATTTTCAAACAATGAAAATCATCGCAGTCTTAAATTCTTTTTGTTGCTCAAATTGCAGTTATTGATAGATAAACACATGATTCTCTCCTCTTTCCAAAAGATACTTTATCAGTTAAGAGAAGAACAAATTACATACAAACAGCTTATTTAAAGTAAAATATCATTTATCTTCTAAAAATCTAATTAAAGAATTCAAGAGGATGAGAATCGTCTTTAGTTGGTCCCACTGCACCCATTGCTCAGTAATACAATCTCTCTTCTCTTCAAAAGATACTTTAGCATTCATAAGAAAAACAACTTTTATACAAACAGCTTTATCATAGCAAAATATCATTTAACTTCAAAATTTAGGTTAATAACATAATTTTGTTTAATATTTTAAGCAGATGAAATCTTTTTCATGATTATTTCTACGTATTTATTTCATCATTTAACGGAAACTTCTTGTGAAAGTTTATCGGCCGGTAACAAATAAAAGCAATTACGAATTCAGCATTTAAAGATTAATTCAAATTTCATGGGATTTAACTGGCGGCATAAATACAGAAGAGAGGCTTGATGTTAATCAACATTACTCAGGTTCTGTCTACCCTCACTCAACAAATTGTTCCATTCAATACTTAATTTGAGCATCTTAAACGTAGTTTAATAAACTAATATATTCATGCCTATTGTATGTCACTGCGAGGCATGCATGTTAAAATGAGATAGAGCATCGATGATAGCCACATCCCATCCAACATCATAGGGAGGGGGGACTCTTTGAAGAGCATCATAAAAGCTTTAAGTTTCTCCTCTCACAGCTCTATTTACGAATTAATTTGAGCATTTTAAGTGAAACTTAGTTAACTAGTATATTTATGTTTTTGTATGTCATGCACTTTTTAAAGCGAGACAGAGCAGCGATGATAAACGCATCCCTTAATATCATGGCCAATACTTCTTTTGAGAGATGACACCTTTCATATACTGAAAGGAAGGACCTAGTAACAGTTTTATATTTCTCCTCTCACAACCCTATTTACGACTTAATTTGAGCATGTTAGTAACGTAGTTTTGCTAACTAGTATATTTATGTATATAATATGTAATGCATGTTAAAGCGAGGTAGGACAGCGATTATCCCTTTACATTACAGGCAATATGTCAGTCAAGAGATGACACCTTACTTATTGAAAGGAACAGCCTCTGGGAAGCTCAAGTCAATTAGCGAAGCAGCAGCAATCGAATCAGGGACTATGTCAGCACAAGCCAGTCGAGGACCACCAGAATTTTCTGTATGGAATGTTATTGAACGTCCAATCACTGTAAAAATGTGAGTAAAACAAGTTAGCATATTTGACGGACTGTGCAATAACAAATACGCAGCCGATATTCAAAAGCAAAGTATTAATGTACTAGCCAAAGACTAACTAATCCGTAAAGATTCTATTTGGTAAAATCACTCATCATTTAGAGCCAGAAATTTGGAAAATGCTGAAAAGGGGTTTGTGTGGAAACCACAATTTACTTGCTTGTCATTGAAATTTAGATTTAATTTCTATAAACTAAGCACAGACCATTTAGCTATTCTACAAAAGACCCTGGATCGAGAGTTATTTTATGCATTTTTATACGAGAAATTCGGTTGAGTGGCGCTAGAGCTTCTATCACTATCGTGTACATTCAAAAATTCCACAAAATGTAGCAAAATATCGTTCGATTCAGATTCCTTAATAAAACAGAGCTGAAAGATCCAGTTTCATTGAATTTAAACGTTAAATATAATACGTGAAGTCAAGACATGGAAATTCCGAAAAAGATGCTTACCTGACGTGACTCCAAATAAAGGTGTATTAACATCCAAGAAATATTTCTTTCCACTTCCAATGTCATATCGAGCTTGTTTTCCATTCAAATCACCAAGCTCACATCTGTATGGAGTTTTAGGGGAGCATTGCTGAGAGTATCCTCCCTGTTGCATAAAGAGATGGGAAAACATACCTTCAGATCAATTTGATATTGAAAGTGTCATTCTAAACAATAACATTATCGAGAAAACGTTTCGACCTAGGAGAGAGAAATAGATTTTGTTGGTGAAGCAAAGGAAAAAACAGGCCTTAAGTTTGCGCTTTTATTCAATCAGGATATTTCAAGACAAATCGTAAAACTCTCCTAAGGATTGATCAAGATTTTAAAGAAAAACAGGACTGACGACCCTGTGCTCTAGGCCACTTAACTTTCACGTAAACATGACATAAAGATCTGTTTGACAAATTCTTAGAGGACTTACGCCGGTGCTGACTTTAAAGGGATTGTAATGAGGTCCAACACTCTGACATCTTGCAGGTATCGATGACTTTCCATCTGCACCAACTGGCTCTACATGAACATGCCAATTGTGATTCATTGTCTGTTCAATAAAGATACACCAAATTTACTTTAAAATCCAGGATTACTCTTTTGTACTGTTAATTAAAGCACACAAATCTTAAAGGTTCTGTGCAAGGTTAAAAAGCATGCATCTGAAAGGAGAAAAACATTTTGATATTATCCCATTCAAATTGAAGTTGCACACGTTCCATGAACAATGGATATCCAAAGGCACAAGGCGGTGTCCGAGTATTTTCTTTCTTGCGTCTATAGACAAGCCTATTTGCCATTGCATATTCTCTTTAAGTTATGTCCTACAGTTTTAAAGTATCTTATTGCTCTTTAAAGAACCGAACTGGCCTAAACATGACATTCTATTCTCTCCCTGGGGTATAGCTACTGGACGTTAAAGAGCTATGCCACCAAATAATTTTCAAAACGCCGACATTTAAGGAAAAATTTAGAATATTCAAGCCAAATCTCTGGCAAAATTGTACAGAAAAATGTCTGATTTTGACTAGGACTATGAAATATTTTATGAAAGTAAAGACAAAAGTAGCTATTGTCTGTTAACACCTTGTTTTCAAGTCAGGTGATCAATTTCTTGATAAAACATCTTTCGAAATCTTTAACACATTTTTCGCGATGAAAACATGTACCATGAATGCATGGAATATCATAATACGGAAACTTTGCAAGAGTAAAGTCACATGACTTGAAATTTGTTCATGAAACCTTAGACGACTTTCTCATGCAAAAACTTTGGACAATTTCCAAACAAAGAAAGCACAGCCCAACAAAATTTGGTACCTCCCTGCGCCCCCTTCCTATTTGACACACCCTTAACACATGGGTTAACTTCGATTTACGCACATTTACCACAATCTCGAGGAAAATGTTACCTTTCTGCTAGTGTCACTGTATCCGAGATGAACAGTTATTCCAGTGTCTGTCAAAATTCCATCAGATAACATGAACTGCGTCTAAAGTATGACCAAAGTAGACACAAATTAATGCCAACAGAAATGAACATGGCAAAAAAATGCTGAAAATCAACATTACATACTGTAATCGAAGATTCTGGAATAAATGTCCTTTCAAGATTAATTTACAATGGTAATGCGTTCACTGACTGATCTTTTTCATTTGAGAACCACAGCTAGGCATCAGTCGATCAGCTTAGTTTCGTTGCTCATACTCTTAGACTTTTCTGAAATCTGCAATATTTTGAAAATTAGCAGAGCTTCCTTCTTTTTATGTGCAAAGAATGAGCACATTACTTAATGGGGCAGATTTTTTGAAATTGAAGAAAAATTCGAAAAAACGTAAAAATTCTCCAAAATTCTCCAAGCACTTTGCGGAAACAAAGAATAATATCCAAGAAAAACATAGTTTATGAATGTACAATACGATATCAAGCAAAAGGCTTTCACTCTTCTTGTTAACGATCTAAAAATTTGATGACGTCATATCATTATCGAATAAGCTGAAATGTTAGATAACCTGTAAATTCGAAAATATTCGCGCTTTCTGAAAAGAGCAACGACAGAATTACTACAAAGTAGGTACAGATGACTTATGACATTCACTTCAGAGAAATAGGTCTTGGAATTTTACACGAATTTTCATCAGCATTGGATCCTATGCTTGTCGTAATAGCGTGATAGCTGGACCCAATTTCAGAAGAATGGTCTAGTCATCACGCTTTCACCAAGTTCTCCTAAAAAGGTAAGAAAAATAACATGAAACTTACCAAGACGACAGTTCCAACAAGTGCCGACGAAGCAGCGAAATTTGCAGTAGCAGATAACTGCTTTGAGTTTGTAGCTGGAGAAATATTTGAACAAATCCATCTTGATCCTCCAGCGTCATTCCTATGAATAACTAAACCGCGACCAAGTATGCTGTAACGACCAAATAAATCCATTTGCACATCAACAAATCGAGCGTTGAAATTATCTTTTCCAACCAGAGTGCCGAACTTACCGCTGATATCACCTACTTCATATTTATCCATCGTAGCTGAAAAGCAAATTATATAAAGGGTAACGTTATTTCGTGATTTACTACGACATCTGCCTAGTGAGTAAAGACAAAGTTACCATGTTTGAAGGAGATTTGTGATAAAGAGTAAGCTTTTGCCTAAAGCAAATTCTCGATCACGGCGAATAAATCAACAATTGCCTTGATAAAATTGAAGCGACTGTGAAGTCATATCATATTCTGCTTGCTAGAAGTCACTCATTGTGTCGTTTTCCATTTTTCCTTGATTTGGCTCTAAATTTTGATGCGCTTCAAGAATGTTTTTAGGCCAAACGGCTAAAGCTCTCGCTTGGACGTGAAGGTAAATATTTCATTTCATCAAAGTTAATATTTCTCTCATAGCTATAAAGCTTTCAAAGCACGAACATATCAACAAATGAGGTATCTTTGATTATGTTACTATCAAGCAACATCTGGAACTTGATGAGGCATTCATTGATGCTCAGTTTTCATAGGTGGACCCTATCTAATCAGCATTCCTCTTGCCGCGATATCCAGCTGTTCTGCACGTATCGAGGTAAGAGAGTCGAATAACATAATTTCCAAATCTTTAAATCGATGCAAAAAGGCGGCTGTAAAATTCTTTGATCTATTTCTCTTAAAGAAATTATCAAGTCTTTCATATTCAGCTTATTTTAGGATTTGACATCATTAAATTTAAATCATAAACCACAAAAGTGACAAAACTTTCCTTGATATCATATTCAGTTGTAGAAATCCGTAAACTATGGTTTTCTAAGATATTATTCATGTTGCATAAACAAGCTTAGAAATTACGAGAGTTTAAGCAACACTCTAATTCTGGAAGTATGGAAGATTTTGGAAAGTGAAACGGCAGAATTATTAGCAAATGGCAAAAGTTTCTTTGAACTCGTTCAGCTCAAAGAAATAGTTCATAGAAGTTTACACAAACCCTTTTTAAAGACTTGAAACCTAGGCTGACTCGAATAGATGATCAAATCAGTCGATCAAAATATAAAAAATGATTCATTACCCTTGATCAAATCAGTCAATCAAATCAAATCAATCGAATCGAACAGGAGAGATTTGAAAAGATGATGAACCAATCAAATAAAATATCAAAAATCATTCCATACCGTTAATCCCGCTTGCTGGATAGCTCGGAGTTTTGGCAATTCTGTAGGGATTCAAATGACCCCCGACAACTGCTCCTGCACAAGGGCTTTTTGGTTCAGGATTTGGAATAGGATACTGATGTACGTGATGGCCATTAGCTCTGCTCTTTAACCCTGTCAATGCATAATTGATGATCGTTGGATGATAAGGAGAATCTTGTTTGAAAGAGACACTGCCTGTAACTCCATCATGACTACTTGCATCAAACGCTGCAGAAACGGAAATTGGTCCACTTTTCACGATATTGGTACAAGCAATTGGAACACCTTTCGTGTCTCTAATGACAAGCGCATGACCAATAATCTTTGATACTGCTAAATTCAAATCTATATATCTGATCTGCCTTGTCATTGTTCGGTTATTAGCGATACCAACTGTTATGTTATTGTGTTTTGAGGATAGATCACCCATGTCACATGCTTGAGGTTCATAGATGCTACATGTTCCACTGCCAGGTGGGCCAGTCTTGAAAACTGATGTCAGTTTTGAGCAATCGCTTAGCTCTGTAGATGACGAAGAGCTGATATACCTTGGATGAAATAATAATAATAATGAAAGATAACTATAATTATCAAGGGTACTGGAACAATAGCTTCATTCTACAAGCGACCGCAACTTACGCTCATCCCATCTCATTGAACTGATGCTGTTATTGCTGCTCCAGTAAGAGCCGTACTTCTCTACTTCCATTGAGCTGTAATACCAGACAAAAATCTCAATCAGCGACGAATTCCTGTCGCATTTGTGACCCAGTCAGAATATCAGAATATTGTTCAGAGGAAGGCGTTTTTCGCAATTATGGCGTGAATAAAGATTAATCTAAGTTCTGATTAGTAGCTTCAACGGTTCATCCTGGAAAACTGCTTTTTGTGGCGTTTTACACTCCGTGGTTTTGAGAAAAAAATTGCAGGCAATTTAGGCCGTGATAAGGTATACAGGCAAACCCATTTGAAGCAGAGGGTAACGAGTCACAGTCGTGTTGGAGTATCAGTTCAGTCAAGTAATCACTACCATAAAAATTCCAAGATTTTCCCCAAAATTGGTATAAGGTCGGTTATACATTTTCACAAAATTGGTGTAACGTCCGGTATGTATTCGGAAGGCCCGCTTTGATGGTACGTCCGGTACGTCTCCGACCACAATCTGGTGTAGTGTAACCCCAGGGATGCATCAGACCTTCTTTGAAAATTTCTACCAGATCTTTGCACCTAATGAACAACGCACAACAGTGGCGGCGCTAGCTCTGAAAAATCCGATTGAAGTGGGGGGGACTTTGAGGCAATTTTTCAATCTAAAGGTAAAGCCTGGTTAAAACTAACTAATTTTATGCTATTTTTCTTTGACAATGTTTGCTGACTTTTGGGATTTGGGGGGGACAAGTCCCCCCCCCCATATGGTGGCGCCACTGACGCACCAATTGCAAGGAAACGATGAGAGATGGTAGGGAAAGTAGGATACATAATTCATCACAGTATAATATTTTATTGCGTCAATCATAAGCCTGGCTTCCTTATGATCGCAAGGATCGCTGGTGACGCAAGGTTCGCACAAATTTCTGACCGGCAACTCTCAGCATCAATCCTTGTGTCATGTAGTTTCCCTGTCACAAAGATCGCACATTTCTAAGAAATTTGGCGCCAAAATCTAATTGGCGGTAAATGATAACTAAAAAATATCTTTTGAAAGAGAGGCCTCGATCGATGAAATTCATGCTCAGTCGGCTTCCCTTTGACGCAAGGATCGATGCGATTGCAGAGATAGAGAATCTTCTATCTCAAACGCAAGGATCGCTGGCAACACAACGATCGCTGGAAAACTGAACAAGAGAGTTTCCATTTCGACGCAACGATCGCTGATCACAAAGTCGTGTGATTCTTGCATCACCAGCGATCCTTGCGATCTTATAAAAAGCAGGCTATACCAAGCCCAGACTTTAAAACTTCGTTTGGAAAAATAACAACTTACCACCCATGATTCGCCGACGCAGTTGTTCTTAAATCAGTGAAATAAACTTCCCCCGAGATCAAAACATCGCTGTTGTCTTCATTTTTGTTTTGTATAAATCGAATTTCACCACCAATCAAACTTTTGAACTTTGCCGTTGCATAGATAACCTCTTTGTCAAATTGCAATATCGTGGCACATGCAAGAAGTTGTGTGGAATTGCGTATTACTACTGAACGTCCTGCATGTAGAGAAAAACTAATTTCATTGACTCTGACTGCAAAACTGCAAACGTTTAAACCACACATTATACTGGTAAAGTTTTGCTCCGTTACCGTTGTCATGGCTTAAGAGAATTTTACACTGTTCCAGTAGAGAATAATTCTATGGAGCAAACATTACAGATTAACAGTAAAAACGGGAGTGTTGTTACCCTTTTGTTACAAGCTGTACCACTATGATATAAACAAGGCCTTGAGGTCTAAGTTCCAAAATCCCCCGGGCAAAATCCTCGGTTTGTAACAGCTAAGACTTGATACATGCAGCATTTTTGACCCACAATTACAAAGTACGAGCTGGAGTATATTGGGCAAATTTTGTGTCTTGTCTATTCCTAAAGATAATGCAGGGAAAATTGCGGGCTGCAACATACTTGGCATTGTTCAAAGCTTGTTAGCAATTTTATGGGGTGATGGTCATCTATACTTAAAAGTGCTTGAGTGGATGCAATCTTGCTCTGGAAAGACCTTTCTTTGAGGTTTTCTGTCAGCGGTGAAGGCTAAAAGTGCCAAGGCCATATATTTTGCAATGTAAATGAATAATCAAATAACAGTCAGACTTGGGTAATGGCTTCTCCTTTTTTAAAATCCTTTTTCTAAAACATCTCTCATGTTAAAAACTGAAACAGACTGGCAGGACATCATGAGCTTTCTACGAAGAAGTTACCCATCATTCCAAGGAAGTTTTCTCTTTCTCCCAATTTTATCATCCTACAGGAAATCCAGAAGCTGGGAAATTATTCCCCGGTAATTACTCAGAAATTTCCAAAGTAATCTTACTCAACTCACCATAAATGCCATCTCTTCCATAAGCTTTCAGATTCCTATCATTCACAGCCATTTTATATGTCATTGGGCCATGCTCAGCTGTCAAGTTTCCATTTGGTATCATGCTTCCAACAACATCAGAACTGCAGCTGTCTTGAGCATTACCGTTGTATATCATTGGACTGGAATAAATTCCAAAATCTGCTGTCCCAGAGAACTGATCAAATTGAACTTTAATTTCCAGCATCTGTGTTTTATTTCTTTGCAAAAATTGTATCGCGCCACGTATGCCACCCATGCTAAATTGTGCTTGCAGCACATACATGGCAGCTGCCTCTGTTGTCAATACCAAAACTGCTGAAAAATTGTGAGAGTTTTCAAGTCTTACCAAAAATGATAAAATGGTAAAACAGGAGGTTGTGCCAAAAGATGTTGGTGGACACAGACCCTGCCTCCATCAGAAGCTCTGGCCCCCTGTTGGGACATCAAATTTAAATTTGAAATTCTAGCCCCATTTGTGGACACAGTGTCTGGCATCACCCCTGGGAATACACAGTAACTAAAGAGACAAATGCTCTTGAGATAGGGGCAGATCCAGCCCAGAGTTGAAGGAGAGGCAGCCTGCAGCACTATAGACAATAATTGTGCCATAGGCACACAACAATTTTTGGACTCTCCTACTAGAGAAATTTGTTTATGGTTGCTACTATTAGTGATGTCTTGATTTGTATGTTTGACCCAAATTCCGTTCCAAAAAGTTAAAAACTGAGTGTCTTTGGGTCACAACAAGGGGCACATTTCTCCATAAAGGGGCTGCAAAGCTGACTTATCATCATGAAGGAGGGGCAGTTGCTCCCACTTGCCCCACTTAAAACCACCTTGAGCTGAAGTTTGTTGCCAAGCAGAATTCCTAGAGTGTCTGTAGAAATTTAACCAGAAACATCAAAATGGGACAAATGGGACAATCACCCCTCTGTCTCTGTCCCCCTTGAAGATAGCATAAATTTGTGAAGTGCGTATTGTTTTGCACCCTTGGTTTTGTTGATAAATCATCTTTCATGCTGAGCTTCTCTTACATCTAAAAAGTTTGACAGTCTCACAAATTGCTACCCTGCAAAGGACAGATACTTCTGCAACAAATAGAAGAAAAGAAATTTGATCTTTCTGCAGGACTAATGATATTTCAGTGAGTGTGTGGAGGTGTATTTGCCAAACAGAAACAAAACTGTGACAATATTGATTTGCATTGTTTCAAAAGAAATATACTTTATTCGTTTTCCCTGTGGTTTCAGAGTTGAAAGTAAAAATACAGAGAGAACAGATGTTTGACAAGGCACAATATTTTGGGGAGAGTGGGAAGTTGATCATAAACCCTTGGGGGCAGGGATATGTTTCATTCAGGCAAGGAAATTTGAGACTCACACAATGACCTGTCTCCTCTATGGAATGTTTATCCAAACTCAATAACAGTTAAGAAAGATGATGAAATGATTAGTCAAAGGTCATCATTTTTGAAAACATCCAGAACAAAGCAAATGAATTTCCGAGAGAAAAACGTCAAACACAATTTGTAGTACTTGATGAAAGGAATTGTTACATTTAACTAAATTCATTTCTTAATTAAAAATCAGAAATGTAGAGATCATTTAGTTTTGTCGTGGGGGCTCCTTTTGGTAACACCTCAAAACATGTAATAACATATTAATTTACACTCATGATAATCCCAGAAGACTTGTTTTGTACAGTGTCAAAACAGTTTTCAATGAACTGAGAAAACCGAAGTGGTAAATCATAAAAATGTCTTTTGCTTAATTTCTATTTAGTTGACAACCATCTGGTCCGTCATTTTGTTATCAAAATAAAATTTTTAAAAGTCTTACCGAATACAACTAAGATGATAAATACTGAACTAGAATTCATTTTCACTGCTTTGTCTTTCAATCAGACAGTTAGATTCGATGATATGACCTGCTCTTTTACTTTTCCCAGAACAAAATACTTCCACAACGCCAGTCTTTTTGCTTCCGAAGCAGATCCACTACTTCCGCTTTGCGTGACTTACGAACTTCAGCTAAACAACAATACAAAAACCAAAGATTATCGACCAAGAATTATGCATTAACATTTATAGTTTTCTTTGGTTCGTAAAGAAAAAGAAAACAGTATGAATTCACAACTCGTTTACATTTTAATACCTTGCTGGTGGTAGATTTCGCAAAACTTCTTTGATCCCTCGACTCCTCCGATCTCCACCTGTTCCAAACAACGGCGCCTTTCAAACTTCCTCAAATACCATCACTGTGAAGGAGCGTGTTCCATAGGGTGCCTTTCTTTGAGGGGACAAAGCCCAACAGCGCTTTGAATTCAAGATTTTCACCAACAATGCGATCTTCATCGATCAAAGAAAGTGGCTGACTTGAAACTTAACAAAAGAATGTAAAATCCTCAGTCATAATAGACCTCCAACAGTGCTGGTCAATGCTTTAGAGAAACACATCTATTACAAAATAAACAACAAAACACGAAGGACAAAGAAATGACGGATTCACACATATGCGATCAAAATATTACCATTTCGTTTTCCGTTTTGAACATATATTTTTGAATCAAATGATACTAACAAAAACATTTATACGTTTTTTTTACATAAGAGACTGGTTTACAAAGGTGGCCAAAATTTAAAGAAACTCTAATACTGTGTGAGAAGTATTAAAAAACTTTCAAAGTTAAAAGTGTGGACATTATAGTAAATGTCGTTGAACCTTTATTCTTGAGCTGTATTAACTAACCATTTGCGTTGTCAACAGAACAGAGCACTGTTTATTCTTATATGATGTTTTAAAATGTCAAGAAACATATATGCTGCAGCGTTATCGACCAAATTGATAATTCATGGATTCAAAACGTGTAATCAAACATGAGATTTGACAAGGCATAGACATGTATGATTGTTGGTTGGAGTCGCAGGAAAGTTCACGTCAAATATTTCCAGTAAGGTTTCATCAGCAAAGTCCAGCTGTTCTTTCTGCGAATATTGCCTGCTCTGATCAAACTTTGATCCTCTTTTGAGGATTCCATGGCATTTAAAATGTTTATTCTTAAAAAAAGTACGGATAGAAGGTGGGGCGAGAGAACCCCAATTGGACATCGAAGTTCCATCCTTCAAGAACTGAATTGTGGATCATTGTGATTGTAGGGGGAGTAAAGTACATCCGAAACGCCAAAGGGGCATCTGGTAAACAGCGGTACACCTTTACTAATCCGTTGTCTTTGGCCAACTTGCTGGAGGTCTCTCTTTAACAAATCGAGTGTGAATACCGACAATGCAACAAGTCAGTTGAAACAAATCCACTGCAGCCAGGAGATCTAGGACTCTATAAATTTTTGTGGTTTGGTGTTTTTGTTTGAGCGCAAATTACAGTTAATTATTCTGGTTGTCTGTAACGCTTGACTTTGCTTTTGAATTGAATTCCAAATATCTAAGTCAGTTTTAAAATTTTACTAAAGAACGTCCTGATGAATACGCTATCTTCAGTGGTCAGCATTCCTTTAGAATTTCATAACAGGTTTACATGAAAGTCCTGCCCAACAACGAATCAACTGTGTATCGATATGTACCTAAGAAGGAAGCAACAAACATTATTCGGTCTGTAGAAATATACTCTGCAGTTTACGATAACAACAACGCAACAACGAAGGTGAAGCTGCGTTTTTCAGCGCCAAGCGCCGGGATCGCAGAAATAATGCAGACCTAATCGAGTACGCGACCCCTTGTCATGAAGCTCAAGTGGTGGGGTTCTACAGGGTATCGAACCCACTCCGCCTGAATGTTCTTGCTGCAAAGTCAGAGGATTACACCACGGCGCCACGACACCTTAAAACACCATTGAGACTCCTACGCTTGCAGACAGGGCAAGGGTGAATTTCATAAACAAACGATGCAGACTTGATCAAGATGCCTTCAGTGCATTCGACAATGATTCTTCGCTCTCCCTCTTTATTTTCATTTAACCGAGAGCACGCAAAGGAATCACTTTGGCTTCTCGGAAAAGTGAATCCTCTTTTTCATAAATATTCACCCAAGAAGAAGGCGCTTCTGTTTGCAGTAAAATACCTATGGATTTCCCTCTAATGGATTAATGGCCAATTTGAATAAACAAACTGATATAAGCATATAAAATAGCAAAATTGATAAATAAAATTGACACATCAATATTGATATATGAAATTATCTGGAAAAACATAATCGGCTAAGGTTTGTTTTATCCATTTCAAGTCATGTGATCATTCTCTTGGGAAAGTTTGGTATTATGCTATTTTTTGCATTCATGGCATAACTTTGCATGGCACGAAATGTGTAAGAGAAATCAAAAGATGTTTCATCAGGAGATTGATCACATGACTTGAAATGGGTGTAAACAAACCTTAGCCGATTTTGTCTATTCCTATGCAAAAACTTTGACGCTTTCCAGCTTCCAATGTTTATTGCGTCCTTCTTCCTTACGCATAGTGTTGAAACATTAATTGTGTGCATTGTTTCGACTTTCATTGAGCAATGGAAGAATAAGTGCTTTTGAAATTTGATCTAAAATGTTAATTTAGCTGTATTTCGTTAAATCTTGGTGATGCACTGAATGTTTGTTTGATAGAGTCTGCGATGGATGGATCAGTTGAACCAAACGAATGTAATCGCGAGCTGAAGTGCATTACGAAAACTTCAGATGCAGTGTAACAACGGTGGACGGACAAAATACCATAACTGTTGACGAAACAGTGAAACAACTATGAATGAAGAGACAAAGAAATAAAGATTTAAATGTGACGATATATCTTAATTTGTAAAGATACAAATTTTATAATCATATTGTAATCAAATGATTCACTTCTGGACACACAAACTATCACATCAAATCAGTCAAACAGAATATGATTATCAAATAATTTGAATTTTCAAATAATGCTAACTAACTACATGCAAACCAAAACTACAATAACACTTCTTCTGACCTAAGGCAAAAAGATAACAAAAACTTTCCATACTTGATGTCCATTCGTAGGGGCAGGAAGGGTATTATGAGTATCTTTCACGATAATTTCTGCCAAGAAAACAGAACATTTTGCTTTCTCTTCAGCAGACTACTTCTCTTATGTGAGAAAGAGAAACGTGGAAAGAATTTTGAAAATAGTTTGAAACAAGTCTTCGCCAAAAAACTTGAGACAACAAGATTTTCATTTTGCAAATAAACAGCATCAAGCTGTGGATAAACGAGAACCAACCTTGGCCCATAGGAATTGGGGAAAATCCACGAAGGAACGCTTATTCCGACTGAAACGAGAAGAAAATAGTTCTGAAAAATATTTCATAGAGCTATTAACTATCTACTTTTTTATCTTCTACACACACAACAAAACGACGCCCGACAATATCTCTTTACAAATATCATATCACTTAATTTTTAATGTCAAAACAAAGAAATCTAAATCAACTAAACTCCTCCACAAAGGTCAAAATCAGGCGAGTCGTAGGCAGGCCATACAATGTGAGAGAAAAATGATGTGAAACGTAACCACTTAAAACTGCAA
This sequence comes from Aurelia sp. 4 Dawson et al 2005, assembly GCA_964019985.1. Lineage (NCBI taxonomy): Eukaryota > Metazoa > Cnidaria > Scyphozoa > Semaeostomeae > Ulmaridae > Aurelia > Aurelia sp. 4 Dawson et al 2005. The sequence continues at coordinate 482,508 of OZ026503.1, read as the reverse complement.
ATTATACAAACTAAAATTAACTGATAAAAGATCCAGGCACCCGGTAAACCACATTTCATTCCACTGTTGATTGTCTTTGTCGAGTATAATCGCTGATTTCTATCAAGATCCGATACGGTGAATAATAAGATTACATACATACTTAAATATGGAGAAGTTTACTATGATTTTGAAATACTTGGTGACTCTACAGTTACATTGGAAGAATTATTCACGCTTGAAGTGTTTACAGATGCCATGTCTTGTTTAGTAATATTTATCGTGTCATGACTGTCTCTCTTACCAAATAATGTACTACCAACTCGAATATTTGTACTGCCATGTAGGATCTAAGAATATGAATTACTTGTCATATGAGATGCAAAAGAGAAGAAACGAGAGTATATTTATCACACACATTCGACATTAGGCAACAGACCTGTTAACTATTCAACGGACTGGTCTGGATCGAGCGACATGCATTTTCACATGCAAGATTTGACTGAGTGTCATTGGCGCTTCTATCAGCACTGTACACAGTCGAAAATTCACATTTGAAAATTCTAAAAAATGTATCTTCAAAACATTGTTCGATTCGCACTCTAATGTAATAGCTAAAAGGTGTATTAAGAGATCTGTTTTAAGTTAGTCTGTGAATCAGGCTACTTTTAAGTTACTTTCCTACATCCTCAGACCGAACTGCCAACAAATCTGATCCACAATTTTAGGCTTTGTTTTCAAGAATTCTGAGGTCGATAACTTGCATAAAATTGCCTGTAACTCAAGAACAATGTGACCAATTCTAACCAAATAAATTTTGTTATCTGACTTATCATATCAGCTTCACAACATTATTTAGTTTCAAGGAAGTTGTCAAATAGCTAGCAAATTACAAGTCTGCAGACATTCGAACTTCTTTTTGGTTCATCCCACACATGACTTTGATCACATTTCATCTCAAATCAACATGAATAATCTTACATGAGAAGTTAGACAAAAACCAAGAAAAAAGTTGGCAACAAATCTGGTAGGAATTACTTGCAGACTTTAGGAGCAGGGAAAAGGGGTGAAAGAATAAAAGAGTAGGATACAACAAACGCACAGACTTACAGCTTGAACAAAGTCAGAGGACATTCCCATGCTAAGCTCAACATCACTTATTGGAAGATCAAAATGAGTGCAGAGTTCTTGTCTATATGAAACAAGTTCCTGAAATAAAGAAGAAGGAAATGTACAGTATCATCATGTTATGGATAAAGTCATTTGAAACTCATCCAAAACTGAGCTTTGTATTCTTCTACAAAATTAAGTCACATTATCCTGCAAAATAGAATTATAAATTAATTTCATTAAATAATTTGAAATTAGCACATACCTTAAAGTCTGGGCATGAGTTGTCGGCATGATTTGATCCAAGAGCGCCAACTGTCATTAAACCAGCAAATTGTAAATTTGGACAATTATTTCTGATATGTGCTGTTAGCTCTATACAACAACGTACACCAATACATCCACTTTTATCTGAAACAATGAACAACAGTTGTCAAAAAAGAAACATTTGACTACATTTTTATGAAGCGTAAGAGGAATTGCCAGAATGCTATGACATTCAACTTTTCAAACATTCAATATCTTTTGAAAGAAATTAAAGAACAGTGCATTCCTTACTATTGTTCTGTGTAAAGGCATTCTTGGTGATTTATTTTAAGTTCTTAGGTCCTTTTTCATGCATTTTGGAATGAAGGTATCCAAATTCACAGTGCTCAGAAAACCATGACAAAATCAAGCAAATGCTCTAATCCCAAGGCAAATTTGATCCATTCCAGTCCTCTAGTATTCAAGATAACTGAAAGATTGAAATGTTTGAAACTGTTTTAGGAGCACATGGTATAAAGGTGTGATCCTGTTAAAGTATTTCAACAAGAGTGATTTGTGGAAAACTTCAGGTTAGAAAAAATAAGAAGTGTGACAAAATACTGAAACAGGATCTGCAAGATTTTTAACTTCTGACTCAATCTCCACTTCTAATTTCAATTAAATTTTTACAAATATTAGTTCTTCAGTCACTTTACTTATACTTTAGAAAAGAAAAGAACTAAAGACAATACAGAAATGTCTCAGCTGTTGACTTACTTTCTTCTTTACTTGTATTCACTTGCACCATGACACTTAATTTGTGACTGCTCTGCAGCCTGCCCCATGATCGATTCAGTGCATCTGCTAATTTTTTTGAGTCTACGGTTTCAACCATATGTAAATTTGGAGCATCTGTGGATTAACATAGAGACAATTTGCATTTCATCTCTTTTGCAGTTTTCCATGTCATCAGTTGCAAAATGGGCCAGAGCCCTTCAGGACTTAATTGTCTATTATTCATCGACCGATAAACTAAAATATCAACTTTGCATACAAAGCATGAGAAGAATTCTCAAGAATGCCTAAGAAAAATTCTTCAAATCCTCATAAAAATTCTTAGATGGCATGAAGGACTGAGGGATATCTTTTACAGTACATATTCTTGAGAATCCTTATTAGTAAGAGAACAATGCTCTTCCAATCCAAATCTCTTTTCTGCCAATTGCTAAAACTAAAATAAGCAACAGAATGCAATATTCTGTGCTGTTAATGGCAGAAATAGACAGGAAACTGTCTGGTTCTGGCTATGAATGGCATGAAAAACATAATATCTAAGCACTCTGTGTACCATCCCATCTAAATCTTACAGCAAGAAAACAATTGAAAGGTGCTCACTACACAAATTATTAACTTTGTTCTTTTGAAGATGACCAATGAAATGCCATCTGATATCTTCACATGCCCCTTTCTCCTGGAAAATAAAAATTTATCATCAGCAGCTTCACTAAAATTAGGATATGACCTACATCCCTAGATCAAGGTCCAAAACAGGATGGAGTAATTCTTCCTCAATGTTTCATAACTTTTATGGCTGACTGAACCAAATTAAATTTGATCAGTTGGGTAGTCCATCTTTGAAAAAGAATCCACTTGGAAATTAATGGCAATCAGTCACGAATCTGATTGGAACATAATGACATAAAGAATGAGAACTGAGTGGCTACAAATCCTTACAACCCTATACAACCATAGAAAGAGATAATGACCAGTTTTCCATAACGACAAAACCTGAGATTCACAAGGACATCTGTTGTGTTGAGCTCTGGCTAATCAAATATGTGACAGATTCAGCCGTTAAACCAAATTCATTGAAGATAAAAGAACAAACTAGTGTATTGGATACATACAGTAATTTGTCTTTATAAAAAAAAATTCAACCTTACTTTCAATGTTTTTGATTTTTGTACCAATTCTTGAACCTGTGAGAAGAAAATCATGATATAATTAAAGTACTGTTGGTTCATTAAAATATCTCTTTATAATACCAAAATAAATAATACATAAATAGTATATGAAAAAGATAAATTAACATTTCTTAATATGTATTATTACTGCAGCATATTTTTGAAAAATATTCAAATGAAATTAGCAGTTGGTCCCACTTACATAATTTTCACCAAAAACTCTTTGTCCACATGAATAAGCTTCTTCTATCATTTCTATTGGCTTTGTTTTGCTAACTGCAACTAATCTTGGTGGCTTTATTTCTTCCAATCCATTATCCTTCAATGATAAAAACACATAGGAAACTTCAATCAGGTGTTTCCAACTAGAATATTTTGCAAAAAGAAATATGCTTCACAATCATTTCTCCACAGTATGACTTCTCAAATCTTTGGTCAAAGTTCACTATTCAAAACACATCCATATCAAGCTACAGCTTGCATTGGTTCATCTGTTGCAATGTGTTTTTAAACTGTTGATGCAACATAGAAAATGGTCTGTACTGTAAAGAGTTGGTGCAGAACCACAAAATCTTCATTCAAGAATTGGTAAAATGCATGAAAACTTATTGGAAAGTTGCTTATCTGCAATCTTTATGCATATTTTTTGGTTTGGCAAATATTGCCTCAACAACATAATTTGCTTTGGCCGCAATGAAAAATTGTTGTTGAATCTGGATAGCTTTCCTTTAAACTTCATTCGTCATTAATAAAATAAATAGAGGAGGGGCATATTCATCCCCCCTCCCCCCCCGGATAAGAGGATGATAAACTACTGGGGCTTTTTTCTGACTTCTATCTATCAATAATGTACAAGGCCAAGTTATTGGCATTACGTGCAGACTTCCAGACATACTTCTGACCCTGGTCTGCAGTGTACATGTATAGTACTCTTAGAGGAGATCTGGGTCTGCACAAGGAAATATCTTTGTTTTCTATTATCGTCTTATTTTTTGAATGGACAATTGTAGCCTAATGTCCAATTTGCAAGTGCCATAAATACTCTAACCACACACCCAGCTGTTCACAAACATTCCCTATTTGATTTCATTTTCATCTTCTGTTTGCAAGAGATAGCATTTCTTTTCAAGTGGACTTGTTTAATTCTTTCTCTCGTTGTTATCACAAGCAGAAATTTCCATGAGACCTGAAGAATAGATTGTTTAAAATGCGTGCACAAAGTATCAAAGAATCAATGTGCTCTCAGTGAGTTCCAAACTTTACACACAGCTGCAAGGCCTAAACCTGGTGAAATCAGAGCCCAGCTGGAGTCTGGCTCTAAGTAATTACCTTTGCATGCTTTTCAGCGGCTTGTCTCATCTGTTTCCATACAGCATTCAAAGGACCTTCCATACTTGAGTTTACACACAGCAATCTTCCCTTGTATTTTGTGGGGCCTCCATAAAGAAACCCCGAAAGCCGGGAAATCATTCAGCTGGCAACACCAACCGCTTGGGCCTAACTTCACTTGTTGGTCATTACACCAAGTATTTAGATCCTGATGATTTCTGTTGTTGCTGTTGTTTTGAAGAAAGTCAGTGCAGTGGGGAACCCGTGGGGCTATGGTGTGGGGAGTACTGTCACCAATTTGTCTGTTACACTTTACAAGAAAGTGGAGCAATGTAATGCCAAAAAATTTCTTTTGTTCCCAGGGCCGATCGACACAAGTATTGATGACATGGGGGCAAAGAGCCAAAAGTCTCCTTCGGCGAAACCATAAACCACAACAGCAACAGTTTTAGGAACATAACCTGCACTCATAAGTGACACTAAGGACAGTGCAAAGTTTATTTTATAACACGGCCTGTGCAAAACGTAGCGGGGCAGCTAATTCTCTTGAGCTTGTACAAAACCGGGTCAACACTCTCTATTTCGCAAAAATGAACGGGCTTGCACGGGGCAGTAGCTATTTATGAGCACAAGAAAGGGTTGACTTTTGAATGTAAAATGGCACCTAAAATGTCAGTATATCATTGACAAAAAAGGTGCTATTAAAGTTGATCAAGTGGAATCAAGTCAGAAGACTGTATCTCCTTGTTACCATTTGGAATGGCATCAACTTTACATTAATCGACAAGATTTCAATCTTGGTTGGATAAAAATAAGAAAAAGATACTATATTTTTAATATCACCTAAAATGTCAGTATATTACTGACAAAAAGGTGCTATTAAAGTTGATCAAGTGGAATCAAGTCGGAAGACTGTATCTCCTTGTTACCATTTGGAATGGCATCAACTTTACATTAATCGACAAGATTTCAATCTTGGTTGGATAAAAATAAGAAAAAGATACTATATTTTTAATATCACCTAAAATGTCAGTATATTACTGACAAAAAGGTGCTATTAAAGTTGATCAAGTGGAGTCAAGTGGGAAGACTGTATCTCCTTGTTACCATTTGGAATGGCATCAACTTTACATTAATCGACAAGATTTCAATCTTGGTTGGATAAAAATGAGAAAAAGATACTATATTTTTAATATCACCTGAAATGTCAGTATATTACTGACAAAAAAGGTGCTATTAAAGTTGATCAAGTGGAATCAAGTCGGAAGACTGTATCTCCTTGTTACCATTTGGAATGGCATCAACTTTACATTAATCGACAAGATTTCAATCTTGGTTGGATAAAAATGAGAAAAAGATATTATATTTTTAATATCACCTGAAATGTCAGTATATCATTGACAAAAAAGGTGCTATTAAAGTTGATCAAGTGGAATCAAGTCGGAATACTGTATCTCCTTGTTACCATTCAGAATGGCATCAACTTTACATTAATCGACAAGATTTCAATCTTGGTTGGATAAAAATGAGAAAAAGATACTATATTTTTAATATCACCTGAAATGTCAGTATATTACTGACAAAAAAGGTGCTATTAAAGTTGATCAAGTGGAATCAAGTCGGAAGACTGTATCTCCTTGTTACCATTTGGAATGGCATCAACTTTACATTAATCGACAAGATTTCAATCTTGGTTGGATAAAAATGAGAAAAAGATACTATATTTTTAATATCACCTGAAATGTCAGTATATTACTGACAAAAAAGGTTCTATTAAAGTTGATCAAGTGGAATCAAGTCGGAAGACTGTATCTCCTTGTTACCATTTGGAATGGCATCAACTTTACATTAATCGATAAGATTTCAATCTTGGTTGGATAAAAATGAGAAAAAGATACTATATTTTTAATATCACCTGAAATGTCAGTATATTACTGACAAAAAAGGTTCTATTAAAGTTGATCAAGTGGAATCAAGTCGGAAGACTGTATCTCCTTGTTACCATTTGGAATGGCATCAACTTTACATTAATCGATAAGATTTCAATCTTGGTTGGATAAAAATGAGAAAAAGATACTATATTTTTAATATCACCTGAAATGTCAGTATATTACTGACAAAAAAGGTGCTATTAAAGTTGATCAAGTGGAATCAAGTCGGAAGACTGTATCTCCTTGTTACCATTTGGAATGGCATCAACTTTACATTAATCGATAAGATTTCAATCTTGGTTGGATAAAAATGAGAAAAAGATACTATATTTTTAATATCACCTGAAATGTCAGTATATTACTGACAAAAAAGGTTCTATTAAAGTTGATCAAGTGGAATCAAGTCGGAAGACTGTATCTCCTTGTTACCATTTGGAATGGCATCAACTTTACATTAATCGATAAGATTTCAATCTTGGTTGGATAAAAATGAGAAAAAGATACTATATTTTTAATATCACCTGAAATGTCAGTATATTACTGACAAAAAAGGTGCTATTAAAGTTGATCAAGTGGAATCAAGTCGGAAGACTGTATCTCCTTGTTACCATTTGGAATGGCATCAACTTTACATTAATCGATAAGATTTCAATCTTGGTTGGATAAAAATGAGAAAAAGATACTATATTTTTAATATCACCTGAAATGTCAGTATATTACTGACAAAAAAGGTTCTATTAAAGTTGATCAAGTGGAATCAAGTCGGAAGACTGTATCTCCTTGTTACCATTTGGAATGGCATCAACTTTACATTAATCGACAAGATTTCAATCTTGGTTGGATAAAAATGAGAAAAAGATACTATATTTTTAATATCACCTGAAATGTCAGTATATTACTGACAAAAAAGGTTCTATTAAAGTTGATCAAGTGGAATCAAGTCGGAAGACTGTATCTCCTTGTTACCATTGGAATGGCATCAACTTTACATTAACCGACAAGATTTCAATCTTGGTTGGATAAAAATGAGAAAAAGATATTATATTTTTAATATCACCTGAAATGTCAGTATATTACTGACAAAAAAGGTGCTATTAAAGTTGATCAAGTGGAATCAAGTCGGAAGACTGTATCTCCTTGTTACCATTTGGAATGGCATCAACTTTACATTAATCGACAAGATTTCAATCTTGGTTGGATAAAAATGAGAAAAAGATACTATATTTTTAATATCACCTGAAATGTCAGTATATTACTGACAAAAAAGGTGATATTAAAGTTGATCAAGTGGAATCAAGTCGGAAGACTGTATCTCCTTGTTATTATTTAGAATGGCATCAACTTTACATTAATCGACAAGATTTCAATCTTGGTTGGATAAAAATGAGAAAAAGATACTATATTTTTAATATCACCTAAAATGTCAGTATATTACTGACAAAAAAGGTGCTATTAAAGTTGATCAAGTGGAATCAAGTCGGAAGACTGTATCTCCTTGTTACCATTTGGAATGGCATCAACTTTACATTAATCGACAAGATTTCAATCTTGGTTGGATAAAAATGAGAAAAAGATACTATATTTTTAATATCACCTAAAATGTCAGTATATTACTGACAAAAAAGGTGCTATTAAAGTTGATCAAGTGGAATCAAGTCGGAAGACTGTATCTCCTTGTTACCATTTGGAATGGCATCAACTTTACATTAATCGACAAGATTTCAATCTTGGTTGGATAAAAATGACAAAAAGATACTATATTTTTAATATCACCTGAAATGTCAGTATATTACTGACAAAAAAGGTGATATTAAAGTTGATCAAGTGGAATCAAGTCGGAAGACTGTATCTCCTTGCTACTATTTGGAATGGCGTCAACTTTACATTAATCGACAAGATTTCAATCTTGGTTGGATAAAAATAAGAAAAAGATACTATATTTTTAATATCACCTGAAATGTCAGTATATTACTGACAAAAAAGGTGATATTAAAGTTGATCAAGTGGAATCAAGTCGGAAGACTGTATCTCCTTGTTACCATTTGGAATGGCATCAACTTTACATTAATCGACAAGATTTCAATCTTGGTTGGATAAAAATGAGAAAAAGATACTATATTTTTAATATCACCTGAAATGTCAGTATATTACTGACAAAAAAGGTTCTATTAAAGTTGATCAAGTGGAATCAAGTCGGAAGACTGTATCTCCTTGTTACCATTTGGAATGGCATCAACTTTACATTAATCGACAAGATTTCAATCTTGGTTGGATAAAAATGAGAAAAAGATACTATATTTTTAATATCACCTGAAATGTCAGTATATTACTGACAAAAAAGGTGATATTAAAGTTGATCAAGTGGAATCAAGTCGGAAGACTGTATCTCCTTGTTCTTATTTGGAATGGCATCAACTTTACATTAATCGATAAGATTTCAATCTTGGTTGAATAAAAATAAGAAAAAGATACTATATTTTTAATATCACCTGAAATGTCAGTATATTACTGACAAAAAAGGTGATATTAAAGTTGATCAAGTGGAATCAAGTCGGAAAACTGTATCTCCTTGCTACTATTTGAGATTGCATCAACTTTAGTTTTATAGACAAGATTTCAATCTTTGTTGGATAAAAATAAGAAAAAGATACTATATTTTTAATATCACCTGAAATGTCAGTATATTACTGACAAAAAAGGTGCTATTAAAGTTGATCAAGTGGAATCAAGTCGAAAGACTGTATCTCCTTGTTATTATTTGGAATGGCATCAACTTTACATTAATCGATAAGATTTCAATCTTGGTTGAATAAAAATAAGAAAAAGATACTATATTTTTAATATCACCTGAAATGTCAGTATATTACTGACAAAAAAGGTGATATTAAAGTTGATCAAGTGGAATCAAGTCGGAAAACTGTATCTCCTTGCTACTATTTGAGATTGCATCAACTTTAGTTTTATAGACAAGATTTCAATCTTGGTTGGATAAAAATAAGAAAAAGATACTATATTTTTAATATCACCTGAAATGTCAGTATATTACTGACAAAAAAGGTGATATTAAAGTTGATCAAGTGGAATCAAGTCAGAAGACTGTATCTCCTTGTTACCATTTGGAATGGCATCAACTTTACATTAATCGATAAGATTTCAATCTTGGTTGAATAAAAATAAGAAAAAGATACTATATTTTTAATATCACCTGAAATGTCAGTATATTACTGACAAAAAAGGTGATATTAAAGTTGATCAAGTGGAATCAAGTCGGAAAACTGTATCTCCTTGCTACTATTTAGAATGGCATCAACTTTACATTAATCGATAAGATTTCAATCTTGGTTGGATAAAAATAAGAAAAAGATACTATATTTTTAATATTACCTGAAATGTCAGTATATTACTGACAAAAAAGGTGCTATTAAAGTTGATCAAGTGGAATCAAGTCAGAAGACTGTATCTCCTTGTTATTATTTGGAATGGCATCAACTTTACATTAATCGACAAGATTTCATTCTTGGTTGGATAAAAATAAGAAAAAGATACTATATTTTTAATATCACCTAAAATGTCAGTATATTACTGACAAAAAAGGTGCTATTAAAGTTGATCAAGTGGAATCAAGTCAGAAGACTGTATCTCCTTGTTATTATTTGGAATGGCATCAACTTTACATTAATCGACAAGATTTCATTCTTGGTTGGATAAAAATAAGAAAAAGATACTATATTTTTAATATCACCTGAAATGTCAGTATATTACTGACAAAAAAGGTGCTATTAAAGTTGATCAAGTGGAATCAGGTCGGAAGACTGTATCTCCTTTTTATTATTTGGAATGGCATAGACTTTACATTAATCGATAAGATTTCAATCTTGGTTGAATAAAAATAAGAAAAAGATACTATATTTTTAATATCACCTGAAATGTCAGTATATTACTGACAAAAAAGGTGCTATTAAAGTTGATCCAGTGGAATCAAGTCGAAAGACTGTATCTCCTTGTTACTATTTAGAATGGAATCAACTTTACATTAATCGACAAGATTTCAATCTTGCTTGGATAAAAATGAGAAAAAGATGCGATATTCTTAATATCACCCGAAATGTCAGTATAGTACTGACAAAAAAGGTGCTATTAAACTTGATCAAGTGGAATCAAGTCGGAAGACTGTATCTCCTTGCTACTATTTGGAATGGCGTCAACTTTACATTAATCGACAAGATTTCAATCTTGGTTGGATAAAAATGAGAAAAAGATACTATATTTTTAATATCACCTGAAATGTCAGTATATTACAGACAAAAAAGGTGATATTAAAGTTGATCAAGTGGAATCAAGTCGGAAAACTGTATCTCCTTGCTACTATTTGAGATTGCATCAACTTTAGTTTTATAGACAAGATTTCAATCTTGGTTGGATAAAAATGAGAAAAAGATACTATATTTTTAATATCACCTGAAATGTCAGTATATTACTGACAAAAAAGGTGCTATTAAACTTGATCAAGTGGAATCAAGTCGGAAGACTGTATCTCCTTGCTACTATTTGAGATTGCATCAACTTTAGTTTTATAGACAAGATTTCAATCTTGGTTGGATAAAAATGAGAAAAAGATACTATATTTTTAATATCACCTGAAATGTCAGTATATTACTGACAAAAAAGGTGCTATTAAACTTGATCAAGTGGAATCAAGTCGGAAGACTGTATCTCCTTGCTACTATTTGAGATTGCATCAACTTTACTTTTATAGACAAGATTTCAATCTTGGTTGGATAAAAATAAGAAAAAGATACTATATTTTTAATATCACCTGAAATGTCAGTATATTACTGACAAAAAAGGTGCTATTAAAGTTGATCAAGTGGAATCAAGTCGGAAGACTGTATCTCCTTGTTACCATTTAGAATGGCATCAACTTTACATTAATCGACAAGATTTCAATCTTGGTTGGATAAAAATGAGAAAAAGATACTATATTTTTAATATCACCTGAAATGTCAGTATATTACTGACAAAAAAGGTGATATTAAAGTTGATCAAGTGGAATCAAGTTGGAAGACTGTATCTCCTTGTTATTATTTGGAATGGCATCAACTTTACATTAATCGACAAGATTTCAATCTTGGTTGGATAAAAATGAGAAAAAGATACTATATTTTTAATATCACCTAAAATGTCAGTATATTACTGACAAAAAGGTGCTATTAAAGTTGATCAAGTGGAATCAAGTCAGAAGACTGTATCTCCTTGTTGCTATTTAGAATGGCATCAACTTTACATTAATCGATAAGATTTCAATCTTGGTTGAATAAAAATAAGAAAAAGATACTATATTTTTAATATCACCTGAAATGTCAGTATATTACTGACAAAAAAGGTGATATTAAAGTTGATCAAGTGGAATCAAGTCGGAAAACTGTATCTCCTTGCTACTATTTGAGATTGCATCAACTTTAGTTTTATAGACAAGATTTCAATCTTGGTTGGATAAAAATAAGAAAAAGATACTATATTTTTAATATCACCTGAAATGTCAGTATATTACTGACAAAAAAGGTGCTATTAAAGTTGATCAAGTGGAATCAAGTCGGAAGACTGTATCTCCTTGCTACTATTTGGAATGGCGTCAACTTTACATTAATCGACAAGATTTCAATCTTGGTTGGATAAAAATGAGAAAAAGATACTATATTTTTAATATCACCTGAAATGTCAGTATATTACTGACAAAAAAGGTGATATTAAAGTTGATCAAGTGGAATCATGTCGGAAGACTGTATCTCCTTGTTATTATTTGGAATGGCATCAACTTTACATTAATCGACAAGATTTCAATCTTGGTTGGATAACAATGAGAAAAAGATACTATATTTTTAATATCACCTAAAATGTCAGTATATTACTGACAAAAAAGGTGCTATTAAAGGTGCTATTAAAGTTGATCAAGTGGAATCAAGTCAGAAGACTGTATCTCCTTGTTGCTATTTAGAATGGCATCAACTTTACATTAATCGATAAGATTTCAATCTTGGTTGAATAAAAATAAGAAAAAGATACTATATTTTTAATATCACCCGAAATGTCAGTATATTACAGACAAAAAAGGTGATATTAAAGTTGATCAAGTGGAATCAAGTCGGAAGACTGTATCTCCTTGCTACTATTTGAGATTGCATCAACTTTAGTTTTATAGACAAGATTTCAATCTTGGTTGGATAAAAATAAGAAAAAGATACTATATTTTTAATATCACCTGAAATGTCAGTATATTACTGACAAAAAAGGTGCTATTAAAGTTGATCAAGTGGAATCAAGTCAGAAGACTGTATCTCCTTGCTACTATTTGGAATGGCGTCAACTTTACATTAATCGACAAGATTTCAATCTTGGTTGGATAAAAATGAGAAAAAGATACTATATTTTTAATATCACCTGAAATGTCAGTATATTACTGACAAAAAAGGTGATATTAAAGTTGATCAAGTGGAATCAAGTCGGAAGACTGTATCTCCTTGTTATTATTTGGAATGGCATCAACTTTACATTAATCGACAAGATTTCAATCTTGGTTGGATAAAAATGAGAAAAAGATACTATAGTTTTAATATCACCTAAAATGTCAGTATATTACTGACAAAAAAGGTGCTATTAAAGTTGATCCAGTGGAATCAAGTCGGAAGACTGTATCTCCTTGTTACCATTTGGAATGGCATCAACTTTACATTAATCGACAAGATTTCAATCTTGGTTGGATAAAAATGAGAAAAAGATACTATATTTTTAATATCACCTAAAATGTCAGTATATTACTGACAAAAAAGGTGCTATTAAAGTTGATCAAGTGGAATCAAGTCGGAAGACTGTATCTCCTTGTTATTATTTGGAATGGCATCAACTTTACATTAATCGACAAGATTTCAATCTTGGTTGGATAAAAATGAGAAAAAGATACTATATTTTTAATATCACCTAAAATGTCAGTATATTACTGACAAAAAAGGTGCTATTAAAGTTGATCCAGTGGAATCAAGTCGGAAGACTGTATCTCCTTGTTACCATTTAGAATGGCATCAACTTTACATTAATCGACAAGATTTCAATCTTGGTTGGATAAAAATAAGAAAAAGATACTATATTTTTAATATCACCTGAAATGTCAGTATATTACTGACAAAAAAGGTGATATTAAAGTTGATCAAGTGGAATCATGTCGGAAGACTGTATCTCCTTGTTATTATTTGGAATGGCATCAACTTTACATTAATCGACAAGATTTCAATCTTGGTTGGATAAAAGTAAGAAAAAGATACTATATTTTTAATATCACCTGAAATGTCAGTATATTACTGACAAAAAAGGTGATATTAAAGTTGATCAAGTGGAATCAAGTCGGAAGACTGTATCTCCTTGTTACCATTTGGAATGGCATCAACTTTACATTAATCGACAAGATTTCAATCTTGGTTGGATAAAAATGAGAAAAAGATACTATATTTTTAATATCACCTGAAATGTCAGTATATTACTGACAAAAAAGGTGATATTAAAGTTGATCAAGTGGAATCAAGTCGGAAGACTGTATCTCCTTGTTCTTATTTGGAATGGCATCAACTTTACATTAATCGATAAGATTTCAATCTTGGTTGAATAAAAATAAGAAAAAGATACTATATTTTTAATATCACCTGAAATGTCAGTATATTACTGACAAAAAAGGTGATATTAAAGTTGATCAAGTGGAATCAAGTCGGAAAACTGTATCTCCTTGCTACTATTTGAGATTGCATCAACTTTAGTTTTATAGACAAGATTTCAATCTTTGTTGGATAAAAATAAGAAAAAGATACTATATTTTTAATATCACCTGAAATGTCAGTATATTACTGACAAAAAAGGTGCTATTAAAGTTGATCAAGTGGAATCAAGTCGAAAGACTGTATCTCCTTGTTATTATTTGGAATGGCATCAACTTTACATTAATCGATAAGATTTCAATCTTGGTTGAATAAAAATAAGAAAAAGATACTATATTTTTAATATCACCTGAAATGTCAGTATATTACTGACAAAAAAGGTGATATTAAAGTTGATCAAGTGGAATCAAGTCGGAAAACTGTATCTCCTTGCTACTATTTGAGATTGCATCAACTTTAGTTTTATAGACAAGATTTCAATCTTGGTTGGATAAAAATAAGAAAAAGATACTATATTTTTAATATCACCTGAAATGTCAGTATATTACTGACAAAAAAGGTGATATTAAAGTTGATCAAGTGGAATCAAGTCAGAAGACTGTATCTCCTTGTTACCATTTGGAATGGCATCAACTTTACATTAATCGATAAGATTTCAATCTTGGTTGAATAAAAATAAGAAAAAGATACTATATTTTTAATATCACCTGAAATGTCAGTATATTACTGACAAAAAAGGTGATATTAAAGTTGATCAAGTGGAATCAAGTCGGAAAACTGTATCTCCTTGCTACTATTTAGAATGGCATCAACTTTACATTAATCGATAAGATTTCAATCTTGGTTGGATAAAAATAAGAAAAAGATACTATATTTTTAATATCACCTGAAATGTCAGTATATTACTGACAAAAAAGGTGCTATTAAAGTTGATCAAGTGGAATCAAGTCAGAAGACTGTATCTCCTTGTTATTATTTGGAATGGCATCAACTTTACATTAATCGACAAGATTTCATTCTTGGTTGGATAAAAATAAGAAAAAGATACTATATTTTTAATATCACCTAAAATGTCAGTATATTACTGACAAAAAAGGTGCTATTAAAGTTGATCAAGTGGAATCAAGTCAGAAGACTGTATCTCCTTGTTATTATTTGGAATGGCATCAACTTTACATTAATCGACAAGATTTCATTCTTGGTTGGATAAAAATAAGAAAAAGATACTATATTTTTAATATCACCTGAAATGTCAGTATATTACTGACAAAAAAGGTGCTATTAAAGTTGATCAAGTGGAATCAGGTCGGAAGACTGTATCTCCTTTTTATTATTTGGAATGGCATAGACTTTACATTAATCGATAAGATTTCAATCTTGGTTGAATAAAAATAAGAAAAAGATACTATATTTTTAATATCACCTGAAATGTCAGTATATTACTGACTAAAAAGGTGCTATTAAAGTTGATCCAGTGGAATCAAGTCGAAAGACTGTATCTCCTTGTTACTATTTAGAATGGAATCAACTTTACATTAATCGACAAGATTTCAATCTTGCTTGGATAAAAATGAGAAAAAGATGCGATATTCTTAATATCACCCGAAATGTCAGTATAGTACTGACAAAAAAGGTGCTATTAAACTTGATCAAGTGGAATCAAGTCGGAAGACTGTATCTCCTTGCTACTATTTGGAATGGCGTCAACTTTACATTAATCGACAAGATTTCAATCTTGGTTGGATAAAAATGAGAAAAAGATACTATATTTTTAATATCACCTGAAATGTCAGTATATTACTGACAAAAAAGGTTCTATTAAAGTTGATCAAGTGGAATCAAGTCGGAAGACTGTATCTCCTTGTTACCATTTGGAATGGCATCAACTTTACATTAATCGACAAGATTTCAATCTTGGTTGGATAAAAATGAGAAAAAGATACTATATTTTTAATATCACCTGAAATGTCAGTATATTACTGACAAAAAAGGTTCTATTAAAGTTGATCAAGTGGAATCAAGTCGGAAGACTGTATCTCCTTGTTACCATTGGAATGGCATCAACTTTACATTAACCGACAAGATTTCAATCTTGGTTGGATAAAAATGAGAAAAAGATATTATATTTTTAATATCACCTGAAATGTCAGTATATTACTGACAAAAAAGGTGCTATTAAAGTTGATCAAGTGGAATCAAGTCGGAAGACTGTATCTCCTTGTTACCATTTGGAATGGCATCAACTTTACATTAATCGACAAGATTTCAATCTTGGTTGGATAAAAATGAGAAAAAGATACTATATTTTTAATATCACCTGAAATGTCAGTATATTACTGACAAAAAAGGTGATATTAAAGTTGATCAAGTGGAATCAAGTCGGAAGACTGTATCTCCTTGTTATTATTTAGAATGGCATCAACTTTACATTAATCGACAAGATTTCAATCTTGGTTGGATAAAAATGAGAAAAAGATACTATATTTTTAATATCACCTAAAATGTCAGTATATTACTGACAAAAAAGGTGCTATTAAAGTTGATCAAGTGGAATCAAGTCGGAAGACTGTATCTCCTTGTTACCATTTGGAATGGCATCAACTTTACATTAATCGACAAGATTTCAATCTTGGTTGGATAAAAATGAGAAAAAGATACTATATTTTTAATATCACCTAAAATGTCAGTATATTACTGACAAAAAAGGTGCTATTAAAGTTGATCAAGTGGAATCAAGTCGGAAGACTGTATCTCCTTGTTACCATTTGGAATGGCATCAACTTTACATTAATCGACAAGATTTCAATCTTGGTTGGATAAAAATGAGAAAAAGATACTATATTTTTAATATCACCTGAAATGTCAGTATATTACTGACAAAAAAGGTGATATTAAAGTTGATCAAGTGGAATCAAGTCGGAAGACTGTATCTCCTTGCTACTATTTGGAATGGCGTCAACTTTACATTAATCGACAAGATTTCAATCTTGGTTGGATAAAAATAAGAAAAAGATACTATATTTTTAATATCACCTGAAATGTCAGTATATTACTGACAAAAAAGGTGATATTAAAGTTGATCAAGTGGAATCAAGTCGGAAGACTGTATCTCCTTGTTACCATTTGGAATGGCATCAACTTTACATTAATCGACAAGATTTCAATCTTGGTTGGATAAAAATGAGAAAAAGATACTATATTTTTAATATCACCTGAAATGTCAGTATATTACTGACAAAAAAGGTTCTATTAAAGTTGATCAAGTGGAATCAAGTCGGAAGACTGTATCTCCTTGTTACCATTTGGAATGGCATCAACTTTACATTAATCGACAAGATTTCAATCTTGGTTGGATAAAAATGAGAAAAAGATACTATATTTTTAATATCACCTGAAATGTCAGTATATTACTGACAAAAAAGGTGATATTAAAGTTGATCAAGTGGAATCAAGTCGGAAGACTGTATCTCCTTGTTCTTATTTGGAATGGCATCAACTTTACATTAATCGATAAGATTTCAATCTTGGTTGAATAAAAATAAGAAAAAGATACTATATTTTTAATATCACCTGAAATGTCAGTATATTACTGACAAAAAAGGTGATATTAAAGTTGATCAAGTGGAATCAAGTCGGAAAACTGTATCTCCTTGCTACTATTTGAGATTGCATCAACTTTAGTTTTATAGACAAGATTTCAATCTTTGTTGGATAAAAATAAGAAAAAGATACTATATTTTTAATATCACCTGAAATGTCAGTATATTACTGACAAAAAAGGTGCTATTAAAGTTGATCAAGTGGAATCAAGTCGAAAGACTGTATCTCCTTGTTATTATTTGGAATGGCATCAACTTTACATTAATCGATAAGATTTCAATCTTGGTTGAATAAAAATAAGAAAAAGATACTATATTTTTAATATCACCTGAAATGTCAGTATATTACTGACAAAAAAGGTGATATTAAAGTTGATCAAGTGGAATCAAGTCGGAAAACTGTATCTCCTTGCTACTATTTGAGATTGCATCAACTTTAGTTTTATAGACAAGATTTCAATCTTGGTTGGATAAAAATAAGAAAAAGATACTATATTTTTAATATCACCTGAAATGTCAGTATATTACTGACAAAAAAGGTGATATTAAAGTTGATCAAGTGGAATCAAGTCAGAAGACTGTATCTCCTTGTTACCATTTGGAATGGCATCAACTTTACATTAATCGATAAGATTTCAATCTTGGTTGAATAAAAATAAGAAAAAGATACTATATTTTTAATATCACCTGAAATGTCAGTATATTACTGACAAAAAAGGTGATATTAAAGTTGATCAAGTGGAATCAAGTCGGAAAACTGTATCTCCTTGCTACTATTTAGAATGGCATCAACTTTACATTAATCGATAAGATTTCAATCTTGGTTGGATAAAAATAAGAAAAAGATACTATATTTTTAATATTACCTGAAATGTCAGTATATTACTGACAAAAAAGGTGCTATTAAAGTTGATCAAGTGGAATCAAGTCAGAAGACTGTATCTCCTTGTTATTATTTGGAATGGCATCAACTTTACATTAATCGACAAGATTTCATTCTTGGTTGGATAAAAATAAGAAAAAGATACTATATTTTTAATATCACCTAAAATGTCAGTATATTACTGACAAAAAAGGTGCTATTAAAGTTGATCAAGTGGAATCAAGTCAGAAGACTGTATCTCCTTGTTATTATTTGGAATGGCATCAACTTTACATTAATCGACAAGATTTCATTCTTGGTTGGATAAAAATAAGAAAAAGATACTATATTTTTAATATCACCTGAAATGTCAGTATATTACTGACAAAAAAGGTGCTATTAAAGTTGATCAAGTGGAATCAGGTCGGAAGACTGTATCTCCTTTTTATTATTTGGAATGGCATAGACTTTACATTAATCGATAAGATTTCAATCTTGGTTGAATAAAAATAAGAAAAAGATACTATATTTTTAATATCACCTGAAATGTCAGTATATTACTGACAAAAAAGGTGCTATTAAAGTTGATCCAGTGGAATCAAGTCGAAAGACTGTATCTCCTTGTTACTATTTAGAATGGAATCAACTTTACATTAATCGACAAGATTTCAATCTTGCTTGGATAAAAATGAGAAAAAGATGCGATATTCTTAATATCACCCGAAATGTCAGTATAGTACTGACAAAAAAGGTGCTATTAAACTTGATCAAGTGGAATCAAGTCGGAAGACTGTATCTCCTTGCTACTATTTGGAATGGCGTCAACTTTACATTAATCGACAAGATTTCAATCTTGGTTGGATAAAAATGAGAAAAAGATACTATATTTTTAATATCACCTGAAATGTCAGTATATTACAGACAAAAAAGGTGATATTAAAGTTGATCAAGTGGAATCAAGTCGGAAAACTGTATCTCCTTGCTACTATTTGAGATTGCATCAACTTTAGTTTTATAGACAAGATTTCAATCTTGGTTGGATAAAAATGAGAAAAAGATACTATATTTTTAATATCACCTGAAATGTCAGTATATTACTGACAAAAAAGGTGCTATTAAACTTGATCAAGTGGAATCAAGTCGGAAGACTGTATCTCCTTGCTACTATTTGAGATTGCATCAACTTTAGTTTTATAGACAAGATTTCAATCTTGGTTGGATAAAAATGAGAAAAAGATACTATATTTTTAATATCACCTGAAATGTCAGTATATTACTGACAAAAAAGGTGCTATTAAACTTGATCAAGTGGAATCAAGTCGGAAGACTGTATCTCCTTGCTACTATTTGAGATTGCATCAACTTTACTTTTATAGACAAGATTTCAATCTTGGTTGGATAAAAATAAGAAAAAGATACTATATTTTTAATATCACCTGAAATGTCAGTATATTACTGACAAAAAAGGTGCTATTAAAGTTGATTAAGTGGAATCAAGTCGGAAGACTGTATCTCCTTGTTACCATTTAGAATGGCATCAACTTTACATTAATCGACAAGATTTCAATCTTGGTTGGATAAAAATGAGAAAAAGATACTATATTTTTAATATCACCTGAAATGTCAGTATATTACTGACAAAAAAGGTGATATTAAAGTTGATCAAGTGGAATCAAGTTGGAAGACTGTATCTCCTTGTTATTATTTGGAATGGCATCAACTTTACATTAATCGACAAGATTTCAATCTTGGTTGGATAAAAATGAGAAAAAGATACTATATTTTTAATATCACCTAAAATGTCAGTATATTACTGACAAAAAAGGTGCTATTAAAGTTGATCAAGTGGAATCAAGTCAGAAGACTGTATCTCCTTGTTGCTATTTAGAATGGCATCAACTTTACATTAATCGATAAGATTTCAATCTTGGTTGAATAAAAATAAGAAAAAGATACTATATTTTTAATATCACCTGAAATGTCAGTATATTACTGACAAAAAAGGTGATATTAAAGTTGATCAAGTGGAATCAAGTCGGAAAACTGTATCTCCTTGCTACTATTTGAGATTGCATCAACTTTAGTTTTATAGACAAGATTTCAATCTTGGTTGGATAAAAATAAGAAAAAGATACTATATTTTTAATATCACCTGAAATGTCAGTATATTACTGACAAAAAAGGTGCTATTAAAGTTGATCAAGTGGAATCAAGTCGGAAGACTGTATCTCCTTGCTACTATTTGGAATGGCGTCAACTTTACATTAATCGACAAGATTTCAATCTTGGTTGGATAAAAATGAGAAAAAGATACTATATTTTTAATATCACCTGAAATGTCAGTATATTACTGACAAAAAAGGTGATATTAAAGTTGATCAAGTGGAATCATGTCGGAAGACTGTATCTCCTTGTTATTATTTGGAATGGCATCAACTTTACATTAATCGACAAGATTTCAATCTTGGTTGGATAACAATGAGAAAAAGATACTATATTTTTAATATCACCTAAAATGTAAGTATATTACTGACAAAAAAGGTGCTATTAAAGGTGCTATTAAAGTTGATCAAG
Source organism: Aurelia sp. 4 Dawson et al 2005 (assembly GCA_964019985.1). NCBI lineage: Eukaryota > Metazoa > Cnidaria > Scyphozoa > Semaeostomeae > Ulmaridae > Aurelia > Aurelia sp. 4 Dawson et al 2005. Next base: position 461,214 of record OZ026503.1, on the reverse strand, counting down.
TGGAATCAAGTCAGAAGACTGTATCTCCTTGTTGCTATTTAGAATGGCATCAACTTTACATTAATCGATAAGATTTCAATCATGGTTGAATAAAAATAAGAAAAAGATACTATATTTTTAATATCACCCGAAATGTCAGTATATTACAGACAAAAAAGGTGATATTAAAGTTGATCAAGTGGAATCAAGTCGGAAGACTGTATCTCCTTGCTACTATTTGAGATTGCATCAACTTTAGTTTTATAGACAAGATTTCAATCTTGGTTGGATAAAAATAAGAAAAAGATACTATATTTTTAATATCACCTGAAATGTCAGTATATTACTGACAAAAAAGGTGCTATTAAAGTTGATCAAGTGGAATCAAGTCAGAAGACTGTATCTCCTTGCTACTATTTGGAATGGCGTCAACTTTACATTAATCGACAAGATTTCAATCTTGGTTGGATAAAAATGAGAAAAAGATACTATATTTTTAATATCACCTGAAATGTCAGTATATTACTGACAAAAAAGGTGATATTAAAGTTGATCAAGTGGAATCAAGTCGGAAGACTGTATCTCCTTGTTATTATTTGGAATGGCATCAACTTTACATTAATCGACAAGATTTCAATCTTGGTTGGATAAAAATGAGAAAAAGATACTATAGTTTTAATATCACCTAAAATGTCAGTATATTACTGACAAAAAAGGTGCTATTAAAGTTGATCCAGTGGAATCAAGTCGGAAGACTGTATCTCCTTGTTACCATTTGGAATGGCATCAACTTTACATTAATCGACAAGATTTCAATCTTGGTTGGATAAAAATGAGAAAAAGATACTATATTTTTAATATCACCTAAAATGTCAGTATATTACTGACAAAAAAGGTGCTATTAAAGTTGATCAAGTGGAATCAAGTCGGAAGACTGTATCTCCTTGTTATTATTTGGAATGGCATCAACTTTACATTAATCGACAAGATTTCAATCTTGGTTGGATAAAAATGAGAAAAAGATACTATATTTTTAATATCACCTAAAATGTCAGTATATTACTGACAAAAAAGGTGCTATTAAAGTTGATCCAGTGGAATCAAGTCGGAAGACTGTATCTCCTTGTTACCATTTAGAATGGCATCAACTTTACATTAATCGACAAGATTTCAATCTTGGTTGGATAAAAATAAGAAAAAGATACTATATTTTTAATATCACCTGAAATGTCAGTATATTACTGACAAAAAAGGTGATATTAAAGTTGATCAAGTGGAATCATGTCGGAAGACTGTATCTCCTTGTTATTATTTGGAATGGCATCAACTTTACATTAATCGACAAGATTTCAATCTTGGTTGGATAAAAGTAAGAAAAAGATACTATATTTTTAATATCACCTGAAATGTCAGTATATTACTGACAAAAAAGGTGATATTAAAGTTGATCAAGTGGAATCAAGTCGGAAGACTGTATCTCCTTGTTACCATTTGGAATGGCATCAACTTTACATTAATCGACAAGATTTCAATCTTGGTTGGATAAAAATGAGAAAAAGATACTATATTTTTAATATCACCTGAAATGTCAGTATATTACTGACAAAAAAGGTGATATTAAAGTTGATCAAGTAGAATCAAGTCGGAAGACTGTATCTCCTTGTTCTTATTTGGAATGGCATCAACTTTACATTAATCGATAAGATTTCAATCTTGGTTGAATAAAAATAAGAAAAAGATACTATATTTTTAATATCACCTGAAATGTCAGTATATTACTGACAAAAAAGGTGATATTAAAGTTGATCAAGTGGAATCAAGTCGGAAAACTGTATCTCCTTGCTACTATTTGAGATTGCATCAACTTTAGTTTTATAGACAAGATTTCAATCTTTGTTGGATAAAAATAAGAAAAAGATACTATATTTTTAATATCACCTGAAATGTCAGTATATTACTGACAAAAAAGGTGCTATTAAAGTTGATCAAGTGGAATCAAGTCGAAAGACTGTATCTCCTTGTTATTATTTGGAATGGCATCAACTTTACATTAATCGATAAGATTTCAATCTTGGTTGAATAAAAATAAGAAAAAGATACTATATTTTTAATATCACCTGAAATGTCAGTATATTACTGACAAAAAAGGTGATATTAAAGTTGATCAAGTGGAATCAAGTCGGAAAACTGTATCTCCTTGCTACTATTTGAGATTGCATCAACTTTAGTTTTATAGACAAGATTTCAATCTTGGTTGGATAAAAATAAGAAAAAGATACTATATTTTTAATATCACCTGAAATGTCAGTATATTACTGACAAAAAAGGTGATATTAAAGTTGATCAAGTGGAATCAAGTCAGAAGACTGTATCTCCTTGTTACCATTTGGAATGGCATCAACTTTACATTAATCGATAAGATTTCAATCTTGGTTGAATAAAAATAAGAAAAAGATACTATATTTTTAATATCACCTGAAATGTCAGTATATTACTGACAAAAAAGGTGATATTAAAGTTGATCAAGTGGAATCAAGTCGGAAAACTGTATCTCCTTGCTACTATTTAGAATGGCATCAACTTTACATTAATCGATAAGATTTCAATCTTGGTTGGATAAAAATAAGAAAAAGATACTATATTTTTAATATCACCTGAAATGTCAGTATATTACTGACAAAAAAGGTGCTATTAAAGTTGATCAAGTGGAATCAAGTCAGAAGACTGTATCTCCTTGTTATTATTTGGAATGGCATCAACTTTACATTAATCGACAAGATTTCATTCTTGGTTGGATAAAAATAAGAAAAAGATACTATATTTTTAATATCACCTAAAATGTCAGTATATTACTGACAAAAAAGGTGCTATTAAAGTTGATCAAGTGGAATCAAGTCAGAAGACTGTATCTCCTTGTTATTATTTGGAATGGCATCAACTTTACATTAATCGACAAGATTTCATTCTTGGTTGGATAAAAATAAGAAAAAGATACTATATTTTTAATATCACCTGAAATGTCAGTATATTACTGACAAAAAAGGTGCTATTAAAGTTGATCAAGTGGAATCAGGTCGGAAGACTGTATCTCCTTTTTATTATTTGGAATGGCATAGACTTTACATTAATCGATAAGATTTCAATCTTGGTTGAATAAAAATAAGAAAAAGATACTATATTTTTAATATCACCTGAAATGTCAGTATATTACTGACAAAAAAGGTGCTATTAAAGTTGATCCAGTGGAATCAAGTCGAAAGACTGTATCTCCTTGTTACTATTTAGAATGGAATCAACTTTACATTAATCGACAAGATTTCAATCTTGCTTGGATAAAAATGAGAAAAAGATGCGATATTCTTAATATCACCCGAAATGTCAGTATAGTACTGACAAAAAAGGTGCTATTAAACTTGATCAAGTGGAATCAAGTCGGAAGACTGTATCTCCTTGCTACTATTTGGAATGGCGTCAACTTTACATTAATCGACAAGATTTCAATCTTGGTTGGATAAAAATGAGAAAAAGATACTATATTTTTAATATCACCTGAAATGTCAGTATATTACAGACAAAAAAGGTGATATTAAAGTTGATCAAGTGGAATCAAGTCGGAAAACTGTATCTCCTTGCTACTATTTGAGATTGCATCAACTTTAGTTTTATAGACAAGATTTCAATCTTGGTTGGATAAAAATGAGAAAAAGATACTATATTTTTAATATCACCTGAAATGTCAGTATATTACTGACAAAAAAGGTGCTATTAAACTTGATCAAGTGGAATCAAGTCGGAAGACTGTATCTCCTTGCTACTATTTGAGATTGCATCAACTTTAGTTTTATAGACAAGATTTCAATCTTGGTTGGATAAAAATGAGAAAAAGATACTATATTTTTAATATCACCTGAAATGTCAGTATATTACTGACAAAAAAGGTGCTATTAAACTTGATCAAGTGGAATCAAGTCGGAAGACTGTATCTCCTTGCTACTATTTGAGATTGCATCAACTTTACTTTTATAGACAAGATTTCAATCTTGGTTGGATAGAAATAAGAAAAAGATACTATATTTTTAATATCACCTGAAATGTCAGTATATTACTGACAAAAAAGGTGCTATTAAAGTTGATCAAGTGGAATCAAGTCGGAAGACTGTATCTCCTTGTTACCATTTAGAATGGCATCAACTTTACATTAATCGACAAGATTTCAATCTTGGTTGGATAAAAATGAGAAAAAGATACTATATTTTTAATATCACCTGAAATGTCAGTATATTACTGACAAAAAAGGTGATATTAAAGATGATCAAGTGGAATCAAGTTGGAAGACTGTATCTCCTTGTTATTATTTGGAATGGCATCAACTTTACATTAATCGACAAGATTTCAATCTTGGTTGGATAAAAATGAGAAAAAGATACTATATTTTTAATATCACCTAAAATGTCAGTATATTACTGACAAAAAAGGTGCTATTAAAGTTGATCAAGTGGAATCAAGTCAGAAGACTGTATCTCCTTGTTGCTATTTAGAATGGCATCAACTTTACATTAATCGTTAAGATTTCAATCTTGGTTGAATAAAAATAAGAAAAAGATACTATATTTTTAATATCACCTGAAATGTCAGTATATTACTGACAAAAAAGGTGATATTAAAGTTGATCATGTGGAATCAAGTCGGAAAACTGTATCTCCTTGCTACTATTTGAGATTGCATCAACTTTAGTTTTATAGACAAGATTTCAATCTTGGTTGGATAAAAATAAGAAAAAGATACTATATTTTTAATATCACCTGAAATGTCAGTATATTACTGACAAAAAAGGTGCTATTAAAGTTGATCAAGTGGAATCAAGTCGGAAGACTGTATCTCCTTGCTACTATTTGGAATGGCGTCAACTTTACATTAATCGACAAGATTTCAATCTTGGTTGGATAAAAATGAGAAAAAGATACTATATTTTTAATATCACCTGAAATGTCAGTATATTACTGACAAAAAAGGTGATATTAAAGTTGATCAAGTGGAATCATGTCGGAAGACTGTATCTCCTTGTTATTATTTGGAATGGCATCAACTTTACATTAATCGACAAGATTTCAATCTTGGTTGGATAACAATGAGAAAAAGATACTATATTTTTAATATCACCTAAAATGTCAGTATATTACTGACAAAAAAGGTGCTATTAAAGGTGCTATTAAAGTTGATCAAGTGGAATCAAGTCAGAAGACTGTATCTCCTTGTTGCTATTTAGAATGGCATCAACTTTACATTAATCGATAAGATTTCAATCTTGGTTGAATAAAAATAAGAAAAAGATACTATATTTTTAATATCACCCGAAATGTCAGTATATTACAGACAAAAAAGGTGATATTAAAGTTGATCAAGTGGAATCAAGTCGGAAGACTGTATCTCCTTGCTACTATTTGAGATTGCATCAACTTTAGTTTTATAGACAAGATTTCAATCTTGGTTGGATAAAAATAAGAAAAAGATACTATATTTTTAATATCACCTGAAATGTCAGTATATTACTGACAAAAAAGGTGCTATTAAAGTTGATCAAGTGGAATCAAGTCAGAAGACTGTATCTCCTTGCTACTATTTGGAATGGCGTCAACTTTACATTAATCGACAAGATTTCAATCTTGGTTGGATAAAAATGAGAAAAAGATACTATATTTTTAATATCACCTGAAATGTCAGTATATTACTGACAAAAAAGGTGATATTAAAGTTGATCAAGTGGAATCAAGTCGGAAGACTGTATCTCCTTGTTATTATTTGGAATGGCATCAACTTTACATTAATCGACAAGATTTCAATCTTGGTTGGATAAAAATGAGAAAAAGATACTATATTTTTAATATCACCTAAAATGTCAGTATATTACTGACAAAAAAGGTGCTATTAAAGTTGATCCAGTGGAATCAAGTCGGAAGACTGTATCTCCTTGTTACCATTTAGAATGGCATCAACTTTACATTAATCGACAAGATTTCAATCTTGGTTGGATAAAAATAAGAAAAAGATACTATATTTTTAATATCACCTGAAATGTCAGTATATTACTGACAAAAAAGGTGATATTAAAGTTGATCAAGTGGAATCATGTCGGAAGACTGTATCTCCTTGTTATTATTTGGAATGGCATCAACTTTACATTAATCGACAAGATTTCAATCTTGGTTGGATAAAAGTAAGAAAAAGATACTATATTTTTAATATCACCTGAAATGTCAGTATATTACTGACAAAAAAGGTGATATTAAAGTTGATCAAGTGGAATCAAGTCGGAAGACTGTATCTCCTTGTTATTATTTGGAATGGCGTCAACTTTACATTAATCGACAAGATTTCAATCTTGGTTGGATAAAAATGAGAAAAAGATACTATATTTTTAATATCACCTGAAATGTCAGTATATTACTGACAAAAAAGGTGATATTAAAGTTGATCAAGTGGAATCAAGTCGGAAGACTGTATCTCCTTGTTATTATTTGGAATGGCATCAACTTTACATTAATCGACAAGATTTCAATCTTGGTTGGATAAAAATGAGAAAAAGATACTATATTTTTAATATCACCTAAAATGTCAGTATATTACTGACAAAAAAGGTGCTATTAAAGTTGATCCAGTGGAATCAAGTCGGAAGACTGTATCTCCTTGTTACCATTTAGAATGGCATCAACTTTACATTAATCGACAAGATTTCAATCTTGGTTGGATAAAAATAAGAAAAAGATACTATATTTTTAATATCACCTGAAATGTCAGTATATTACTGACAAAAAAGGTGATATTAAAGTTGATCAAGTGGAATCATGTCGGAAGACTGTATCTCCTTGTTATTATTTGGAATGGCATCAACTTTACATTAATCGACAAGATTTCAATCTTGGTTGGATAAAAGTAAGAAAAAGATACTATATTTTTAATATCACCTGAAATGTCAGTATATTACTGACAAAAAAGGTGATATTAAAGTTGATCAAGTGGAATCAAGTCGGAAGACTGTATCTCCTTGTTATTATTTGGAATGGCGTCAACTTTACATTAATCGACAAGATTTCAATCTTGGTTGGATAAAAATGAGAAAAAGATACTATATTTTTAATATCACCTGAAATGTCAGTATATTACTGACAAAAAAGGTGATATTAAAGTTGATCAAGTGGAGTCAAGTCGGAAGACTGTATCTCCTTGTTATTATTTGGAATGGCGTCAACTTTACATTAATCGACAAGATTTCAATCTTGGTTGGATAAAAATGAGAAAAAGATACTAAATTTTTAATATCACCTAAAATGTCAGTATATTACTGACAAAAAGGTGCTATTAAAGTTGATCAAGTGGAATCAAGTCGGAAGACTGTATCTCCTTGCTACTATTTGGAATGGCATCAACTTTACATTAATCGACAAGATTTCAATCTTGGTTGGATAAAAATGAGAAAAAGATACTATATTTTTAATATCACCTGAAATGTCAGTATATTACTGACAAAAAGGTGCTATTAAAGTTGATCAAGTGGAATCAAGTCAGAAGACTGTATCTCCTTGTTATTATTTGGAATGGCGTCAACTTTACATTAATCGACAAGATTTCAATCTTGGTTGGATAAAAATGAGAAATAGATACTATATTTTTAATATCACCTGAAATGTCAGTATATTACTGACAAAAAAGGTTCTATTAAAGTTGATCAAGTGGAATCAAGTCAGAAGACTGTATCTCCTTGTTACCATTTGGAATGGCATCAACTTTACATTAATCGACAAGATTTCAATCTTGGTTGGATAAAAATAAGAAAAAGATACTATATTTTTAATATCACCTGAAATGTCAGTATATTACTGACAAAAAAGGTTCTATTAAAGTTGATCAAGTGGAATCAAGTCGGAAGACTGTATCTCCTTGTTGCTATTTAGAATGGCATCAACTTTACATTAATCGACAAGATTTCAATCTTGGTTGGATAAAAATGAGAAAAAGATACTATATTTTTAATATCACGTGAAATGTCAGTATATTACTGACAAAAAAGGTTCTATTAAAGTTGATCAAGTGGAATCAAGTCGGAAGACTGTATCTCCTTGTTATTATTTGGAATGGCATCAACTTTACATTAATCGACAAGATTTCAATCTTGGTTGGATAAAAATCAGAAAAAGATACTATATTTTTAATATCACCTGAAATGTCAGTATGTTACTGACAAAAAAGGTGATATTAAAGTTGATCAAGTGGAATCAAGTCGGAAGACTGTATCTCCTTGTTATTATTTGGAATGGCGTCAACTTTACATTAATCGACAAGATTTCAGTCTTGGTTGGATAAAAATAAGAAAAAGATATTATATTTTTAATATCACCTGAAATGTCAATATATTACTGACAAAAAAGGTGCTATTAAAGTTGATCAAGTGGAATCAAGTCGAAAGACTGTATCTCCTTGTTACCATTTCGAATGGCATCAACTTTACATTAATCGACAAGATTTCAATCTTGGTTGGATAAAAATGAGAAAAAGATACTATATTTTTAATATCACCTGAAATGTCAGTATATTACTGACAAAAAAGGTGCTATTAAAGTTAATCAAGTGGAATCAATTCGGAAAACTTTATCTCCTTGTTACCATTTGGAATGGCATCAACTTTACATTAATCGACAAGATTTCAATCTTGGTTGGATAAAAATAAGAAAAAGATACTATATTTTTAATATCACCTGAAATGTCAGTATATTACTGACAAAAAAGGTGCTATTAAAGTTGATCAAGTGGAATCAAGTCGGAAGACTGTATCTCCTTGCTACTATTTGGAATGGCGTCAACTTTACATTAATCGACAAGATTTCAATCTTGGTTGGATAAAAATGAGAAATAGATACTATATTTTTAATATCACCTAAAATGTCAGTATATTACTGACAAAAAAGGTGCTATTAAAGGTGCTATTAAAGTTGATCAAGTGGAATCAAGTCAGAAGACTGTATCTCCTTGTTGCTATTTAGAATGGCATCAACTTTACATTAATCGATAAGATTTCAATCTTGGTTGAATAAAAATAAGAAAAAGATACTATATTTTTAATATCACCCGAAATGTCAGTATATTACAGACAAAAAAGGTGATATTAAAGTTGATCAAGTGGAATCAAGTCGGAAGACTGTATCTCCTTGCTACTATTTGAGATTGCATCAACTTTAGTTTTATAGACAAGATTTCAATCTTGGTTGGATAAAAATAAGAAAAAGATACTATATTTTTAATATCACCTGAAATGTCAGTATATTACTGACAAAAAAGGTGCTATTAAAGTTGATCAAGTGGAATCAAGTCAGAAGACTGTATCTCCTTGCTACTATTTGGAATGGCGTCAACTTTACATTAATCGACAAGATTTCAATCTTGGTTGGATAAAAATGAGAAAAAGATACTATATTTTTAATATCACCTGAAATGTCAGTATATTACTGACAAAAAAGGTAATATTAAAGTTGATCAAGTGGAATCAAGTCGGAAGACTGTATCTCCTTGTTATTATTTGGAATGGCATCAACTTTACATTAATCGACAAGATTTCAATCTTGGTTGGATAAAAATGAGAAAAAGATACTATAGTTTTAATATCACCTAAAATGTCAGTATATTACTGACAAAAAAGGTGCTATTAAAGTTGATCCAGTGGAATCAAGTCGGAAGACTGTATCTCCTTGTTACCATTTGGAATGGCATCAACTTTACATTAATCGACAAGATTTCAATCTTGGTTGGATAAAAATGAGAAAAAGATACTATATTTTTAATATCACCTAAAATGTCAGTATATTACTGACAAAAAAGGTGCTATTAAAGTTGATCAAGTGGAATCAAGTCGGAAGACTGTATCTCCTTGTTATTATTTGGAATGGCATCAACTTTACATTAATCGACAAGATTTCAATCTTGGTTGGATAAAAATGAGAAAAAGATACTATATTTTTAATATCACCTAAAATGTCAGTATATTACTGACAAAAAAGGTGCTATTAAAGTTGATCCAGTGGAATCAAGTCGGAAGACTGTATCTCCTTGTTACCATTTAGAATGGCATCAACTTTACATTAATCGACAAGATTTCAATCTTGGTTGGATAAAAATAAGAAAAAGATACTATATTTTTAATATCACCTGAAATGTCAGTATATTACTGACAAAAAAGGTGATATTAAAGTTGATCAAGTGGAATCATGTCGGAAGACTGTATCTCCTTGTTATTATTTGGAATGGCATCAACTTTACATTAATCGACAAGATTTCAATCTTGGTTGGATAAAAGTAAGAAAAAGATACTATATTTTTAATATCACCTGAAATGTCAGTATATTACTGACAAAAAAGGTGATATTAAAGTTGATCAAGTGGAATCAAGTCGGAAGACTGTATCTCCTTGTTATTATTTGGAATGGCGTCAACTTTACATTAATCGACAAGATTTCAATCTTGGTTGGATAAAAATGAGAAAAAGATACTATATTTTTAATATCACCTGAAATGTCAGTATATTACTGACAAAAAAGGTGATATTAAAGTTGATCAAGTGGAGTCAAGTCGGAAGACTGTATCTCCTTGTTATTATTTGGAATGGCGTCAACTTTACATTAATCGACAAGATTTCAATCTTGGTTGGATAAAAATGAGAAAAAGATACTATATTTTTAATATCACCTAAAATGTCAGTATATTACTGACAAAAAGGTGCTATTAAAGTTGATCAAGTGGAATCAAGTCGGAAGACTGTATCTCCTTGCTACTATTTGGAATGGCATCAACTTTACATTAATCGACAAGATTTCAATCTTGGTTGGATAAAAATGAGAAAAAGATACTATATTTTTAATATCACCTGAAATGTCAGTATATTACTGACAAAAAGGTGCTATTAAAGTTGATCAAGTGGAATCAAGTCAGAAGACTGTATCTCCTTGTTATTATTTGGAATGGCGTCAACTTTACATTAATCGACAAGATTTCAATCTTGGTTGGATAAAAATGAGAAATAGATACTATATTTTTAATATCACCTGAAATGTCAGTATATTACTGACAAAAAAGGTTCTATTAAAGTTGATCAAGTGGAATCAAGTCAGAAGACTGTATCTCCTTGTTACCATTTGGAATGGCATCAACTTTACATTAATCGACAAGATTTCAATCTTGGTTGGATAAAAATAAGAAAAAGATACTATATTTTTAATATCACCTGAAATGTCAGTATATTACTGACAAAAAAGGTTCTATTAAAGTTGATCAAGTGGAATCAAGTCGGAAGACTGTATCTCCTTGTTGCTATTTAGAATGGCATCAACTTTACATTAATCGACAAGATTTCAATCTTGGTTGGATAAAAATGAGAAAAAGATACTATATTTTTAATATCACGTGAAATGTCAGTATATTACTGACAAAAAAGGTTCTATTAAAGTTGATCAAGTGGAATCAAGTCGGAAGACTGTATCTCCTTGTTATTATTTGGAATGGCATCAACTTTACATTAATCGACAAGATTTCAATCTTGGTTGGATAAAAATCAGAAAAAGATACTATATTTTTAATATCACCTGAAATGTCAGTATGTTACTGACAAAAAAGGTGATATTAAAGTTGATCAAGTGGAATCAAGTCGGAAGACTGTATCTCCTTGTTATTATTTGGAATGGCGTCAACTTTACATTAATCGACAAGATTTCAGTCTTGGTTGGATAAAAATAAGAAAAAGATATTATATTTTTAATATCACCTGAAATGTCAATATATTACTGACAAAAAAGGTGCTATTAAAGTTGATCCAGTGGAATCAAGTCGGAAGACTGTATCTCCTTGTTACCATTTAGAATGGCATCAACTTTACATTAATCGACAAGATTTCAATCTTGGTTGGATAAAAATAAGAAAAAGATACTATATTTTTAATATCACCTGAAATGTCAGTATATTACTGACAAAAAAGGTGATATTAAAGTTGATCAAGTGGAATCATGTCGGAAAACTGTATCTCCTTGTTATTATTTGGAATGGCATCAACTTTACATTAATCGACAAGATTTCAATCTTGGTTGGATAAAAGTAAGAAAAAGATACTATATTTTTAATATCACCTGAAATGTCAGTATATTACTGACAAAAAAGGTGATATTAAAGTTGATCAAGTGGAATCAAGTCGGAAGACTGTATCTCCTTGTTATTATTTGGAATGGCGTCAACTTTACATTAATCGACAAGATTTCAATCTTGGTTGGATAAAAATGAGAAAAAGATACTATATTTTTAATATCACCTGAAATGTCAGTATATTACTGACAAAAAAGGTGATATTAAAGTTGATCAAGTGGAGTCAAGTCGGAAGACTGTATCTCCTTGTTATTATTTGGAATGGCGTCAACTTTACATTAATCGACAAGATTTCAATCTTGGTTGGATAAAAATGAGAAAAAGATACTATATTTTTAATATCACCTAAAATGTCAGTATATTACTGACAAAAAGGTGCTATTAAAGTTGATCAAGTGGAATCAAGTCGGAAGACTGTATCTCCTTGCTACTATTTGGAATGGCATCAACTTTACATTAATCGACAAGATTTCAATCTTGGTTGGATAAAAATGAGAAAAAGATACTATATTTTTAATATCACCTGAAATGTCAGTATATTACTGACAAAAAGGTGCTATTAAAGTTGATCAAGTGGAATCAAGTCAGAAGACTGTATCTCCTTGTTATTATTTGGAATGGCGTCAACTTTACATTAATCGACAAGATTTCAATCTTGGTTGGATAAAAATGAGAAATAGATACTATATTTTTAATATCACCTGAAATGTCAGTATATTACTGACAAAAAAGGTTCTATTAAAGTTGATCAAGTGGAATCAAGTCAGAAGACTGTATCTCCTTGTTACCATTTGGAATGGCATCAACTTTACATTAATCGACAAGATTTCAATCTTGGTTGGATAAAAATAAGAAAAAGATACTATATTTTTAATATCACCTGAAATGTCAGTATATTACTGACAAAAAAGGTTCTATTAAAGTTGATCAAGTGGAATCAAGTCGGAAGACTGTATCTCCTTGTTGCTATTTAGAATGGCATCAACTTTACATTAATCGACAAGATTTCAATCTTGGTTGGATAAAAATGAGAAAAAGATACTATATTTTTAATATCACGTGAAATGTCAGTATATTACTGACAAAAAAGGTTCTATTAAAGTTGATCAAGTGGAATCAAGTCGGAAGACTGTATCTCCTTGTTATTATTTGGAATGGCATCAACTTTACATTAATCGACAAGATTTCAATCTTGGTTGGATAAAAATCAGAAAAAGATACTATATTTTTAATATCACCTGAAATGTCAGTATGTTACTGACAAAAAAGGTGATATTAAAGTTGATCAAGTGGAATCAAGTCGGAAGACTGTATCTCCTTGTTATTATTTGGAATGGCGTCAACTTTACATTAATCGACAAGATTTCAGTCTTGGTTGGATAAAAATAAGAAAAAGATATTATATTTTTAATATCACCTGAAATGTCAATATATTACTGACAAAAAAGGTGCTATTAAAGTTGATCAAGTGGAATCAAGTCGAAAGACTGTATCTCCTTGTTGCCATTTCGAATGGCATCAACTTTACATTAATCGACAAGATTTCAATCTTGGTTGGATAAAAATGAGAAAAAGATACTATATTTTTAATATCACCTGAAATGTCAGTATATTACTGACAAAAAAGGTGCTATTAAAGTTAATCAAGTGGAATCAATTCGGAAAACTTTATCTCCTTGTTACCATTTGGAATGGCATCAACTTTACATTAATCGACAAGATTTCAATCTTGGTTGGATAAAAATAAGAAAAAGATACTATATTTTTAATATCACCTGAAATGTCAGTATATTACTGACAAAAAAGGTGCTATTAAAGTTGATCAAGTGGAATCAAGTCGGAAGACTGTATCTCCTTGCTACTATTTGGAATGGCGTCAACTTTACATTAATCGACAAGATTTCAATCTTGGTTGGATAAAAATGAGAAAAAGATACTATATTTTTAATATCACCTGAAATGTCAGTATATTACTGACAAAAAAGGTGATATTAAAGTTGATCAAGTGGAATCATGTCGGAAGACTGTATCTCCTTGTTATTATTTGGAATGGCATCAACTTTACATTAATCGACAAGATTTCAATCTTGGTTGGATAAAAATGAGAAAAAGATACTATATTTTTAATATCACCTAAAATGTCAGTATATTACTGACAAAAAAGGTGCTATTAAAGTTGATCAAGTGGAATCAAGTCAGAAGACTGTATCTCCTTGTTGCTATTTAGAATGGCATCAACTTTACATTAATCGATAAGATTTCAATCTTGGTTGAATAAAAATAAGAAAAAGATACTATATTTTTAATATCACCCGAAATGTCAGTATATTACAGACAAAAAAGGTGATATTAAAGTTGATCAAGTGGAATCAAGTCGGAAGACTGTATCTCCTTGCTACTATTTGAGATTGCATCAACTTTAGTTTTATAGACAAGATTTCAATCTTGGTTGGATAAAAATAAGAAAAAGATACTATATTTTTAATATCACCTGAAATGTCAGTATATTACTGACAAAAAAGGTGCTATTAAAGTTGATCAAGTGGAATCAAGTCAGAAGACTGTATCTCCTTGCTACTATTTGGAATGGCGTCAACTTTACATTAATCGACAAGATTTCAATCTTGGTTGGATAAAAATGAGAAAAAGATACTATATTTTTAATATCACCTGAAATGTCAGTATATTACTGACAAAAAAGGTGATATTAAAGTTGATCAAGTGGAATCAAGTCGGAAGACTGTATCTCCTTGTTATTATTTGGAATGGCATCAACTTTACATTAATCGATAAGATTTCAATCTTGGTTGGATAAAAATGAGAAAAAGATACTATAGTTTTAATATCACCTAAAATGTCAGTATATTACTGACAAAAAAGGTGCTATTAAAGTTGATCCAGTGGAATCAAGTCGGAAGACTGTATCTCCTTGTTACCATTTGGAATGGCATCAACTTTACATTAATCGACAAGATTTCAATCTTGGTTGGATAAAAATGAGAAAAAGATACTATATTTTTAATATCACCTAAAATGTCAGTATATTACTGACAAAAAAGGTGCTATTAAAGTTGATCCAGTGGAATCAAGTCGGAAGACTGTATCTCCTTGTTACCATTTAGAATGGCATCAACTTTACATTAATCGACAAGATTTCAATCTTGGTTGGATAAAAATAAGAAAAAGATACTATATTTTTAATATCACCTGAAATGTCAGTATATTACTGACAAAAAAGGTGATATTAAAGTTGATCAAGTGGAATCATGTCGGAAGACTGTATCTCCTTGTTATTATTTGGAATGGCATCAACTTTACATTAATCGACAAGATTTCAATCTTGGTTGGATAAAAGTAAGAAAAAGATACTATATTTTTAATATCACCTGAAATGTCAGTATATTACTGACAAAAAAGGTGATATTAAAGTTGATCAAGTGGAATCAAGTCGGAAGACTGTATCTCCTTGTTATTATTTGGAATGGCGTCAACTTTACATTAATCGACAAGATTTCAATCTTGGTTGGATAAAAATGAGAAAAAGATACTATATTTTTAATATCACCTGAAATGTCAGTATATTACTGACAAAAAAGGTGATATTAAAGTTGATCAAGTGGAGTCAAGTCGGAAGACTGTATCTCCTTGTTATTATTTGGAATGGCGTCAACTTTACATTAATCGACAAGATTTCAATCTTGGTTGGATAAAAATGAGAAAAAGATACTATATTTTTAATATCACCTGAAATGTCAGTATATTACTGACAAAAAGGTGCTATTAAAGTTGATCAAGTGGAATCAAGTCAGAAGACTGTATCTCCTTGTTACCATTTGGAATGGCATCAACTTTACATTAATCGACAAGATTTCAATCTTGGTTGGATAAAAATAAGAAAAAGATACTATATTTTTAATATCACCTGAAATGTCAGTATATTACTGACAAAAAAGGTTCTATTAAAGTTGATCAAGTGGAATCAAGTCGGAAGACTGTATCTCCTTGTTGCTATTTAGAATGGCATCAACTTTACATTAATCGACAAGATTTCAATCTTGGTTGGATAAAAATGAGAAAAAGATACTATATTTTTAATATCACGTGAAATGTCAGTATATTACTGACAAAAAAGGTTCTATTAAAGTTGATCAAGTGGAATCAAGTCGGAAGACTGTATCTCCTTGTTATTATTTGGAATGGCATCAACTTTACATTAATCGACAAGATTTCAATCTTGGTTGGATAAAAATCAGAAAAAGATACTATATTTTTAATATCACCTGAAATGTCAGTATATTACTGACAAAAAAGGTGATATTAAAGTTGATCAAGTGGAATCAAGTCGGAAGACTGTATCTCCTTGTTATTATTTGGAATGGCGTCAACTTTACATTAATCGACAAGATTTCAGTCTTGGTTGGATAAAAATAAGAAAAAGATATTATATTTTTAATATCACCTGAAATGTCAATATATTACTGACAAAAAAGGTGCTATTAAAGTTGATCAAGTGGAATCAAGTCGAAAGACTGTATCTCCTTGTTACCATTTCGAATGGCATCAACTTTACATTAATCGACAAGATTTCAATCTTAGTTGGATAAAAATGAGAAAAAGATACTATATTTTTAATATCACCTGAAATGTCAGTATATTACTGACAAAAAAGGTGCTATTAAAGTTAATCAAGTGGAATCAATTCGGAAAACTTTATCTCCTTGTTACCATTTGGAATGGCATCAACTTTACATTAATCGACAAGATTTCAATCTTGGTTGGATAAAAATGAGAAAAAGATACTATATTTTTAATATCACCTGAAATGTCAGTATATTACTGACAAAAAAGGTGCTATTAAAGTTGATCAAGTGGAATCAAGTCAGAAGACTGTATCTCCTTGTTATTATTTGGAATGGCATCAACTTTACATTAATCGACAAGATTTCAATCTTGGTTGGATAAAAATGAGAAAAAGATACTATATTTTTAATATCACCTGAAATGTCAGTATATTACTGACAAAAAAGGTGCTATTAAAGTTGATCAAGTGGAATCAAGTCAGGAGACTGTATCTCCTTGTTATTATTTGGAATGGCATCAACTTTACATTAATCGACAAGATTTCAGTCTTGGTTGGATAAAAATGAGAAAAAGATACTATATTTTTAATATCACATGAAATGTCAGTATATTATAGTCAAAAAAGGTGCTATTAAAGTTGATCCAGTGGAATCAAGTCAGAAGACTGTATCTCCTTGTTATTATTTGGAATGGCATCAACTTTACATTAATCGACAAGATTTCAATCTTGGTTGGATAAAAGTAAGAAAAAGATACTATATTTTTAATATCACCTGAAATGTCAGTATATTACTGACAAAAAAGGTGCTATTAAAGTTGATCCAGTGGAATCAAGTCGGAAGACTGTATCTCCTTGTTACCATTTGGAATGGCATCAACTTTACATTAATCGACAAGATTTTAATCTTGGTTGGATAAAAATGAGAAAAAGATATTATATTTTTAATATCACCTGAAATGTCAGTATATTACTGACAAAAAAGGTGCTATTAAAGCTGATCAAGTGGAGTCAAGTGGGAAGACTGTATCTCCTTGTTACCATTTGGAATGGCATCAACTTTACATTAATCGACAAGATTTCAATCTTGGTTGGATAAGAATAAGAAAAAGATATTATATTTTTAACATCACCTGAAATGTCAGTATATTACTGACAAAAAAGGTGCTATTAAAGTTGATCAAGTGGAGTCAAGTGGGAAGACTGTATCTCCTTGTTACCATTTGGAATGGCATCAACTTTACATTAATCGACAAGATTTCAATCTTGGTTGGATAAAAATAAGAAAAAGATATTATATTTTTAATATCACCTGAAATGTCAGTATATTACTGACAAAAAAGGTGCTATTAAAGTTGATCAAGTGGAATCAAGTCGGAAGACTGTATCTCCTTGTTATTATTTGGAATGGCATCAACTTTACATTAATCGACAAGATTTCAGTCTTGGTTGGATAAAAATAAGAAAAAGATATTATATTTTTAATATCACCTGAAATGTCAGTATATTACTGACAAAAAAGGTTCTATTAAAGTTGATCAAGTGGAGTCAAGTCGGAAGACTGTATCTCCTTGTTATTATTTGGAATGGCATCAACTTTACATTAATCGACAAGATTTCAATCTTGGTTGGATAAAAGTAAGAAAAAGATACTATATTTTTAATATCACCTGAAATGTCAGTATATTACTGACAAAAAAGGTGATATTAAAGTTGATCAAGTGGAATCAAGTCGGAAGACTGTATCTCCTTGTTATTATTTGGAATGGCGTCAACTTTACATTAATCGACAAGATTTCAATCTTGGTTGGATAAAAATGAGAAAAAGATACTATATTTTTAATATCACCTGAAATGTCAGTATATTACTGACAAAAAAGGTGATATTAAAGTTGATCAAGTGGAGTCAAGTCGGAAGACTGTATCTCCTTGTTATTATTTGGAATGGCGTCAACTTTACATTAATCGACAAGATTTCAATCTTGGTTGGATAAAAATGAGAAAAAGATACTATATTTTTAATATCACCTGAAATGTCAGTATATTACTGACAAAAAGGTGCTATTAAAGTTGATCAAGTGGAATCAAGTCAGAAGACTGTATCTCCTTGTTACCATTTGGAATGGCATCAACTTTACATTAATCGACAAGATTTCAATCTTGGTTGGATAAAAATAAGAAAAAGATACTATATTTTTAATATCACCTGAAATGTCAGTATATTACTGACAAAAAAGGTGCTATTAAAGTTAATCAAGTGGAATCAATTCGGAAAACTTTATCTCCTTGTTACCATTTGGAATGGCATCAACTTTACATTAATCGACAAGATTTCAATCTTGGTTGGATAAAAATGAGAAAAAGATACTATATTTTTAATATCACCTGAAATGTCAGTATATTACTGACAAAAAAGGTGCTATTAAAGTTAATCAAGTGGAATCAATTCGGAAAACTTTATCTCCTTGTTACCATTTGGAATGGCATCAACTTTACATTAATCGACAAGATTTCAATCTTGGTTGGATAAAAATGAGAAAAAGATACTATATTTTTAATATCACCTGAAATGTCAGTATATTACTGACAAAAAAGGTGCTATTAAAGTTGATCAAGTGGAATCAAGTCAGAAGACTGTATCTCCTTGTTATTATTTGGAATGGCATCAACTTTACATTAATCGACAAGATTTCAATCTTGGTTGGATAAAAATGAGAAAAAGATACTATATTTTTAATATCACCTGAAATGTCAGTATATTACTGACAAAAAAGGTGCTATTAAAGTTGATCAAGTGGAATCAAGTCAGAAGACTGTATCTCCTTGTTATTATTTGGAATGGCATCAACTTTACATTAATCGACAAGATTTCAGTCTTGGTTGGATAAAAATGAGAAAAAGATACTATATTTTTAATATCACATGAAATGTCAGTATATTATAGTCAAAAAAGGTGCTATTAAAGTTGATCCAGTGGAATCAAGTCAGAAGACTGTATCTCCTTGTTATTATTTGGAATGGCATCAACTTTACATTAATCGACAAGATTTCAATCTTGGTTGGATAAAAGTAAGAAAAAGATACTATATTTTTAATATCACCTGAAATGTCAGTATATTACTGACAAAAAAGGTGCTATTAAAGTTGATCCAGTGGAATCAAGTCGGAAGACTGTATCTCCTTGTTACCATTTGGAATGGCATCAACTTTACATTAATCGACAAGATTTTAATCTTGGTTGGATAAAAATGAGAAAAAGATATTATATTTTTAATATCACCTGAAATGTCAGTATATTACTGACAAAAAAGGTGCTATTAAGGCTGATCAAGTGGAGTCAAGTGGGAAGACTGTATCTCCTTGTTACCATTTGGAATGGCATCAACTTTACATTAATCGACAAGATTTCAATCTTGGTTGGATAAGAATAAGAAAAAGATATTATATTTTTAATATCACCTGAAATGTCAGTATATTACTGACAAAAAAGGTGCTATTAAAGTTGATCAAGTGGAGTCAAGTGGGAAGACTGTATCTCCTTGTTACCATTTGGAATGGCATCAACTTTACATTAATCGACAAGATTTCAATCTTGGTTGGATAAAAATAAGAAAAAGATATTATATTTTTAATATCACCTGAAATGTCAGTATATTACTGACAAAAAAGGTGCTATTAAAGTTGATCAAGTGGAATCAAGTCGGAAGACTGTATCTCCTTGTTATTATTTGGAATGGCATCAACTTTACATTAATCGACAAGATTTCAGTCTTGGTTGGATAAAAATAAGAAAAAGATATTATATTTTTAATATCACCTGAAATGTCAGTATATTACTGACAAAAAAGGTTCTATTAAAGTTGATCAAGTGGAGTCAAGTCGGAAGACTGTATCTCCTTGTTATTATTTGGAATGGCATCAACTTTACATTAATCGACAAGATTTCAATCTTGGTTGGATAAAAATGAGAAAAAGATATTATATTTTTAATATCACCTGAAATGTCCGTATATTACTGACAAAAAAGGTTCTATTAAAGTTGATCAAGTGGAGTCAAGTCGGAAGACTGTATCTCCTTGTTATTATTTGGAATGGCATCAACTTTACATTAATCGACAAGATTTCAATCTTGGTTGGATAAAATTGAGATAAAGATACTACATTTTTAATATCACCTGAAATGTCAGTATATCACTGACAAAAAAGGTGCTATTAAAGTTGATCCAGTGGAATCAAGTCGGAAGACTGTATCTCCTTGTTACCATTTGGAATGGCATCAACATTACATTAATCGACAAGATTTCAATCTTGGTTGGATAAAAATGAGATAAAGATACTATATTTTTAATATCACCTGAAATGTCAGTATATCATTGACAAAAAAGGTGCTATTAAAGTTGATCAAGTGGAATCAAGTCAGAAGACTGTACCTCCTTGTTGCTATTTAGAATGGCATCAACTTTACATTAATCGATAAGATTTCAATCTTGGTTGAATAAAAATAAGAAAAAGATACTATATTTTTAATATCACCTGAAATGTCAGTATATTACTGACAAAAAAGGTGATATTAAAGTTGATCAAGTGGAATCAAGTCGGAAAACTGTATCTCCTTGCTACTATTTAGAATGGCATCAACTTTACATTAATCGATAAGATTTCAATCTTGGTTGAATAAAAATAAGAAAAAGATACTATATTTTTAATATCACCTGAAATGTCAGTATATTACTGACAAAAAAGGTGCTATTAAAGTTGATCAAGTGGAATCAAGTCGGAAGACTGTATCTCCTTGTTATTATTTGGAATGGCATCAACTTTACATTAATCGACAAGATTTCAATCTTGGTTGGATAAGAATGAGATAAAGATACTATATTTTTAATATCACCTGAAATGTCAGTATATTACTGACAAAAAAGGTGATATTAAAGTTTATCAAGTGGAATCAAGTCGGAAGACTGTATCTCCTTGTTACCATTTGGAATGGCATCAACTTTACATTAATCGACAAGATTTCAATCTTGGTTGGATAAAATTGAGAAAAAGATATTATATTTTTAATATCACCTGAAATGTCAGTATACTACTGACAAAAAAGGTGCTATTAAAGTTGATCAAGTGGAGTCAAGTCGGAAGACTGTATCTCCTTGTTATAATTCAGAATGGCATCAACTTTACATTAATCGACAAGATTTCAATCTTGGTTGGATAAAAATGAGATAAAGATACTATATTTTTAATATCACCTGAAATGTCAGTATATCATTGACAAAAAAGGTGCTATTAAAGTTGATCAAGTGGAATCAAGTCGGAAAACTGTATCTCCTTGTTGCTATTTAGAATGGCATCAACTTTACATTAATCGATAAGATTTCAATCTTGGTTGAATAAAAATAAGAAAAAGATACTATATTTTTAATATCACCTGAAATGTCAGTATATTACTGACAAAAAAGGTGATATTAAAGTTGATCAAGTGGAATCAAGTCGGAAAACTGTATCTCCTTGCTACTATTTAGAATGGCATCAACTTTACATTAATCGATAAGATTTCAATCTTGGTTGAATAAAAATAAGAAAAAGATACTATATTTTTAATATCACCTGAAATGTCAGTATATTACTGACAAAAAAGGTGCTATTAAAGTTGATCAAGTGGAATCAAGTCGGAAGACTGTATCTCCTTGTTATTATTTGGAATGGCATCAACTTTACATTAATCGACAAGATTTCAATCTTGGTTGGATAAGAATGAGATAAAGATACTATATTTTTAATATCACCTGAAATGTCAGTATATTACTGACAAAAAAGGTGATATTAAAGTTGATCAAGTGGAATCAAGTCGGAAGACTGTATCTCCTTGTTACCATTTGGAATGGCATCAACTTTACATTAATCGACAAGATTTCAATCTTGGTTGGATAAAATTGAGAAAAAGATATTATATTTTTAATATCACCTGAAATGTCAGTATACTACTGACAAAAAAGGTGCTATTAAAGTTGATCAAGTGGAGTCAAGTCGGAAGACTGTATCTCCTTGTTATAATTCAGAATGGCATCAACTTTACATTAATCGACAAGATTTCAATCTTGGTTGGATAAAAATGAGAAAAAGATATTATATTTTTAATACCACCTGAAATGTCAGTATATTACTGACAAAAAAGGTGCTATTAAAGTTGATCCAGTGGAATCAAGTCAGCAGACTGTATCTCCTTGTTATTATTTGGAGTGGCATCAACATTACATTAATCGACAAGATTTCAATCTTGGTTGGATAAAAATGAGAAAAAGATACTATATTTTTAATATCACCTGAAATGTCAGTATATTACTGACAAAAAAGGTGCTATTAAAGTTGATCCAGTGGAATCAAGTCAGCAGACTGTATCTCCTTGTTATTATTTGGAGTGGCATCAACATTACATTAATCGACAAGATTTCAATCTTGGTTGGATAAAAATGAGAAAAAGATACTATATTTTTAATATCACCTGAAATGTCAGTATATTACTGACAAAAAAGGTGCTATTAAAGTTGATCAAGTGGAATCAAGTCAGAAGACTGTATCTCCTTGTTATTATTTAGAATGGCATCAACTTTACATTAATCGACAAGATTTCAATCTTGGTTGGATAAAAATGAGAAAAAGATGCTATATTTTTAATATCACCTAAAATGTCAGTATATTACTGACAAAAAAGGTGCTATTAAAGTTGATCAAGTGGAATCAAGTCAGAAGACAGTATCTCCTTGCTACCATTTGGAATGGCATCAACTTTACATTAATCGACAAGATTTCAATCTTGGTTGGATAAAAATGAGAAAAAGATACTATATTTTTAATATCACCTGAAATGTCAGTATATTACTGACAAAAAAGGTGCTATTAAAGTTGATCCAGTGGAATCAAGTCGGAAGACTGTATCTCCTTGCTACTATTTGGAATGGCATCAACTTTACATTAATCGACAAGATTTCAATCTTGGTTGGATAAAAATGAGAAAAAGATATTATATTTTTAATATCACCTGAAATGTCAGTATATTACTGACAAAAAAGGTGCTATTAAAGTTAATCAAGTGGAATCAATTCGGAAAACTTTATCTCTATGTTATTATTTGGAATGGCATCAACTTTACATTAATCGACAAGATTTCAATCTTGGTTGAATAAAAATAAGAAAAAGATACTATATTTTTAATATCACCTGAAATGTCAGTATATTACTGACAAAAAAGGTGCTATTAAAGTTGATCAAGTGGAATCAAGTCAGAAGACTGTATCTCCTTGTTATTATTTGGAATGGCATCAACTTTACATTAATCGACAAGATTTCAATCTTGGTTGAATAAAAATAAGAAAAAGATACTATATTTTTAATATCACCTGAAATGTCAGTATATTACTGACAAAAAAGGTTCTATTAAAGTTGATCAAGTGGAATCAAGTCGGAAGACTGTATCTCCTTGTTATTATTTGGAATGGCATCAACTTTACATTAATCGACAAGATTTCAATCTTGGTTGAATAAAAATAAGAAAAAGATACTATATTTTTAATATCACCTGAAATGTCAGTATATTACTGACAAAAAAGGTGATATTAAAGTTGATCAAGTGGAATCAAGTCGGAAGACTGTATCTCCTTGTTACCATTTGGAATGGCATCAACTTTACATTAATCGATAAGATTTCAATCTTGGTTGGATAAAAATGAGAAAAAGATACTATATTTTTAATATCACCTGAAATGTCAGTATATTATTGACAAAAAAGGTGCTATTAAAGTTGATCAAGTGGAATCAAGTCGGAAGACTGTATCTCCTTGTTGCTATTTAGAATGGCATCAACTTTACATTAATCGACAAGATTTCAATCTTGGTTGGATAAAATTGAGATAAAGATACTGTATTTTTAATGTCACTACTTTTAAATTGTTCAACTTAGTTTTAATGGACGGAAGTTGTATCTTGGGGGATGATAGTATGAAAAAGAATTTGAGCATCTTAATAACAAACTGGTATTATCAAACATTTTTAGATGCAATGAAGTCAAAACAGAGTATATGCTTCTTATTGTTTTAATTTTGCTTGAGAGAGAAGTAGAATCTTGCATCTACGAATTAAAGATATTGAAACCTTCCAGAGGTAGAAATTTGAGGCTGCTGGAGGAAGGAATTGAATCTACTAGAGAATAGATAAGAATCTACCGTAGCAAGAACTTTGATTCTAGTAGAGGAAGAAATTAAAAGACAAGCAGGCTACCAAAAGAAGAATTGTATTATACCAGAGAAAGAATCTAGAATCTACAAGTAGAATAAACTTGAATATACCATAGGAGGAATCTAGCAGACACTGAAATTTGAATTCTTCATATGAAGAAAGCAGCCTACCAGAGGATAAAATTAGAAACTACCAGAGGAAGAGAAGCAGTCTACCAATGGAGAAATGCATCAAGTCTCAACTTCTGCAAGCCCTATTTGTATTGCATCTAAACATTGATGAAAGAGCCTTTGTTAACCAGAGTCCTTTACGGACACCTTACAATTTCAGATTGTCTGAAAACAAAGTTTGCTTTAAGCAGAAACGAAGGATCCATAATGCAGTAGCTGAAACGATAGACTTTTCAAATAAATGAAAACGTTTTCTTCCCTTCAACCACTGCATTAGGATCCTTGTTTTCAGCTTAGGCCAAATTCAATTTTCAGACAGTTTAAAATTTCAGTGCGCCCACAAAGAACCCTGGGTGAAGATTTCTCCTCAAATTCTTCGGATATATGAGAATTATATGAAATTTCACTCAAAGAATGTATCAGAAAATGAAATTAAGCAAGTGTATGTGTATCGTTTAACTGGAATTCAACACATCAGACGTTCCTGAAAGACAGCTTATAATCAGCTGAGAACTAATTCTTGTACCTAAAAATGTTGATTCAATTCTAAACAAACTGTGACAAAGATTTACAGATTATCACCGTAAACAGGTGACCTGCGTTTTGAAAACCACGCTCTCCAATTTCGATCCAATTTTGCTTCAATATCAAAGAATTTCTGCTTTTTCGAAGATTTTTAACCTGCCACAAATTAATAATTTATTAGATATAAATACAGCAACCTGCCTTCATATTTCATAGATTCATTTAATGGGTCAGAATTGAAGCAGTTTCTTCGTTGTTTATCAAATATGCAAATTATTAGTGTTCTGTAATCTTGGAAGAAATTAAACGACAGGCGCCATACTTTATCACTTTGAAATAGGCCTAACTTTCAAGTTGGTTGTAGATTGCAGTTGATTGATTGATCAATGAATATTTGTACAAGGAATAACAAACTTTATGTGTCATGAAGATATTGTTGCAGACCGCAAAAGCTGCTGAGAAGGTCTGCGCAGTTCATACAAAGTGATGAAACAAAAGGATAGTCAGTAGAATTGGACAGAAAAATTCAAGAAATTGACAGCCAAATTAATTTTGTAGAAAGTGGGTTGAAGGAGATATTGACAAAATTCTGGAAGACGAAGTCAAATTAAATGAAGTTTGTAATGATCAATCTTCAGGTGTGTGAAGCAGAGGAAACATTCGAAGCCCGTGGAAACGCAACCAGGAAGGATATAGAATATTTGATAAAATCTGTCTAAAGAAGTTGCTGAATCGAGAAGAATCCCAAGAAAACTAACATATCTACCAAAAAATCGTTTGCATGAAACCGAATTTGAATTTAGTTTATCTTCAAGTTTGATATAATTCAAGTTTTCATTGAAAATCAACTTGAATTCAGAAATCATGACGTTCTACAAGAAAAGTTAATTCTGTGAAGAAGGCAAGCAAAATCATGCCTCTTCTTGGTGGTACATCAAGACAAGTTCTTCCTCCAATAAAGAATCCGGTTTTCAGTTTGACTGAGAAGAGTACGGTTACTGTTACTGAGCAAGAACAAGCTTCAAGTAAAAGTCAAGAAAGCGTAAGTGCAGATAAAGTATATCTGTTGATGTTTTCTAAGTATCAATTCTTGATGTTACTGCAATTCCTTCAAAGTTGAAATTCTACTTGTTTTCAAAGTAAATATGGCAAGGAAGAAACTAGCAAGCTCAACATGATAAGAATTCGTTGATCCCCTTTGAAGTAGAAATGGAACGATTTACTTCACCTTTTTGATGAAAGTAAGCCTGCATAATGTTTGATATGTATGCAATGGAAAGCATTCGACTCTAAAATGTGAATGTGAATCATTGAAGGTGACGGTTTCATTTCAACATTCAACAATTTTTCATCCTAGTAGATAAAGAATCTTCATTATTCCTATCCTGACGTTTCAAGAATCATTAAACAAATATCAAATCAATGAATGAATTCATTCATAATAATTTATTCATAATGAATACACCACTTTAATTAAGCAGCCTCGTTGTGGAAATTTTTCAAAATTTCTTCCTATTGTTCCTATTCCTATTATGAAAATTTCGAGCCTAGATTTGGATTTGGCACCCAAACTTTAGTCTGGTTACATGTTTTTAAACTGCTGACATTTGTGATGTTGATTTTATGACAATGTAAAGTTCAAAGATTTATAAGAGATTTGACCGTGAAAAGTCGTTCGGGGTGAAACTTTACACCCCGAGTCACTTTCACGGTCAAATCCCTCATAGATTTTCAAACTTTACATCGCCATAAGTTTAACACTACAACCGCTAGCAACATGAAAACTCATGGTTAGACTAAAGTTTGGGTGCTAAATCCGAATTTGGGGTCTAAAATTTCATATGAAAGAATTTTGAATCATTTCCAGTACGAGGCTGTTCATTAAAGTGGTGTATTGTATTGCTAAGACAACTCAATAGCAAATCAATTCTCTTGAACTGAAAGTGTTGCAACGATTTTTCGGCTAAAGAGGATCACAATTCTGATATGAAATGGAATTGTTACAAGTCTTTCAAAAATCCTGTCAAATCCTATCCAATCAAAAATCCTATGAGTCCTATCAAAAATAAAACAACTACAGAAATATTCATACAGCCAGGTACCAATGATACATTTTATTTGCAACTTGACAAAATTTTTTGTTCAAATTATTTAAAGTTTGCACAATTTTATCATCATCATTCAGATGTCACAACTATGAGAACTATGTTCGCTTGAAATAAAAAATAAGTGGGAAAGAGGTCAAGCTTTGGTCCCTTGCAAGGAAGAAATCTTGTGACTTCTAGAAGGAATTTTTCCGAGCTCGGGGGTGTTCATTTAAGAATATGCTGTTCAGCAGAATATGCTTTTCTATTAATGCAAAGAACTGGCTATCAGTTGTTGCAAATGTCATTTTCTTTCCAGACAAACAGGATTCCAAAGCAACAAAAAACAAGCCGATTTGCTGGATTTGCAAATCCTTTCAAAAAGAAATCAAATTCATCTCCGATTACATCATCAGCATCATCATCGCCATCACAAAATTTACGAAAACCAACAGATGGAGCAACTCCAGCATTTACAAGTTTACTGACAGCAAAAAGTGAAACAGAACTTGGCTCAAAACATTTGTCGCTGGAAAATGCACAAGAAAGACTTGTTGCTGAGAACAGAAGGTCTCCAAGACAACTGACACCTGTGTTTGTCGAAAAAGAATTCAAACAAGAGGAACCCACAAGAGATTTGAATAATCTGAAAGTAGAAAGGGGTAAATCGAGAGAGGGAGTGGGGACACCGAGTCCCAGAATCAGGCGAATTACCACTGTTGAAGAGCTTAGGTATTCAATAGAACATTTTTGCCATTCTACAAAGAGTCTGGATGGAACGATTTTAAGTACATCTTTTGTTAGAGGTTTGATTAAGTGGCGTTGGAATCATTAGGCCTATACTCGTATTTGAACACTTGCCTCAGCTAATTAGTTCATTTGGTTCTGATGCTAATTGGCAGGCAGTTCTCTCAAGCCTCTTGTTTCTTGAGTGCTCAGCTCCTGAACCGAAAACAAAACCTGAGGTGCATGTTTAGGTACATCCTACTTATTTCGATGCATGCTCAGTTTTGCTCTTAACAACCCTTTCTGGAGGGCACAACAAGTGAGCTTGCTACCTGGGTTTCAGAGCAACTTTCGCAACTTGTTTTGTTTTCATTCACAAATTGACCGATCAGGAATGGAGTTACCTTTGTCTGCAATTGTTAATCAATTTGTACTTGTGTCTGTCTAAACTTTAGCAGAACTGACTAATATTCTAACAGAAAATTTTTCTTTTGCAGTGAAGTAATAACAAACGCAAGAGTCGCAGAAGATTACAATGAAGTAGAAAGATTTCTTGCATCCTCATTTCAGTCATTTGCTTCAATTAATAAAACATTCAAGGTAGGCCGAATAATTCTGACCTAACGATTGACGAAGCAAAGTTAGCCTTTAAGTGACTGCTGGTTCATGGTATCATATTTCAGTTTTAATTGCAGACAAATCACTTCTTTCTTCGAGAGGTCTTTTATGGGACAAGATTTATCAGAAAACTTTCCAATCTGTTGTCGCTAAAAGTGCCTGAAATTGTAAAAAAATTGATTTGAAAAGGAAGGGTGAATTTTGCGAAATAAAGAGTCAGTTCTAGGACACCAACAAAGCGATTTGCTATTTTGGAGAGTACATTTCAGACCTTGTGCAGCCATCCGACTGTACTGTTTTGCTAT
This sequence comes from Aurelia sp. 4 Dawson et al 2005, assembly GCA_964019985.1. Lineage (NCBI taxonomy): Eukaryota > Metazoa > Cnidaria > Scyphozoa > Semaeostomeae > Ulmaridae > Aurelia > Aurelia sp. 4 Dawson et al 2005. The sequence goes on along the minus strand of OZ026503.1, from coordinate 431,822 downwards.
GTGATGTTGGAGAGCTTGCCATATCGTTGATTGTTTGCATTGTTATCCTGTGTTCAAGACGGCCAGCATTTGTAACATCTGTTCGATTCATTGCTTGTCTTTCAATGAGAAGTTGACAGTAAATATCGTAATCAATCTGATTTTTCAGTCATCAGCAACAGCAGAAAACGACGATACCTATCATCCAGGAATCAGTTTCGAGTATCTGGAATATGTTTATGAGTCAATCCATCACTTTGTAAGTCTTCTTCTTTTGAAATTTGACAATTCTTTATGTCACAATGTTCCATTGTCTGTCATGAAGGGAACAAAATTAAGTGTTCTATCGCAGCAGTGGCATTTTCTGTTTGATAGAGAACAGAATGACATTTATTTTTATTCCACAGCCAAACGACATGCAGAAATTGGCATTGAGGACGGTTATCAATTGTTTGTTAAAAGACTCAAAACGGTATGGAGACTTTGTTATTCTTCTTCCAGCTTCGAACTTTTTCAAGACGTCTTTAAGAATTGATATAGGTTGCGTGGAGGGTCTGTTTCAACCAGCAGGGTTTTTGCATGTGTCATCCCTTTGTGGTTGTCATTTTGTAGGTGGCAACAATGCCTAACGAAAAGAGATGGCACGCCCAAAGCATGCTGGTTGAAATAGACCATTTAAAAAGATAGAAAGACCATGTAGATCTCATGTAACCGCATCGTTCGTGCACTGGAAGCGCTTTTGTGTGGCTATTGTTTTGCTAGAGGCCCTTTTCTTTCCAACTTGTGCATAAGTTTAATTTGGAAGAAACTTTTCAAAAGAAAGGTTTTGACTCCTCTAAATTTAATACAATCTGAAACGGAGAAGGAACGAAAGAGTAAACTTCCTAACTCATCATTGCAATTAAGAGGATGTGACTTGAAGGGTCTGCTCAAGTTTCTTCAAGGCTGGTATTCATTTTAAGTATAACAATGTAAAACTTCCTGGGCATAACTTTAGTTCTTTACCAAGTCGTCCACTCGACGTTTTTAGGACTGATGCTACCCCTGATTGCAATTTCTTCCTGATAAAACTAATATGTTTTGTGCAATTTCATTTGCAGAAATGGCTCTACTGATGACGTCAGAGCTCTTCTTATCCTGCTCATGGTAATGAAAATTTTTTTATTCATTCCTATTTGGTTTCATATTTCTGGGGTGATTTACAGTCACCCATGAGTATCATGCAAAATGAACAGAAACATTTCATTTCGTAAAACAATAGAATCTTTTCTTGAAAGTTAAAGTCGAGGCATCACATGCGTTTCTTATTTCTTATGATATATTTAGATTATCTATATATACACAATAAGAAATCTTTTAATATATATTTGTCAGCGAGTCTTTTTACAAACGTTCAATTTTCACTCGATAAGTGCAAAGAGATAACGATGAGTTGAATTTGGATCTTTCGTTTGCAGAATCCTCAATTCATGGAAGTTTCAACTTACACAATCTTTGCACATCTCCTGCGTCAATTATCAACATTACAAGATCAAGACCAACGGCTTTTAATGTTTTGGTTTCGATCGTAAGTAATTTCAAGCTTTGAAGAGTCACTGTCAACCAGGATCTTTTGCAGGCATACTAAAATTTCTGACTGTTAGAAAATAAAATTTGTTCAATAGTTGAGCAGTAGTTAAGCTGATGGAAAAGTTTTGCTTTACAGGGTGTCCTGGAAGACTTGTGCCCCTTTTGTGTGCGTGCTGTTGAGGAGCTATAAATATCTCGATCTTTACACAGTTGCATAGGTCAGGCTTTAACCTAGAATTTGAGACCTTGTTCTAGCCAATCTGACAATATGGCAGAGAAAAGGTAGAATCGTATAAAATTTTCATTACATTACTTAGAAGGTAGAAAATGCTCTCTTATAAAGAGACAACAGTGCTAAACCTTTAATACATTTAGCAAACAATTCAATATGATACTAGAACCCTTTCTTTGACTTCCTAGAACTGCTAATTTTGCCTTTTCTCTGCCATAAATCAGCAACAACGTGCCAGATTGACTCAACCAAGGCTTCAAACTCTAAATTGAGGCCTGACCTATGAAACTGCGTAAAAGCCGAGATAATTGAATCTATGGCTCCTCCACAGAAGCCACAGAAGTAAAGCACAATTTTTTAAGACACACGGTAGTGGAACTGTTCTGTCAGTTCAAGTACTGCATTGTAGATCACTGCATGAAAGTCATTTTGATTTATAAATTTCAGACAGTAGCAACTGAAAGTTTCTTCAATTGTTTGACATCGAATTAAGCTGCCCCAAGAGAAACCAAACCCTTCTCATAATCGTATGCAATGCATCATATAATGTGTTTGTAAGCCCATGAAACCGACTAACAAAACATATTTCAAAAACAAGAAACGATGCAAAAACAAGACTAAAAACACTAAAAAACCATGGATAAAGATGCAATAAGGTTCTGTTTGGCTGGAACAGATATACCCTAGGTACCAGAGCCTATAGCGTGGGGAACGAGGCTAAGGCTCTGGCACCTAGGGTAGAACAGACAAAAATGTGAATTGCATTTCATCTCTAAAAAATTGACAGCATTCATTTCACATGGGAAAATCGGTTTGTCTTTCAGGATTCCATTGACACAATTCAAGAAGATCGTTGTCACAATTCACAAGGTAACTAACTGCAGGGTGTCTAAAAACAGTCTACTCCAATTGTGTGGCTGATGCGTTATTGATATAGTTTCAGAGGATGAGCGTCGGCATTTAGACCTTGTTATGGTCTGGTAGATGCCAATGGATAGTTTTTTAAGGCAGGCAAATCTTTGTCGTCGAAAATTTCAAAGCATTCTGAAGTCATACACAAATAGACCGATGAAAATGACATCGTTGACTAATTACCATCTTACTCCATTATTAGAATGGACTCTTGAGATATAGCCAGCTGACTAGTTCTATGTCAAATGAGTTAAAGTTGGTAAAAATTCAAAGAAATGACCCCTTTAAGTTTTATTTGTTTGATAACATTTCCACTGTCAGCTGTCACTAGTGACAATGCACATGATTTGATATATTTCTTTATCTATGAAAAAGCATCAGTTACTTGTATTGGGTGTCCCAAAAACATGTACGTCGTTTGAGTGGCTAATGCAAAAGGAACCATGAACAAATTTTACTGTTCTCAGATTTATGGAGCTAGAAAGTCAAAATTACTTGTTGCCTTAAAACTGTCAATGTTTAAATAAAAAAAGGAACAAGATGAGCGTTGCCCAATGTTTTTAGATCTTCATAAGTGAACCAGGTATTCATAGATAAGTTTTGTGAAACTAACAAGAAAGAACACATCTAGGGTTGCTAAGAGTGGTTATGTGAAGCAAAAGTGCTGCAGCCCATATTAGGCGTCCATGGTGTTTCACTTCCCCAAGTTATAAAATCTATTTCGATCAGCAATATTATTTCTCCAAGACCTCCTTGCAAACATTCTTGAGCCATTTGGTCATTCGTTACTCAGTGGCGAAGCTAGCGGTCATGCTGGTCATGCTCAGCATGAGTAACAATTTTCAGAGATATGAATATTTTTCAACCAAAAAAACATGTTTTTGCAGAAAGTTTCGCAGAAATCGCAACATAAATAGCAACATTTATATCATTGCACATCTCACATAGCCTTCGCTTCCATGCAGATTGATACCTTGGTCCCCTGTGTTAAGTCTTGCTGGCTTTCGAAAGCAAACCTATCATAGGGTTTCTATACTAACTCTGCAGCATTTTGCAGCTTCCACTTTGCAGTGATTGTCTAATGTTTCCCATACTGGTTCCCTATGTTACATCATGCTCATCTGAGAAAGTTGGACCAAAGTCATCATAATAATAATGATAGCAACGATTTGTTTCCAGAGCACGACCTTCGTTGAAACAATAGAAATGATGACGAAACAACCTTTGTCTTGTGTTTCGCACAGTCAGACTGACAGGCCAAGACACAGCTCAAGCAACGTCTACATTGCAGTTCGGAGAATTATTATTCGAATTTTGATTACCATGGAGTATGAAGAGTCATTTGCAACCCTTCCTGAAGGAGACATAATCACCCAGCTGTTGAAGAAGTCTTTTGCAGGAAGAAATGCCAGCGAGCAGAAGGTGATCAAAGCCAACTCCGAAGCTTTAGCTGAAGACGAAGGACAGATCAATCCAGGAAGCCTGGTACACGAAGAAAGATTGGCTGTGTGGGAGCCAAGGAATGAAACGCCTCTTCTGTTGGCCATGCCTGCTATTTCGACCCCTTCGAGCTTCCCAAACTCGAGCTGAAACAGGCTACAGCAACATGCAAGGTTTCCTGTCTGACTGCCCGACGAGGGCACGAGAGAGCCAGGTCTTATATGCAGGCCTTAGGCCTACAAGATGTGGAAAACCTTTGATGTGTCGGAGAGGGTGGATGTCCTATTTTCGAGAGCCAGAAGAGAGGAGATTGAACGGCACAACGAAAAGGTGAGGCAGAACGAAGAGATGTTAAGAACTCTTTCTGAAGCTGTTCTTTGTCTAGCCAAGCAGGAACTTTTCCTTTTAGGAGCCATGATAAAATGCCTGGCAAAGTTTGATTCTGTCTTTGAGCGCCGCTTTCATGGGAGGTTTGCTGATTCTGAAAAAGGAACTTTCCAAGAGAATAGACGTATTTCACAATTAAATTCAATTCCAGGCAAAAGATGTGACCCCTGTACAGCAAGAAATCTACATTATACCATTATGTTGCAACTACATGTACAAAGCAAATAGCAATGTTGTGCATGGCTGAGAGCAATGCAGGCTGTTGATCCAAATTAAATTTAGGAAAGTGATGTTCCTGGAAGAATTTCAAAAGAAGTGATCTCATTGTGAAAGTGTTGCATTGTCCTGCTTGTGAGTTTTATCATAACTTTGTTGCTGATTAAAGAAGCTTTCCAAGAGAACTTTTTGCAGTATTATCATTATTTTGTTGCTGGTTGAAGATCATATGTATGCATTCAATCAGATCATTATTTGACTCTTTCAGTTCTTGCTGATTAAAGAAACTTTCCAAGAGAAGGTTCTTGTTTGTACTGCAAAGAAACTTTTGCAAAGGAACCACATTGTAAAACATGCATGTTACACCAAGTAATTTTGGAGTAGAGCAACATCAAGAACAATGGAGGAACAATAGGTCTATTTTTTAGACAATTGGTGTGGCATAAACCTTTAGCGTAACAAAAATGAACTTTCCACACTGGCAAAGGAAGTATGCAGCTCATAATTTGTTGCTGATTAAAGGAACTTTCCAAGAGAACTTTCCAGGTGTATAGTATTATCATAATTTGTCACAGAACAGAAGAACTTTCTCCAACAACAGCCAAATCTTCTTGCAGAGCCAGTTTTACTGAGGCCAATGAGCTGGTAGGGTTCCTTCTGCTTAAAAATGGAAAACTCAAGCAATGGGCATACCCGTGATGCAGGGCTTGAGCTTAACTCAATGATCTTGGGGACTAAATATGCCTGGGAACTTTTCAACTGAAATGACTGCATGACATCTGAAGCCCTGACATATATACAGTAAGGCCTTGCAATATCATTTTTTTCAATTTTTAGGCTCAAGTTACTTTAGTTTCTAATTTTTCTGGAAAATCTTACAAAATCATGTTAAGGCAGAATGGGGTTATTTATATAGATATGTTAGCTTATGTGTATGTTATCACTGATTGTCAAGAACATCAATAAAATTAAGGTAAAAATCTGTTAAAATCCAAGATATCTTGCTAGCAATTTCTTATCAACCTTGCATGAAATGGAATGCCCTCACATCATCAGACAATAATTTAGAGTCAGTCAAGATACAAGAAACTATTTTGGGTGTGACCCTCAAGAGTTTCTTATAAGTAGACGGGCCTAATCATTTCTCAGTAGCCTAAAAGTTTCTTGTTGGTGGTTTCTCAAATGTGGAGCCTTACTGTAGTGCCTGCTAAATCTAATAAACAGTTATATACACAAAGCTTTTACTGAAATATCAAGTTTGAAAGAAAGAATTTAGGAAAGCATTGTTGCCTGCAATTTGTGAAAACAAAAGTTTTCTTTGCTTTTACAGGTGCATTTTCCTCTCTGCAGCAACTGGAGTTCTTTTATCTTCTTTCAAAAAGGGGCGTTTCCAGGTCTAAAAAGGCGTTTCCAGGTGGAAAATAGGGCGTGGTTCAAAAAATTTCCGAGGGCTCCGCCCCCGGACCCCCGCGCTCTGTTTGAGCATGACTGACTATTTTCAGCTAGCTTCGCCACTGTCGTTACTCCAAAGTATTTCTTCTGGTAAAGATGTAAACTTAAAAGCCACGTGATGCTAAAATTCAAAATATAAAGTTAGGCACTGAGTTAAATCCTCTGGTTTTCAGGCAACCAGTAACTTTGACTTTCTTTTCTTGCTCAAAAACTTAGCAACTACGTCTCAGATTTTCTCAAACTCTTTGCAAAACTCTAAGTTGAAGTCATTTCTGTTTGCAAATCTGAAAAACAGGAAAACTGAATTTTTTGCTCCTTCACAGAGTCACTCAGATTGTGCTTATGTTTTCAGACACAATGTATGTGTTTGATAACATACGATAATGCAATTTTGCGATGTTATTTTAAATCATCTGGTATTCTAAAGTTTAGTATCTAAAGATAAAAATCCTTTATCAGTTCATAGGAGAAAGATTATTCCCGACAAATGTGAGTGAAATGCCCCCAGTTGAAAAATGTCGCTGGTGGATTCAAACTGCCGTAAAAGTTTTAGCTTTGATGAGTGAGTAATTAATTGACAATAACATTTACTTTCTAAAATGATGATTTTCACTATTCATCATCTTGAAAAGCATTTCAATTAAATTTTACAACTTTTTCTTTTCATAATCCATCGTATATACCGGATGACTAAACAAAATGTTCATTTCCGGTGGGCTACATAATAAAAATTGCGTGGCTGACCGTCAAAACTGACATATTGATTTTCAGTCACAGGCTAACTAAGATGTTAAGATTTTGTCAAGTAAATCACTCATTTTTGAGACCCAGGAATTAGGAAATTCTCGTAAGGAGTTTTGCATTGGAAAATGATGTCCACGTTCATTATTTACTTGTAATGGAAAATAAAATTCTATTTTTCAAGCTGAAAGTTGTATTGAATTTCAATGTAACGTGGATTTCTCGTTCCATACAAACCTCTTTCCAGCATTCCCCTATTTTCTGGGTCTTAAAAGACAAGTAATTTTACCACACAAAATTCCCACATCTAAGATAGCCTTTGACAGATAGATTAATACTTTAGTTTTGAATGCCTGCCGCAAACTTTTTATTCAACGGTCCGCAAAATATACTGACATTTTTGATTAACTGGTACATACAGAGCTGATGTACTTTCCCACACCGGGATAATGATTGTGCTTGCTGGAAAAAGTAAGGTTGACAATGCAGAAGACTCAAAGATTCAAAGATTTAAAGTATGTCCCTTCAAAAAGAAACAGTGAAATAATCTTCACCATGTTCTCGCGCTCTTGAACAATCTCTTTACGAGCCTTGGCTTGCTTGCTAAGTGCTCTATAAAAACTGAAATTTCATTTTGCAGAAGAATATCTCTCTCTCCTTGTAGCTTACATGGACATTTCCTTCTATATGCATTGATATAATTTCTGGATCAGAAGTTTTGAATTCTAAATAAATCACTGAATCTTCAAGCAGTGGCTTTATTGTGATTCTTGCTAGGACAGAGTTTTCGTAATCCAATGAGTTAACAATTACAAAAAATCCTTTACCACTACTGTACAAAATATTATTTTCCAGATACAGCGAATTGGATGATTCAACCATCAATTGTACCACATACTTTGTTTTATTGTGAAAAACTGGATAAGATGGATTTGATGAGAGAATATGACACTTGGCAAAGACAGCAAGGGTACGTATCCTTATTTCTCTATTTCTTCCTTCATTTCATTACTATTTCCATCTTTCTTTATTCCTTATTTCTATATTTCTTTATTTCTTTCTTTCTTTTTATTCCTTTCCTTCTCTTTCCTTGACTTTCAAAGGACAAAGATATCCCTATGTGAGTGAATTTTTTGATTCATTCACAATTTCATTTTTCTTCACTTCGTTCGTTATGGTATTCTTTATATAACTTCTTTGCAAGTCCGAAAAATTTGACTAAGTCAAAGAGCGTAGCTTTGTTATGAGCTTAAAGGACTACAACAAGCATCAGAAGGTTCAAAGAGAAAAAGGAGAGACAAACATTGAGTAAATCAAAGTTTCTAGTTATCAAGGACAATAATCATGTTTACTAATTCATAAATGAAACATGGCAACAAGAAACAGCACCGCTAAGCAGTGGGAGTAAAATGGGCAACCTGACCCAAGGTCTTGGGGTGTAGGGAGCACCTATTCAAACGATGTATTTTGATTCATGGAATATTGAAACAGTTTAACAGTTCATGGCAGCAGATGTTTTTGGGCATCCCAGATTCTGGGATGAATTCTCACATCTATTCAATTGACTTCTTTTCGATATCTGTAACATTTTGATGGCTTCCCACACCTATCCAAACGATGTTTTTTGATTAATGGAATATACAAACCGTTTAACAGATCATAGCAGTAGATGTTTTTTGGCATCCCAGATTCTGGGATGAATTCTCACATCTATTCAATTGACTTCTTTTCGATTTCTGTAATATTCGGATGGCTTCCCACACCTATTCAAGCGATGTTTTTTGATTCATGGAATATACAAACCGTTTAACAGATCATAGCAGTAGATGTTTTTTGGCATCCTAGATTCTGAGATGAATTCTCACATCTATTCAATTGACTTCTTTTTGATATCTGCAATGTTCTGATGGCTTCCCACACCTATCCAAACGATATTTTTGATTCATGGAATATTCTATCAATTTAACAGATCATAGTAGTACTTGTTTTACCAACGATGAATTAGGCAAAGATCATAAGAAATTTAGTTCATCCCTGTAAAAATATTTGTCAATAAGTGATGAATCCTTCTGGGAAGTAACTACCAACGAAATTTGGTGCCTCGATACACATCTTCGGATGCATTCTCAACTTGTATGATTGAAAATTTTTTCTTTAGCATCAACCATTGTTTATGTCTACGTTTATTCTATCTTGAGCTAATTAAATGTTACTGAACTGTTCAAGCTCGTTCATATTTTCTGAATAAATATGGGGACCCAGTTGTGTACAAGCTCAAAGATGTAGTTGCCCCCTTATATTTTGCATCGCCCATGTTATGAAATCGACTTTGCACAGTCCCTAAAGGCAGTAAATTTGGAAGCATTCATTCTACGATTGGAAACTATGCTTGCTGAAGTGTTAATTAACATAGTTTTCTCTTTTTAGGAAATTTTCATTTTGTCAGTACCCATTTCTGCTCAGTCTTGGTTCAAAAAGATTTGTCATGCAAAAAGATTCAGAGATGAAGATGCTTTTTGAAGCAAGAGTATGAAACATATGTTTTTCTATTTTTCCCTAAGTCTTGTATCTCCCATAGCTATTGCCTCTAAAGTTTGTGGAAGATTTTCATACAGACATCAATCAACTTAATATTCTACAATAACAGAACATAGTTACAGGCAATACAGTGCCACAAGAAGCATGAGAATACATTGCAGCCTCCCGGGTTTATAAATAAATGTAAAATAATGACATGGAGACAGTCTACTGCCAGAACTGCGTATTACATTATGAGATACAAGCTACCAAAGTAACTGAAATTATGGAGAGGAGGAAATAAGCCAGGCAGAGGAAATAATGTGTAAGATATTCATGGAGGATCATTCCAATGCAAGGTAAGCTTGTGATTGTTTTTCCAGACAGAAAGTTGACCGTTAGAAAATTTCTTTAATGCATCAATTCAATCACTCTTCTTTGTGCCACTTTAAAAGGTGCAACATTTCTTTCTAGGAGAGTATTGTAAAACATGTGAAAAGGAGAGAGATGCCAAATATGGGAATGTTATTTCTTAATCTGAAAGTTCGTAGATCGCATTTAGTTGCTGACTCTTTAGATGAGGTATGCCCTGTGTTGATCTCTCTTTACAAACTAGCATTTTAGAATTATTGCAATCTATCCTAGATGGATGTTGCTCTATCCAGGACAGACTTGTATTCATTCATCTGGGATGGTTTCCTTTCTGTCCAAGATAGATCTTTATTTATCTGTCCAGGATAGAATTTGTTTATCTATCCAGGACACGGAATTTTCAATCTTCTATCTGGGATAGGTTTTTCTGCCTTGAGTCTTCTCTGATAGCTGGAAAATTACAATACAAAAAAACTCCAGGAAACAATTCAGATTTGAAATTACAACTAGCATCAAATGCTTTGGTATTAGCTATGTGTAGTATCAAAACTTTGGTTATCATTGTAATGAATATGGATAGATTCTACTCTGCGAGTTCTTGCAGCATTTTGAACAGCTACCATAACAATTCTTTATAGATTGCAAAGAAGAAAAAAGATTTGAAAAAGAAGCTTCGAGTTAGTTTTCATGGTGAGCCAGGACTGGACCTCGGTGGTTTGACAAAAGAATGGTTTCTTTTATTGATTAGGAACATATTTAGAGAAGAGTATGGTAAGATTGATTTTCTTCTCGGTTATTCCTCGTTTGATTTATCATTTAAACAAGATTCCATCATCAATCAACATGGGTTAGGTTGATAATATCTGCTGAGCCGGAACTTTCAGTCTTTTTTCGCTTGAGATTTCTTAACCATATATCATGAAGAAAAAATTATTAGCTAAGTGAACAAAGTTGATAGAAGCTCTACAAGTAGAAACTTCATTCGTTGTTTCAGGGATGTTTACATACAATCAAAAAATTCGAAATTGGTGGTTCAACAGTGCAAGTACAGATACAGAACATGAATTTCCTAACTACATATCATGAAGGAAAATTACTAGCTTAGTGAACAAAGTTGATAGAAACTTCATTTGTTGTTTCAGGGATGTTTACATACAATCAAAAAATTCGAAATTGGTGGTTCAACAGTGCAAGTACAGATACAGAACATGAATTCAATCTTCTTGGCGTTGTATCCTTTCAAATTTCAAAACATTTGAATATCAAATTGATTGATTGATTGATTGATATATTTGAATATCAAATTGATTGATTGATTGATTGATATATTTGAATATCAAATTGATTGATTGATATATTTGAATATCAAATTGATCGATTCAGTCATTGTGACTGATTCTAGCAGTTTATCATATTTTTGTCAATCTTTGTCTGTCTTGCTTCTATCACATACTTTCAAATCAAATGCTTTTTCAGTGCAACAGGAAGAAATAACAAGGCTTAATCTGTGATAAGAAGAAGGGTTTAATGATTCTTCTGCAAATTATGAAAGAAAAGGTTTTCTTCTTTGTCTTTGAAAGCCTAAAATCCCTCAGGTTTGCTCTAATGTCAATTCATCAAAGGGCCCAGCCTTAGCAATTATCTTTACGATTTCATATTATATTCCTTCTAAGTTTGACTTCCCTAACACTTCTTCAGTTGATGGGCTTAGCTGTCTACAACAGCATAAATCTCGACATCCGGTTGCCATTGTGTTGCTACAAAAAATTACTCAGTCCAGCAGTTGTGCCATTTGAAAATCCACATGCTCCCGTTGGTATGGCACAACTAGGACTGGATGATCTGAATGACGTCAATCCCGTGAGTGTTAAAGTTTTTCTTTCGGTAATAAATCAGTCTTTTTATTGTATAGAATCAGTCAATGCTTTGAGCAACTTAGCTCATCATAAACGTAAGAATTTGAAATTTAATTTGATTATTTTTCGTTTTTGTTTTAAGATTGAAGAAGCCAAGTTATTTCAAATCCATATTTGATTATATTGCTTGAATTTACAGTTTTAGCAAACTCTGTAAAATTTGAAGCACAAAGAACGCAAATGTTTGTCTCATTGAAAGGATGGAAAACTAAACTCTCGTAACTTCATAATTTTTGCACAGTCGTACAAGAGCTGGTCATGAAATTAACAAAATGCTACCCACTTATTTTGAATTGTGTTTGGTTTTAGGAATTAGCACATGGTTTAAAAGAGCTTCTTGCTTATGATGGTGATGTAGAAAGCGATCTTTGTCAAACATTTCAGGTGAGTTGATAAAACTCTTCAGGATATTTAACTGTATGAACAGGTCTCCTTTAAAGAACCAGTTATGCCTGTTATTTGCTTGAAAGGACATGGCTCTCATATAAGCTGTGTCCTACTTTTAGTATCGATTAAAAGTTTCAATAAAAAGCCAATGAATTATTAACTTTTTGTTCTTAACATTGTCCCTCTGTTGCTAGATCAAGATAGAAAAAGTAACATCGACTTAGTCGTATTTCAGGTTTCATACACAAGCTACGGTGAAGTTGTAACAAAAGATTTGAAACGAAATGGATCTCAGATTGCTGTGACGAATGAAAACAGAGAAGGTTAGTTGAAAATTTCTGGTACCAAGTCATGTTATGTCAAGATGACCATTGACTTCATGTCTTTTGTATCCTTTTGTCATTTGGTCAAAAGGTCATTATGTCCTGTCATATGGTATTATGTCAGTTACGTTGGGTCGTGTCCTTTCATCCGTTTTAGAGTATGTTCTATACAAGTAAAATTCTATGCAAAGTATTAGATCTTAGCCTTGACTCAGTTCATATTCTTTGAAAATTTTTTGTTGTTTGATTCTACATTTTCTCTTTTTTAGAATATGTGAAGCTGTATGTTAATTACATCTTGAACAAATCAATTTACAAACAGTTCTATGCATTTTATCATGGATTTCATAGCGTCTGTGCTTCAAATGCTTTGATTGTAAGTTCTTTGATATCTTCAGTCTTCTTTATATCAATCCTTGTTTTCTTTCATTCATTCCTTTCTGCTTAACCTTACCTTGAAACCCTCATAAAAGCAGTGAAACCAAAAAAGCTGCAGAAGAGTATGGATCATAATGTCTCGAATAAGTTTTGCATCAGGTTGAAAATTTTCCTTTAAGCTTTATGCTGTTAACAAAGAGCTTTTGTGAATATCTGTTAGTTCTATCAATGCTTGTTACGTAAGAAATAGTCAGTTTTATAAATGTGGTAATTGGTAAGTAAATCCAGTGCGCAAAAGGTATCTTCTAGTCATCATCTCATTTGGTTTTCGACATTAAAGGATTATTTTCTTCACAAAGCTTTCATGACCTGAAGAAGCATAGATGTTTCATAATTCAGAATTCTCTTTATTGTGATCTAGCTACTGCAGGAGTATATATGTAATTGAAATTGAAAAGAAATATTTGTTAGTCTCATCGACAAACTTTACGACAGAGTGAATAGTAGAAAAACGGCAAATAGATATGATTCATCATGTGTCTTCAAATCATTTGTCACATGTGTACCGTAGCATTTTGGCATTAAGATTGCTTTTCACTTCTTCCAGCTTCTACGACCAGAAGAAGTAGAGATGCTGGTTTGTGGAAATCCAAACTTCAACATAGAAGCATTGCAGAAGGTTACAGTCTATGATGGATACTCAAAAAATGATCCTTTGATTAGGTGAGGTTATGGTTGAATAAATTCTAATGTTTTTAGGACGAAATACTATGACAGTCATCGTAAGAAAAACTTTAAGCATGAGATAAAAGATATAGAGAGTCCATTTCATTTGTAGCTAAAGAATACTTTGGTGTACCATAACAGGGATCCCTTAGTACTGAAAAAACATTTGTAATTACATTTCAAAACTATCAAATGCATAATTTGTTGTTCATATATAATTAAGTATTTCACTCTTCCAGTAACAGATCCATGAAAATTTACTGTGGAAATGAAATCAACGGTGTTATCGTTGTTCTTCTAGACGTTTCTGGGAGATTGTTTGTGGATTCAACATGCAACTGAAGAAGAAGTTTCTTTTGTTCACAACTGGCAGTGATCGTGTACCAGTGGGTGGTATGAGTGAAATGCAATTCAAAATCACAAAAATGGATGGAGTAAATGTCGACAGAATGTAAGTGTGAGAGAATTATCCTTGTTTTTTTGAAGACGAGTAAGATTTCTGGAAAGAGGCTATGCGTTGAAAAGACATTTCAGGACGGCGTTGTTGCTACTTTCAAATGTTTTGCTTCTTTATTTGATGCTTCTTGTTGCCAGAAATCTTGTGCCATGTCTTAGGCTCTGTTTCAGACATCATGCTTTTGCATATCCCATCTCTTGGATGGCCATTTTCGTTTCCATCTTCATGGGCCACGAAAACTTCTACGGCAAAGGCCAACCGAGAGATGGCACATACAATGCATGCCGGTCTAGATACACCTTTTAAATATTATTTTGCACTTTTTTGATATCAGTATCGCAATGTTATAAATAGGTGATAAGGAGAACGAAAACGTGCTGATCACCCAAAGTTTACAAGTTGTTTGTAGGTCTATGATATAAATACCTTTTGCTGTCATGTTATATGACTTTATTTTTTGAGTTTGAAAATGAAATTTATCGAAATGAAAATGGAAATGATGATTATCGTCACTTGATATTTGTTTTTATGCTACCTTCTTGTTTAACATGTCATATTTCTCTTCGACATTCATCAAATATACTGTTTTCTTCTAACAGGCTCCCAATGGCACATACATGCTTCAATCAATTGATCCTGCCTTCCTATAAAAGCAAAAAGACTTTGAAGCAGAAATTAACGATTGCAATTTCAAACTCAGAAGGATTTGGTATTGAGTAATGCATATTTAAAACCATTTCCAAGTACCAGTTGCACCAACAGTAACAGCCAGGAGCCCAGGAGCTAACCGTATAGTTGCTCCTCTTATGTAATAAAATAAACTCTACATATTACAAGGAATTAACGATGCTTTTTCCTGAATGATTATAGAAAGCATGCAAGAACACATATTTCATTTTTCATTCTTCATTTCAAGAAACGTGCGATTAATTAGAAAGTTGACATGCAACAATTTGACTTGCATGTTTTGAAGGTTCCCACATTTTAGGTAATGGTTCTTTACAGGCCCAGTAAATAAAAACAGAAAGTAAAGAAATAAACCGTGGCTCAATTAAATTCAAGACAGTTGTATTTTTCATCGTACCAACTAACTTTGGAAACAAAATATCTATAGCAAGTTGTCCCATCCTTGACAGCTTAAGAAGTTTTCCAAAAGGTGGAAGAATATTTAGACTCGTAGAATAACAAAGAATAAAGACTGAGAAAATTGTTGGAAGAAAGTTTCCCCAGCCTTCTCTATGGAAATTTTCCATAAAAATTTTTGCAAGCACTCTCTCTGTCAGTGTAATCATTTCAGCTAGTAATTTGATCTTTGTTAAAGGATTCTGAGTGGTATCTCTGCTTTCTTTAAATTGCAAAAAAAAATTGCACAGAAGATTTATCATATTAGTTGCTTGAAAATAGTAATATTAAAAGTCTGTAACTGATGTTGTTTTTCTGCCTCATCTGAGTATGCTGAAATGTGTCCACAGGTACAATAGCTTACTCATATTTACTATTCGTAGCTCGTTATGCAGGATGCAAATTTTTAAAGATCTATGAACAAAGTTCTGACAGAGACAAAGAACAGAGACTGTTTCTACTGAAGCCATATAGCAAAACACAACTTTTGCCAAAAGCCAAACCTACGAATAAAATAGCAGAACTATGATAAGATAAACTACAATGTAAAGTGCGCTTTAAGCCATTTTCATTCTCGCATTTATCAAATTTTTGCCTTTCTCTGCTTGTCCACAGCCTGAGCTCGTAGGTTTGAACAAAAACAGGCTTTCCTCGTATGAATATACCCCAGGGAGGACTTCTATTGGTATGAGACAAAGTATATTTTTGAAAAACCCAAAAGTATACTAAATTTAGGACATTTCAGACCCCAAAAATTAGCCTGCGTGCAGACTTTACTTGCCACTGTGAATGAGAGCCAAGGTGGAATTTGTACAAGTTCCGCCCTAGCTCTCCTTCGCATTGAAAAGTAAAGTCTACTAAAAATATACTCAACCCAAAATATATTAAATTCAGGACATTTTTAGACTCCAAAATATACTCATAGCTTCATGGTACATAAAAACTAAAGGTTTTATAGAATTTTCGACAACTGCCCTGCAATATTTTAGTGAAAAACTCAGCCCAGCACTCACTTTGTCAAATTTTCTCATTAGCAATCCCAAAAATATACCGATTATGCATGAAATATCGTACCCAAAGGCATACTAGACAACGTTTTACAGACCCAAAAAATGTCTGACCCAACCGCCGTCACTTACTAACAGGGAATCCCCCTGGAGAATTTAGGTAGATTTTTTGAGGACATCTACTTTGGCTTTGAAGACTTTTAGTGATCAGATGTTCGCCGGTTCTAAGAGAGAATTTTTGCCGTTTGTAACAGGTTCTTCTTCATAAATTGGCATCTTCCGGATAAAGTTCAAGTAAACACCACTCTCTTTGGCTCAGATAAGCAGATTTTTTCGCAAAAATATTCAATCGCAAACAAAGCTAAGATCACTTTGAGGGTAAAAGAGGAGCCTCCTCTTACATATTTTCTCAAAGCATTTTGATTCGACTTTGACTGTTTTGCTTTTAAAGTGGACGTGTAATGTGTTCCGTCTACAGACCCTTTTGCTTCATTTTATTGACTATTTTGTGCCGCATAGCAGTTCTTGTTATGTGTTTTGGAGGTTTCATTAAAATTTTTTTCTTAAGCACAATCTTCTGTCACACATCAAACTTTTTTGTCGGAGATTTTAGCATCATTTGGTCATGGATTCGGAGTTTCAAATAACGGCGTAATCTTCAATAAAACGACTTCTTCGCTGCAAAGCACAGCGAAAGCGCTGGTTTTAGCATGTTTTTTCCATTAAGAAAGCATTCTCTCGTGATTTTTAGTTCCTACAATGCTAGCGTTTAGTTGAAACAGATACAAAGTTTGATGGATGACATTTATGACCAAGTTTTCCTTTCATTTTTGGGATTCATTCAGATGTGTCCGATTTCCTATGCCACCACCGACAAAAGGGCCTCCGAGAAGTTTTGAAGGACCAGGAACAAACCTGCGAAAAATGAAGCCCCCTGCGAGCAAAGCAAGCAGAAAATTTTTGCCGTCACGCTATTTAGATTAGCTTAAAATGGTCTAGAATGCAGTATAGAACATTTCCTGCAGTCAAAATGCTAACAAGTCTTCAAATACGAGGACCCCTAGACACTAAAGCCCCAGGGGCAAATTGCATACTGCTTTTGCAACAGCTGGGAAAATAGCATTTCTGGGAAATTTTTTTAAAATTCCGTCCTCCTCTTTGGCATAGAACGACTCTCCCGATCACTGTGTCAAGCATTTCTTGTGAAATTGCTAACTGTCGTCATGGACCGACCTTTGCCCTAAAAATTCAGAAGTCGGACCAACTTGGATTCACACTATCCAAGCTTTATCGTGGACCGACTTTTCGTTTAATTTTGGACCGACTCTGAAAATGTTGAGGGGGTTGTCTCATCTCATTCTTTTCACAAAGAAGTTAGACCGCCCCTAAATCTCTCCTCAAAAGCGAAATGCTATGTAATCTGTGGTCAAAATGTTTGTGTTTAACGAAAGTTTACGAGAGAGAAAAGATACAACCAAGAGATTAAATACAATTTAAACAGCATAAGAGCCACACAAAGACTCTTCTGCTCTATTATCTCAAAGACAGTTGGGAACGTCCTAATCAGTAAAAATTTTCTAAAAGATTTGAAAGGTCGAAAAAGTTTTGATTTTTACAAACGGTGAACGTGCTGAGAATGAAGAAATGCCAGTCCAAAAATATTTGTATTTAAGCGAGCGCCCTTTCTGTGACCTCGTTGTGGTGTATTGCTAAGCAACAAATAAACGACCTCAAAATGGTAGAGAGGACAGAAATGGAAGGGCAGGACGCAGATGGTGTGGCCAGAGGGTTTGTCGTGCATTTAACCGCAAAAGAATAGTTTAGAATTCAGATGTAACCATGTCTGCTGGGTCTAAGAAAAGGTTAGAAGATGCTCTTGTTGCAGGGCGTGAAATCGCAACTAATGGAGAAGAACCAAGGTAAGAAATTTAATTGTAAATGATGAAGAAAAATTCTTCCTTGGATGGCGGGGGCCTTGTACATAATTTTCTTTGTTCTCAAAATATTTTAGGTTTCAGTTTCATTTCATATTAGGGCCTCTTTTGCTTTTCATCTTACAGTACTGCGCATAACAGAGCCTGTAATTTTCTGCACCATTACCACTATGCCTTATAAAGTGGTTCTTAGCAAAAAATCAGCCTGGAAAAGCCCTGAAACCACAGTTTCTTATGTGGGTTTTTACTGTATTGACACAACCCTTGTCCTTTGGCTTTGCAAACAGTAAGAGTTTTTCCTGTGGATCAAGACTTGGTTTGTCGTGCGCTGTATGAGCGTGCAATGGTTTGTTATTGGAAGCTCTGAAGCTTACAGAGTTTTGTTGTCAGAAATTTCTTCCAATGAAACAAAACTGCAAATAACTCTCCCGTAAATCTCTGAAGTTTCTAAATTTCAAAACTTCATACATTAGTCTTGACATTTTAAATTAGAGAACAATGAAGCACCAGCAGCCTCAGGAATATTTGCTTTTACCAAATATTCTACAATGTTCTCACCTTTTTATTCATAAACAAAAGTCATACACTATTTTTCCAAAAGGGAGGAAAAGAGGTTGATTGACAACATTAACAAATTCAAACTTGGAGATGTCAATGGTGTTTTCAGTACTCAAATATCCCCTGATGGAACAAAAGCTGCTGTTGGTTTGGGCAGTGGTAGCATACAGGTAACAGCACATAAATATTCAATCCTTTGTTTGTATTTCTGCAGTATTCTTTGTACTCAAATGCATACAAACAATTTAAGGAAAATTTAACCATTGTTTTATTTCTAAAAATGTTGAGGTTTTTGTTATGTTTTTGTGATGTGATTTATAGTTTTCAACATGATTTGCAGGTGCTATTAGTCTTCAAACTGCAAAATTGATGTCAGTTTTGACAACAGCACACATTTTAAAGATTTCCAGTCAGAATTCTGAAACACATTGAAATAAGTTTAGCCCCTACTGATCCTACCAAAATAGTTATGCAGTAATGTTTATTATTTCATCTTAGCTGTATTCAATGGAAAGGCTGGACAGAATACGTAAACTGCTGCCAGGGTCCTTTATTGGGCTTCCAATAACAAGTGTCAAATTCTACCCAACAACAATCAAAAATCTTCTTTTCGCTGCAGGTAGATACTCTTTTTAGTTTCTCCTTTTGATTTCTCTATTTTTTCTGTACTAGATAGAAAGCATTGCAGCTTCACAGAACAGCTTTCAAGAATTGTGAGATTCCAATAAAGAAATACATAGCAAACAAATAAAGCCATTTAAAGTGCAGATTGGCTGCAACCTGTTTGATCTGATATTTTGTTTTGAAAAATGTAATTTTGGATGAGAATAAACAATTTTTCAGTTGTCCAAACAGTGATTTTAAAATAACTTCAAAGGAGACACTGAGTGATGGTTTCTCTCTTCTAGCCATTGACAGCATCTATTTGGTTTTTAAAATCACAGAAAATATGTTGGTTTTTTCTTTGGTTTCCATAGCTGTAAAAACTTTTGGCAACACTAAAAATGCTGGCTTTTCCCATAGCTGGAAGCTGTAACTGTCGTAGATTTTCTGAGTTTCCATGAGAGAACTTTTATGTCATGAATAAAACAAGCACTATTTGATTTTTATAGGTGCAGATGCATCAGTTTCAATTTGGGATATGAATAGTTTTACGCATGTTGAGACTATAGATGAACCTGGTAATCAAATCGGTGCCATGGATTTTGCGAATGATGGAATAACATTTGCTACTGCTGGAAAAGTAACTTATTCAAATTTCTGTTGTGATTGTTGTTTACTTCTCTTGTATATCATTCAGTAGAGGGACCAGACTTGTTTCCTATCATTTTACATAACATAGTCTGTTGCATAATATTTTTCAAGATAATCACTCAATATTTCAACTACAATCCCAAAAGATTGAAGTTCAGGGTTATGCCTGTCCTTGAAATCTTGAATTCTTAATTGTTTTGAAGAAAAGTCACCCAAAAATTCAATCCATGATCAGTAATGAGTGTATGCATACTGCCAGAAGGAAATATGAAATGCATTTCAGTACAGGCCTTGCATATTTTAATGTGTGGTTTCCAACCTAAGAATTATTTGTTTAGAAAATTCACAGTCTTTCATTTGGCTGATGAATTCTTATCATAATTCAAAGAATTATTGTGATTTTAATGTGCACCACGTCAGCGCTGCATGTAGGGATCCAGCTTGTGTAGTTATGTTGCACTCTGGTGTGTCTATGTGCCCTCTTGGGGCAATAGAGTGATAATGAATGGTCTTTGCATTACTATAAGAGGGAAATTTATGAACTTTGTCTTATTGTCTTTCAGGATAAAAATGTTCGACTTTATGACAGTGAGACTTTCAAAATTAAAAAGAAATATTTTGGTGTTGATCTGCTTGAAGTAGAAAGGTATTCATTTTTACTTTTCATTTGAAATGAATTAACATTATTGGAAAAGAGAAACTACTGTGGTTTATTCAAATTTGTTATCAATTGCATTCACAGCATGGTTTTAGCTATTTGCTTATTCTAAGAGTTAATCCAACTGAAACTAAATATAATTGAAGTCAGTGAACTGTCATGGAAATCAAATATTCCTATCTGATAACATGCATTCCCAAGGAGTTTTCCAACAGAGTGCTACTGATAAATTATGCTGGACTTGTCCTTACATAAAATAATAAGGAAAGGCAACGATACGAACGTTGATCGTCGGTAACACCGCATCATACCGAAAAACAACGGCGAATATGTCTAAATTTACAGCATGACTGGAATATATGTATCACATTTCTACTCACAGATATGTATCATTTTTAAATTCATATATATTCATTATCGATTTTTCGTTATGTTGCAGTATTTCTTCCAGAAGGTCTATTCATTATAACCCTCCCTAAATAGAAAGTCAATTTGAAAGATCAGATCAAGGATTTGGAAAATCTCATTAGCACTGTTCCGTCTTATTTGGAATGGCTTTCACCTACAAATTTCATTTAGAAATTCCAAAAGAAACGTGAAAATTGACAGAGACCTCACATTAACATTGAAGCTTTTGTATACTCTTCACAAGTCTCATGCAATGATATGGGAATAAGTATTTATCTCCTTATTCCCATTATTCAGATACCCACCCCGACCGACCCTTTTTCCTAAGAAGATGAAGTTTTTCTTAATCCCAAGCATCGAAACTACCGCGAAAATATCCATCACGATTTTCATGCTAAATATGAGCGGGTCTTTGAGCACCTGCGTTGCTTGAAAACTAGAACCTCGATTTAATTTTGGACATTGGTTTAATGTTGTGGTTTATCGCATGACTTTAGGTAAGAAGAAATCTAAGCCACATAACTTGAAAGCACGGAAAGCCAGAGTTGAAATCCTTCAATCTTTCTATTAACCAAATGTCGAGGTTTCACGATTTTGAGAAAGTTTATTGAATCAAAAAAGGATTAATGGAGATAAAATCCTACCAAATTATGTATGTGATAACTTTGAGTTAGATTTGTTTTGATGCACGATAAGAAGCAAAGAGTTTTTAGTAGCGATAAGAAATTATGTTTGAGTTACCACAAATTTCGACTTCATTCTCATTACCATTCTCTGAATTCTAGCAACTGATGGTTAAAAAGGTTTTAAAATAAACCAAATAATTGATATCATCATTCTATAAACGCGGGAGAAAAAACATGTTTGTTATGGAATGCTGGATTGTGTACCGTGTGCAAATTTAGATCCAAGAGAGAAAACTTCTGAACAAAATCCTCGTTTCTTTGATACCCCAGCAATACATCTGGAAGCTAACGAGTATTTAGGAAGAAAGTACCATTATTGCAGAAACTCTTTCGTTAGGTATTTAAGCCTCGACCGTGTCCGAAGTTGGAACTCCTCTGTGTGTAAATGAAAAATACAATAATTTGCAATGCCCACCGTAAAGGGTAGGGGGAACTGCCTTCTGATATTGGACCAAACTTGAGTTTGAATCTTATATATATATATATATATATATATATTGGGATATTTTGATGCCATTTTTCATGCCAAGCCACATATTGCGGGCGAAAATTAGTTTAAAATTGATAAATACTTCTCTTACTATTTCAGTTTTTACCAAATTTGTCTGCATTAGGCTAACGACGATATTATGGTATAAGCATTCCTGAACCCCATAACCTATGGCCAAGCAGCAAAGGTAATGACTTGCCCTCCCCAAACCTCCCCGTGGTGCTGCCCCTGAATACAAATACAACCACTGTCTCATGAAAGTCATTTTTTTCTCTTTTCTAAGTGATGAAGTTGCATCTTCCGAATCCGGACACTGCCGGAAAATTCTTGCCTTGAGATTTCATCCGGAAGACAAAGATATTTTATTGACTGCTGGTTGGGATCATGCAGTTAAGGTTTGTCTTTAGTAATATTTACTTAATATCATAAGTATCATTCAAGATATGTAAATCTTGACATCACCGTTTCTCTACGAAATGTTTTATTTATTTTGTGTTGAATAGAAGTTGGTAAAAGAAGAGAGATGGTAAGAATGGTAATTCATTTTATGATAACAAACTATTTTTGCAGCACCAAGTTACTTGTATCTCGAAGATTTGGGACAGACGGACAGAAGGAATTGTACGGAGAATCACAAAAGGGTTAGGTGAACTTGGAGATAAAGTCCTTACCGGATCTTGGCCATCTGATTATGAACCCCCTATCCCTTGTAATATGGTCCTTCTCTCCTTTAGATTTGGGACATACGAACAGACAGCGTCGTACGCACAATCCGAGGACCATTTGTTTGTGGAGATGGTTTGGATGTAGTTGGAGATGAAGTCCTTACCGGTTCTTGGCCATCTGATTATGAACCCCCCTAATTCTTTGTGATATGGTCCTTCTCTCCTTTAGATCTTGGACATACGAACAGACAGCGTCGCACGCACAGTCCGAGGACAATTTGTTTGTGGAGATGGTTTGGATGTAGTTGGAGATGAAGTCCTTACCGGTTCTTGGCCATCTGATTATAAACCCCCCTATCCCTTGTAATATGGTCCTTCTCTCCTTTAGATCTTGGACATACGAACAGACAGCGTCGCACGCACAATCCGAGGACAATTTGTTTGTGGAGATGGTTTGGATGTAGTTGGAGATGAAGTCCTTACCGGTTCTTGGCCATCTGATTATAAACCCCCCTATCCCTTGTAATATGGTCCTTCTCTCCTTTAGATCTGGGACATACGAACAGACGGCGTCGTACGCACAATAAGAGGACCATTCGTTTGTGGAGATGGTTTGGATGTAGTTGGAGATGAAGTCCTTACCGGTTCTTGGCCATCTGATTATAAACCCCCCTATCCCTTGTAATATGGTCCTTCTCTCCTTTAGATCTGGGACATACGAACAGACGGCGTCGTACGCACAATAAGAGGACCATTCGTTTGTGGAGATGGTTTGGATGTAGTTGGAGATGAAGTCCTTACCGGTTCTTGGCCATCTGATTATAAACCCCCCTATCCCTTGTAATATGGTCCTTCTCTCCTTTAGATCTGGGACATACGAACAGACGGCGTCGTACGCACAATAAGAGGACCATTCGTTTGTGGAGATGGTTTGGATGTAGTTGGAGATGAAGTCCTTACCGGTTCTTGGCCATCTGATTATAAACCCCCCTATCCCTTGTAATATGGTCCTTCTCTCCTTTAGATCTGGGACATACGAACAGACGGCGTCGTACGCACAATAAGAGGACCATTCGTTTGTGGAGATGGTTTGGATGTAATTGGAGATGAAATCCTTACCGGATCTTGGTTAGCTAATAACGCATTACAGGTAGGTATATTGTTTCGTTCATTCATGCATTACATGTTTGCTATCATCAGGGTTGTCTGGTTCGTCTGATTTCAAATAAGTTCAATGATGAATCCGCCAGCAACCAGACGTCTGCTTCTCAGAATTCACGCGGAGCATAAAATCCAAAATATAATTTTCCATGTTGTTTTCTTCGATGGCATCAGAAATTATAAACTCGATAGAAATTTCTTTAGTTATAACAGTTTAACTGTTGTAATTGGTGGAGACGTCGATCATCTTGAAGTTTTCCAAGAGGCAAATCTATCGAAAAACTGCTAATGTGATTTTGGCATAAAGATTTTGTAACTTTTTATGAAATGTTCATAGATTCTTAGATTTTTTCTACGAATTTTCAAAGATTTTTGATAATTCTCGTCATTTTTCGGTGAAGAGTTTTTGAATCATTTAAAGCTTCCTGTCGTTGCTTGAAATGTTTAGTTTTTTATAGACTTCTGAGATGTTTTAAACTTTTAAGGTTTTCAACACTTTTGCAACACTTTTGAAGATTTTAGAGACCTGACAATGCCTTCCAAGGTTTATTAGATGTTTGAATTTTTTTGGATATTTTTGAAGTTTTCAAACATTTTCAAAACAGATTTTAGAGACTAATGTCACTTGTCAGTGGGGATTTCTGAACATTTTACGAATTTTCGAAGATTTTCAGATTTTTTCAAGATTTCTAATTAAGATTTTGGAACATTTTTGGGACTTTCAAATTCTTCGAGACTTTTGGCATTGTTTACAAAAATGTGAGAGATTTTCAAGCTGATTTGCTCTTTGACTTTTTCTTACAGGTCTGGGACTATGGAAGCGGGAAAATGATCGAAGAAATCCCCTTTCCTGTTACTGACCATCAGGGACAATTTCTCTATTGTGCAAGATTTTGGAATTCACAAACAATTGTTGCTGGTGGCAGTGGTAGTAATGACGTGAAAATCATTGAACGACTTTCGAAAGAGGTTTGCCTTATTTCCACTCAGTCAAATTTTCCGTCCGATCAGACTTTAAATCTATTGTTTTGCGAGAGAAAATTCGCTTTGAATTTGAATAGAATGTTACTAGTGATGAGCAATCTACAATGGCTCTAAAAATTGTTCGAAGTTTGATTACATGCCAAAAATAACGATATGCTGAATGGGTACTTGATTAAGTAACCATCTCCTGAGATTTTGAATTAATTTTTGAAACTAGAATCTTGCAAATCCGCTAAAAATTCATTTTCAAGTTTGTGCCAAACGTGAAACCAGAGGCCTGTAAATGGAATTTTTGGTAAAAGTCCCATGGTCCATCGTTTTTCTTGTTTCTCAATTGTTTCAGAGCAAACCAAAAGGCACTTTTACGTTCAGGCTTTTCTTCGTTGCAACATGACTTTTGACGTCCTAAGAATGAAATTTTGATTATTCACCAAAACTTGATCAACTGCCAATCTTGCAATGCGTCTTTGAGACTTGTATCTAGGATCAGATTTTCTTGGGAGACAGGTGAGGAATAAACTGCGTGAAAATTAAATGAAGAATAGCTTTTTCCGCAAAATGTTACATTTCTAACCAAAGATATATCTTGCTATTTTAACTTGGATATAACAATCATATGCTAATTATTGAAATGAATTTGAAATAGAGCTCCTTAATTCTGATGATGCTATGTTTTACTCCATTTTAGGTAATCGATACTTTATCAGGCGAAAATCACTGCGTACAAGCCATGGACATCAATCAAAAAGCACAGAAAATCATCATGGGTACATCAGCAAATATTCTTAAATCTGCAACATTTAATTATGGCCACTGAATATGTCTGGATGAAATGATATACTGCCTGCGTGACCCACAAAAGTAAACCTCTTAGAATAATCACCAAAATCTCATTAGCTGGCCTATCTGCAAATTTCTTTTTTGGCAAGGAGATCATAGACAAAATTATTTTTCCAGGTACAGCTGATTTCGTGACTGGTTTTGAAATTAGCAGATTTCGCGCTTTTTAGGGCCGCCTGATTTTGAAACATACTGCAAGAAGTACTGATGATTAGTCCACCAGATTAATCTATTTTGTCTGTTAAGCTTATGGCTTGGTCGTAAATGTCAGAAAGAAACGTTAACTATTATTGTAGACTTAAAAGATAATGAAGAATCTTAATATAATGGCCTCAGACAAGATTAACAATATTGCTTAAAGAATATGGCTCAGAATGAGGTTATTCAATGCGTTATTTCCTACTCTTGAAGTACTGAAAACAAAAATTTTATCATCTCCGAATATTTTTGGGCCATTGACAAAAAGGGATCAAAAAGAAACTTTCAGAAAAAGGCTTGACAGTCAAATTATGGCGATTTTTCAAACGGGAGTCCTTTTTTGGGTACCCGATATTTGACAGGCATGGAGCAAAATGGCAATTTTTGCCCCGTCTGGCCACTGTACTAAACTTATCGTGACATACGTAATTGTTTCAAGACACAGCCACATTTCCCAAAAATTCTATATGTCCAGTTTATTAAAGGATACACATCCAATAACATTTCCTTATGCTCAAAAGGCCGATAGGAGCTCTCCAAAAGTTAGAGAGCATCGTTCTTTGATTATCATTTGTGTTTGGGAATATTTCGTACAAAATGGTATGAAGCACAGAATGTTTGCCTGAGATGCAAATCTAAAACTGTCATCAATTATTCTGGGACGGTTTAGAGTGAGTTTAGAGTCATGCGGCAAAATGGAATTCATAAGATTTACGCACATGAAATCTGTTTTATCCTAAATAATAGAGCACCATATGTACATGTTTAGGCTAGCTAAGGAGATGGACGTACCCCGAATAGGGCACTTCGAAGGCAGCTATTGTACCAGACCCCATTGTCTTTCCTTTTAGAACTGGGATTTGGGAATATTTTCGTCCAGGGCTGTGTCAGCTCGACGACATGAAAGTTGCAGAATTATTGGTCCATTTAATGTTGAGCCAAATAATTTTATAGTTGACATTGTTTTAAATTACTTTTTAAGTTAAAGGGTCTGTTTCATCCAGCATTCCTTGCACGTGTTGTTACATGACTGGCCTTTGTTTGTCGCCATTTTCATGCAAGGCATGCTAGATGAAACAGACCCTTTAATGTTTCAGCTTTTTGCAACTTGTTTTGAATTTAAATTTTGCAATGTTCATTAGATTTTTGATCTGTTCATACACACTACACACATTCATTAATGTTTGAAAATTTATATTTATGATTCTTATAAGAGATGATACGATTCAATAAACTTGATTTCTCTTCATCTTATCTTCCTTGTAGCCTACATAAATGCATTTCTTTCACATTTTCAAATTTGAAACAGTTGAATTAGTTTTTTGTCCTCTTGACGTTACGTATGGCACCGTTGCTGAAACCTTTCTCGCTCGCCCAGCCTTGTCCCCAGGCTTTTGCACAATCCCAACGGCCCCTGAGGACGGAGTTGTCGATCGCCATCCCAAAATAACGCATCACAGAGATTTAAATTATAGAAACGGTTATGAAAGAACTGAAGTTTTTGATATAGGTGTAAGGCTGGAAGCAAGAAGGAGATTTGCGCCTTGCTAGGAATGAAATTAGAAGACCATTCTGAGCCAGCAGTGGAGATTTGAAAATTATTTTTCGGCCGCCATTGGAGCAGAGACATTTGAATCCAGTTAATGTCCACCCCACTGTCCTCTGGTCGGCATTTATTCCTAAGCAAAAACGATTTGAAAAATATAGGTTATGCCTCTTGGCAATCAATTTTACCTCTTGTCCACCCCACTTTCTCAAAGTCGTCGCCACCCCTGGGAGCAACACAAAATAGTGATGGGACAAGTCCAAAATTTCCCACTCATGGATCTGCCGCTGTTTTATCAAGTGGGCTTCCTGGGGTCCGTGTCTTGCATAACAGATCAAGGCACTGAAAGTGGTTCCCCTCTTGAAAAGAATGAAACGGTCAAGGTGAAAGCAGAAGCTGCCCCTTTCCCCTTGTTGATGAACGGTGCTTCTCATTTGCATTGACAAGTTTTGAATATTCATGTTAATTTGCATAATAATTTGCATAATCATGCATAATTTGAAATAATATTGTGGAAGGCCGTCATGTCATCCCATCCAGAACGTTTTTGGACGCTGCTGCTGTTTGCAGAGAGAGAAACCGAAGTACTACATTTTAGATCATTATTTTGCCTTCCTGCTTGAGGACTGAGATATCAAAACAACTGAGGAAGAATGAGGAAATATAAAAGAAATATAAGATAGAAGATGTTTCCCGTCAGGAAAGAACTAGTTGGCAAAAGATTTGCATTTATCCGAGGTGATGGTCGAACTGGAACGCGACATCGAGGGTCGCAAGCAGGCCTACATCAGAACTGGAATACATTGAGTTGGGTTACAGGGACGATTCTTGCTTCAAACATCGAAGCATTAGATGCGCAAAATGAATCAGTTGTATCTAAAAAAGTCAAGGTGTGTATTGATTGATGGCAGCCATGTTAAAGCGCGGGCAAAGCGATGTGCTTGGCAAAGCACTGTGAAGCAAGAAGTGTGGCAAAGAAGAAATGGCGGTCTAATCTTGTTTAGGGAGCTCGCGTTTATTTTACATCGTGTGGTTGCCGTGTTAGCGAGAAAATTGGTCCAAATGTTGCTGCAGTGACCAGTAGTAATTTCGCAAATTTTTTGATCGTTTCAATCCTCAAAATTCGGTTCTTTCACGATGAAAGTTCAGGTTGAACTCAAACAGGCTTTATTTGCTTGTTCCGAGTGATAATTTGTTTGGATACAGAATTTGTTTCAAAAAAGGAACAATTTTCTTTGTGATAACATGAATTTCTTATCCAAATTTGAAATTATAACAGCTGATAAGTTGTAGGAGATGTTTGCGCCAAATTGTAGGATAGTTGTTTCAGTTTGAGGATGTTTTTAAAAGCCGCACATTGCATCAAAAAGATGGCGGTTTGTTGGCGAGAATGATCCAGTGCACGTCTCTTGTGTTAATGATATGCAAAACAGTTAGCAAAGTGGACCCACAGGATAATGATATGCAAAACAGCTTAATCATAGGGTGTCCATACAAGTTTTTACGGACAGGGTGTCCGAAGGATAATGATGCCACGCCCAAATCATATGCAGTTCATCGCACTGGATGTGAATATGGTGTTACATGCTATTTCTGGATACTTAAGAAAACAAAAAAAATTAACACACAGGGTGTCAATAGATAGAATTTTGACACAATGTATCGAAATAAATTTTTGTTGTAGTAGCAGACTCTTTGCCAAATATAGGAGCAAGCTTATCGTCTCAGTTGAAAAGGGCATTGTTTTCTTCCATTTTTCAAACAGAAGGTAAAATGCTATCATAGGTTGACACCCATTTTGACAGCTTTACCCATGGTAAAACAAATCATCGGACACTTGTGACAGCAACTTAGGCCACATAAAATAAATAAATAGATTCTCATCACCGCCTGCATGGGAAATGTATCCCGCGTCTACATTTTCTATATTCTATTTACAAATATAAAAGTGCCACCCGCCCGTCGTTTGCAAGATTTGTGATACGTTTTATATTTTATATGGCCTATTATTGCCTGAAAACTCAATCAAACGCCATAAGAAACAAGCTTACTTTGATATTTTGCCCATTAACAGATGATGTGACCAGCTTTCAGGGGCTTCCCTGCTCATACTGTCAATGACCCGTTGATGATTTGCTGTTAATATCTGCAGATAATTTGCAGATATCATGCGCATCTCTTTAGGTTGTTTGTAAACACGATAAACAGTCAGCAAAGAAGCAACAGAATGCAGATACAAGCATGTTACAAGCCCAGACAACAAAATCTACGAGAAAATTATAACTCCCATGTAGATTTTGCAAGATCAACCAAAAATTTTTATAAATGAAATATAAGATATAAACCTCCTGCCTCATGCAACTTTTCGAAACTTAGTGATGAGAATCTATTCATTTATTTTATATGGCCTTATCTGGTAACATCCAAAGAAAGAGATCAAACAGAGATTGATGCTTTGATTTGATCTTATCAAATGATGTGCTGTGACTAGTGTCAGATGAAAAGTTTGGTACTTGTGGGCACTTGGTGCAATTTTAAAGTTCTGTAAAATATTTCTGCAATACTTTTGAAGCTGTTGAATGTCACCATGTAAAGATTCTAATAAAGAAGCATTGTCATTGTTTATCCATTGTTAATAATCTTTCACTGATTGTATCATTGTTATTCAATTGAGCATAATTTTAGGAGTAAGTTAATCACATAAACCACTGCCAACTAGTCAATAGATAAGTTAACCTTTTCAAAGGTTAGCTGCACATGCAACTTTTTGGGAAGAAAGCTATTAGATTGCAAAAAAGTTTGTCACTTTCTTGTCAAAAATGTGTGTGCATATATAAGATCAGTGTGTGCAGATTATTTTCCCAGAACTGTTGATGAGTGTATTCATTGAATGACAAAGAACATTACTTGAACACAGCAAAAGTTAAAGTACCTTCAGTTTTGAATTGTCTCCAGTGAAGAAAAGGCAAGTTTTCATGAAAAATTGCCAAAATTTTTCTTCTTGTTTCATACATCTTTTTGTGCAAGAGGTAACAATAAGGTATTGCATGTGTATGTATGTTTGAAAATAAGTTTATCAAAAAAAGAAGTCTAATTACAGGTGAAAGTAAAAAACAAAGTTAAAACATCTAATCTAAAAACACCCCTTGTTAAAATGGCAGGGATAGCATTAAAAGGTCAGTGTGACCTTGTTTCCATAATGGTCCCTCCAAAGGTGTCAATAAAAGTAAAGTTTTCATAGATGGAACAAAAAATCTTGAAGATGTTAAAATGTAGCTAATTTGTACCTTTATGAATTTGAATAATACAGTACCGAATCCAGCGTAAGAGAGGGTGTGCAGTGTCAGTAGTACACATATAAGTCATCTTCCTCTCTTTGTATATTTTTGAAGAAATTTTCCTTGATGTTGTGTTTAAACATGTTGATGAATGTATCTATCCTTTAGGTGTTTGTTGAATATGATAGCCGATATCAGTTGCCAAAAGAATGGATCAAATTATATTCTGGCATTTACAGAATATTTCTGATAGAAGAGAATTTGGTGTTGTGTCAGAGAAGCAGTCCTTCTTCGTATCCTCTTGCAAGCTGTGGATGGCCAGCTTTGGTAGGGCTAGACTGACGTTTTCTTTGGGTTAAAATACAATGACAAATGTGCTAAAACACAGAAGCAAATTTTATTATGTTGATTGTTGGGCTTTTATTTAGTAAAATTTTTAGAATTACTGCAAAGGGAAGAAAACTATTGGAAAATGCTTGCTTTATAATGGATCTGATCAATGTATTTTTAGGCACAAAGATAGCAGCATCCCAATCTAAAAGACCAAATCTTAGACTTTCATAAACATCCTCTTATTATATATTTTCTTCACCATCTTTTATAAATTTACAGGCCTTGCACACATTAAAGGCAGTCTGTCACACGTTTGATTTGGTGATTTTGACAACACGAAGAACAGGAAATTTGAATGGCTGCTAATCCACTGACTTTCTACGGCCATAGAAAGTCAAGACGATTAGCCCTCCTTTGTTTCAAATACACAGATTCACAAAGAAATCTGTTGTTCTGAGCTGTGACTATGTCACGGCCAATCAGAGACATGACAGACTGCCTTTAACATGGTGTTTTCTTGCATGAGAATTCCTGTTTAGAAAAATTGTTCCTCTTTCACATGATTCAAGAATTTTATCTTAATGTAAAGAATCTTTGTCATGTTAATGTGCACAAACCTGTACTGTAAAATTGGATGTTTCTTTTCAATGCATACAGCAGTTATGCATTTGACTTCTTGAGTGTTTATCCCAAAATTACTGTAGTTTATTTTACAGGTATCTTGAAATTGTTTGATTGATATGCAGTATGATGAATTCCCCCTTTTATTAAAAGTATGAAAATATGAAATATATATGTACTCTCGAGTACCGAATAATCATCCCCCCCCGCTTGTTAATTTTTGAAAAATTTTCCAACTGCCCTGCTCTTATTCCAACCCCCCTTTTATTGATTTTTGGAAAAATGAAATGATAGCAAACATAATTTCTGAATAAATGCAAGAAAAAATCTGAAGAAGTGCATTCAACAAAACCAGAGTTCAAAAGTAAATGTATCAGTAGCATCACTTTTCACATAAATATATAAGAGCTATGTGTTCACCTAAGAAATTGACTATTTTCTGTTTCTCCAAGCACCTCCCTGATTATTCCAACCCCCGATTATTTTAATATTGAACCATTTCCAACCCCCCAATTATTCTCACCCCCCTGTTTATTCGGTACTTGAGAGTAATGAATACCCCCCTTTTGCAGCGCCTTGTGCCAATTGTTGACAAGAACTTCCTGGATGAGCATCCTCACTTGATCCCAGTGGAATTCATGGGAGGCAGAAAGGAATTGTGAGTGTTCCTTCTTCCCTCAAAGTTCCTTTTGAAGTTTTCAAAATTTGATTTTGTAGACAGACAGTTATAGTAGAGTGTAATATCGTGTGTGAGATTATTACAGTAGCTTTTCCTTTTCTGACTATATCAATAAAAGAATTTTTTATGTTGCAATATGAAATTACAATGACATGTTGCTTGATATTCTACTGTATGTACAAAATACTCTATTATACTACTAGAATGATACAGCAAAGATACTGCAGCCATAACATTAAAGGCAAGCACTACTAATGTTAAAAAGAGACAAAAGAAAAAACCAAACAATACACGTAACTACAACAAAAAAATTGCGAAAGAGCTATGGTGGTTGAGAAGCTCATGATGGAGTTTGAAATTTTCTTATCAAGTTGATAAGTTTGGTGAATAAATTTAGAGGTAGAAGAAATATGCTCTTACTGAGGTCATTAGGAAAGTTCTTATGACCATGCAATAACACTTGCATGAGAGCTTCACTTGAATTATTGATATATCCATATGGTTTAATAAAGCTAAAACTGCAGCCAGGAGATCTCCTTGCAGCACTACAAAGGAAGGGCAGAGTAACAAGAACTGTGGTGTGTCAAAGGTTGAGCATTTGTTCTTGGCACTTGTTATGTAATTTGTAAAGTACGATATGAAGTGAATAATTTATTTCCAGACATTTCAATGATTCTTTTTTCCACCAGGTCTTTCATTGTTTTTGAAGACATAATCCAGCTTTTTCCAAACGAGGTATTATTTTCAATGTTTTTATTCCCTTTGATATGGTCTTCTAATGAGCACTTGGTTTTCTATATATAAGTTATTTGTGAGCCCAGGAAGTAATGTCTCTAATAGGTTGCTACAACTCTTATCAACAATATTAAGTCGCCCAGCTGTATGTTCAGGCCAATGAATGAAAGATGTCAGCTCAAGCATTTGATGCTCTAAGTTATCCTGAAACATGTTTGAGGTCTTGAAAGTGTTTAAAATTTGCTCTGTACTGTTCTTACCTGCTTTACAAATTTGATTTATTCATTAGTAGACATATATATAAAGTCTCTTAGATTTTCAGATTTTGAGTACCTGGGAGTTCCTAACGGATTTCTTAAATGCTCCGAAACAATCTTCAATGTCATTGCCTGTCCCCTTATTAATATTTCAAAACATGGTTTTTTAAGCATTTCCAATATTTTGACATTAGTCAAGACCTTTTGAGTAATATGATACAGAAAACAAAACATGTGAAGATAAAGTAAAGACATGTTAGAGATTTCCTTTATCAAAATGGATAGTTCTTAAGTAATATTTTCCCAGTACTGGAGTTTCTTAATTTTTTATGATCTGAGAGTTGGGCTTCTTATAAATAGTTTCTTATAAAAATACACATAATTGGATTTTTCCCGTCCATTTTAGGATCAGACATTACTTTTACAAAGTGTGCAGCAAGACAGATATTTGAAAGATGATTACCAACGATGGGAAAGGATTCAAAAGACGCAAATGATTTTACTCTTTGGTGAGTGGTGGTAGAATATCAGAAATTCATTTGGTTTACAATTTGGTGAAGGCAAGCAATCCTGCCTACAACAGGTGTTTTCTTTGAATTATTAGACGTATCTCTGCCAAATGATTTATATGGGAACTGAGGG
This sequence comes from Aurelia sp. 4 Dawson et al 2005, assembly GCA_964019985.1. Lineage (NCBI taxonomy): Eukaryota > Metazoa > Cnidaria > Scyphozoa > Semaeostomeae > Ulmaridae > Aurelia > Aurelia sp. 4 Dawson et al 2005. The sequence goes on along the minus strand of OZ026503.1, from coordinate 397,762 downwards.
TAGAGTCTGTTGGAAGACTTTCACATCATAATCCTGTATGGTAGAGGCAGATGACTAGAGTACACTATGTGTGTGTGATCTTATTTTAATTCTAGTTACAGATATTTCTTGTTTCTGATTACAACATAAAAAGAAACTAATCTAATTTGAATAGAAAAACATTATATATATATATAGGTTTGCTGGCAATAGTAGGATCCTTACTATGAAGTATTTTGCTTTTCAGGACCATATTCATTGACTGGATGCAGAGTGGAAATACTTGAGTAAGGCTCCATTTTACCATTGTTTATGAAGATAAATATTTGCAATGTTTGTAAAATTTGTGCCAGTGGTCTTGAATGTCTTCGCAAGCATTACGGCACAGTGGTGTAATCCTCTGACTTTGCAGTGAGAATAATAAGGTGGACAGGGTTTAATACCCAATAGAGCCCCACCACTGTAGCATCATAGCAACGGGTTGCAGACTCCATTAGTGCCTAGCTTCTTCTGTGATCCCAGCCACTGGCATTAGAAACTGCAACTTCACCTTCACCTTTCATTGGCAAAGAAAAAAGTATCCCCTAAAAATCTGTAGACTGAGAAAAGTAGTGTTTAATGAGCTGCTAGAAGTTTGGATCAGGAAGTAAGATTATTTAAGTCCTTTATATAATTTACAACTGTCTGAAAAGTTTTTGGTATTGTTTAATGCTCAGTTATAACTGAGAGTCTGATGTTCTTGCTTTGTAAGTAGTACTTTGATGGGAGCTGAGATGTTTCTCAGCACCATTTAGTTTATTTATCAAACAAGAAACATAAATTCTTTCTTGAAACGTTGTTTGATATTTTCCTGCCAATATACACTTATTGTTTAATCTTGTAATTTTTCCTCAAAGACCATCAAGTGGAAGATGCTTCAGAGCGGTCATTATCAAGCATGATTATATGAAGAGGGTATGCTAAGAGATTACTGTTTGTTTATGTGTTAATGTCCATTTTCAAGTGAAAGAATTAAATGTTTTGCTGTAAATCACAATGATATTCAGTTTATTCAGATACTTTGAAAGCTCTTATAAGCCTCCTTTCTATCAAGCCCCCTCTCAATTAAGCCCCAACATCAGAGGCTCCCAAAGATTTTCCTCTTATTTAGCTAAGCAAGGATGCATGATAGTTTTGATGCCGTTTGGGACAGAACTGTCTCAAATTTATGTCTTTGACTAGCAACATTGCATGTTAAATCCATGAAAGATGGGGTAAAAGAATTGAAAGGCGTTAATCTGATCTTGTGAATAAGCCCCCTCTTTAATAAACACCCCTCTGGAGTGTCCAAAATTAAATAAGCCCCAAGGGGGCTCAATAGATCTTTATGGTACCTTTGTCTGTCTGTGATGTTATGTCATATGAGATTTGTGATAATGCAAAAATGCAAAGAATTTCAATTGCTTTTATTTGTAGGCATTTTCATGTGGCATCTTCTTTGAGGTAGACTACAGGCAGTTTTAAATGTATTATCTTCATATGATATTTTTGTTTTTTCTGTAGGTTTTGGATGCGATGGATGATCAATTATTAAAAAGTCGCAAAATCAACCCAAGATTGATTCAAATCAACTTTTTAGCTTCGGGTTTGTATGAAAGTTTTTGAATGTTGCTATTATGTTATGATCTTTCCAGGTCAAAATAAAGTGATAAGCAGGGGCCAGAACAGGGGAATGGACTTCCGAGGAAATTTTTGGCAATATTTTTAGACTGCGAGGAGTTTTTTGTTCAAAAAGGCTGAAATTTTATGCTGCCCTCAGAATGCAAGAAACGTACCATAATTGTTATTTAGAAAAGAAAATTGAATTGCTGAAATAACGTTTGTGAAACAGAGTCTCAAAAAGGCTTTTATTTAGAATTTGTTAAAAGATTGGCTGTTCTTAGTTGTAAATTTAGTTTAGGTTAACCTATCACGTTTTATGCCAGGGTTCGAAAAAATTTTACCTTCCTGGTAGCAAAGCAAGCACTTTTGTTTCTTATGACACACTTTCTTCTTCTTTCCCTTTTTACCATTCCATTGTATCCCCTTTCTTTCTCTCCTTTTCTTTCTTTCCCTTCTTTTCGTTCCCTTCCTTCTCTTCTTTCAAATTTTCCCGTTCCTTCCTTTTCATTTTCCGGTTTTCCATCTTCCTTCCTGGGAAATTTGAGAATTCAGATGCATTCCTGGCAGCGCCGCTACCACACCACTTCATTTTTGGAGCCTTGCAAGACATATTTCTGAGCTACCTTCCAAGCAGTCATCCTTTAACTTGAATGCAGCATAACTATTTGTTTATGTTATGTTATTATTATTATTATTATAACGAATCTTTATACAGGATGTACATTTCAACATAAAAATGCTGTTATCAATATGTGTCCTGTAAAGGAATAAAAAGAAAGTAAAATGTATTACAACTGTGATAAAACCTAGCAGTAATTACATAGATCATTTAAAAGTTTCACACATGTCGTAACATATCAAAGTTTTCAGCTAAAATGTTTCTTTAATAGTTCTTCATATTGTTTGAACGATTCCGTTTTTCTAACATCGATTGGTAGTTCGTTGTACAGCTTTGCACCCATAAAATGGAACGACTTCCTAGCATATTCTGTTTTGATACATGGAAGCCTTATCAAACATTCGCTGTTTCTAGTTTGTATCTTGTGCTGCTGTAGCTCAAAATACCCTTGAAAGTTCTCACAGATATCATTGTCCAGACATTTACGTACCAGTTTACATGCCCTGGTCCCTTTGGCATTGGCAACTGATTGAATTGCAATTGGATTTTTCGAGTTTCCGTTGATTATTTTCAGACAGCGATCATGAAAGGACGTGAGTCTCTTTGCTTGAGTTGAAGTCAACTTGAGTTGCAGTACTCCGCAATACGTAAAGGTTGGCAGAATCATGGAGTCATACACTGCCTTTGCAGAGGTCAGATCAAGGGAATCCCTTATCTTTGCCAGTAATCGTAATCTGGATGATGCTCGTTTGAAGCACTTCTCAAAGTGGGTATTTAGATTTAGGGTACTATCTATTTCAATACCAAGATATTTGTATTGTTTGGTGTTTAGTATTTTAGAGCCTCGGTACATTACATCAAGTGTCTCATTCTGTTTTGCAATCCTTTGCGGAGTCCCAAAAAGAAGAGATTCCGTCTTGCCTTTTTTCAAATTAATTATCAATCCATTTTCATCAAACCAATCGGCGATAGACTCCATATCATTTGAGAGCTTGGTTTTGATGACTTTCAAATCTTTATCAGCAGCGTAGATCACTGTATCATCGGCATATTTAACTATCCTGGTGCCCACAATTACATCAGTGATATCATTGAAGAATAGAATAAATAGCAACGGACCCAAGATAGAGCCTTGAGGTACTCCTGTTTGGATGTCCGCTATCTTTGATGAGGATTTACCATAACTTACAGCTGCTGAACGGTGGAAAAGATAATCTGTGAACCAAGAAAGTTCGCCCTCTTTGATTCCATACTTAGGGAGTTTTTGGAGTAGGTTTGAATGGCTTATGGTATCAAAGGCTTTGCTGAGATCTATAAACGTTGCTCCTACCAGTTTGCCTTGATCGACACTCTTCCGAATTTCATCTAACAGCAAGGTTGCTGCGAACTCCGTAGACAGTTTCGGCCTAAACCCGAACTGGAACTTTGAAAGTAGTTTATTTTTGTCAAGAAACTCCATAAGTTGACGCTGTACCAACTTTTCAAACACTTTTGATAATATGGGTAGAACTGATATTGGTCGATAGTTATCAAAGCTTGACAGAGAGCCCGATTTATGCACAGGAACTATTTTTGCAATTTTCATGTCTGTTGGAAAAATTCCTGAGTGCAATCTTCAGTTGCTGTTTTATGAACGTGTTAAATTTCATCAGGTAGTATGTGAACTATATTCTACGTTCAAGCTGCACAAGTTATGCTGGGGTTGGAAAAATGTTTTGATTTCTGGCACCAAAAATGTTGTGGAAAAAATTTCTATGAGAACGTGGTGGTACAAAAAGTATCCACTTTTTAACATGTTATGAAAGATGATGATACAGTAGAAAGCTGGTGAAGATTGATTGTCAGTCTCTGGTACAATCATTTGTTGAGTTTTCAAATAACAGCCTCCTGTGCTGTCAACGTTGTTTCGAGATTTTATTGGTCTGGAAATAGCCTTGGAGCAACATGCATCAGATTTCCTAACAAAGACTTCATTTCACACGCAAAGAGAAAATGTAGAATTTTGAATTAACATCAAGTCATTGATTAGTTTTTTTTCTTTATTGACTCCTCCTTCTTTCATTCCTTTGTTTTTTCTGTAGACTGTAAAGTATTTCTGGAACCATTGGTGCTTTGGTCCGCTGTTTTTTCCACCCCTGGAATTATGCTGTAAAATCCAATACATCAGTATCAAATCAAAGAAACTGTTGCAGGAAGTTTGAAGAAATTTTTTGCTATTCCCAAGAAGAAAACACTTTCTTGTTTGATTGTCCTTTGATTGTGGGTTTAGTTGCAAACTTTTCGTTTTGTCGAATATCTCATGTTTTATTACAAACTTTTAGACGAGGAGATTGACAAGCTGATGTATGGTGAAGCACCAAATTCAATTCCTACCAGATATTCACGTTATGGACATCAGGTTAGTACATAATAATAATAATCATCATCATCATCGTTGTCATCATCATCACCATCATCACCATCATCATCATCATCATCATCATCATCATCATCATCATCATCATCATCATCATCATCATCATCATCATCATCATCATCATCATCATTATTGTTGTTAGCCAGCTTTTACGCCACATTTTCTGGGTTCAAGAGACAATTTACCAAATCAAATACACAGATTCGACATCCGAAACCACATTAAAATCAACATGCAAACTTGTTTAGCTGAATGATTTATAAATATATCATTTGACATTGGTGGGGACTTAATACAGAGTAGGCTTAAATTCAGACTTTGGGCGTAGAAGGGAAGGATTCATTAGACAGTTGGCTTAACTGAGACAGGGGTTAAATAGGGCATCTACGGTACCTAATGGATTGCCTATTTCTTCCCTAGGTTCAAGGTTCAAGATCGCAAATGCAAGATTTTCAAGGAGAAGCGTCCAATAACGAATTGTCACAATTCACTTTACCTCAGTGGATGACAAACAACTCCTTGATGAACCCCCCGGATCAATTTCAAAACAACCAATCATTGCATCAAGATTATCGAACTGAGAGTAGTGTACCTGGGCCACAGGGAAACAATATGCTGCCTTTTTGTGATGAAAGGGGACTGGAAACAACAACTATGGGGTAAGCTTATGTAAAGTTACATCTGCACTCATTCTTTGTGATTTGGAAATTTCAAAGTATTTCAAATTCTTTGAGTGTTTTGCTTTCCCTTCGATATAACAGAACCGACTTGAAAAAGCGTATGGACTCGGTACAGGGCGTCCAAATGGTTGATTGATCGACCAATTCGGTATTACTCTTCTTGTTAGCCTTCTCTATTTTTTGTTTGGAATGTGTATGTATAGCTAAATTTCTTTTGACTAGGTTTATTCTTGATGTAATGAAGTTTTACCATAGTCTTTAAATATATACTATTTTGAAGTTTTTATAGTTTTATAATTCATTCTCTTTGTTTTGAGATGTCTACCATGTTTTCATTCAAAGATTTTTCATTTCAGTTTATTTCAGCCCAGTTGTGCTTCATTTTGTTCTTTTAGATTCTTGAAATTTCAGGAAATAAGTGTCCAGGCCAAAACTTTTGTGTAAAATGTTCCCCCTCGTCACAAAGTTTGCTCAGCAATTTTCAATGCTCATGTCATAGGAAGATTTTCTACTTTATGTGTATTCATTTTACAGGATGATGAACATAGCAGATCATACAAGACCAATGATGGATCTTCAAAATGGAATACAAAAGCAACACGACTCACGTTCATATAATGATCCTGCCAAAATGTTGGTCGCAAATGAATCATTGCATCAAAATCTGCACAATACCCTATCTCCGAAAACATTACACACCCCTCCTACATCTTTAGTATCACCAGTTCATCAAGTTGCCCAGCCTACCCCGAGGTATGTCTCCCCTTTACATCAGAAAGCAGGTTTGCCATTTGCTCCGAAAGATCAACAGCACTATAGCTCGCCAGCATCTTCTATTGGCTCTCCTGGTCATGGGATAGATATTCCTCTTCCTGAAAGACCGGGGACAGCTCCTTGCATTGATACAAATCTTTTGAAGAAGTTTTCACCATCGTCTCCTTTCACGTCGCCGAAAACACCGATGACTGACATGTACCAAAGCCCATCTAGGTTGTCAAGCAGCCTAGACAATTCACCTTACAGTTTTGACAGACAGTCACAGCATAGCAACAGTCCATCAACTCAGGAAATGATGCATTCATGTGGACAGTCACCTTACTTCGGTGCTGATCGAGGATTGGAAAAGCGGCATTCAACAGGACAACCAGTGCCAAGGAAATCATCGAATCCTGAGCGAACATCGATTGACTATCATCGACGATCATCTTTACCTGATAAATTTCCGATCAGTGATCGATCAGAATTTCCAGCCCGACCTATGACACCTGGTAGTGCTTCCTTCTCTGAATCACACGTCCATCATCCAGCATTTCCAACTCATCATCCAACGCAAGAGGAGCGACAACGTCATATGTTGATGGATAGATCAATTGATAGATCAATGCAGCAGCAATTTCAGTCGATGAATATCACTGAGAGTGATCTGTCACATTTTTTGAATCAATTAGATGCCTGGTTTAACGTCCCGACGAGAACACCACAGCAAACACAAAATATTCACAGTCAGATCAAGAACTTTCTCAATTTATCAAATAATCAAATGGAACATTTTCAGGCTGTACGGAATATTCTCAACACCACACAAGAAAATCCCGAATTCCCTAGAGAAGATATGCTAGCACACTTTCAACAAAAGCTTGCCTCGTATTATTCACACATCCAAGCAACTGATCAACCTGACTTGAGGCAGTTTCAAGATTTCTACGATCGTCAGTTGCGACAGCAATTGACAGACCAGAATTTGATGGCTTTGCAGTCATCCAAACGGAATTGCCCAAGTGCTCCTCCCCAGAGTTTGTCACGGAGTATGAGTGTAGATAACTTTCATACTGGTTCAGTTCCATACGGTGGCATGACTCCGCCAACTGGACCTATCAAGAAACCAAAGCAAGCCAAAACGAAGCGAAAACCGAGAAGGTCAAAATCCAAGGATGATACAGCAGAATCTTCACAAGAGACTTCAAATAAAATTTCTTCATTGTTGTTGAGTCAAGGAGACAGCCCTGGAGTGAAAGACCAAGTGGATCACTCAATCACACCATCAAAAGCGGAAGAGATTTGCGAACCAAAGCTCAAAGCAGTACAGGAAACAATTCAGCGCGTTCCGAATGTTGAAGCCTCTGAGCCTGTATCCATGAAACCACAAGGTAATTCGGAATTAACGAAACAAGAAGAGCAGCTAGTGCAGGCCACAGAAACTCCAATACCCAAAGCAGAAAATGTTCATCAGCCAGCACCAGACATTGCCTCTAATCGAGTGAAGGATACCGCTACCTTAAACCATGAAACTGATTTTCAAACTGAAGTTAGAAGCAGCGAAGTTAATGCTCAAGAAAATTCAGCACAGTTGTCAGATAGAATGGATATTTTGTCTCAAGCTGCGAATAGATTGGAGGGTGATGAGTGCAAGGAGGCTTTGTCTTCTCCCGATGTAAACAGAAGTGTAGAGGTTGTCTCTGTTAAAGAGGGATACAGAAGCGAAGAGGCCGCATCTACTCCAGGTGGAAACAGAACTGAAGAAGATGTCCACAGAGGTGACATTTCTGCCCAGGTAGCCTTAGCTGCTGCTGGTTTCCACCATGGACTTGCTTTTCATCATGGTGCAGATGGGCAAGCTTATCAATTGAGTGAAAACGAACAAAAGTTACCGTCAGAAGCGAAATGGTTTGAAAATGTGATGGAAAGCAAGCCAGTTGCCCCACAGCAAGACGCTGTGACGCATGTTGACGGGGACATTTCAAGTGCGACGTTAGAAGACATAGGCTCCAAAGGTTTGTTATCCGTTTTTAATGATGATGATGATGATAATACCATGGAACAACCACCCTCGCCTGAATTCTTACCTGTTAAAGATAAAGATATGGATATGCCTACAGAACAAGAAACTTTTGAAAAGAATGAAGATTTTTTCAAGAAAGTTTCAGTGATATCGAAAGTGGTTGATGTGCCAAAGGAGGAGAAAGATAGCATACAAAGGAAGTCAGCAGCAAGTCATTTAGACAAGGAAAACTCACTAGGTCCTGCGTTACCAACTGAAATGCCTTCATTAATTCGGGATCATCATGAAAAGCAACGCGATGAGATGAGTAATTCGAAGGCATTGACCAGCACTAGATATTTCCAGCAAGAGCAGCAAAATAGAGCTGCCCGTGATAGTACTGCGGTCAAGGAACGAGAAACTCTTGGGGAAACATCATTTAAGAATTTAGTCGGTGATTTAATCGTTAGAAAGGGAGATGAATCGGAAAGCACGAAAATAAAGGAAATGGAAGCACTAACTGATGTTGGTGATCAAACTACTTCTAAATATGACTCAGATGCAATGCAATCGTCTGTCAAAAAGGATTCGGGTTTCTCCAAGGTTCCAATTGCATCATTACCAGTGACATCACTTGGTATTAGCACTGTTACCATGTTTGGTAACAAAGACAATGGAGGTAACAAAGACAATGGAGGAGGCGCGATGAAGCCTGTAAAAAATATGTATGGTCGCACCCTTTATTATACTGGTCAAACGAGAGGACCTAATTTGGCACAGCATGTACGAACAGACAAGATCATTGATGAAAAGAAAAATAAATTGGTCGACCTTGCATTGAAGAAGCCATTTGACAGCGGAAATATTTCAACGGCTGTAGCAAAAGTAAATCAACAGGAAAGAGTTGAATGGTTGAAGGAAGGACAGAGATGTAATGATTTACAAACTGGCTCCACTGGGGTGCTACAAGGATACAAGCAACTACCCGAAGAGAGACTACTGCCAGATAGTACGAAAGAAGAGACTGCGAATTTGTTGACCATGAAGACTGAAGCGAATAGTTTGGAGGCAGTACTCGCAAATGTGCCAACCTTGCCAATGCCAACAAGTCTTAGTGAGTTGCTTGAAAGGGCATCGAGTGCCAATGCGAAGAAATCCGACTGTACAAAGAAAGAAGGAACGGAAAAGAAATCAAAGCAGGGAAAGAAACTTACTGATAAAGATAAACCAAAGAGAAAGAAAGTCTGTAAGCATAAACGAAAGCCATGTAAATGCGATTTAGAAGCAGTGGCGAGTCTTGCCTCACTTGAAATGCACCCTGGCGCACATATGGATGGCAATAGGAATTTCACAGCAGAATCACCAATGTTCTCCCCTCCAGAAAGTACTACCATGCAAAATCAAGGCAATGCATTAAGCAAATTCGATTTCTCAAAAACATCAGTCATGGAAGAATTATCTTCTTCTGGCATAATGGATGACACTAAGAACCGACAATCACTTCTTGAATTCTCGGGCAATGATATTTCCCTCCCAAACATAACACCGACCATAGAACCATCTTTTAGCATACTTGAAAGCAAAGAAATCAAGGATGATGTCTTCAATATTGAAACAACCTCGATTCCATCAACATCTCAGTCTCTCTTTCAGTCTGAGGCTAGTTCAATTTCTGCAATAAAGGACTCTCTCGCGGCATTTGCAGAATCTGTTGCCAAAGGAACAACTCAGGGGAATACCAAATTTGTTGGGTCAGAAAAAAATGAAGGGAGCATTGGAGATCAAGGCTGGGGAGGACAAACATGGGATGCAGCTAGCAATCGAATGGCCCAAGGAAATAAGTCCAAGGTGGGTGATGTGGCGATAAGTGAGATGGAATACATGGAAGCATCATTCCCTGGCAATCCAAAGATCTCTGATCAAATCAGTTACCAAACTGACTCCAGTTCGTTCTTTCAGAGAAATCATGCTGAAGTATCCTCTCAGAGCATGTTCCAAGGAAGCACCTCGAAATTAAAGTCACCAACGGTAAAGAAATGCCGACACAAAAGGAAACCTTGCAAATGTGAAGTAAGTGCTATGGCAATGATTGATGCCAGAATTCAATACCTGAAAAGCATCGAAAATAGTCCTGAAAAGTCACCATCTCGTACTTTGTTGAATAATACCAGTGACGTCGTAGCATCATCACAGATCAGTGACCTGCAAGCGCAAAATGAAGTAAACAGAATATTGACATTACAAGGAAGTGATACAAGCGCAACGCAAATCAGTTCAGCTCCCACCGATACCAAACAAACAGAAAGTAATAATACAACTGCATCCTGGACAGGAACATCAACGAATACACCTCTACCAAGCTTTGCGGAAATATCTAAAACTTTACAAAACTTAGCCACAGAAAAGCAAACAGAGAGTTTGGTCTCTGAGAAGCAGTCTGAGGGTTTTATCGAATCACCTGGCGAATCTTTGAATGACATCATCCCATTTGGTGCAGCTAAAGTTCACGAAAATGAGCAACAGACAGCAGCGGCGCGAGAACAAAAACATCTTAAAGTGTCTATATTGGATTCTGGACAGTTCACTGAAAACACAAAATTGTTGTCTTTCATGAGCGACACTTCATCGCAAGAGCAAGAACAGCCTAACAAGACAGAGATAGGGACGCCATTGGGACTTACAAAATCGCTATCAACTGCAACCCCAGTCATTTCTTCACGCACAGATGCAAAGGAAACCAAACCAAAAGCGAAACGGCCAAGAAAACCTCGCTCATCAGGACCCAAACCATGCAGACATAAACGAAAACCTTGCAAATGTGATATCGAGGGTGCAAGTTTAGCAACTGATGCCGCATCTCAGACACAGTCAGAAGGACACCCGCCTCAGTTTCCTCAGACACAGACAGAAGGACACCTATTCCACTTGCCTCAGACACGGGCGGAGGAACACCAGATCAACTTGCCTCAGACACAGGCACAAGGACATCAGTCCCATGTACCTCAGACACAGGCAGATGGGCACCTTTTCCGCTTACCTCGTACACTAGCGCAAGGAAGCCAATCCCATTTACCTCAGACACAGGCTATCAAAAACGGGATGGATGATATGGTGGCTATTAAAATGCAGAATGTCGGAATTAGCTCAATCCCTTTCAACTTTAGAAGCGATTACGTAAACACAGCGAGTACGAACGATGTTTTTGCCACAGGGTGCCCAGCCCTGAATGCAAAATCGACTTCGGCTGCTTCCACATCGATTGATCCAATGAGTGCTACGAAAAGGGATGTATCAAGTACCGAAACATCTGCAAGTAAGGAAACTCCCAGTGACCAGTATACCAGTACCTTTACTTTGCCAGCCTATGCAGCCCTTGGTTTGCCGTCAGGCCACCCAAGGACTATAAGTCAACAAAATTCAATTCCACCTTCGATAAGCGCGTATTCCACAGCCAGAAATGAAAATGATGAAGTTAAAAATTCGTTTGCTTATCAAAATGGGGGAAATCAGAGAGACAATGTAATCATGCAACCAGAACGACCGATTACTGGTGTTATCCTATCCAATCGTATACCGGCTAATGATAGAGAACGATTGGTGGTGTTGCCAGAAAATAGAATTAATACGGAGAAGGATAAACCGAAAGTTTCACTGTCTAGTGATGCTCAAGTTCCGTTTGAATCTGCAAAAGAGAGAAGAATGAGTTCCGAGCCAGCAGTTGACACGACATTGGAACAACTTGGTGTCAATTCCTTCCCCACCATGCAAGGCTTAGATTTAGAAAAAAAGGTGAAGGCAACATCTGATGAAACGCAGATCGAAGACAGCGCAAAGAATGAAGACCGAAGCAGTACAGTGGCTGTTGACATAGCAATGGATATGGGATGCGAGGCACAAACTGCTTTTAGCGACAAATCAGGGGAAGTTACCGGAGAGAAAGTCAGTGCTACACCCAAGCATCAGCCCAGAGTAAGCAATGTGGAAAAATTGGCGTCATCTCTGCTAGAAACGAAGCAAGCTGCGCGCCACTTAGTTATTGCTGATGATGCACCAAGTGAAGACACAACACAAGTGAAAACAGAGCCTGGAGGCAAAGAATTCTTGTTAAAAGGGACACTGCAACCAATCGTTAAAGAGGAGGTTGTCCCTAATGAAAAGCAGGAAACTCAAATTGTTTCTGAAGTCAAACTGGTTGAAAAAAGAAAAAATGAATCTCAAGGATCTTTATCAACGAGTAAGCCAAACCTTTCCATTACGGACAAGAAAAAGTCAGTGTTGTCAAATTTGTTTGGAAAACTTGTCAGTTCCTTCAGAGGAAAGGATTCGAAAGATAAAGCAGAAGCAGCTGTTAAAGATGTCGCTGTGCAGGATGTTTCTGCGGAGGAGGCCAATACGAAGGAAGTCGCTACTAAGGATACCACTGCGGAGGATGGCAGTCCGAAGGATGTTACTATCGAAGATAATTTTGTGAAGAGTACTACTGTGAAAGAGAGTGGTAGGGAGGACGCCAATGTGAAGGAGGAGGCTGTTGTGAAAAGTACAACTCCTGCAGATGACACAGAGGAAGGCAAAAATGAAGAAGAGAAAAGAGAGGTAGAGAAAGAAATACGTGTAGTGAAGGTGAAAGCTAAAAGAGTAAAATCAGCCAGCAAGAAAACTTCACCTGCAAAAACAGCATCAGCAACATCTAAGGAAGTTGACAATCACGAAAAGTCAGTTGGAGATAGTGACGTAAATCAGACTGAAACTGAACCTGCTACTGATCACAGGAGACATAGGGGAGGCGAGAAAACTGATGGTGGAGGTACAGTTACCAAAGGAAAGTCTGTGAAGATCACTGAGACTGTACCAAATGATAAGAAATCATCGTCCAAGGAAAAATCGGGAACCGCTGCTAAAGGCTTGGAAAAGCTTAGAATCGTGGGAAAGACGGAATCAGATCAGGGAGTGAAGGATGCAAAGGGGAAGAAGGTAAAGATCATCGAGAAAAGCAAAGAAAATAAAACGGAAGTCAGTCGATCCATGCTGAAAAGTAAAGGATTGTTAACTATAGCAAATACACGAAATGCCAAATCTGCTCAGGTTGATACGCCTGAGTCTTCTGATACATGTGTACAAGGCAATGAAACTGCACAGACAAGTAAAGACATATCATGCATTACAAGAGCGTCCAGTGCTTCATCAGCAGAAACAATTCAAGAATCTGTGACTAGTACATCAATTACCACATCAACGCTGACAGATGTAGCACAGTCTTCTGAGACAAATGTGCAAAGTAATGCCTCAATAAAGAAAACTGTTACAGAGCAGTCCAATGATACAAATTCAGGAACCCCCAAGAGTGAGTTGACACTACCTCTTGCACGCAGTAATTCATTTACGATTAGTGTACCCACAAGCATCACAATACCAAATACTGCGCTAAGCAGCACGGGAAATAAGATTACTGCTAAAGCTAAGATCGTATGCCCTGAGAAAACTCTGATACCAATGAAAGGAACGCCCGTCAATGTGAGTTTCGACGGAGGAAAGACTTTCACGTTAGCAAATATCATTGAAATACGTAACAACGTCACAAGTGGATCACCGAAACCGATGGATGCAAAGACTGTAGATGGGGTGAAGAGTGAAGGGCAGAAACAAGAGCTATTAAAGCCAGCCTTTGGATCGACAGCCTCCACCATGAGTGGGGAAAAACGTGTAATTAATGCTGTTTTATTGGGAGTTACCCCTCCTCCAGATCTCAACATTAAGAGTGTGAAATTAGAGACAGGACAGACAGAGAATGAAACGGAAGTGCAGCCAACGAAGAGAACGAGAAGGCAAATAAAATCGTGTTTAGAGAGTCCCAATTCATCAGACGATATCAACAGTACATTGGAAATAAAAGAAAGCAAAAGTAAGATCAATAGGAGCAAAGAAGCCCAAGGGAAAGTAATATCACCAAAAATTGAAGCAAAAGGAACTCGCAGAAGTAGTAGGTTTCACGGGAAGAACCAAACCAGTGAGCCATTTTCACCAAGATCCGACGTATCTGATTTTGAAACAGGAAACAACTATAGAGGATCAATGGAAGACATTGTTGATAGTTTCTTCCCTGCTTCTGAAAGTGAAAACAGTGGTGATTTATCTGATGATCCTAGTTATTCACCAGAAATGATCCAAATGAAAGAAGGGGGACGGAGTCGACGATCTAGTGGAAGAAAAAGAGGGCTTGTCAAGCAGAGAACCAGTTTAGAAGGAGCTGACAATATAAGTGGAAGGAAGATTGAAAAAGGCAAAAAACGAGATGGAAACAAGAAAACGATAATGACGAGTAAAGATGAAATGTTTGATTGTTGCGATGTACATCATGATTTGTTTTGCCAGAAATGCACCCCTTTCAAGGACAAGGCAGGTTTATGGCCGGCCGGATCGAGAGCCAAAGAAATTAATGCCGCATGGAGAGCATTCATGAAGAAATGTGAAAAACATCATATCTCTAAGTGTAATGATTGTCCATCTCCTTATAAAACGACACAACCAACTGATCCTGATGCGAATGAGATGCAAGAAGGTGTAGAGAGTGTTAAGACTTCTGGAAAGAGCCAATTGATAGTATCAGATCAATCAGAAATTGAAGAGACAGTGGAGATTGCAATGAACACAGAAATACCAATCGAATCTAGGGAGAAAGAAGATTTTGTCCTGAAAGAAGAAAATGATACTGCCAACGAATCAACTAAATCCACCTGCAGTGCAACACAAGAAACAGCTTCAGAAGATCTTTTGAATAGTTGCCAACAGCAAGCAGACCAAACCAAGGATCGTGTGAATGCTCCTTTGGGTATTAAAGATCAGGGAATTCAACTGGTCTCTTCATCTGGACCCCTCGCGGTAACGAATTTCCCTAATGAAGGCCCTGTTGACAGTGAAGACGCTTCCACTCCAGAAAGTTTGTTTGATATTCTTGAACGTGAAAATAGTTTGGGTGAGAATACTGCTGTAGTTGACGAAATTGTTCATGGGAAAAGTGAGGATAGGATATCAGGAGAAGAGGAAGAAACATTGACGGTTGAACAACCAGAAAGTGTAGATGTTACTCTCACGGATTTATTATCGTGTGATAATAAAAGTGGTCAAGGAGATGAACAGACTGATGGCACATTACAGATTGAAACCATAGATCAAAATCAAGCATCAAGTTTAACTGTGGACGTAAAGAATCCCGAGAGCAAAGACGAAACTATTTCGCCGGGCTTTGATTCTCCTAATGAGGATACCAATGTTGAAGAAAAAGGAGAAGGCATTGTCGTTAGGAAGTCGAAAAGGAAATCAATTCCTAGTAAGAAGCATGACGATGAAATTACACATATTTTTAAAAGCTTACAAGTTAAGGCCAAACACGAAGGCAAAAATGTTCTCGAAAAGGATGTCGTAACGGAGACAGGTAGAATCGGTGCCGATGGACAAAACAAAGCAGGCCTTGCTCGTGATAGGACTTCTGATAATGAAAAGGAAAGCACGAATAGTACTGCAGGCGGGCAAGGAAAGACAACAACAGTTTCAAAGAACGGAAAGACGGATATGTCTAATGAAAAGAAAGAAAAAGTTGGTAGAAGGAATCGAGAAGACAAAGATAGTAATAATGAAGGAAAGAAAAAGAAAAAGCAGGAAAAAGAGAAAACAGCAGAAGCAGAAAAAAAGACAGAATATCTTCCACCAGAAGAAAAATGTTTAATTCACGGAAGAATGCATTGCAGTCTTTGTGGCATGTTTTATAAAGAAGAAGGAGAATGGCCGTCTTGGGCACGACGTGGGGAAGTACGATTTGCATGGGAATCAAGATCAGATTTTTCAGGATTAGAAACAAAGAAGTGTAGGATACATCTTAGAAATAATTGTGTGAGGTGCACACCATTCAAAATTAAAGAAGGATCATGGCCATCTTGGCTGAGACGAGATGAAGTCGAAGGAAAATACTACATGGAGAAGTTTGCTACAGAAGAAGAAAGAAGACGCTCCATGAAAAAGCCGAAAAAGGGTAAAAGAGAAAGCAAAAGATTGAAGGGAAGAACAGAGGAGGAAGATGATGACGGGTTTGCAGGAGGAAGCGTTGAAAGGAAACAAGGAAGAAGAAAGGAAAGGATACAAGGGGAAAAGAAGGAGAAAGAAATGAAGGAACAAGGACAAAGAAAATACAAAGTAGCAGATCAAACAAGAGACAATGAAAATGGGGTGAAAATGAAAAAGAAGAAAACAGAAAAAGAAGCAGATAAAAAGCAGGTGCAAAATCTTAAAGAAACATCACTGATAAATGGAGTCAGAGTCAAAAAGACAGATATTTGTATCCTACACAAACACTATTTTTGCATCAGATGTTTTGAGTTAAGACAAAGTGAAGGAAAATGGCCTGAAGATCATTTGGCAGTCGAAAGGAATTACAAACGAAGAGGAAAATTGAAGAAAAACTCACTTGAAAGTTGGAATTCGTGTGTTTTACATGATCAAAAAATATGTCTTCCATGCTTCAATTTCTGGCATCGCCATCAAAAAGCACCGAGAGATGAAGATAAAGAAATTGTAGAGGGGCAATGGGGTGAACTTCAAGATGAAATTGAAGATATACGATGCGACGTACATCGGCGACAGTATTGCAAGTTTTGTACGCCCGTCTACATTACTGAAGGAGAATTCCCAAATTTTTATACACAGTTAAAGGCTGCCTATTCATGGCAATACTTCGAGACGTTGTTGTCGAACTACGCTGAAGATGAGGAAAGATTGCCTGGGGGATCAGACAGAGGAGTCGAGGATGACGGTGAGGAGGAGTTAGCCTCACGTGAGAGCCAAGGAACTGTAACAGAGGCTGAAATCGATAGCCCAGAGAAGGAAAACGGTTCATCACAGGTTGGCAATGAATCTTCAAATGAGGCCAGCGGTAAAATCCCAGG
Organism: Aurelia sp. 4 Dawson et al 2005; assembly: GCA_964019985.1. Lineage (NCBI taxonomy): Eukaryota > Metazoa > Cnidaria > Scyphozoa > Semaeostomeae > Ulmaridae > Aurelia > Aurelia sp. 4 Dawson et al 2005. Next base: position 380,736 of record OZ026503.1, on the reverse strand, counting down.
AACGAGACTAAAACACAAGTTGAAAGTTGCAAAGAAATTCTATTGCAAATTACATGATATTTTCCCTTGTTTCATGTGTATGCCAAGATTTGTACAAGAGAACTCGTGGCCAGGAGAAAATGATCGAAATGACATCATCAGTCACTGGACAGCTAAATGGCCGAATAGTGTATTTTGTACCGAACACAAAAAGATGTTTTGCAAGAAATGTACAAAACTGACAGAGCTGTTCAAACACTACAAAGAACCTGGCGTTACTGACAACTTCAGAAAGCTAGTGAGAGAGGTAGGTTTTTTTTATTTGCCATATTTGAAAATCACTTTATCCATTTTTGCAACTTCACACAGAAATTTTATTTATTTCTGATTGCATTGATTAAAGTAATTCTAGAAGTAGTAAATGCATTCATGCAAGACAAAGAAAATGTAATTGAAAATGCGGAAAGGTTTAATTTTTATCAATTTCAAACACTCTATTTACCGATTGGTACGAATTTCAGCTTGATTTATGGATATCTAATATGCTAGTCAATACCAATGAATGGAAACATACAACATACAACATAGTGAACTGAACTTAAGTACAGTTTACCTACTGGATCTATCCTACTTTTGGTATATGCTAAATGTGAATGTCAACAGGAGGATGGGACTGAAATTCGGTGTACTTATCTGTTGAAGATTTCTGGGTTGTTTCCCTTTCTTACTTTAAATGAACGTTCCCTCGGGTAAACCATGTTTTTGTTTTTCTTCTGGATTGGTTTTTGACTTAATCAGTTGCTTACAAGAAGTATCTTTATACGTGAAATTTCTCTGATCATGTTTCTGTTAGGACATCAAAGCCCGTCGTGCCAAACTGGATACGAAGGCTGCTATCAAGACTTCAGAAACATCTTCAGATCAGCAGGTAAGAAGGAATAGTTGTTTATAAAGATAATATAAAAAAGAAACTCAGTTGAGCGATAATGTTTTAAATAAATTTCGAAGAATTTTCGAACGTCAACAGTAGTAGTGCCAGAAATATTTCGGCACCAAAACAAAACACGACACAGTATGGTATAGAAAATGCACGTTTTCTTGGAACTAACATATGGCATTTAGTGCCATCTTCCTTTAAGTGAATGAACGGAGGTAAGATCAAGCACTCTATAGATAAGACAAAGAAAGCTCCTACGCATGTTATTGTTCCTCGAGCCAAACAATAAGACCCTGTAACCACACACCTGTGGAAATCATCAAAGACTATAGGCGAATGATAGAATGCGCAGGCTCCTTACAGGCAGGGCTTTGACTCCCTTGATTCTCTTCAAAAGTGTCCCAGACACTGCAAAGTTTCAAAAGAACATTAAAAGCCACAGGTTTGATTGCAACTATAGATTTTGTTAGCTATATGCTGCTCATAGTTTAGAGTTTTAATACTTGTACATTGCTATCTCCTTGTAAAGTAGATTTGATTATTATTATCATGTACTTTAGATTTGGTTAGCGTTAATCAGTATTAGCGAATCGAGAAGCCAAAATAAAGAAATTTTTATTGATTGTATTATTACTATTCAGGTCTCTGAAAGTGAGAGTGGCTGTGGGAAACAGAGGAAAAGAAAATATAGAGAAACAATGGAGGAGGAGGATTATAACGATGATAACGGAAATATGTCTGTGAGTTTCAGTGGCCGCGTAAGAAACAAAGTATCAAGACCAGGTACTGTCGATATATCAAAACTTGCAGATGATTTCTTGGAAAGGGAGAACATAGCTTCCCGGAAGCAGGAAGTAATGTCTGCCAGAAAGAAAGGACTTACAAAGATTCAAGACAGACCAAGGAAGAAAGTTAAGGTGGATAAGCGTGCAACCGAAGTTGAAGTGAAGAGAAAGGAAAAGAAACGCGGAAGACCCCGAAAGAGATCACCTGAAGGAGATGAAGAAGTTGTTCCTAAAAAGAAAAGAAAAGTTGGTCTAGCAGAGCAGATCAGATCAGGGGCCTTGAAGATAGTTAATGTCAATGATTTGAGAGAGCAACTGAAAAATGAAAGACAGAGAGATCCAAGTCCAACACATTTAGAATATGTTCAATTGCTTGAAAATGCTGAGAAAATGAATGTGAAGTATTTTGCGATATCTGCAGAAAAAACATTAACAGTTATTCAAGATAGCTCTACTAAGACGGATGAGAAGCCCGCTAATGTCGTCATTGATTCATGCAATACTGATTCAAGCAAGTCAGACGAAATTACAGATGGTTGTGCTCCAGAGACTGTGCATGAAGACGCTGTGAAGGATGAGCCAGTTGAGAGAAGTAATGACGTTGAAATGGTTCCAAATTCGAACGAGGTCGCCAGTAGCCAAGAGGAGGCAGGGAGTCAGAAGTCCCCTAAATCGAATAAACTGGGTGGAATATGTAACTGGTCGAAAAAAGATGTTGAATTGATTTTAGAAAAAGTTGAGAAGGCAGCGTTAGCAGCGAAAGAAGAAAAAGAAGCAGCATATCAGAAGAAGAAATATAAGCATAGCAAAAAACCATTGACAGCGTTGACTGTAGCACAAGTATTAGCAATAAAAAGAAATAAAGGAAATGAACCAACTGCTGTTTTGGATGAAAGTATGCAAGAAGATTTGAAGAAAATGCTGGCTGAAGCAGAAAGAAGAAATGTCGATTTAGATACATTGGTCGAGGAAGCTGTTAAGACAAAAAACAAAGCAGGTATTTGTTATTTTAACAATATGTATGGTCTTTCTCATTGTTGAGTAATTGTTCTTTTGTATTCTTTTTATTCTTTTTCTCTGTTAAGTTATTGTTCTTGTATATATATCGTTTATGTCCTTTCTCTTTGCTCTTTTGTTAAACGAAGGCTGGTATTAGACATTTTACTAATGGATGGAATGAGCGTGATAGGTGTCATGGAAACTCCATCCTGAAAATGTGAGTCATTGTTCTTACTGATTGTTTATTAATCTTGCTACTGCTCCTTGGTAATGCAAATTAAATCAAAAGACTTAGACATTCGTATTTATTTGAACAGTCAAGGAAATCTGTGACAAAACATCTTGTTTTGGTTGAAATTTGGAATCAGTAAGGTTTACCAACAATCTTCATAGTTTCCAACTTGCGGAACGGCGAGCTCTGTGTTTGTTTGAATTTATATTAGGTTGATGTAGTGCTGAGAAAGTTTGTCAGTCATGTTGTTCGTTAGTTCTGAGGAACAAATGTTCGCAAAATTAGCATCTGTAAAACATATTTATTTTTCTTTTTCAGAACGTCAACGGCAAAGAGTGAGGAAGAAGACAGCTCAAAAGTTGGAAACATTTTTACAAGAGCATCCATGTGATCAAACACCAAAGTTGCCAAAGTGTCGCGATTGTAGAATTGTTGATAAAAGGGATGCAGACCAACATGCATTTTGCCGTTTTGTCATGTTTAGAAGGTAATGCTCCTTTATAAGAAACAAGTGAGTAAGAAAAGTTAAACGTTTGGGATGGTGTGAAATAAGAATTATGTGGACGATACTCAAAAGTGAAACGTTTATCTATCAGTCAGTAAATAACTTATATTATCTTTAGAGAAATCATTAATCATTAATCATTTAGGTCCAGAAACGAGGAAAATGCTGGTGGAAAAGGGCTTTGTGTAAGAAAGAACAACAATTCGGTTTTCGATTCTGGTCCATTATTCACTTACCATCGAAGTTTATGTTCCATTGCTGAAAGTGGCAGTTGCTTGTATTGACTTTCAAATTCAGTGGTAAGTATATCATAGAATAAAAGTGAAGGCGGAATTCTCATGCCCATTATCAACCACTTGCCGGCGTTTCTCGAAGTTTCTGAGTCAAATGTAAAGTGATTTTACTAAACAATTTTTGTGCAATTAACTTACTCTTTAACTTATACATTAACATTTTAGTTTGAATATCGGTAATGTAATTTTTATTCAACAGCACATCGAACTTTTCAACTTTTTTTACTCACTCTGTATATATACCGTAAATGCTCTATTAAGCCCCCGGGGGCTTATCTAATTCCGAACACTTCAGAGTGGAGCTTAATAGAGAAGGGGGCCTTTTAGAAAGGGGGCTTTTTAGAGAGGGGTGCTTATTCTTAAAATCAGATGATAAGCATATATATGATAGCTTTTCAGTTCTTTTACCCGGTGTTTTGTGGAGTCAACATACAGCCTTACAAGTCAAATAAATTCGACACAGTTTTATCCCAAACCATATCAAACTTAACAAGCAAACTCGTTTAGCTAAGTAAATGGAGAATCTTTGGTAAATTCTGGAATTTCATATATGTATTAGAGAAGGGGGCTTGATAGAGCTTTTAAGGTAGTCATAAAATCATTTATCGATGCTTTTGTTACGTTGATTGATGGATTAGTTTCTGGTATCGAAATATAGAGATGTTTGTTGTTTTTAGGCTGAGGAAGAAACTGAAAACTGGCAAATTAGAGAGTGCTGGATTTTGTTCACCTAAATCTGCAACAGAGAGTGCATTTATCCCATGGGCAATGAATACTAAAGGTAAGAAACTTTTTGGCATAGAATTTATCGTACAGGCTATGACTTTGATGAATGCCATTTCGATTTCGATGTCGATTGGGTTCTCGTACGATGAGTACAATGGTAGCTTCTTATAAAATGGGGGTCCAGTTTCATAATTTCAGCTTATAGGTTCCCAAACCGCGAGGCTCTTATATCCGTGTATTTACTGTACACAAATATTATCCATATAACATTTTGTTACAGCAACAGTTTCTGCATTTTGCTGATAGCCTGCCCTATGTAAGCTAGCCTCCGCACAGCCTCAGCATTTTTGCGGAGGAGTGTTGAGGCTGCACGGATGCTATATGTAAGCCAACACATGTACAAGAAATTTCAGATTAAAATATTTGTTTGTTTCCAGATTTGGATATGAAAGCAAGTATTTGTCATTACATCATCAAAAATATAGCTGGTCAGTTTTGTGCCGTTGTTGAAGAAGAATGCAATGCATTGATGCTTGGAACTAAAGATGGTATGTTTTGATTTTATCATTTACCAGTTTGCAGTCTACAGTTTCCATCTCACCAGTTTGAAATAAATCTGGAACACAGTGATCTCACACTGCAAACAGTGAGCAAACGCCTCAGTTATCAAGAAATATACTTCTCATGCATGCAGTCAGTGCTCTAATTTTCAAATTATATAGTTGATATTTTCCGATTTTGAGAATGTATTCCAGTTGGAAAATGACAAGAGGATTATTTTCAAATCATTGTTCCTTGTAGGTGCAGTTGGATGGAAGAGGGCAGTGGCTGGTGTACGTGAAATGTGTGACGCATGTGCAACAACAATATTCAACATTCATTGGGTTTGTGAGAAATGTGGTTTTGGTGTTTGTCTGGATTGCTATAGGAGTAAAATCAACGAACAAGAAAAGAAAGGTTAGCAAATTTTTCTTCGTTCCTAGTTTTATTCTATTTCAGATATATTTAATGTCATTAGATAATTCATGCATTCATTAATTCGTTCATCGCTTTATTTAACGTAAGTTGGAAAGGTTTTTTTAGCTATTTATAGCTAATTTAGACCCACTTTACATGCCATATCCAGGCAAGGGACCCCTAGTATAGCATCCTTTCTGAAAGATGGCGAAGTAAGTTGTATGGCCTGCCATCTGGAAGGTCACATATTCTGATTTTGACCTCATACAGGGTGTCTCAAAAGAATTGTTCGACGTTTGATTAAATACTAAAAAATAACGATACGCTGAATGCACCCTTGGTTAAGTCACCCTTTTTCTGAGATTTTAGATTAATTTTTGACACAAGAATCTTGCAAATCCGCTAAAAATTCATGGAGTTACAAGCACTTGAAGTTCAAATTTGTGCGAATGCTGAAACCAGAGGCCTCGAAATGGCATTTTTGGTAAATGCTCCATAGGCCGTCGTTTCTGTTATTTCTCAATTGTTTCAGGGCGAACCAAGTTGGATTCAAACAGGTTTTCGATAACCTAGCTGTCAAGCATATAGATGCTTTGAGGAAACAGATTCAGTCTCTCGCCGATTATGTTCTGAACCACTGTTTTTGGACTTGCGCAATATTGGGAAATTTAGAGAATGATCGCAAGATATAATTTACTTTAGAAGTCTTATTTGGTTTGCTCTGATATCAACGAGAGGTATAGCATTGGATAAGCTTCTCTTACCTCCGTCTTTGAGCTTTTTGCAATACCAGTAATCTTGGGGGTCTCTGGTTTCAGGTATCGCATATTTTTGATCTTCGAAAGCTCGTAACTCAGTGAATTTTCAACCGATTTGCACGATTTTAGTCTCTAGAATTAATTCATATTCTTAGGAACAGGGTTATCTTTCCATGAGCCTGTTCATGTTGTCCTTATTTTTCAATAATCAATCAAACGTCGAACAATTTTTTTGAGACACCCTGTACAACGGAGCTTTCTTCACTCTTCTAACGGAAATTCTATAAACTGCTCGGTCATTCACCTCATGAGAAGACCAGCATTTTCTTCCTCTGGTGGACTGTTTTTATTCCTCTGGTAGATTGTTATTTCTTCCTCTGGTAGACTGCTTATCTTTCTCTGGTAGACTGCATTTTATTCCTGTGATAGACTATCCCTGGTTTTGGTGTACTAAAAGCGTATCCTACGCTGATGACTGCTGATAGATAATAGCCGAAATTCAAACGTATTTTCCGTATATGTTTGATATTATTTCAACGTCTGTCTTATTCTAGTAAACACAAATCTTTATTTACTTTGTAGATGAAGGTTACAAAGCATTCGAATTTCATTGGTTCAGTTGTGCGCCAGGACTTGCTCATAAGCCACACAATTTGACAGTGACACAGATCATTCCTAAAGACGGTATTTTTTGTTATATTTTTTCACTTTGAAGTATTTTGTCTTTTGAGTATTTTATGAATCAGTTAACATCATGTTTTAAATTTGACGCAATAGACCTTGTTGGTATTGGGGAAAAAGGCTTGGATCAAGTGATATTCTTTATGCACTCACTTTTATATGAGAGGATTGATGGATTACACCCTAAATCAAAGAACTTTTTGGTATATGTTTGAAAAACTACACTGGGTGAGTAAAAGAAAAGTTCACGCGTTTCGCGGGCTATGTTTTCAAAAGTATTTTGTTTATATTCATCTAAAATTGTACAATACAAGTTACGTCTATATCCTACGATACTTTCTAATTACTTTACAAATTATACAAACACTGCAGGGACAGGACCACAAGGAGCAAAGGACAATGACTACCATGTGGCCATTAACAGAAAGACATGCAAATATCAAAACTAAATGAATAACTAAAAAATACAAAACATACGATTTAGCACTATACACAAAAATACTCAAATCCATTTCACATTTGACGTCAGGCCAGCATAGGAGAAAGATGCTGAACAAAAGGAACCCAGGACGAGAGAACAGCAACGACAGCAATTGATACCATCACTGATCCTCCCCCAGAGTCCCCAGCCCTCAACACACTACGCATATGCTGTCAGGCCAGAGTTTCTGGTTGTAATATCGATAATCTCAAATACTTTGGATTAGCATCAAGAAGTTTCCATTGTAACCGATATTCAAACTTTAGTGTTAATCTATCACTCAAAGGCTAACTTAGATGAGAAAATCTTGTTTGGTTAAACCACACATCTTTATTACCCAACAGTCAGAAAATTGCCTGTAAGGGGTTTGTGTGGCAATCGAGATTCCAAACTCGATTCTGGTCCACGATTTATGTGGCATTGAAGTTTATATTGCGAGTTGGAGATACAGAATTCAAATTTCAATAAATGGTAAGTCATGGACCAGAATGGAATGTGGAATTTGTGTTCCCAAACATGCTCTTTACCAGCATTTTCCCAATTTCTGGGTCTATAAGATTAGGGATATTACCTAATAAAATTTTCTCATTTAAGTTGACCGTAAGGAGGGTTGCCCTCAGGGGCGGCTGGGAGCCAAAAAGTTTAGGTATTAGTTCCCAGATTTGGCGCAAAACAAAACCTTAACAATTTATTCGCGAAGCGAATGAATTGTTAACCAAGGCAGCTGGGGGTATGGGGGCGCTGTAAGCCCCCCATTGGGGTCCAGGAAGAATTGGAAGAATTCGCTTTTTGCAAGAAATTCAACACCAGATTTTCTCTAAATGGGAGCAAGATCTCATTGCAAAATCTCACAAGATCTTTTTGTTTTTCGAAGTATAAAAAGGCTTTCGCATGCAGTGAGAACCTTATATGAAATAAGGACCCTTTTATTCTACAAGAAAATCATTTGTGGACTCAGAAAACAGATAAATTTGAATTTGGAATATTAATCTAACAAACTTAATTATTGGATTTCCAGGAATGTGTTCATAAAGCTATCAAGTAAATTTACTCCTCCACGGGATATTGCCGAACTCAAATCTACTTTCTAGAGAATCTCTCATGCCTACGGCGATTATAAGACTTAAACCTATTCACAACGCTGTCTTTGAACGACTGCTGCTTTGCAAGCCATCTTAAGGTCTTATGTTCAACTTGTAGGAACACGAGCATCTCTTTCCTCTTTTGTGACATTGTGGACCTTGCTGGCGATACGATTCTTTTCATTCTGCTAAACACACGCTCACAGTGAACGCTAGTCAATGGTGTTGTCACTGCAAGCTCAACCAAGGTTGATGCTTCTGGTAATGCTTCTTTAAGTTCAGCTTTTTTAATCACTTCTAACAAGTCCTGAAGACTGGGTTGCCCCTCCTTTAGGAGATCTACTTCTATATCTTCTTCTTGAGGTTCAAACGTATCCAGCTCTTCAGGATCTGCTCTTTCTTCGGCCGATTCTTCCAAAGAGTCTTGAATCCGGGCAAGTTTTCTACGCTTCTCTTTCTTTTTTGCAGCCAAAGCGTCCCGCTCACGAACTAGTTTCCGAAGAAGAATTGATATCTCTTCGTTATGATACATCACGCTCAGATTATTCTCAAGTGCTGTTTGGTCGTGTACAGCGAAGGGATACAGCTTAAACAGCTCGCTAATAAGGACTTTTTTGTCGCAAAGAAGACCCTTCTTTCGATCTTCGAATTTTGCTGGATGTACAAGGCTCATCCATTTGAAATTTTTTACATTTTCGAACCTCCACTGCAGCTGTTCTGAAAATTTTTGCATTACTGTCTTTGAAACAGTTTCCAATGATAGCTTCCAGCTAGTTGCTGAGCCATCAAGTCCCTCTTTTACTCCTCTCCAACCTTCTCTTGAGCGAACAACTGGCAGGGTTGGATCCATGGCCAACGCATCTTCCCAGATCTCGTTTAAGTCAAATGTGCACAACACTCGTTGAAAATCTTCAAGCATTGAAGCAAGCTGTAAAGCATCAAATGAAGACTTCTGCATTACTGTTATTATTGGTGTGCAGTGCTCAAACAATTTTCGATAAAGCTTCAGCGAGTAGACGAACTCGACTTGTTGAATTTGTTTGCAAAGACCTCTTGCAATCGCCTGATTTTCCGTTTTCTGACTGCTGTCGTTGGCTATTTCAAATAATGCAGTGCCGATGGTCTCATACCAGGTGTCAACTACTGTCACTGCTGTATCACGGGAAAACCACCGTGTATCTCCAGGTTTTGGCAAGTTGCGCCCAAGATACGTTGTACGTTTCGGACTGGCCCTGAAGAACGATACAAGCTTGTCAAGAATGCCGAAAAATTCTGACACTTTTGGCACTTTGTTTGCTGACTGAGATGCACACAAGGCCATTCTGTGAGCAACACAATGATTATAATATGCAAAGGGGAACATTTGTTGCATTTGCTTTTGAACCCCTCTTAATGCGCCACTCATGGTTGGTGCACCATCGTATGACTGTCCTATAAGCTTTTCCTTCGCATTTTCTGGGGTAATGTTATAAGACTTCAAAGTTTCTGCTAGAATCTTTGTGAGGCCATCCGCTGACGCATCTTCTGAAACATCCACCATACCAAGCAAGTGTTCCTCGACATTGCCATTGTGCACGAGCCGAACAGACACGGCTGATTGCTCCACATTGCTGATGTAACTGGTGTCGTCCATCATGACTGCAAGAAACCGTGAATTATCAATTCTTCCCTGGATTTCTGCTCTAACCTCCTTGTAAATACATTCAATTAGCTCATTTTGTGGCTCGTGTGACGTGTATGTTGTTCTATCTTCATCCAAAAAGGTACTTAACTCATTGCTGTATCCACTGAGGAGTTGAAGAAGTTCAATGAAGTTGCCTCTGTTTGATGAGAGCTTTGACTCATCGTGCCCACGGAAAGCAAGGCCTTGGGCTGATAGAAATACTGCAACATCTATGTGGTGCAGAAGCATTTTGCCATATCGAGAGGCTTTGTTGTTGTGGATTTCAATTTCCCTTCGTCTTGCTTCATCAAGTGCGCACCCTACATCAACATTTCCAAGAAGCCTGTAAGTAGTATGATTGGTGACATGTTTTCGTGAACGTTGATGTTTATTTGCAATTTTCCAGAAGTTCGACCCTGCACACGAGTAGCCAGCCTCTTTGACGAATACATTGGTGGCCTGTTGAAAAAGAAGAAGCATCCAGGTTCATTGAAAACGGCAAGGACAATGATAAATGGGAGAAAAGCATTTTAAAAATTTATGTTAAGTTTAAGCTTAACTTGTCATGTTTAAAATGGGAAGAGATACAAGCTTTTTCCACGAAAGTTCTTTTCAAATAGTCTTCATTCTCCCCCCGCTCCCCCCTCCCCCCTCCCCCGGATCATTCTCGACCAAAATGATGGAGCACGGCTACGGCCCACTCATGCCCATACATTTGAGAGCTAGACGCCTCTTCCTTCATTTCTCTGTAAAATGTAAAAGGCTGCCAGCCTCCAACTTAGAGCCCTAGGTATTAGTTTCCAGATTCGAGTACCATGTTTTAAGATGACTAGAAACAATGCACAATAAGCTTTTTATCACTGTTTTCGTTCTCTTTTTAGTAGCCGTGTTTAATAAGACCAAGTATCCTATCATTTCAACGCGCTTTTACTCCATCAGATTAAATAAACTTCCACTGTGAATCGTGAGGAAAGAACGAAACTCGACTCTCAAGACGTCCTTTTTTTTGTTGTTCTACATATGTCAATGTATAGTTAAACTAAAATATTCTGAAATAAAATAAAACCACTCAAAACTTACCGATGACACATCACCCATTACAAGGCACGGCCAGCAAAAATAGGTATTTTCCTCTCCATCTCCGCAAGCCCAGGCATACGTTTCATACACGGAGTCTGATGATTTGTTCTTGAATGTAACTCTTGGACATGGTCTCCCATCTTTCTTGAAACGCAGTCGCTGTTCGTGCGTTAAACTTCGCTGCGACGACAGCAACGAAAATATATGAGACACACCCCAACGGTATCCAGCGTCTACAACACGATTCATCTTTGCACGAGAACGATACAACAGTTGATGCAGTGGCTACCAAGGTATTAGAAATGAAAAACTAATACCTTCTCTCTGTTGACCTCTTCTTATAGTACAAGGACTTGAAAGGGTTCTGCGTCACTGAGACCGCTTCGACACAAAAGAATTTAGTAGGAAGGTATTAGAAATCAGATTCTAATACCTTATCATCCAGAAGCAAACGGCTCTATTGAAAAACGGATGAGTCACATTCTCTCTATTGAACAGATGTCAATAAAAATTATAACAGATAATGTTGGAATAAAGGAAACCAAAAAATAGCCATTCAGAACGAGATTTACATGCTTTCAATTGATATGGGTAGGGTTCTACGTCAACACTGGTTGGATCAACAGTGACATATTGGAATCGCCTTGGCCAAAGCTACGCACGCTGGAAAAACTTTCTATTTTCGAAAAATGAGGTCACTATTTCTTGAAAAAAAAAGGTATTAGACTAATACCTTGAGTACCAGCCCCAGCCGCCACTGGTTGCCCTTCAACATGTTGATTTTTCTAGGCGGGTCTCAGATAAAAACATTAATTATAACCTAAGATACAAAATTAAAAGCTATTTATTGAATTAAAGTTTGAAACTTTATTTACAGTACCAAAAACCTATGTACAATGATGCTAAAATAGTTACAAACAGACGAAAGAAAGATTTGTGCTGTTGCCTAAATAGCAGTTTTAGAAGTATAGAGATAGGATGTCTGCTTTTACCTGCACAGTGAAAACTTCTTCAAATGTATAAAGTTATTCTTTGATCCAGATCATTTCTTGGAACAGTTATCAGGTCTATTACTTTGCTTTGAATGAATTTGTATTTAGTCGTAATTCAATCGTCATATCAGCCTAGCGAAAAACGACATTTCCTTTGAGTCATTAAGAATTTTCATTTCTTTTCATTCGGAATTCTTTATTAGCCAAAAACTGATTTTTTTAGTAATCACCGTTTCATTTTGATGGAGAAATGAATCAACGTACGTTTTTCTTTCGACAGCACTTTGGGATTTATGCCAATCAACATTAGATGTATGCACTGTGCTCAATATCCCATTCAAGTTATCTGAAAACGTCTTGAAAAAATCCATGCCATTCCAACTCATGTCATCGCCACCGCAGAGGACTTCTGTGATTAAAAGCACATTAAGTCAATTGGGCACACCAACGCAAGAAAACATCTCCGTTGTGGAGCCTGCAATTCCAGGTGACAGTCGTCTTTCTATTAAATCGTCACTCGTATCTTCAGAATTCAACGATGTATCATCAAGTCATGAGCATACCTCACCCCCGTCAATCAGTACAGCAATGTGCAATAATAAAACGATGTCGCCAGAGGAAAGAAACAATGGTGTTGCAGACGAGATACGAACCGATGGAACATGGACGCAGGCAATTCCTAGTAACGCTGTCCGTCCGGTTCCCGTGCTCCCACCCATGTCAGGTATGGAGAAAGAGAGTGCTTTCGTACTGTGCAGTGAGCTCCCGTCTGCAGTTTCAGCTTTAGAACAGAACTCAAAGCAGTGTGTTCCTGTTATCAATGTATCACCATTATCAACGAACGGGGGTCTTGCAACGCAAACGAACACGAAAAATTATGAGACAGCGTCTTTAAAGTGTGACGAAACCTCCCCTGATAGTAGCCTTGGTATTTTTTCGAATCCAATATTCAACACCAAGGAACAGAGCAACAACTCATCAACCGCTGGTCCAAGTTTTATTACGACGACAGGTGGTGGTGAAAAATTAACAATTGGTTGCCCTGTGGTTACAACCATAGACACAAATATCGCCACTGCTGTTAGCGCAGGCACTACCGGTAGCCCTGTAGAAACAGCAAAGCGGGAACCGAAGGGTGTAATGGAAGATAAGCCAGAAGATCATGAGCGTGAAGAGGCCTTCCTTTATTATAAAAGTGTTTGTCAAGCCGCAGCATCTGTTGTTAGTAATATTCAAATTTGGAAAGCGGAGAGCGAAACGATGATCGAAACAGATGCTGGGTTTGAAGAAGATGAGAAGCCGAATGTGGACATACAGCCAAAACCAATGAAAGTTGAAGACAGCGGAAATATTTTACCAAATAGAATTGAGAATATTGAAGTCATCATGCCAAGGAAAGTTGAGAACAATGAAGTAGTTATGGTGAATGAAGTTACAAGGAATGAGAGCTTGTTACCAAATAAAGAAGCAACGACAGAAATGAATCCTGTTGGCAGTGAAATAAAAGAAACAAGTGCGATTGCTAATGAAATCGAAACCCAAGTGAATCAAGATCATGGAATTAGCAGCTTTTCAAACAGTCTAGATATCCTAGCTATGGTTGCTTCTGGTTTCTTTGGAGCAACAGCGAATTCAAACGGAAACAAGGCTGAAGATGTCAAACCAGTTGAAATACCAGACATGGCTGCGAAGTCATTCCCTATGGCCCAGCCCCCGTTGCTTCCTGCCTCGTTATGTGATCCGTCATCGTCTCCTCAGTCATTTGCTGCTCGTTCATTTGTTGATACAGATACTGGTGTACCTGAGAACAGTGTTGTCGAAGAATATCCAATCTCAAGCTACCTCTGCGATGGCACATTGCTTCAGCTTAATTATTCAAGGCATCCAGACAATGTCTCTTTATTCAGAAAAGTCTGGAAAAAGGGATTTGTAAGTACATCAGTTTTTTCAGTCACCGTATCATTATCTCATATGACTTTACTAACTAGACATGACATTGACATCATATGTATGTATGTATGTATGTATGTATGTATGTATGTATGTATGTATGTATGTATGTATGTATGTATGTATGTATGTATGTATGTATGTATGTATGTATGTATGTATGTATGTATGTATGTATGTATGTATGTATGTATGTATGTATGTATGTATGTATGTATGTATGTATGGATGTATGTATGTATTGTTTTTCCACAATAAAAATAGATACAATACACTACAATATAAACTTTAAGGGTAAAAACGTAGGGATAACACTCCTAATTACGATGGCAGGGATAGCATTAAAGGGTCAAGCAGACCTTATTTGCTTAATGTTCCCCTTAGAAGTACTGGTACAATAACAAAAATTAAAAACTGATAAATGAAGGATTTTACATAAATCAATGTTGCCTGGGGGTGATATTTAGTTGATTAAAGGTTCCTCTTGATTAGTGTTGGCTCTCCTGATAATTCTGTGCTTGACAGCAGGCTATGCTCGAAACATCGTGCTTTATGCATTTCATATAAAATTGATCGAATTCTATACCCTATTCACATTACAAGTTTAACCAGTTTAAACTAAGCCAGGTTATCGAACGGAGCCTTCTAATCGGTCAATCAAGCAAATCCAATGCATTTGATTGGTTGAAATTAAACCTGGTTTAGGTTTAGCTGGTTTAACTATGTCAGTGTGAATGCAGTAGTAATGTATTTGGTTTGTTTATCCGTGATATTTAGTTGTTTGAATAATGCATACCAAACCATTAAACTTTGCAAATTATGTCCTCAGCTAGGAATCCTTGACTTTGTAAACTTAGTATGCATGTACCAATAAAGAAGCAGTTTTTGATTTTCTGAAATTAGAAGAACGTTTGTGTTAATTGAAGTTCTCTTCAGCTGCTGCAAGAATACTTTTTTATCGTGTTAGAATTCAAGAGTAATTACCTATCATGCCCAGAAAGGAAGTAACCAACGGTTTAGAAAGGTTATCAGAGTTTAGAAGGAAGTTTCTCGAAAATGTTTTGTTTTATGCATTCTGCTCTCTTTCCACAACAGCCCCTGATTGTTAGTCGTGTTGATAAATTGCTGCGTAGAGATCTTTGGACACCTGAATCATTTGCTGAGGAATTCGGTAAGTTGAAATTCAATCCATACTTTATTCTAGCCATCTCATGATATCATCTGCAGTTCTAGCCTTCAGGTGTGATTCCTTACAACCTAACCAAGTGAGAAGTCCAACACACGCTCATAGCTATGTTTTCAAATTTTAGGTCACGAAGTAGCTGATGTTGTGAATTGTCGAAGTGGAGAAATCTTACATCAGTTTTCGGTTGGTGATTTCTGGAAAGGATTTGAATCTGTTAAAGGTATTAATTCGAAATTATATCTTAAATTCATTGCGGTAAGCCTTAAAATGTCTTAGGGTCAAAATCTTCTCTGTATTCATTTCGAATTTACGTGTCAGAAATATCGGAAATAGTTCATATCTATTTGCAGAATGATGATAAGGATAAAGCACAAGGTTTTTGGTGAATATTTTCATGATTTTTTATTGTTACATTTACAGATCGACCTGTTGACAACCAAGATCGCCCAATGCTGTTAAAACTAAAGGTATGCAATATGTATTTGCTACAGTGATATTCAAAGGTAATGTATCCATATAAATGCAATGCCTTTGTCACTTTCACGTGAAATTCCATGTGATCACTTTGAAAGATGAGGTCATGAGTTAGCCAAATTTAATGTAAGCAGACTAATGACTTACTTGCAGCTGCGCTTCCAGAGCTGCACCACAGCAGGCAGCCCCATTTTGAATTTAGCTTTCAATTTGCATGATGTGTTAAATTCTACCAATCACAGTGCGTTTTTTTCCAGTCAGCATCTTGTCAGCATATTTTGAAAAAAGTGTATGCTGCTTTACTTACATGGGCATATTAAATTTACTGATAAGGAACGCAAATTTTGATGATGTTATATTCAATTGATACCGTTTACCGTTTTGAACAAGGCCGATGAAACGACACAGCTTTAAGCCCTTAACTCCCAGGAAGTTATTCAATACCTATCCACCTCTGACAGTGATAAAATCTTTAGTGTTTCAAAGGCATTGTAGTTGTTGATTGTACCATTGAAAATGGAACATTTTAATTTATGGCTGATTTTGGTTTTCCAACAGGATTGGCCGCCAGGTGCAGATTTTTGCGAGAAGATGCCTGGAAGGTAATTAGGTTGTTTTTACAGATCATGATATAAAATCGTATGTTGTCACGTGATCGTGATGTAATAACCGATTTTTACTTATCAAGCAAGATACCGCTTTTCATCCCGATCTTGTTTTAAAATCCGAGAGGAAAGTGTACCTTTGTAATATTGTTTCGTCGTGAACATTCTTAATTTTTTTGTCTGGTTTTGTATCGATTTCTAAAGAATTCCTATTTGATTTCGAGTGTTGTATTTTAAACTGTTTACAAATTTCAAATCTGGCCTACTTACCATTGTTATCTTTTCCATTACATTGCGCATTTTTTATGTTTTTTGGTTGGAGCTTTTGCCTCACCTCTGAGGCCTCCCCAGCAACTGATTAATATGGAAACTCTATATCTTAATTTTGATATGAGTTTCACATGAATTCTAAGCTTCTGATAATTGCATTTTTCGGATTTTACTCAGATTTGAAGATCTAATGAATGCAATTCCACTTCCTGATTATACAAGAAGAGATGGTCAGTGGAATTTAGTTTCAAGGTTTGTTCTCTTTCATAAAATTTTGCTTTATATTAATGAAGGTTTTCGTCTTCTTGTAGCATATTTTCCTCTTAGTTTATTTTTGCAATATCGTATTGCATATAATATGAGCCGAGAACTGCTGAAGATGTTCTCTTATGCTTCGTTGAATTTACGTTTATAAAAGTTTGAAGCTACAGAATTTTAAAGAATTCTTTATGTTGATTAAATTTATTCTTGATATGTTTCAGATTGCCAACAAACCACTTCATAAAACCTGATCTGGGTCCTAAAATGTACAATGCCTATGGTGAGATGATCTTGATTAATTTCTAATCGTATGTTTAGCAAGCCAAAGCTCCTCCTAATTACTTTCGCCGATGAAGATAAAGACCTTGCTTGATTGTATTTTCAAGTATTTTAGATTCTCCTTCTTACAAGACAAGCAAATACATCTTTGAAGTAGCAGTTTGCTTGTCGATAGAAATTGCCAGTGAGGGGGAAGGTTCGTTGTAAGAAAGGGAATATGCAATGGTAGATAGGTCTGTCTGTGAATAGAACAAAGAAAATCCTTAGACATAGCATTTTTTCTGTGTTTATCTATTGTTCACGGTATGAATGCTACTTCATTTTGAGGGGCCATTTTTAGATGGTTTTGCTCTTTGCAAATGCAAACTTTCAAACTTGCGACCCCTTTAATATTATGAATTCAGTCTTAAGGGCTGTCAAATTTCTATTCACAGACTGTCTGTCGATAGTAGGCTGGCTGTAATTTTTCCAGATAGCTTTAAATCTTCTCTCTTTTATTATTTGCTACATTCTATTATATATATACTTTGTATATTATATACTAGTTTTAATTACCTTTGAATTTAGGATCAGCGGCTGTTCCAAGTGCTGGCACAACTAACCTGCACCTTGATATGTCTGATGCTGTTAATGTGATGGTATGTTTTTATTTGTAATCAACTCTTTATTTGCATATTGTTTTGGATGCTGAAGTTTAGATCCTTCTTCAATGTAGTCACAATATCACCCATTCGAAGCTCAGGGGACCTATAAATAGCATATTCTTTCTTGAAGCTTGACTTTGGAACAGAAATAATTTTCTTTCTAGTTACCATTCTCGAAGATTTATAATTTCCTAGTTTCAATGGACAGGCTCCAAGTTGGCATAACCTTTTTTAGCACAACTTCGCAAGTGATTAAGGAACAACACACGTAAAAGAAATTGTGAATTAAGAATCTTCATGCTGATTTTTGGCCAATTAAGCAACTTCTACATATGAACTGCTTTAGCCTAGCAAATAAAGCAACTTCTTATACAAAAGATTACTTCAGATTGAAACACTGCTGCAAACCCAGGTAAATTTGCAACGTCATTCAAACAAATTCACATTATAGAGTAGAAAAAGTCAATCATTTTCATCGAGTTCGATCATATAAACATCTTTTTTGGTCCATCCGGTGCATGCAATCACATTTAGGAACTGATTTAAGAACCTATCAAAGCTGTTTTCCTGTAATTCATCATAAATATATATATATGTGATAACCATATAGCCTTTAAAGAAAAATCAAAGGCGTTTTTATACCGGTGTTACAGTGATCATAAAGAGCATGAATTTGCATATGATTTGTTCAATTTTTGTTTACAGGTATACGTTGGTGTTCCACGTGATCCAATTCTTGGCGATCAAGAAATTCAAGGTATTCGAACTCATTTTCCCCTAACAAGAATGTATTTCCCCTAACAAGAATGTATTTAAAGATGAGCAGATGCAAACCTTAGTCAGATAACGTTGCAGACCAGACGTTGCAGACCAGTTGATGGAATTTTCTTATATTCCATAGCTTGGTGATACTGCTCGCATTAATTGTGAAATGCAAAGTGTAACTTTCCTTTTAGAAACTGAATAGAAATTACGATGCATTGACTTCCAGTGGGAAAACTACGAGGAAATCAGAAACGCAGAAACTACTTATACTTGGAAATTTCGGAATTTCTCGTGTAAGGAATTGGGAGAAATTTGCTCATTAATCAATAATGTATATATTTATTTCAGATGCTTTAGAGACGGTAGACATCGCTTGCTGTGACGCCACGAAAAAGAGAGTTCGTCAAAATGGTGTTCTTCCTGTACGTATATGGCTTTTTGTTGTCTGCATTTTCGGCCTTTTTTAATTCAATCTATTTACTTCTATGTGTGTGACACACTGTACATTTGAATTTGGAAATATCGTCAATTTGACACCAAAGCATCATGAACAAAGTAACATCTTGAAAAACTTGAACTACTCTGATCTGACGGTCTGCTGTTTTCAAGTACACCGTCACAAACCAGAAAGATTCCTTACTACAATATCTGATTCGTGTTTTTCACTTTGCAATTTAATATTGTAGTTTAATTTAATTTGCTGATAATGTTTGTTGTTTCATGTTTCAGGGTGCTCTGTGGCACATATACGCTGCTGAAGACGCTGATAAAATTCGTAAATTTTTGCATAAAATCGCAGAAGAAAGAAAACTCAAATATTCTATTTACAATGATCCAATCCATGATCAGGTCAGAGAAAATGTTTTGTCTCCATTTTCTAGTTATTCAGTTTCTGAAAAGTTGATTGAAAGTAAATATATAGAACTTGTTTGTATCTTACTGCTTACTGATTCTTAAGGGGAAAACTGTTACCCTCCAAAACTTGTTCAGTGCACTTGCATTGTGCTTTGCAGCTTGAATCCTGTGACATGAACAATCCAGAAAAAGGTCAAACCTTCCTCTGAATGCCCAGTTTTCTTTGTTAGACCTTCTTGATATTTATTATCAAGTCAGCATGGCCAGAATTTTAGAACTTATGAGCCTAAAACCTACTGCTGTTGCCTAAATGACCCAAAGTTTTCATAGGCTTCTTATGAAATTGCTAAACCTTCCTTTGTTTTGACATTAACAAAAAGACTCACATCCGGCTCACGGTTGGGCGGCGTGACTTTTTCATGATTTAAATTTTCCGTGTAATAAAAGTCCGTGAAATCTGGAGAGAGCCTCTTCTAAATATTTTGATTTCATTGTTCAGTCACTCTTCTGTTTTGTTTAGCTTTCAGTAATATTTCTCATTTCTTTTACAGAGTTTTTATTTGGATCATGATCTGAGAGGGAGATTAAAAGATGATTATGGTGTCGTTGGATTTGCAATTTGTCAATGTCTTGGTGATGCTGTTTTTATTCCAGCTGGTGCGCCTCATCAGGTATCTTCTACTCAATATCTTGCTTTATTAATCTTCATTTCCTTCATTTTGGTCATTTCTCATTCTTTAAGCATTGTAATGTAACCAACCTTGTGGCATCTTTTGTGATATTATGTGATATGTAATATTATTTTTCAGGTTCTGAACCTTCACAGTTGTGTCAAAGTTGCTGAAGATTTCGTGTCCCCTGAGGTGAGGCAATTGTCCTCTGTTGGTTGCATTGATAAACAAGGGACAGAAATCTATTTGCTGACAGGACTAATTTATTCAAAAATATATTTCTGATTTGAAATGTCTCAGTTGCCGAAAATGTTTGTTAGGAACTGTTTGATAGTCTGTTTAAATGTTTCCAGTTTCTTCTAGTTTGAATCAAGAACTGCTTCTCTTCTGTTGTATAGAGAGAAAGTTTCTTAAAATTGCAGCTGAATCAGGAAAATATTTGCACTGTTATAAAAATTGTAAAGGAAATACTTTGCAGCAAATTTATAATATTTCAATTCTATCATCTTTCTGAGAATTCAGCTTAATTTTTGAGACATATTTCATGATAAAGGTGTTTTCATTTCTTCTGAAATCCGGATTTGGCCAAGTGTCCTATTACTCGGTTTGTTTAAAAGCAGCCAGAAACTGTTGTTTGCTTTTTCAAGATTGCATACATTTGACTTATTCTGATCTGATCTTCACTGGCCCTTTCAAAAACCAATATTCGATTGTCGTCTGAAATCATATTTTTTCTTTCAATTTTAGCGTATTGGACAGTGTTTTAACTTGACTCAAGAATTCAGATATTTATCAGATCGACATACAAATCACGAAGACAAACTACAGGTACGAAAACAAGTGTTTTAGAGTTGAATTGAATTGAATTATTGACAATAATGAAGGCTGCAAAAGTTTTTATCGGTAATCTGTCATTGGACTTGTTTATTTACCGTTCGAATACATCTTATTTGATCCAGTAATAAACCTTATAGCTATTCTAAAGAAGAATCTGGATCAAATGCCATTTTATATGATTTGAAGAACTCTCCAATGTGCACAATAGTGATAGAAAATCTAACGCAACTCCATGGAACCTTTCGAGTAAGAATGTTTGAAACATAGCTCGATCAAAGCTCTTTTGAGGAGTAGCTAAAAGGTCTATTTATCCGAGATATAAATTCATGTAAATTGAAAATAGAATGGTGAACAATTGAGAAATATGTGCCATTTTGTTTCAGGTGAAAAACATAATTTATCATGCTGTCAAGGATTCCATCGGTGTTTTGAAAGAGGAGCTCAAGAAACAGAAAGGTACCTCATTGTGTTTGTAAAAAAGGTTATTGACAACGACTGAATCACATGGCTCTTCCTCTCATCTGTTGATCAATTTAGAAAACATCGCGTTAACATTCTCACAAAAGCCTAACTTTTTCCAACCAAATTAAATTCGGTTTTTGATCATGAACAGTAACTACCACAAGTCCCATTTTTATTCAAGCACAGAAACTCATTTCTGTTCTCGCGTACACATAAGAACTGCTGCACATCATAAGGACTCTGTACGCCGCTCTTGGAAAAAAGCGTGAAGTCCTTGGATTGAGATGAACGTATTGTAGACTGACTTCCTAAGTCCCTTGTATCCCGGCGCTAAAATTTGCCTATTCTCAGCTGTTACCTGGCAGAGAAGAATTACAGCAGAAAACCACATTCGGGTCATAGTTAATGGGGAAAACGTAGCATACGTTAAGTATTGTGAAGCTCACGCTGTTCATTGAGGTTTGAATCGAATTAGGACTCACGAAATCTTTTTAAGCTGATTGCCATCAACATTTCTTGTGTGTGAGGGCTCAAAGAGGGTCATATTTCTCAGAGTGACATCGTGAGTCTCCGTTGACCGAAACTTAATCTAGGCAAGGAGCACAGGGAAAGTAGGGACTCAAGAAATCAGTCTGCGCGTAGGAATGATTTTCTAGTCATTGGCAAAGTCATTAGGGACCTCTGAAGCAGGTGATGAGTCGACAAAGGTGCATTAAAAATAATTGTCGTGTTTATATGCAGTTATGCTCACATATGCTGACGGACTGTACTTGAAACGGCAAGGAACCAAGTTACGTTATCAATTCCACATCAAGAGAAAGATTTCTCATTCAGATACACTCATTTTTCTGTGAGAAGCGGCGCTGACTCTGGCTTTGCCAAGCTGCAGAATTTGAAAAATTATCATTGATGTTCCAGGGTCAAGTCTTATTGATGATATGAGTGGAACAGATAAATATGACATTTCTTCTCAAAATTTCAATTCACAAGAAGGTCTCTCCATGCATAATATTGGGAAACGTCATCAACCAGCTCAAGATGAAGAGGCATTGGATGAAAATGTGCAGATCAGTCAGAAAGCTACTAAGATTCAATTTATTCCACACTCAGAAGAAGAGATTAGCGTGAATGCCGACAAACCTAAAAGTAAACAACGCCGGAAAATAGCAGAGAAAAAAATCGTAGCTAAGAAAAAGATCGTAGCTGAAAAAAAGATCGTAGCTCAGGAAGAAAAATCACTGAAAAGAAAATCATACGATTTTAAATTTAAGAGAAGAGTTATCAAAGCAGTTTCTTCTGGAAGATGTCCTGCTCAAGTTGCATTGAGTTTTGAAATTACGAAAGGTATGGTGTCAAAATGGGTGAGGAACAAAGCTGAAATATTTGAAAAAGCTAGGTTGAAGAATGCAAAATAACGATAACGTTGATGCGTATGAAAGAGACTGATGAAACATAATTGCGTAAACTGTAGTTGAGATGCATTGAAAGGTTTTGCTTTAAATAATGTTTTCATGAATTTAAATGCGGTAGACATATTTGAGTGCTGTAAGTTTGTATTCGCAGATTTGAAATGAAGCTCTGCCTACATCAAAAGAAAGCTGGAAGGGATGCAACAGCTGTATCGACTGGTGGCGTTCTAGAAAGGCTGACGAAAACGCCTATGCACCCATTGATTCTTCAGCTAGACAATGAAACCACACGTGTCATAGTTACCAAATACAATAGGATAAACAAAATGCAAAGGTTTTTTGGACAGGCCAGTTTTTAAACATGTCCGTTCCTTTTAATTCAGAATTTCTAAAGCAAGATTTTGGGCCACTCTTCAAAAACTGACGATATGAAATTTTCGGAATTCAAATATCAACATTTTAAGTTTTCTGTGCTTTACCAAATGCGTTTACACACTGTTTTAAGAAAAGATTTCATATTCTTTCGCCTGAGAAGTGTTCTTTTATGAATGATTTAACTTCATGTTTGATTCATTGTAAATAAATATTAAAGTGGATAAAGTTCATGAACATTGAATACTGTATGTTAAACAAGTAAGAAGAGTTCTTACTATATTGTAAATTGTTAGACTGCTGTATTAGTTTTGTAAAGATGTTACATTTCCAAATTCTCGTGATTTTTAATCTCGCTTTTTGATGCAGTTTGAGAAACGGATTTTACCGACCAGTGTACCGGATGAATCGGAAAACTTCCCGCTTTTGGGAGAATTCATAGCAAGTACAATGTTTGATGGACTTGAATCAGTTGAATTCAGCTTGATATCTGAGAAACTGAAGAAGTATTTTTGTAATTTTGCTCACGTTTAAGTTTTTTTTGGCTTTTTTCAGGATTTCAAAGTCAGGAAACATCGAACAGTTGAATTTACAGAGGGACACTCCACTCCCACAAATTCTCGTAAACCTTTTGTAAAAGTCCTTTTATTTTGAATAAAAAAACCATCGAAAGTCCTTGAAAGTCCCGTCTGTTCTGAAAAAATCTTGTACGCCATTCTGAACCTGAAGATGTGAAATGCCCCTCAGAATTTATCTTTATTTTCTGTGCTCATAAGAACGTGAGAAAATTCACAAACATAATTCATTAATTCGGCTTTTTTGAACTAGAATCTGAATCATTCAGATCCGTGAAGTACTCTTTGTGCTATGAATTCTTGAGGGCAAGAATTTTTTCTTGGCGCACCAAAAGCGTCGTCATCCCCGTATTCTTGTTGAGATGCTAGCTTGGGGGTTTAATAGTGACATTCACATTTACGATGGACCTGCATCCTCTCCCTAAATTGAAACTCCAGTAAATAGCAATTAATGATTGCGAGCAGAGAGACTTCTGCGACCCATAAATCCAGATGCAAATGAAAATAAAACTGTAAAGGTTGTTGGATAATTTTCATGTTTGGTGCCTTGTGTGTGTTGAGTTTTATCACGATCATTAAAATGTCGACCATTATTCACGGTAGCAACGAAGTTGTGTAGAATGTTCAAAACACCCTCAAAATCAGAAACAGGACTTTCCCGTGCTTTCCCGTGAAGCAATTGTTTCACCCCGCGGTTTGCCTCGGGTATTCAATGGAGATAACGTACAAAGTTTAGAGCAGAGGCAAATTTTCACCATCACATCTGTCTTCTGTAATTTGATCCGATTTGATCGATGTTGAAATGTAACCAAATAAAGTCAAGGATTAAAATGTCTTTTGTTCTTCACTGTCATTGACTCAGAACAGGAATTGGGACTCGAAAATTTTATACTCAAACAACAAAATATTTCCGCCTTCGGCGCCTCTTACCTTGGAAAGATGGATTGTTCACAGGTCAAAAGTCAGAGGCCAGTTGAGGTCTGAGGACACACCTTGGATTTTGCTCTGCAATCACTTCCGTGTACTGCTCGACAGTTCAGGTGGCTTTATTATTTAGTTTCTAACTGCGTGGTTACAGAAGGAAATATTTCGATGGAGGTATACACACTTACGTTTTAATTATTCAACATTTATATGACATTTTCATATGATTTATTTGCTGTTTTAGCAGCAAAGTCGGGAAGTAGCTCCGATCTTTCTGATCAAGCAAGGTAGGCCCATTATTGGTAGGCCCAACAGTCGCAAATGCAATCACACAAAGTGATTCTGAAAAACCTGCTCCGTCAAAAATCATGCGATGTGATTCAAAGTCTTTTAGTCGTTTTGCCAAGAAATTTGGTGCTGTTTGCTGTGTAAACCTGATCCGTTTGGTTGCTTCAAATATCTTTTATTAAATACTGATAATTTTTGGAAGAGCTGGACAAACAAGTCTTATGA
Organism: Aurelia sp. 4 Dawson et al 2005; assembly: GCA_964019985.1. Classification (NCBI taxonomy): domain Eukaryota; kingdom Metazoa; phylum Cnidaria; class Scyphozoa; order Semaeostomeae; family Ulmaridae; genus Aurelia; species Aurelia sp. 4 Dawson et al 2005. The sequence goes on along the minus strand of OZ026503.1, from coordinate 355,534 downwards.
ATAGCATCTGCTCAAGGAAGAATGAACCCCCCTTGAAAAGCACCCATTTATTTGTACTTTTAAAAGCAATTTGAGCTTTAGACCCCCGTTAGACAAAATGAGACATGAAACAGATTATTATGTGCACTTTTGTTTGCGGTTTTAACTTAAAAACAAACGCAGAGTGGGAATGACCAGGGCGCATAAATTTGAGGAGATGATCGCACTTGAAACGCTCGAAAATGAAAACTCGAATATCAAAGAATGTTGTTCTTGGCGCTTAAAAATTTAAGACGCTGAAGGATTGAAGAAATTTATCATACGTCACTAATACACTTCAGTGGCACTTTAAACTGCAGCAAATCGATGTTTGAAATATTTATGTTCTTTCTCTGCTAGAAGAGGAAAAGTTATCGGGGGTGGAAAGAAGTTTTCCTTTCCTCTACTATAATATTCACAAGGGTTACAATGAAAAAGATGCCATTAGAAATGTTTAAATTAGAAATGTTTTATTTGAAATCGTCTATCTTCATATCATGTCAAATGTGCAGGTCACATTTCGCAATTGACAATTTTTTGGAAGGAAAATGCACTTAAACGCACTTAGACTCCGAAAACCAGTGAGAAACGGTGCTTTTAAATGCGTTTAGCCTCTCAAATTTAAAAGTTTAACCCGCAAGCACAAAACGCAGTTACGTGCCTAGTGTGAGCCAAGCTTGACTATTTTTGTCATTGTGATTCTTGTAGCGCCTGCTTTTCACGCCCATGATAAATTGTCTCTAGTGTTCACAGTAAAGGGCAGTCTTTGATTTCAGCTTCAAAAATTGTTTGGCACAATCAATGTTCAAAGTAGCAAGTTATTGTTTTCTTACAAACATTTGCTCAGTTTACTTTCTAATTCTAGCATCACATGACCCCCTGTGACAATTACTTTTCCAACAAAAGAATGAAAAGTGGACTGTTGTAATTATGGCTGGAAATCTTGGAGGTTATAGGTATGTTTATGAATTTAACAGCTATGTTATTTATCTCTAGAATCATCAAGATGCTTCTCCTAACAGGCTGTAAGTTAATAGTTTTAAATTCACTAGTTTGCGCATACTTGATCAAAGGTTTGCAAAGTATTTTCTAATGGTCATTCTTGAAAACCCTTGAAAATAAGAATCAAAATTTGAATTTTTATATACTTGCAAAGGTGGTTAGAGGTCCATCATTTTCATACATTTTATTACTAAATCTTGCTTATGTTTTCACTACGATGAATATTGCAAGAAAACAGGTTCTGCATTGGACTTACATAGGCCATACTATGGATGTTAGATGCATTTATGGATATCATTAATATGTTTTTTAATATTAGGCTATATGTTGCACCAAAGAACTTCTCATAGGCATTCAAGTCTGAAATGAACGGATGAAGACATTCTTTATTGACGAGCAAAATGGAAATCATGCAGAGAAGGGAAAAATTTAACACAAGAGACTCCAGTATTACCAAGTTGGTCATGTTTCTTATATTCCATCGGTAAAGAAAATTTACAAATTAGAATTCATTGTTTTTAGGTACATTGAAAACTTACACAGTGAAAGAGTCACAGAAGAAATAATGATGGACATCTTCAAGAATGGATTGCCACACATCAGCGGCAAAGTTCGTGAAGCCGACATGTTCCACCCACAAGATGTATGTCATAGTTTTCTTTAATCTTCCACTTTAAAACTTTTAGTCAAAATTTTGAAATGTTACATATGTCCATCATTGTTGTATTTTAGGAATGTGTTGGTTATTTCCACAGTCAAGCTGAAAGATTTTCACAGTTTTCAATGACTACACGTTTTTTATAAGAAACTTGGATAAGGCTATAGTATTGAAAGTTTCTTAATTTAACATGAAATTTTGTCCATTTTAGTAATAAAAGTTTCTTAATTGGTTTCTCATTTTTTGAATGCATGAATTGTCAATATGGTCGCTAACACTGCTGCAGAAATGTTTCTTGACATTTAAAGCATCATATAAGAATAAACGGTTTTCTGTTATGATGAAATCACAAATGGTTAGTTGATATTGCAAAAGAATGAAGGTTCAACGATCTATTTGCTATAAAATCCACGCTTTTGAAAAGTTTCTTTATACTTCTCAGACATAGTACTAGAGTTTCGTAAAATTTTGACCATCTTAGTACTAGTTCCTTATAAACCAGTTTCGTACAAAAAAGACGTGTATATCCTTAAGTTGACTGTATGGATGGTATGGATCTAAAGATTGTTTACCAATCCTAAAGTTCACATATCGAACTAAAAATCTTTATCATGAAACAACATTTCAAAATGTTCGTTTATTTGGTGGAATGTCCCCTATTTCTGGCTCGGGCTTTTTCCAAATTTCCAAGAGCCAAGTCGTATCGCATCAAAGTCGCGTTTTTTTAGCGCCAAGCGCTGTGATCGCAGAAACAGAGCAGACCCAATCGAGTCCGCCACCCCTTGTCATCACGCTCAAGTGGTGGGGTCCTGCCGGGTATCGAACCCATTCCGTCTGACTGTTCTGCCTGCAAAGTCGGAGGATTACATCACGGTGCCACAATACCTTCAGAGCCACTGAGAATGAAATAGGTTTCAAGCCTTGTTTTGGACTTTAAAGTTGAACACAGCAACAGCAAACTACTGTAAGGCTAGATTCATACTGAAATCATTGGCCCAACTAGTGATTCGTGATTTAACTGATTTTCAGGCAACTGTTTCATACTGCTATGTGACGTTTGCAGACCATGTATCAGCAAAAACTGGAATGGAGTTCCTCCATGGTAGAGAAGTCTTTGGCAAGGTGTTTGATTGCTTTTATCAGTAATACCTTTCATGACTAGATGTTACAGTAGTTTACTTGATAAAATTAGATCATGATTTTTACATAAAAGGTTTTTTTCATTTTTGCAAGACATGCTTTGATCGTACTGCAATATACTGCAAGTTTCTTCGGTTTTTGAGTTTAACTATCTGTACAATGAATGTTGAACGTGAGCCCATGATTTTAAAGACAAAGCTGAAAGGCTATTAAACCAAAAAACGCGCCGAAACCAACAAAAAGGAGAAGCAATAAGGTCGAAACATTTATTGCTTCCAACTGCCATGGAATATCAATCAAATGCTTGAAGACACATTGTGAGCTAAGATTAAGGGGGGGGGGAGGCACTCAGCGCATACGCATGTGGAGGGGAGGGATCAGTCCGAGAAGTTTTCTTGCAACCGAAAAATGCCAGTTCTGCTTCACTACGACCCAAAAATATGTATGAATAATGAAACAATGCAAATTGACGGCAGGATTGCCTCTTCAGAACCCAAAAGTATCAGTTTGATTATGTTTAATGCCCAAAAAATATCATGGCCTTTCAATTAGTTTGGGTCCAAGAATATCAATCTTGGCAATATTGGCAATATTCAGACCCACAAATATCGGACTTACATCCCCGTATGTGCATTGCTGATTACCCTCCTTGGATTTTTAAAACAAAAATCGAATTTTGCGTCACAAAGTATCATAGTTTGTGACGGATCATTGGCCTTTACCTCGGGAATCTTAAAATTAGAGAGTTAGCTTTTGCTATGATGTCATAGAGTAAAGAGGCTCATTTGTTAGTACTTCGTGTCACAATATGCTTTGACTACAACTCAAAAAGTTTTGCTTGAAATCTGGCTTTGCATGGATGACAGTTTTAAATAACAGGTTGTGAAAAGGCAAGCCAAAATTGTTTAAGAAATTGCTATTTTGTGTTGAACTTGCATTAATTTTCAACCCTAAACTTTGTAGTTTCTGTCTTATCTTTCAGAAAGTGAAAATTACCTGGGCTTGGCCTGGAACCACTTAGACTGGTTATGTAACTTGCATCCTAGCTGTGAGTCAACAGGGACTCATAATAATACAGTGAAAAGGGTCACCCTACTAGGGCCCATTCTGAGCTGTCATATCGCAGAAACGAAATGCGCAAGAACGCATTCGGCACACAGTAAATGACGCAAACATCGCGTGCATAAAGTATTGCAAAGTTAACGATGTTGAATGAATCTTGAAGCACATTGGAACTGATGGAATCTATCAGCTGATTGCTACTGCAATTTCTTGTGTGTGAGGGCCTATCTAGGGTCGTGTTTTCCAAAGTAATGCTGTGAGTCTTGTTGGCCGATGCGATGCCATCAGGTCAGATGACACTGGGAAGCGAAGGATGCAGAAACCACCAGCAAGAATCAAACTGGACAAAAGTGTTGTAATTAGTAAGAGGCATTTTTCAACTTTGTTTTGAAATAGATTGAAAACTTTTGATGATGACTTCATACAGATAATATTGTACCTAGAATTGGATTTCAGCACTGGTTTTGTTAATCCCTTTATCAGAAATTTTGCGATGAGTGTGAAGGGTAAAGCTAATAGGCTGTTTTAGCTAGATGATGCGAATCAAGAAAACACCAACATAATTCGTTTGTTCGAGGATGTAAATTACAAAGAGGAATAAACTTCAAAACTTTTGCAAGTCTCGAGAGACTTACTGTACGTTCTATTCTGAAAATGACAACCTGAAAAGTATACTTTTGAAGGCCGCATTGCAAAAATAGGACGTCGAGAAGGGAAACGAAATGCAAAATGAGCACACTCACAAATGATGGAAATGCGAGAATGCAAACTGTTCTTAGGGAACTTGTCTGTCAGTGAGCAGCTTTCTGGGAGGGAAAGGGCTGGAAAATCAGAATGCTCTAAGCATGAAAAAGTAGCTGCGTTTTCAAAAACGTCTGCGTCTTGCTACTAAAAGAGCCTATAAATGTTTTGTCTCTGTGCACCGTCGATGTGTGACTCGAGATAGTAAAAGTTTTGTTTTTTCAGTGTCAGTCACTTTCAATTCAGAAAAATGGTAAATTTCTTATGTTTAGATCTTTAGAGTGTTGTGCCACCCTGAAGAATTTGGTTCGGCATAATGAACCGACGTTGAGTAATAAAAAATTTGCCCAATGCTTCGATATGTAGTAAGCTAAAGTAGACGTGTTTGCGAGCACTAAGACCATAAGAAAAGCTAACAAGAAATTTCAGAACACAATTATTTATGCCTTCAGAGATTTTAAATGGAACGTGTGAAGAAGAGACTGACATTTTTTGGCTGGGATATTTTCTTTTATGAATGATAAAGCCTGATGAATGCGAAATGAATAAGGAAATTCCTTTGCAATATGTCAATCTATCTATAAACAACTAACTATATACAGTTCCGATATCAAGCTGCTCGAATAATTCAGTTAGAAAAAATTGTACAGTTTTCATTGTATGACGACAGAAACTTCTTCGACATTATGTTGCTTTGATCTTTTACCCCAAAGCCAATTTGAAATCGACCACGATTTCTTAACGACAATATCTTCACATTGGTTCCCTGTGGTTACATCTAAGGAGCCCAGATCATCTGTCAAGTCACGTGACTCTTTCTCTTCAACTATGTCATAAGTGTCATCTTTGACCAATGGCGAGAGGAAAGAGTCACCGTAGCGATTTCCATCATATCCTGATGCGATCTGAACTTCAAGTGAATTGCAAGCTTCTTTCATCAATTTCTGATGGTTTGGTGTTTTGTTTTTTTTATCAAACTCTTTGCTATTGTGTCCTTGGATCTTCCTAGTGCTTTCACTGTCGCCCTCTTCCTGCACCCTTTCTGACCCAACCTTAATTTTGTCCCCGTATTTTTCAGCTTTTCTCTTACCCTGCAGCCAACTTGGACCTGTCTTATGTTCCTCCCCGTGTTGTTCATTCTGATTAATTTCTTCGAATAAATTACCAAGCCTTTGGTCTAATTCCTCATCAGATGTAATACTCTCATTTCCATCATGAAATTCGCCATTCCCTTTTGAAAAACTCAAAATGTCTCTGCCAGCTGCATTTGCTTCCACTCTGTTCTTGTTGTTGTTGCTGTTGCAAGAATTGAAGTTGTGATATTCATGTAGTCCCTCTTTTGACGCCTTGTGATGGTTTTCCTGGTCTACACTTTGACTTGATCTTTTCGTAAAACTCTCCTTATTTAACGTATCTTTGTCATTTCTGTTTGTAAAGTAAGATTCAAGCTGTAAATCATTTGTAAAGACCCCCTCTTCTCTCTCTTCTCCTAACCCTGCCCCTTGATAATTCATCATTTCTTGGCCTTCATTGTTGGGCTCCGGTTTCTCAGCAGATCCATTCTGGACGCAATAACCAGAATCGCTCGATGTCTCTGTATCGAAGCTCATTTCTGATTTAATTCTTTCTAACGTTTTGCCATCTAGGCATTTTCTAGCATCTTCAGTTTTAAGAATATCTTGCAAAAATTTGTCAACGGGCAGTCGATGCATTGCTGCTTTATTGCAGGTCAGACATCCAATTTGTAAATTGCTGTCAAAAAGTTTGTTTTCATCAAGTCCTGCTAAAACTGATTTCTGAATCACATCTTGATTTGTTGAACAAAAACACATGATTTGGTTTTGAATCGGTGTCGACGTTTGTTCAAATATCTTGTGAAATTACAAAAACTCCCAGGCTGCTCAGAGCTGCCAAGACGTAGAGGTTGGTTGCTATGGTAGCAGTTAAGTGAAAATGGGTTGTAGTAAATATGTTGATAACACGGCTGACATTGCAAGCAAAATGGATTCAAATTTGTGGTTGGTTTTGAAATTAGAGGCAATATTCCATTATCAATATCCTTTGATTCTTGCGTTTCAATTTGTTTTGTGACACCTGTAAACATCGTGCTACCTTCCTTCGTTTCCCCCCTGAGCAAAGGCGTTGTCTTACTCACTTTAGTTAGTCCTGGGAATTGACCAGCAGTAGGCAAGATAATATTTCTAGAGACTGGCAAGATGTCTTCACAAACGGGAACATTACCATGCAACAGACTGATTTCACCTTGTGAGGTTTTGCCCCTTTTTTCGTATATTTTGTCATCTGTACGAACTTTACCACGTGTATTTTTATAGCCCTTCTTTTTCATCCTTCCATTTTTGTCAAGTTGTCGTTTCTCAATTTCTGACTTGACCGATTCTATTTCAGACTCTACCTTGATATACATATTAATTTCATTCGTCATTTCTGCAGCATCAGATATCATTCCGGACAATTGTTTGTCTTCATTCTCTTCAAAAAGATCCCAGTCAATGAAAGCTGTGTTATTTGCATCATTCAGTTGATCATTTCCTAAATGTTTCTCGTTATTAAATTTCTCCGCTGTTGTATCAGACCTTTGTGTTAATTCTGACGTCATTTTGTTGAAGTCTTTGGAAGTGTAAGCTGATGGCCTTCCAGTTGAATTCTGGTCGCTGATTGGATCATTACTTAGTTGAAGCAACCAATCATTGAGAGGATCAGGTACCCTCCTTTTAGGTAGATTCGAGGCCTCTGACTCGCTTACAGTTTCATCAAACTCAATTGCCAGTGTCTCATCAAAAATTGAAGAATTCTCTCGTGTTGTTTTTCTTGGCAATGTTTGTGTCTCAACATCTATCTTTTCCTTAGTTATCATGTTTTCATTAGTTAAAACTTTAATTTCAACGTCATCTATTTTGGTTTGTGTTTGTTCATCGATTTTGATGCCAAGATTTCTGTGAATATTTGACTTTCTTCGACTAACGGGTAAAATTTTTCTGGATGCCAATTCTTCGCGATTTATTTCAGCAATAATGGATTTTGATGAATTCTCATTCATTTGTTTTTTCGGTTCATCATTCACCTTTTCATCAGCGAGAATATCCTCTATTTTACTCAACGTGAATTCAAATCCTGAAAACTTCTCATCAACATCAATTTGATCTTCAAAAGCTTTTTTTATTCTTTCAGCAAACATTTCAGTATTTTTCAATTCTTGTTCCATTTTATTTCTTTTCATTTCATTTTGATCTATCATAGTTGCCATTTTCCGTCGTAATTCTTGGTTCTCTAATGAAATATGACTGGCAAGGAAAGCTTTATCAATTAACATCGTGCATAGATCCAATACATTTGATTGTCCAGGATTCATTTCAGTGGTGTCTACAAAATAAGCAAATTTGATAAGTTTTCACGTGAACTGATGTTTATGGCCTGCTCTATGTGACTTTACAGACATGAAAGATTCCCTGTTAAGCCACCAAAATTTTCATTGAATGATGTTTTAAACATGATAATGAAAGATAATTTCTTTTTATCATTTAAAGTAATGCCAAATTTCTTCCAAAAGAGAAGCAACGCTCGTGCAGCTGGTTACAACTAATCTATTTCTAAATCTGCAGATCACCACAAACAAGTTTTCTCGTTGTCTATCCACGCCGAGTCTTTAGAAAATTTGATCAACATTTTTTTCTCGTTTCTCATGTTTCCAAATGACGAAAATTGGAAGAAATTCGCAAATATCTCTAGGAATGGAATAGCAAGAAATTTGCAAAAATCCTGGTGCATGCAAGCTTGTTGCTCAGGATCTAGTAATGAATCTTTAAAATTGGTTTGTTGTACGATTTATCGTGGCCTGTCAAAAGGAGAGCTGTATTGGCGCACCTGGTAGGTCGCATGGTGGTCGCATGGTGGTCGCATGCATGATCAAGTTTTGTCCCGCAGATAAAAGCACTGGTTTTTATAGGTTTTTTATAGGTTCAAGAGTTGAAAAATGGATACACACAAGCATTTTGATAAGAGATGACAGCCTGATATATCGAAAATTGTTGTTTCTTACCTTTTAAATGCGAATTCCTGTCTTGAAAGATTTGCGAGATCTGTTCTTCCATTTGTAATTTGCTTTCAATTAAAGCAGATTTTAAATCTTCCTGTTTTTTCATAATTTCACTTCCATCACATTTCTCACTGATATCTCCATTTGTGGCTAGGCCTGTCAACAAGTGGCCATCGTTCAGTAAATCTGGCAATGCGCTGTCCATGCCATTGCTATGTGAGGAATTTCGCAACACAAATGGTGAAAATTTTAACAATGATTCACAATGTTCCAACAACTCCATAACTGTTTTCTCCCTATTTTCACCCATCTTGTCTTTGCTCCTCTCCGCCCATGTGCTAAATTCATTCGCAGTCAGCAGTTCAAGGCTCATGATTTCACTCATAAGCAAAATCTTTGCGATTCTATCCTCGTCAATTTTACCAGCTTTCATGGAATCCAGCTCAGATTGTAGTTTCGAAATTCGATTGTCCTTCACTGCAAGCTGATTCTGTAGATTATCAATCTCTTTTGTATAGTCATCAACCTAGCGAATCAAATATCTTACAGTAAAAATTGATTAGCTAATGTGATATATATTTTACATGCAATGGAGTTTTTGGTCCCTAAAATAAATGTGAAATGATAAAGCGACTCTTTTAAGTTTTTCTTTATGGCTTTGGTCACACGGCATGTGAGCACCGTGATAAACACAACCCGTTTACAGTTAACACGTCACTGTTCAGCTGTAGCTGCTTTAAGAAAACTGTTTGCCGGCAGAAATCTAGTGTTGTGAACACACAAGACTTCACTTTGTAAGGCTGCATTCACATTGCACAATCTTTTGAAAGCGCGTAAACGCTCGTGCAGAATCCATACTAATCCTTACAGTGTTTAGATCGCAAAAATATTTTGCAATCTGAACACTGCAAGGGATGAGTATGGCAGATTTCTGCACGAGCGTTAAAGGGGCCTGTGCAAGATAGAGCCTTTGCGCGCCAACGTTCGACTTTCTGATTATCAGAAAGTAATATGGCTACCACACTGCAGTGAGTTTCATGCTTAGAGTGTTTTGTGTATCAGAAACGGACTTCTGGTACTTGCAACAAGCTTGAAAGGCCTAAAAGGGAGAAGATGGACCTTTTGTGTATTTTTCCGATTTGACATGAGCTGGATGAAAGCAAGACAGTAAGTTAAAATTCAAACCTTTTGCTACTTATATACAATAGAACGATAGGGGCTTTGCCTATGTCCAGGAACCCCAAATGTTGGTAATGATGGTGGTCTAGAAAAAGGCACAATCTCTAGATCTGCAGACATATTGGTCATATCATAAAGTATTCCAAGTTTCATTTACAGAGAAAATCAGGCCATGTTTGTCTTGTTAGTATTGTATTTGGATGTACACAAAGGGTCTAAAAAATGTTGGTTAATCTGCATTGAAATATTCAGCAATGTTTCCATTAGTGATTGTGTAAACTTCTCAGATTGAGTCAACAACGACAATAAGCATAACAATTATCGAAATCCGTTTATTTTGCTCAGCTGAACGGAACGAAATTGCTTCGTGTTCACTGTACCGAATAGTCAAATGTTTTTCTTTGATTACATGCACACCCGCAAAGGCTCTATCTTGCACAGGCCCCTTTAACGCGCTTTCAAAAGCTTGTGCAATGTGAATGCAGCCTAAGGAAAGAACAATTCTATACCTTTTCACCAAGTATAATTTTTCGTACGATGTGAATTTTGTTTCAAAAGCCCTTGTATTGATATTTATAGACCATTATAAAAAATATATTTAATTATAGATCATAGAAAATACATTCTTGAAGCATTTTAAAAATGAACTAAGGATTTTTGCACAGAAGAAAACTGAAATAGCTCAAAGCAAATCACTTCTTAGCTTTCAATGTAAAAGCTTTCCAGTTTTTCCGATATATTTTCTGTGACTGAAGATGAGATACTGATGCAATTTGCAAAAGTTCCAAACCTGTTTCTGATGACAGTTCCTCAGCGATGCTATGAACTTTTCTGATTCTTGTGAAATTTGCTCTACTTTGCCAAGTAACTTTGAGTTATCAATTTGCGTCAACTTGTTGTATTCAAGACGTAGATTTTGTAGTTCATGCTCTAAAAAAGGAAACATTGAACTAGAACGGAAAAATCTGTAAAGTTAAAGATGGATTAACAAGGTAGTTTTCCTGGCAATGATAGATAACAGAAGAGGCCTCAACCTTCTACGATATCAGTTGTTTTTATTTTTTCTCGACTTTTGCTTGAATTTTATTCTGCGCAACTTATTTAGAAAAATGAATTGAAAAGCTCCGAAAGAATGGAATTGGAGAAGCAAAATTTACCTTAGTCAGAAACTAGGAGTTGCTGCTGAGTAACTTACACCATAATCATGGTTACACAACAGACCCAATGTCAAGAAACTAAGAAAAAGCCAAATTGTGTTGATGTTGATCAGATGAACATAATGATTTTAGATAATGTAGTTTTACCTTGTAGTTCCAATTTCTCCAGCAAACTATCAGACAACCTTTTGAAGTCAACCTGCAAGAAATTTCAGAATGAGTTGAAGAATGTATCAAATGAGCTGGTGATGTTTTATTACACGCATGGGATGAAACGCTCAGGTTATGTGTCAATAGAATCATTACGTAAGAATAAGATATTGGAACAATACGTACTGGGTGAGTCAAACAAAATTTTGAGAATTTATTCAAGGTTCAAAATGTATTACCTTAATCTCAATGAAGGATTCCCGAAGAACGAGCTTCTAATTTCTTTTCCAAAAATACAGGTTAGTTGTTTTATGTTCGAATTTTCAAAATAGTTCAATGATTTCTTTCTTAACTCATACATTACTTTCTGATGATCCAGACTTTTTAGAAATGCAATTATGCTTCCCCGTAAGTGCTGCTGCGCATTGCAAAGTCAAAATTTACATGATTCTGAACAAGGAATCATGAACTTCTTTCTGTTAACTATATAAAAGCAATAAAGAATTTCGAATATATCGTACACGCTGATTTGAAGCCGCCATTTCTAGTTGTTTTGGGCATATCAAGAGAAAATATGAATTTTGGCTAATTACTAATTTTAGACTGAAGACATGGACAGAACATTATCAGAAAAATCTTGAAAATCAAATCGACGCCTCAGTGAGATGATCAAATGAAACTTTTACATATTGGCGACAAAAGTAATCTAGTACATTGATCTAGTTGGAAAGCCATGGCTTTGTTTGGACATGAGTGCAGGCTTCCAAGCAACAGACTGGTGCAAAGAAATGAGTAAAGAAGGGTTAAAAAAAGAGAAACATAGGGAAACGCCTAAGCAATGGGGAGATCGAGTGAGAGGAGGCACAGATCAGCCAGCAGCAAACATGTCAAGGACAAGTAATATTGGAGTATCCTTTTGAAAGGTAGATGCATGGAGCTCAATCCAGGAACATTCCATTCACTCAAGTAAGTCTTTGAAAATTCCCCTGTAAATTCTGAAAAATGACAAAAAAATAACAACAATTCATTTGACTTACCTCCATGTTGACGTAAGCAGTGTTGGTTATCTTCATGGCACGTGACCCGAAATTTAAAGTGCTCTTCGTCTCACTCATATCTTTTAGGCCAGGAGATACGCAGACCTGAAACAAAGGAATGGTATTTAAGGGCAGATAGAAATTGTAGTTGATGATAACAAAATACAGAAATGGTTGGGAGGTTCCTGTAAAGTCGTTAAATTTGTCACAAAATGTGAATCTATAAATTGATATTCCTTTCTGCAATTCTCTCTTTTCCATATAGTTGACATCCTTTTTTGCAGGCAATGAGGATCCTAAATAACTACACTGGTCTTCAAAAATATGCCTTTATCAACGGCGTTTTACATTCCAAGTATTATTCCTTTATAAAATCAAATCAAATCGGAAGAAATCCTGAGTAAGTTTTCCTTGCAAGCAGATATTAAGAATTAGGGGATAAAAATCAACTTACGATCAAACTCGTTTTACAATTCCCGCCAAGACTTTCTTGCAACAATCGGGTAAGGATCGAATTTCGAAATGGAACATGAGTCTGCTTATTGCTAGCCAATGCTTGGATCACATTTCTACAAAAGAGAAGTTGTCCAAGTCAGCTTTTGCGAGGCGAATGAATAACTCAACTCGAAGTAATTATTTATGGATCAATACATGACAATACGAAAGGACGAACAACAAGAGTTCCTATAAAATGAAATAAATGATTGAAATCATATTTCCTCACCCTAATTCCAATAAAGATGAATTAATATGTTGTGCCTCACTCAATCTTTCTCCGGCAGCATGTGTCTTCTTTACCCTTTCACTACCAGCAAGGTCGCAGCTGAAACAAATAAGACTTTCTAAGAATACTCGAGAGAACGATTACTCCTCCAAAGGGGTGCAAGACCTTAGAAAGCATTTTTACAGGATTTGAGAGATTGCTTGGAAGTAGAGTCTTGTTCCAAGTTTCGCTCGTTTATTCAGGCGAGATAGAAACCATTACAGATGAGAGGGGACAAGCTCCCTTGATTTTCTCACTTCTTAGTAATGATAACATTTCGTTCAGCCAAACGAATGAGACTTGCAGCTGGTCTAGCTTTCCCTGCCAACAACGGACGATATTTTCTACAAAATGATCGGTCCCTCACCGAAGGACAAAGCACGAGAACGACCGGTAGATGAACTTTGAAATAAACTCTTTCTCTAGAATATCTAGAAAGATATGTTATATATAAATATAAACGGGTGGATAGGTTTTTAATGGGAAAGCCTTGGAACATATGATGCGTTGAACTCACAGATGTATTTTGCCTCGCACTATGACGTCATCATCCAGATCCATTAACTGAACAACGTCCTGGAAACAACAGACAAATCACGTGAATGAAAGCTAAAATTTTACTGGCAACGGGCAACAACAACACATGGCAACACAAGGTAACAAATCACTGGAGGCAACTACAGATTTTGAAAAGAATTTTAATATTTGAAAAGGTTATGAAATGATTCAATACACTGCAATGAAGCGGCAGATTGAATAGACCTGAACAGAATTTGAAAGTTAATGGCTAACAATTTCTGATAAATTTAACATTGGGCTTACCTCAGTTTTTACTTCCTTCGTGCACTTCAACTTCTTTGCTTCTGCAAGATGAGGGTACGAAATCAGCTTTATAAACAGATAGCGACGATTCTTCTTGGAAGACTACAAGGAAATACACCAGCAAGACAAGGACCTGGTGGATTAGAGGGCCCCCCCGACCAAAAAATTCAAGAGGCAGACAAAAATGTAATTGCTTGATGTCATAAAGAAACAACTGCAAGAGATCGATCTGACCTGGAATAACGAGGTTATTCCTCGACTAGCGAGAAATAAACCGACTTTGGACAATGTTATAAAACGCTTGAAGAAAACGCTGAATAGTGGTGACTCCGTGGAAACAGTGTAGTAGTGGCAGTAGTGCTTGGAAAAACTTTGATTTTCTGTTTATCTCGGTTTATCAAAGGTCCAGTAGGTTGGAGAGATGTTATTGGGAATTTGCAAACAATTTTTCTTTCTTTACATTTGATGCTCCTAAAGACCTTTTGGATACAACTGGAATAAGAAAGAGGTCAGTGGTACAAGATCTTGAAAGAGATTGAAGTAAAAAATCAAATTTTTGACAGACCTTTGTTGGTGTTGTCATCTGTGCCATGTTTCTCTTTTCTTGGCGCTTTTTCGATCGTTAATTGAAACACTGAATGTGACCTGAAAGAAAAGATTTGATTCCAAAAAAACGTTGGGAGAAACAGGAAAGAACATAATTTGCCTCAGCTCAAGGAACATTGTTCCGTGCCCTTGTGCTTCAAAATGAACACATTGGATACAGAAAAGAGTTCTACGTTGGGATGATTGCAGCAATATGAGATTATGAAGCTGGAAAAAATCTATTACTGCTTCGAAAAGAAATTGGAGAAAATTTATAATGCCAATTCACCTGCTGGAGGTCCGATTCATTTTCGTTTCTGCAAATATAAGTCGTCGTTTTCCAAATGAGATCAATGAGAAAGCTTCTGATGGACTGCGAACCACGTATTCAGTCAGATTCTCCACGTAGATGCCTAAGATGAATAAAATTTTGCAAAACTTTTGATCGATATCCTTTCTGATACACTAAAAAGCCGATGCCACTTTCCTGAAATGGTATAAGCTTACTGTGCAAGAAAGAGTATATGAGAAACATAGATATTATCTTTTGACTCAAATACTCCTGCCCCGGGGGGGTGGGGTACTCTCAATGTGGCCTGACAGGGGGGTCCAGTCGAATTGAGGGTTTTACTGAATGGCTACCAAAATGATGCTATTTGTCAACCAAATACTACCAATTGGAGATATTCTTAGATTTCTAGCCACTTATTATGTTTCAACCCGGTACGCTCCTCCGGACGCCAATTTAGCGAACAATAAATAGAATGCAAAAAGATAAGAACTGAATTAAAGTTGAAGAGCACATGAATTCAAAAAAGAGCAACTATTAAAAGTACCTGCTTTAGGATTTTCTCGGATGTTGAGCTCCACTTTGTTGTTTATATTCAACAGATCATGAATCTTTTCTTGGTATATTTGTAGATAAGAAGCTGAAATCTGAAAAAGGGTAGAGAGTGTCAAAAATCATACTCGCTTTAAAGATGAACAAGTGGAAACCATAATTCTGTTGGAATACAGTACAATGTAAGAAGGATAAGAATATGATCAGTTAAACAGATAATGTGAAAGAATTGTAGTTAAACTTGTGACAACGAAAAAGTGCTGTCTGTACACAGTTTACAGTACAATCACTGAAACCAACATTTGACCTCAAGACAGGGGTGGCGCCAGGAAAGTTCCGACAAGGGGGCTGATGCTTCCGACGGGGGGGCTGACTACTTTGGTACCAGAATTTTGAAAGCAGACGGAAGCTCAGAAACTAGCATCGAACGGTGTCAGCACTATTGGCACTGTGTTGCAGTGCAGTAACTAAGAACAAATAACGAGAAGCAAGAACTGCAAGTTTGGCCTTGATTTTCTTTATGTGTAAACTTGGTGAAGGGGGAACAATCTGATTTGAAGATTAAGGCGTAAGAACAAAACAGTTGTGCTACCTAGTGGACAAATGACATCGCCATAGCAAAATCAACGTTATTAAACAAAACAATTTGTTCATAAATGGGTTGTCTTTTATAATGCAATTCTACAGTTTGGAAATTTTGCTTTGAATCTGTTCAAAACCGCATCAAAATCAAGCCTACTGCCTCGATCGCGGTGAATTCCAAGCATCATAAGGCTATCCAAGCGCTCATTTTTCATCAAAGAACGAAGATCACTCTTAACGAGACGCATCGAGCTAAAATTTCTTTCGCATTCGGCTGAAGACACAGGCAAGGTGCAGGCAATGGATACCAAGCGGTGCAGCTCAAAGAAGGCTTCTTTCAATTTTGTCAGGTACGCCTCAAGTTGAAGAAGTGTGGTTGGGCACTCAGCTTCCCTTTTCCGTCCCAGCATGCACTTAAACGTTGCAATCTCGCATCGAAGACTTTCGGTTTCAGCCTTAAAGAGCTCGGCGAAGTCGATGAGTTTCGTGACATCCAAAAAGCTATTCGAGGTTGGACATAATGCAGTGATGCCTCTCATCATCGTTATATTCTTCTCGTCGAATCTCTTGCAAAGCTCAGCATTTGCCTTATCAAGAATTTCGTAGATATCCTGCACATATCCATCTAAGCCACCTGTTGACGTTTCGTTCAATGGAGCCTCTACGATATAACCTTGAAGGGTAGTTGGTGCTCTTTTCTTTCTGCTTTCTCTTGTTGCTTCTGGCAGGTTGAGTCTGTCTGCTACCTCTTCGGCCGCATCCCAGAATTCTTGGCACTTCTCTCTCGAGCGGCACTCGACTATCTCTTCCTTCAGTGTACCAATGAGCTCAACTGCGGCAGTCAGGTCATTTGTTGGTTTCTGCAGCATGTCAGAAGCAAACTTTGCCTTTTCCAAAATATGCTTTATGGCAAACAAGTATCGCACAAATTTCCGATCAATCTGTAGCTTGAAGCCATTTGCCTCAGTTGTACGGTCAGAATCTGTATCATTGTCAATGATGTCTTGCAAAACTTCAATGACGATATCCAAACGCTGCCACAACACATTGAATTGCTTTGCTTGGCATGACCATCTGGTGTCAGATACCTTTCCAATCTCCATTAGGTTCACCTTGTGTTGCTCCTGAATGCTTATCCATCTTTTGTGAACAGTGCTGGTGCTCAGGAATGAATGGAGACTTCTAAACAGAGAAATCATGTCTGCGACGCATTTGACTGACTTGACCACATCTACTATTACAAGATTGAGACGATGACAGAAACAATGAACGTAGTATGCCATGTGAGCTCCTGTCTTTTCGGGAAGCTTCCTTTGCACCCCATTAAGGTGGCCAGAGACAACCGACGCTCCATCATAGCCTTGTCCAACACAGTTCGCCATGCTAGCATTAATTCTCTGAAGACGCTCGATTATTGTATCAGAGAGACCATCAGCATTCAACCCATGTGCCTCAGCAATTCCAACGAATTCTTCATGGATCGCATTCTGGTGGCAGTAGCGCACTGCAATTACCACTTGTTCCTTTTTGCTGACATCCTTTGATTCATCTGCAAGCACGGTAAAATATTTGGCCTCGTGTAATTCCTCTTTTATCTGCTCCAGAACCATTTCTTTCATGATATCCAAGATAGCGTTTTGTATACTGTGGTGTGTGTATTTAGCATTTTTTGGACCCAAACGAATCTTCTCGGCAATAATGGGGTCATGCTTTGCGAGAAGTGAAAGAATAGCGAGAAAATTGCCACAAGATGGACCAAAATCAAGTCCTTGGGTATCAATATCACATGTACGAAATGATCTGCCAGTCTCACGTTGGGCTATTTTCCGTTGAGCAGTTAGCAGCAGCACCTCGCAGACCGCTTTCAAATAGTGCCGGTTATCCTGTACTAGTTTGGAATAACCTTGGTCATGAAGTGTGGGGACAGACTGAAATGCACCAGACTTGACATCTTGATAGTGGGCATAGGCAGCTACGCTATCTGCATGTATCAAGCTTTGTTGATGTTGTAGCAGTTTATTGTTTTTTTCATCTGAACCATAACATTTCTTCCAGTTACGAAAACCTTGCAAAACAAATGTGGGTTCTTTGCGATTGATGGAGAAATGTCTACAGTGGAAACAGTAAACTGCATCTTCCAGTTTTGAATATTCAAGCCAAGAGTATTTTTCATACAGCGAAGGGGCAAACGCTCTGTATTGGCTTCCAATCATATGTGACGGAAATTTAATGTTCTTTGGTTGTACTGGTTTGTCATCTTTAGTCGATAGATCTTTTGGACCAAGTACTCCTACTTCATTGATGTCATTGGTAGCTGTATTTAATTTCTTTCCACCAACTACGAGAAAGAAATAGTTTTAACATTTATATGCTAAAAATTAAGGATAAATTCAGTCTAGTAAAGTGAGCTTTAATGTCGAGAGTCGGTAAGTCAATGATCCTGAATTTGAATCGCAACTTTCTTCGAGTTCTGGCTTTGAATGGTACTTGCAATTTTCATCTTTATATAAACTTCGACAGAGATCAGTAAGAAAGAGGAATGTAAATCAAGAGAAAGTTAATTGTGTCTCAAATAGATGCCAGAAGAGTCGAATTGATGATTGAATCGCAACTTTAGAATGGAAATACACAAGCTTTCAGCTAGCCTGAACGGTCTTCTCAAATGCAGTGAATAAGAATCACCTTGGGTGACTTCGCATAGTCCAGCAGGGTCTGCATCATCCTCCTCTAAATCACTGCTTATGTCGTCATGATCATTTCCACTTTCTGAAGAAACACTACTTTGATCATCCAATATTTGTGAGGCTTGGCCATCGAGGATCTCTGGGTTTAATTCTAAAATGGAAAAAAATCAGGTTATAGTTTCCAAAATTTTTGGAAACGAAAATTGTCATGGAATGAGCGCGATACAGTTCCTCTCATTTGTTGACACAATTTTTAAAATAAATGTCTTCATACTCGTTCCTGTGAAAGAGGACCGTGATTTGACATGTGAAGCGTGTTTTGTTTTGCTGTGTTTGCTCTCTTAAAAGCAATGATTTTCTATCACACGTATTTTTTTGTAAGAAACTGCTTATAAGAAACTCAACTCTCATATCGCCAAAAAATTAAGAAACTCCAGTACTGGGAAATTCTAACTTAAGAAACTATTCATTTTTAAAACAAGAAATCCTTAACATATTTTACATTATTTCAGTTGTTTCCAGTATCATATTACTCGGAACGTACTTGAGTGTTGTCTCAACATTGGAAAGCTGTCAAAAAACATTGTTTTGAAAAGTTCAGGCGGGTGCAGCAAATTAACATGAAGATTGTTATGGAGCCTTTAAGAAACTCGTAAGAAACTCTGAGTCCTCAAAATCTGATAATTTTAACAAACTCTCAGTACTCGCCCAAATTCTTAGTTTCTTATAAAAAAATACGTGTATATGCTGAGATCGTCGTGTGACTACAGTCATTCAAAACTCGTATATCCTTCTTAGTCAAATTCATATTTAGTGCAAGAAATTATTCAACATTCCAAACATTAAGAAATTTGGAACCTACCTTTTTCAGCTATTTCATTTGGAACATCGGCCACACTGTCTCCTTCCTCCAGTCTCGTCTTCTTACTCTGATCATCGCTTGCGCCCACTGCACTCCGACTTTCTGCATTCTCTTCGTTTGCTTGCCGCTTTTTCGCAATATAGGCCCTACCCTTCGGTTGAAAAAAGGCTTCTATTCTTCTCTGATTTACATCTTCCTCGACAACGACCGTTGTTGGTGCAGTTCTGCCAGCATCATCTAACTCTTTGTGTTTCGATTTAGTGTGCCTTCCAGTGTAATCGTTTAAAAAAACTTCATTGCAGATGGTGCAACGCACGTTGAAACGAGTAAATTTCGTTGCCATTGCTCAACTTCAACCCGATCCGATCTGAGCCTTGATACACATAAACTGCTTTGTTCAACAAAACCAGGAACTCTGACTATTTTAACGATTATATCAAAATGACTTGATAGAGATTTAGAGCTCTAAAATAGCTGCTGTCACATTTCCTGTGAAGACATTCCAGCAGTGTGATTTCCTCTTGAAAGCGAAACAGATTTCCGACGGCCACACACTCTGTCTTTGAAGGAATGTCGAGGCTAATTTCTAGGCTAGAAAACATGCTTAAAAAAGGAAGAAAAGACAAAAAGAGCACCAGCCTCAAGCTGAAAAATTAATTTTCAGTCAGAAGAAAGATCTTACGGCCGACTATCTGTCGTAATGATAAGGTTACTTCACAAAACAAAGAGAAAAAAATTGTCGTAAAGTGTGCTCCGACAAAGTGATCGTTTTGCTCCGACGGGGGGGCTAGCCTCCTCCGACGGGGGGGCTCTAGCCCCCCCTAGCCCTCCCCTGGCGCCACCCCTGCCTCAAGAATCAGTTTGCAGTTTTTGGTTCCCATCTTCACCATTAATGGGTTAAGCATTGAGAAATATGAGGGCATAAATATTGGGTGCTCGATGTTATGACTGTTAAAATGTCTTTTACTTGAATTACCTTGAATTCATATTTCAGGTCACCATGTATATGATCAAATACTTTATTTATGACATCATGGGTTATTCCATCATTTGCCATTAATGTATGTGTTTTCCCTGCAACAAAAAAGTAAGTCATACCCACTTATCTTTATGATTTCAGTTAAGCATGAAACATTTATGAAATGTTGTTGTATGGTTTCTCTATAAGGGTAATCCAGACAGAGGGTTTCTTAGATTTGAAGATGGAATACAGCATCAGCCAAAGTGATACTGCAAGATTTTTATCACAATGAACACCAGCAAATGAGACCTAGTGACTTAAGAACCTCATTTTATAACAATCTATGCATTGTATTTATTGTGTAAGAACTCAGGCTCACTTGCAAAATTGTAGGCTTTTATGCATGAGTGTATACTGTACATCTATTAAAAAATCTAAAAGATATTGCAGAATTTGAAAGTTTATAACCTGTGCCAGTTTGTCCGTAGGCCATCAAAGTCCCATTGAAACCATTCAAAGCAGAGTTAACAATTGGCTTGCTCAACTGCTCACAAACCTGCAGGGCATGAAAGAGTCATTTCCTAAGTACATACCTTTCCAATGAAGGAGCCCTTTTTATTCCTGCCGATTGAGAAATTTTAACTACTTCTACTTCATTATTTTATCTTGTTTATTGTAAATTTTTAAGGGTTTATCTTTTTTTCTTTGTAAAGGGCAGCTTGTAAAGCAATTTATGAATATATAGTTGATAGCGTTACCCTATTTGAACAAATAAAGATGAAATGAAATGTTTTAGACACTGTCTTTGAAAGAGAAGTCATATTCACAAAGTTGTTCATACGTTTTTTCGCAGTGCGTTTAAAAAAGCAATGGTTGATACAATTTTAATCTTACCTGTTGGTTTGTTTTTGATGATGGAAAGACATGATCAAATTGATAAATCTTTTCTGACTTGTTTCTTGAATCTTGAATACAAATCTGGAAAAAGCCATGAATGTCATGCATGAATTTGTTTAAACCAAACATGGAATTATTTAACAAATAGATCATTTTCTCACAAAGCATTTTGGATGTGATATAACTTTTGAATCATGAACCAGTTTTGAAATGGTTCCAAAGAGACTGAAAGCGTAAACAAGACACTTCTTGACAGCTAACCTGAAACATTGCTGCTGATAAAATCAATGAGATTCCGGCTATATATTCATTTCTAATCAATAAACAACGTTTTGCAAATAAACTAAACTGGATACATAATCTCATAACCATACAACAATTTGTCATTCACCCTTATAAATAGCAACATTTTTAGCAGTCTCATACAATTTCACTTTGTATAGAAGTTCAGGCTTGGACATGGTTTGCTTCAATTGCTCCCAAATGAAAACTGCAATGTTTTCAGCTGTGCTTACAACATCTTTAAAATACTCAACGTCAAGGTCAATATTTTTATGATCAAGTTTGTCTAAAACTGCTTTTTCAATGTCTTTCTTCAAATCACAAAGGTTGACAATCATTCCAGTCCTAGGGTTTATTGCTCCACGAAGAATCACTTCTAAGTTATAGTTATGACCATGTCCATTAAGATTGTTGCATTTTCCATACAATTCTCTGTTTTCGTCGTCACTCAGCTCCCTGTTGTGAAGACGGTGGCTTGCGCAGAAATGTTCTGAACGCGACAAATATGCTATTTTAGTGGTCATGTTGATGATCGGGGCCTCAAATTTCTTCCTCCTTGATTACTTGCTTCAAAGATCGAATGCAGCACGATGTTCAGCGAAGTTTTTCAGCTTAATTGGTTGATAGTCTCGGCCAAAGTTGCATTTATTGGCACAACTCTTGAAGTGCCTGGCTCAAATTTCAACAGGAACGAAGAACAGCTGATTTTTTAGGCCTTCCTAGAAAAGAAAACATTACAAAGCGCCTGCGCAGCGTCGATGCCACGTTTCACCACAGGTAGCCCAAGTTTGGCCAACTTGGAGCCATCGATGCACAATGCAATAAGTAATTTTTAATCTGATAGAAAGGTTTTAATTCCACTGAAATGTCCTATCATTTCAGGTACTGCAAGAGCACTGTGAATCTGTATTTTCAGTTAACGCCAAATTGATTTTAAGGGACTGTCTGCTGAGATTGGATCTTGTCCGCATATTTAGAGGAGAACAATTCTTAACATTATAAGTTGGAATGATTCTAGAACCAAATCAGTAAACACTTGATGCTGCAAATGTCTTCACTAATTTCTGATAAAAGAACATGAATATGTGTAAGAATACCTGTGAAGTTTTTTCAGAAATATTCAAAGAGCTCTGTGTCTTTTTCACAACTTCCTCTTTGCTAAATGGTCGTATTCTTACATAAACCTTTACCCTTCCGCAATCTGAAAATGAAGTTAGGTGAATTCATGAGAAACTTGTGCAACATAAGTAAAACAATTGTACAACGGAAAGAAAAATAGCTACAACGTCATTGAATTAAGAATAAAGCACAAGAAGGTAAGATGCCATGTTTTTCCTATCCTATTGTTTATTTTCTTTCATCTATCAAGAACATCTATATGTAATAAACTATAGGATGGAATTTAAGTTGTGTTGGTCTCCCAAGCCTAGCTTTTATCTCCTTTGATTTGCTTTAGCCAAATTTTAGTAAACTGCATTAGTCGGCGGTTTAATCAAAATATTGACAATGACACATCAAAATACGGTCAGTTTATAACCCAAAGCATTCTACCTTATTTAAGTCGTTGCTTCGATTTATGCAGATAATCTAACTTGTATGGTTTCATATCACCTCGAATAAATTTGGTTTCAAAACTTTGCAGTATAAGTCCAGCACATCAGCTTTAATTACCTTTCCCAATACGAACTTCTTCACGTTTAGACATCTTCAATGCCTTTTTAATATGTCTACCAGACAGATGTTCTTCTTGGAAGAGCGTTGCTGTATCTTCTTTTAATCCGACTTAAGTCATGACTGCCTTTGCATCCATTTAATTTGCTACTAAAGATTGTGGAGAGAAAATCATGCATGTAAGAAATGATAGCATAGCATTGATGATTATTGCCGCAGTCCTTGTTCAAATTGAATGTTATCTGTTTACTCACTTTGCTTCAGCGTTTGTTGAAATCAAAGTTTGATCAAGAACGATCCGCACTTCCAATTCTACGAAGACCTCTTTGCTGATAGAAAAATCTAATTCAGACAGAAATTCACCAAGAAGAATCAAAACGAAGACAATTCCTGACAATTTAGATTTGTTAGTTTCTCGGAGAAGTTCCTTTTAATCGCATAAAGCTAGCTCAAGGAAGTATGAAATCTATAAAGTCAAGAAAGAAGGACAACAGTGTTATGTTTCATACCTCTATTAGTGCTTTGATATTCCTTTATTTACAGGTGTAGGGTATTAAACTTAAACACATCTTATCGATCATTTTGTGCATGGTTCCCAATTTTTCCATGAAGCCTATATTTGTTTATTGGTGTGCATAGCAAACAGCATTTCCATACGATGCATCATAAATAGATGCCACTTAAATCTACTCTAGCTTTTGTTGAATCTATTTCTTGAAAAGGGGCTAATCTTACTCCAACAGATTAACTACGATGTCTTACCTTTAAAGAAAACGCTTTCTTTCAGCTTCAGGTATGAGATAATTCGTTGCCATCCTAGGTAGGCCAATGTAAAATGTGAATAACTAATAGAGGGAGTTTTCCAATTCAAAACATTTAGCAGGTGTTGCATGAGTTGACGCCCAAACTGTATTCCTTTTGTGGTTGAATATTGATGGGCAATGAATAAGACACCAACAGATCAGTTTTTATCTCCAACATCCTTCTCTCGAGACAAACTTAAAAAATATTTTGAAATCGATACGATTTTGACGTCAATTATTCAATAAATAAGAAACTGTTCTGATTAAAAATTCTTTCGCAATGTTTGCGCTCCGTGTTTATAACTTTTCTTGTTGATGATTACTCATGCATGTCCACTTTCATTAGTTTTAAACATAGAACCCAGAGATACTTTCAAGACTGACAACTTCTGTCACTTTTAGCAATTTGAAGTCAAATATTTATTTCCTGTTAATCTAAATCTTATGAAAATACACCAGTTGCATCTTCCTTATTCAGTTTCAACTCCATTACAACCTTCAACGGCTGTTGCAAATCCTCAAGAAATTTTTTGTGTGGTATTCTTCGATAGTTCTCACCTTTTTAGTATCGCTTATCGTAAATTTTCCTTTTGCCATGATCACCGGATGAAAAATCTTCCATGATTTTGCTGCAATAATTGTATGATCTGTTGGCGTTGCTGTTTTTCCATAGCAGCAGATGTTGGGATGCTGGTGTTTCAATATTGCTCCTAGACGCCGGTAAATGTATCCCTGATTGCCAGAACCCAGTCCAGCCCCTGGCGCCCAGATGAATGCCTGGATTCCTCAACTTTGTTTTTGATTCTTGGAGTCTAATTTCTGTTCGGCTTCTGGTGTGCAGATCTTTTGTGTCATGGGCGCAAGGACCTGTTTCTAGGAGTGAGTGATGGGGATTTCAGTCGATATTGTGATAATACAATGGGGTACATTACATCAAAGACTATGATTACATGAAATTTATCTGGCTAAAATGATCATATCATAGTTACGTCAATTGCCGCTATAAGCAATAGAAAAACAAAGGAAACGCATTCTTACTTCTTTATACTGTTTGGACCTTCCATCGACTTATTCCACTTATTTGGTTATTACAATTAAAGGGTTCTTGAATTTTGCATCTGTTATCAATTTATCAGACTAGGAAGAAGGACACCTGCAACTGTGAGAGGGATGATGCTCCAGAGGCCCAGAACTGTAAGACTTTGACATTTTGAAATTTACTGTCAGCCTACAGAATCAGGGTTGGGGTTTGTCAAAAACGCAACGCCAGTCAGAACAAAATGCCAATCTGATCAAGGCTGTGATTTGAGTATGTTTTCAAAATATTCCATGTTCTATTTCAAACTACATTATTATCATTGCCAATTACATTAAAATGCTAGTTTTCAACGTACTATTGGCTTCAGGTACAGAATGTATTTTAGACTGAAAGGTTTGCTCTGTTGCTCTGTTGAAAAGGTTTGCTTGCGCAGCGCACATTCAACATCAGCATTTTTCTCCAAAGTTTGGGTTCCCTGTGATATAATTCAACTCAATTCCAATAGGCCTAGCCACTTCTGAGGTTTTTAGCAAGGCCGGAGGCCAAGCAATAGCAATGATTTTGAAATGCATTTTAACTGGTTAGGAATAAGAGATGTTTTCAACGAAAGAATATGTCGAGAATAAATCAGCGCTTTCTGGAAAAGGGAGATTTGAATACCTTCAAGCTTTGGTAACTGAATTTCAAGACACAAGCAAACATGGTGAGACTTAAAGTAATTGAATTGAGACGTGACATAGGCGTACGTAACAGTGCGAGCCTGTTGTAGATCTGAGGCGCCCGTTAATTTGAGGTGTCGTGGGAGTACTCAGCCACTTTTGGTTATTGTTTAAAGAGCCTTTCAAGCTAAACAATGCTGTAAAGAGACTGCCTATTGTACAAGAAGGAGATCCGATGTACCTCCCCCTCTTCTCTGGGTCGTAATTTCCCACATCCATCACATCAGTAATTTCCACGGAGCTTTGTCGCAAGATTATAAACAAATCTGTAAACGCATTGTTCAAAGAACATGTCCATTGTTTTCAGCAATTTTTATCTATTTTTTTTTCAATTTCTTTGCAGAATCAAAGTTGCAGATATTGGCTAATCTGGCTAATTTTGCGTATGACCCAATCAATTATGAATATCTAAGAAAATTGAATGTGGTTGATCTTTTTCTTGGTATGTTCTGAAAATTCATATTTCTCACAATTAAGTACTCACTATAAATGTTCGTGTTCCATACCTTTCAAACTAATGGAATATTATGAAATTTTCTAGCCAACTTTCAGTTATTGATCTAGTTCAGAAAATCTGTCATAAAAAGACAATGCTTACTGTAGAACATCTCAAAGCTTTCTATAGACCA
Source organism: Aurelia sp. 4 Dawson et al 2005 (assembly GCA_964019985.1). Classification (NCBI taxonomy): domain Eukaryota; kingdom Metazoa; phylum Cnidaria; class Scyphozoa; order Semaeostomeae; family Ulmaridae; genus Aurelia; species Aurelia sp. 4 Dawson et al 2005. Next base: position 329,196 of record OZ026503.1, on the reverse strand, counting down.
TAGCATCCCTCAAAGATGGTGTCAGAGGAGAAATGCTGGGGGAGGGGGCAAAGACTGTCAGGGCACTGAAAGTGAGCAAAAGAAAGAAATATTTTATGAACTATGCCCTTCTGATTGGATAAAGATGTGATAACACTCTCTAAAGATATAGCAAAATGCAAATTATCAAGCTTTGAAATGCAGACAGTGCATAGAAATTTTCAAAATGTATGTGCCAATGAGGTGGCTCAATGAATGTGTGGGTGCACTTCTGCCACCAGCCCCCCTTCCCCCACTGGTGCCATTTCTGTTTTTACCTCAAGAGACATCAAAAGTATTCCTATTTTTCAGATATGCTTACAGAGGAAGATGAAAAGATGATTGAATTTGGCATTGCTGGAATTTGTAACCTTTGTCTTGGTACAAATAATATTCTGTCCCTTTATTCACATGAGTTTAAACTCTTTAGAATGTCTTGAACAGTGTTAAGTAAGAGAATGATATGTTGATATAGAACAGACCTTGCAAATTCCAGTATGGCAAGAATCCTTTAAATCATGACTAAGAATTCTTGTACCATATGAAGGACAGTGAATTTTTCAAGATAAGAATTGTCAAGAAGGAAAGCCATGCTGATGTGTGCATACCATTGGTAACATTTTCAATTTTCAATAGACAAAGAAAACAAAAGACACATAATTGAAAATGATGGTGTTGAAGCAGTCATCCAATGTCTATCAAGGTTGGTCAGTTAATTGGTGAATTCATTTATTAATTCAATTCATTACTAACTAAATTCCAAAGTACCTAAAACCTGCATGCATTTCCTTCAGTTTTGAACTTTGTTTCAGTTTTTATTTCATCCCTCAAATTTCAGCTCTTGTGAAGACACAGTGTTGAATGCAATTACAACTCTGATGCATTTGGTGACCCCACAAAGCAAAGCTGGTTTGTATTCAGCTTTTTCAACTTTGATGAATTCTCAGTCGTGGCTTAATGAAGGCCAAGTTTCCCTTAAATATTGTAATGATATGTGCTGTTTAAAATAAGGCTTAAGGCCTTTGGCAAATCCTTTAGGGACTGTACAAAGAAAAGGGCAGGCTGTGATTGTGGGTAAAGAAGTTAATCACTGACTGGAAAAACCAGACATTGAGTAAACTTTTGAAAGATTGAAAAATGATCAGACATGATAAACATCTTCAGACCTAATATTATGCATTTCTCTGTTTTAGAAATAACTTCAACAACAGTCATCGAATACATGAAGAAACTGAGTTGTTCTGCAAATTCTAGGCTAAAAAATCTGGCATTGATATTCTTACAGGTTTGAATCAGTTTTTATTTCCTCACCAAAAAATTGCCTTGAAATATCTCAATTTTATTAGCTATGGATTGATAAGATAAAAATGTTACATGATTATGTTATGAGCCATAAAATTTTTCAATTGTCTTCAACGGATTTTTCTTGACTATTATATGATAATTTTTTTGTGATCCTAAATGTCAATTCCACAATTTTTTTTACTAGGATTATTGCAATATGACATCGGAAGCGGACAAAGATCCAATTTGATATCTTGACCAATGGAAAAGTTTCAAGTCATAAAACCTCTCACAGCTTTGAATACTCACAACAGAAATGGCAGTTGGATGTCCTACCAGTTGATTCTCGTTGGAAAAATAAATGACATCAGAACATGGCTATGAACCCCCCGGGGGCTACTTGAGCTTCAATCATATGGGGTGTCCACTCCAAGAAATAATTTTTTCAGCCGCCTTTAGAATTTTCGGCTTTAGAAAAAATTGGCGAAAAGTATACTTCAAAACTTAAAAAAATCATAGGAAAGCAATGAAAGAATACTTTTGACAACCGGCTTTTGAAATATTGCTTTCTTTTGATAACCGGCATTTGCTTGAGCAAACTTTACTAAAAAGCCCCCGGGATATGAACATGCCGTCATTTATTGCCTTGTGTGTTAATCAAGTATACTCTATTTACTATTTAAGATAACTCAGGTTTTTTCAGATTTCACTAGCAGAAGGAATTATGGATGCATTGTTTTTTGTATCTTCTCCTTAGTGCTCGCCTCAATTTTCATTTTTCTGTGGCGTTGAAAGTTTTTTGAAGACAGAGCCAATTTTTTTGCTATTTATATTTACATCACTCCAAGCTGCAAAGCTCTTTGGACTCTCTGAGCGTTATTTCTCCTCGACTGACAAAAATGAGATCCCAGGAGGGGCTAAATTTTCAGATAATGAACAGTTACCTTTGCGAACTTCTAGCAGATCTTCGAAAGGATTTGCAGGACGGGTTGCAGTTGCAATGAGGCAAAGAAAGATACATAGTAATGTTGCATTTTTTATGAAAGCGAAGGCAAACGATCATTGCAAGTTCTTGGTGTATTTTCATGAATGTGACCGGCTAGATCTTCACATAAAATCAGTAACGCAAGATCTAGAAGGCTCTATTCACAAAGCCTTTGTATTCATCATTACAAATCCCAGGGCTGCAGAGAGGTTTTAGGGTCCCAGGGGCAAGATTGCGCAATGAGGCCCCCTGCAAGCAAAGCGGGCAGAGGCAGACAATGGGGGAGTCCCAAATTTCTCACCCACCGCGGAAAATTTTTTCGATCACGCCCTTTAGATTAGCTTCGAATGCATTTCAGAATTTTGCTGTATAGTAGTCAAACTGCTGAAAATCTTACTTTATGAGACCTCCCATGCCCCCGGGGCCCTCGGGAGATCTGCCCCGCCTGCACCCCTCAAAGCGGCCTTGACAAAACCTCCATTTCTCCCTGATTTCGATTGTCCACCCTGCGCCGACTTCAATTGAGAATGCGGAGGAGACTAAACGTCATCACCAATGCGCATGTGTACAATGATTCTTTTCGACAAAGACATTCTTTTTGCGCCTGAAGCCCTTCCTGAACTGGTCGACATTTCCGACATCTCAGTTGTTTAGTTTCTAGCTGTGTAGTTCAAGACCAAAAGATGATGATGGAGGTATTCATATTTTGTCTTTTCTTTATTTAACGTTTTTATTACATTTTCGTGTGATTCATTTGCCTGTAAGCGTTAAAACCGGGGAGTGAATTTGGTGATATTATGGCTGGTCAACGTAGGCCCTACAGCCGCCACGCAATCACGAGAAATGATTCAAAGTTGCTTTTCGGCAAGAAATTTGGGGCTGTGTAAACATGGTCAACTTCGTGTAGGGCTATTGCTAAACGGTTATCACTTCAAATGTTAATTAATACTGAATTGTTTTCAAAAACTTAAACAAACGAGTCCCAAGAAATAGCATCCGAACAAGAAGGAACAGAAATTATTTGAAATCCTCTCTCTGGTTGGTGTTGTGGGATGAAACCAAGGCCGCCAAAATTTTTCCTGCTATTCGTGGAGTGATGACTCATGCTATTCATTTGTACATTTAAAAACAGTTTGACCTTGGGAATAAATTGAATGAAATGCGAAAGTGATAATTGTTGATTGAGACAATAGCAGCCCTCCAAGGAAACAGTCTCACACCCAATGTTTTTCAAATTGATTCTTTTGCTTTTGTCACTTTTATTGAATCCTTCAACTGTCTTGAGAGTTTCTTTTCTTTATGATCTTGTAGCTCAGTCATTGAAAGGTGTGAATAACCCACAGAGCAAAGGCGATTTCTAAAAGCACATGATTTTGGTTTCTTAGGACAAAATGTGATTCCTCTTTAACAAAAAGAATAGATTTCACACCTCTGAGTGCATCCAATTAAATCAAAATAGAGAAGGCAATGGTGTATGGCAGGATGCACAGAAAGTGTCAAATCTATTCTTGAGACTGTCAAATCACTTTGTTGTGATCAACCCTCATCCTCTGTATAACAAAAAATTTCCCTTGGTATATATTCACCCTTCACAGTTCCCTCAAATTTTGAAGAAGAGAGGGTTGAAATTTTCTTCTCCCTATACATTTGCTTTACATTCATCAATTCATAATCTGGAAAAGTGAATCTAATCTCAGGCCTCATCCACACTTATCCGGATATTTTTGGACACACATCTTATGTTCCAGGATGCATTTCATGCACTTAGGCCTGAAGATCTTTGGCGTAGATCTGACTTTTTGTTGGCATAGCGGTGCCATTTTTTGGTAAAATCAATTTTTGGCGTGACTGCATTTCAAAATTTGCTTACCTTAAAGGGAGTACAAAGACCAGCATGCTTTTTGCACAAAGTCAACGACTTGCTCTCCACAGCTTCCAGAATATCTGACTGTACGAAATTCACAAAAACAAAAACAAATGGTTGCAAAGGCTGCTGGTCTTTGTACTCCCTTTAATGTGAATGTGAAGTTGTCCTTGATCTTTTAGCACTTTCTTTCGATAATGCATGCATTTCTTTAATGAGAAAATAAGAATTTGGGCCAGAACTCAAAGTTTCTTAAAATCATCAGTACTCAGACTCTTAGCAGCTCTCTTTCCCTTAAAGTACCTGGCATACAAAAGCTTAGGGATCGGCGTACCTTCAGCGTAGGTCTTACATGGAATGCACCCTGGCTTATGTTATCTGTAGAAAAAATATCTGTGTCCACATAAGGAGCGTTGCCAAAAATATTTCTCCATCTACACAAAAACGCAGCTACGTGCAGAATTTGATGTTTGAACTTTGATAAAAGAAAACGGACAAGCAAAATGCCCTTGCGTGATCTCCAAAGATCTGTGTGCATGCTGCGATAGGTAGTAAATTAATGCTGTGATGTCAGCGATTTCGAAAAGCTCCATTTTCACCCGTCCACACATTAACATGAAAATGGCGTTTTCTAAAAGATCCACTATGGACTTTGGAGAACATTTTCCAAAAAGCTTTGTTTGTGAAGACCCAAAACACCATCTCTGTGTCATAATAATAATAATAATAATAATAATAATAATAATGATAATAATAATGATAATAATAATAATATACATGTTTATACAGGGTAAATACCTTATCAATACTAGAAAGTATTGTTATCAACAAGGGCCCTTTTAAAAATTAAAATGTAATGCAAAAGAGAAATTAATGATAGTAATCCTAATACAATGTAAAACTGGTCGAGGAAATTACAAAAATATTTACAAGAAATTGTTTCGACAAGAGTATCTTATTTACAGGGAATCACTTTTAGTCATGTGGATTTTAACCCAAAATGGATATAAATTACACATTTTCAAAAATATCCGCATGCGTGTGGACAGGGCCTCAGTCTCCGAATGTTAGCTGCAAAGATCGTCAGGATCTTGGATCAACTTCGATGAATAATGGCTAGTTTTTTTGGAAAAAGGTTTCATATTTTATCAGTCAGCTTTCTGATTCTAAAGTTGTGTGATGTTCCTTTTTGCAACTCTAGCAGGGGGGGGGGAGACTTCATTCTAATGTTTGAAAAGTTATAGACCTCTGAATGGGTTTGAATGAATTGAGTTTTGGTTGAGCAGAAATTTCTCGTTCTTTTTCCTGTGTCTTTATATGCTGTACATAATTTGAACTTTATGAAAGTCTTTTGTCTGCTAACTACACTTTATCCTACTTGAAATATACTTTAAATACACTGTATCAAATTGTAAAGGAAAAATGCACAAAAAATCACAGAAGACTTGAATCATTCTGCTATCAAGCAAAATTTGATTCATTCAAAACCATCCAACACTCTACTGCAGGTGCTACAATCAAACATCTGAACTTTTTTGGCACCCCCATTATTGAAAGCGAAGTGTTTCTTGGTAATAGTGATTTTCTGCTCATCATGCATTTATTATATATATATATGTGAACAACTATTTTTTTCTTTACCCTTAGAATAAACAAGATGCTTCCGGTAACTCACTGTAAGTGTATATATAGGTTGCAATTTATTATTTTACAAATGGAAAATGTACAAGCATGGCAGCATCAATCACAGAGAGTCTTTTTCATAATTGTAGCCCCTTGCACTGTGCAGCTTTCATTTTTGTCCTCCACGGAAGTAGCAAACAATACATGTAAAGAGAATGAAAGGTGCCACAGATTCAAACACATTCAAACATAAGATCAAAGAAAATTTTTTCCGAAATATACAAAAAGAGGAAGATGACATATATGTCTTTTACTAAGGACCGTTTTTTTTTGGAATTCCTCCTTCTTTACAGACAGTGGCCGTTTTTCAGATCACATTTCTTTAGTTATACCTCAGGAGAGACCATTATGGAAACAAGGTCGCATTGACCTTTTTAATGCTATCCCTGCCATTTTTAGCCTGGGGTATTTTTTAAATTGATCATTTAGTTGTTTTTGCCTGTAAAATTTAATATTCCTGTAAATTGATTCGCTTTTGTTTTGTTTTTATCATTAAATGTAATTTACTTTTATGGCAAAAATATACATACATACATACATACATACATACATACATACATACATACATACATACATACATACATACATACATACATACATACATACATACATACATACATACATACATACATACATACATACATACATACATACATACATACATACATACATACATACATACATACATACATACATACATACATACATACATACATACATACATACATACATACATACATACATACATACATACATACATACATACATACATACATACATACATACATACATACATACATACATACATACATACATACATACATACATACATACATACATACATACATACATACATACATACATACATACATACATACATACATACATACATACATACATACATACATACATACATACATACATACATACATACATACATACATACATACATACATACATACATACATACATACATACATACATACATACATACATACATACATACATACATACATACATACATACATACATACATACATACATACATACATACATACATACATACATACATACATACATACATACATACATACATACATACATACATACATACATACATACATACATACATACATACATACATACATACATACATACATACATACATACATACATACATACATACATACATACATACATACATACATACATACATACATACATACATACATACATACATACATACATACATACATACATACATACATACATACATACATACATACATACATAGATTCAAAATCCTTCCTATTGTTCTTTGGAAATTTTTTGCAAGTTTGTTTGGTGGATTTTCCCACATTTGTGGGCATAAATCTTGAATATTTTGCAGATGTCTATGAACATTTATCTAATACCTCAAAGTTTGTAGTGAAAAGATGAAAGCAAACTCCTTGTTGACTAACTAAATTGAAAAAAATAAAGAGATAACAGGCCAACTAACCAACAGGAATTATTCTAACCAACGGAAAAGCCAAGAGAAAATTTGCATCTTTTTTAGTATATATTTTTTCAAAATTAAGATGCATGGAATATTTTGATTTCTTCTGTGAAAGAAAAGAAATTTTTGAATCTTCTCATCTTGATTGGTCCCTGTTTCACAAAATTGTCACCTTTGTCTCTGCAGTTTATGACCTTGAATTGATAATGAAACATTGTTTCTTATGAATCATTATTCAAGGTTTTTCATACTGACAGAAAGGAAGCCTTATTTGTCACCTCGGTAGAAGGTAGGGTGGCTTCAAATTTAATTATTCCCAATCATATCACATAACTGATTTCAGTTATGTACTTCATGTTCCAAGGTAATTATTTTCAAAGCATCATATTCATTTCTCATATCTCAACTACATCTTTAGGCAAACAAATTTAGTTGAATTGATTTGAAATTTTTTTTTCAGAAATCTCTTCACAGAATTTCAGACTTGAAGAGAATTTTCAGACAAAAGGGGAAACTTCCTCTTTATATACAGTTTATTGGGTTTGTTTTGTTTTCAAAAGTGTCCTCCATTAGAAATTTTGCTTTCATAATTATTGATGAAGGTGGCGATGATGATTTGTGTAATCAATTTACGGAAAAATGGTGTTGTTGGTTCACTTAAGGAATGTTTTTCAACACGTTCCTGTTCCATCAAATGTGATTCATGAAAAATACATTTTAACACCAAATTTCTTTCCTTTGAGCAATTAATTTTTAAGATTGTTGGTTCATCCAATGATATTAATGTTAAAAATTTTGTAAGTGCAGTTAACTATTTTTATTCACTGATTTTAGGTATGTTGGAAACTTAGATGGTAGAAGAGTTACTGAACAAATGATAATTGACATTTTTAAGAATGGATTGCCACATCTGAAAGAAAAAGTTCTTGGAGCCAAGATGTTCCATCCACAAGATGTAAGTGATGCTTTTTCTTTAACTTTCAGTTGTCATTGTTTGCTTTTAAGTGTCCATCTTTCCAATATTGTTGTCTATATTGTATGAAATGTAAGCATTGCTTTTTTTTAACAGTCAAGGCAAAAGGTTCTTATGATGTTAAATGAAAATATAGAACTTTTATTTGTTTACATGCTAATGATTTTTTGTTTACTTTGTGTTCAGTTTTATTTGTGAATCAAAGTTTTTGAGAATAGTTTGATTCAGAGTATGAAGTGCATGCCAAGAAACATTCATTTTGATCATTTTAATAAAATGTGCAATCTACCATTTGGTCTTATTACATTCAGCTCAGTAGTTGTTTCCTTAAAATTTTCCGTGTTTGACAATCTTTGAAACATCTGGTGCGGCTTTCTTTCTCTTGGTAGTGGACAGTGCTTTAGTTTTGCCTTTAATCTAGAAATAGTTAGGAATATATTTGTTGATTGTTGTTGACTGTTTTCATACTGTGTTCATTGTTAATTCTTGTTTAGTATACTTTGTTGTCGTTGGTAGTTACGCCAATGTTCTTGGCGTTGTTTGCATTATTTTCAAATGATTATGTTCAAAGCTGGGGTTGATGTAAAGATTCTTGACTAGTCATGCAGTACACATATGGAACTAGATATTTTTTATCTTGAAGCGGAATTCTCACAAATTTGGTGCTATTTTGTCCCCATTTTTTGGTGCTTTTCAAAATTTCAAGAGCATAAATAAGTTCTCAAAATTTCAACCCTTGTTTGCATCTTATTTTCAGGATAGCATGGCCTCTGACCTGTTGTTGTTCTATGGAGTCAAAATTAGGTTGCCAGGCTAGTGAGGAGTGTTTATTCTTATTATATACTTCTTACTACTACTTTTTACTTACTTTTTACAATTACTTTTAAAACTACCTTTTCTAAAACAACACTCCTCTTTTTTGGAGTTTCCTTACTAAGTTTACTTTTGGTCTTGTTCAGGTCTCAGCCACTAGTCCAGGGGATCATGAGCAGGGGGTAACAAACATTTTCTCTTTGAAAGTACAGGTTTTAGACGCAGCAAGGAATGTTGGTAAGTGAAAAAACTGGCAGGATTGTTCTTACATGAGAGCAATCTTAGTTGAGACAAAGGTAGGCAAGGGTCCCATGAATTTTAATGTAAAACTTCTCCCAATAAACAAAGAACCAATGAAGTTTTGTACAAAGTTTACATCAATATTTGGAGATTTTCAGATGCAAGAACACAGTAGATCCCAACAGTAGTTTGTTACCATTGAAGGGGATAAGAAATAAGACCCATTGGGTGGGAGTTTCAGCTAAACCCCACAACAACCAGAGTTATCAGGCCTTTTAAAGGGCTGCATTTAGATTGAAATAATTGATCCCCAGGGTGATATGTGATTTGACTGATTTGCAGGGCACTGATTCATACTGCTTTGTGACATTTGCTGACCATGAAGCAGCAATGGCTGGAATGAGCTTCCTTAATGGTAGAGAAGTCTTTGGCAAGGTATGGTGATTACTTAAAACCTCTAACTCTGATCATAATTTACAGAACATTATCTTAGTCTTTCAATGAAAGATTCCTAAAAAATTACCTCTGTATTGTATGCCTAAAATGGCAGTGGTCAGCTAACTATGATCAATGTTTCAATTACTGAAATGAGTAACAATGTTTACTTTAGCTCAGCCTTGGCTTCACTTGCCTGATGATACAGAAACTGATAAAACGTAATCATGGTTTCCCATCAGTCTGGAAATAAAAAATTCAGTATCTCCATGGTAGTGAAAAGACGTTTCTTAGCTGTTTTGGCCAGCCAAGAAATACAAAATGTGACTCATTCTTGTGTTCAGGTGGAAGTAATGCACAGATTATAAGAAAAGTCTTAATGAGAGTAAGACAATAAGAAAGGCAGCATGTTTTGTTGTTATTCGGAGTTTCACGCTATACAGCAATCATCAGACAACTGACTGTTCCACTCAAATCTCTTACTTGATATACAAATTGCATTATTACTCGCAGTTTACTTATTTTTATATGTGGTCTTGTTTGAAGTTTGTGAGGAACATTCAGTTGTCTGATGATTGCTGTATAGCGTGAAACTCTAAGTAACAATAAAACGTATAGCCTTTCTTATTGTCTTACTCTCATTATAATTTGCTCTGCCTACACAGCATTGAGCACTGTTTCGTACAGTTAAGACCAAGACATTTGCAACATTTTTTTTGTATAAGAAAAATCTTAAAAAAGGATTTTAAGCTGCAGCAAGGTGTTTCATTAAAATGTTATCAATAGTTGTTTTCCCTGTATGATTTTCAAACAGTGGATAGATTTTCTTATTCACCTGCTACATGAATTTGAATACAAGTGCAATATAACAAAACTTTGAGCACTTTCCATCTGACATTGGAAAGTTGTTAGGATCAAAGTTTTCAAACAGTTTTTGTGGGAAAAGCAAGCCTAAAAATATCAAGAAACTGTTTAGAGTTGGTATTAATATGTTGTCATCATATTTTTAATCAGTTATGCACATTGTTTTAATCCTGTCTTTCAGAAAGTGAAAGTAAACTGGGCTACTTCTGGAACTACAAACAAGACACAAACTGGACAAAAATATTGTGAGTAATAAGAGACATATTTCAACCCTGTTTTGAGATAAACTGACAATTTTGGTCATGATTCAATATACTCTATCACACCTTCTTGCTGTTCCAAAAAGGAATCTAAATTGAACAATAGTTTGATATATACATCATTCAGAATTTTCAATGTTAACAATAGTAATAGAAGCTCAAATGTCACTTAGTCTCATATGAAAATTGTGTAAAATATTGCTTCATCCAGGCACTGTATATAGTAAAATAGATGAAACATCTAAACACCTTTTCAACCAACAGCCTCGTTATGGAAATTTTTGAAAATTTCTATACATGAAAATTCTGACCATGGATTTTGATTCCGCATCCCAAGTTTAGTTTAATTCCAAATTTTCATATCCCAAGAGTATGCGATTTCGATTTTATGGCGATAATAACTGTGAGAATTTATAAGGGATTTGACCGTCAAAATTGTTTGGGTTGAAACTTTACACCCTCAGTCATTATTCACAGTCAAATCCCTTATAAATTTTCAAATTTGTTATCCTCATAAAATTAAATTCGTGAGCACTGAGATCATGAAAATTTGCAATTAGACTAAAATTAGGGTGCAGAATGTGAATATGGGGTCCGAAAATTTCATATGACGAAAGCTAAAGAAATTTTGAAAAATTTCAAAACAAAGTTGCTTAGTTGAAAAGTGTATTAGCTGTAAATTATGGCAGCATTGCATTGCATTGTATATTATTTGCTCTTGATAAATCTTGCAAAGAAGATGAAGAGGAAAGTTGTGTTTATGTTTCACCAGATAAATCACACATTTCTAAAAGAATTGTTTTCAAGAAGCCACTTTGTAGTTTAGCGAACAGTGTGCCAAAATAGACAAAAATCGTGGATTGTTTTTTAATGTATTTTGACTACATTTGAATCTATTTTATTTGAAATATCAGATCTATTTTTTTGCCACTCTAATCTTTAACAAATGAATGCAGTTATGTAATCTCAATACAGGTTGTCCCAAAAACATGTGCGTTGTTTGAGTGACTGCTGTGGAGTATATGCCGTGGAATATCTCCAATTCTCCCATTTTTTGGAATAGACAAGATTTCCACTTAGAGTTTGGCTTGGAGATTGAGCAAATCGGACTAGTGATTGTTTATTTATGGAGGAAGAAAGTAAAAATCATTTGCTGCCTCAAAACCAGGGGATTCCTTATCCTTTGGTACTGTATGTTAAAATCAAAGAAATTGTTTGAATAAACACTTCTGCAATCATGGACAGAATTTTTGAGAAATGATTGATGTTGTAATGGAGTTCGAATACCTTGTGATGGCACTTAGAAACAATGCCCTGCTACTTGAAAAATGGGAAAGTTGGATTAATGGCTCCTCCACAGTAGCCATTCAAGAGGCATTTTTGATTCAGTAATCAGTTATATTTGTATTATTTGATAGATGGAGCATGTTCTTCGATATTTGTTGGAGATTTGGATGCTGATATCAATGAAGAAGCATTGAAGAAAGCCTTTGAGATTTTCGGAGAAATTGTGTAAGTATTGAAAATTACTGACTTACTCCATAATTTATATATATGCTTTATATCAGGGCTTTGTTGACAAAAATTATAGCAATATTAAGATAAAGTTTCAAGTTGATATTGATGAGTTTGATTTGCAATGCATTATTGGGTGTGCTAGCTATGTGAGATGTAAATTTGAAAAAATTTTGATGTCGCAACAAAGTATTCTTAGATAATTTTACTTTTTGAAGCTGGTTGAATTATTACAGTTTCTCAAAATCATCTGTGAAGATGTTCTGAAGAAGATTACATCAGTTTCATCCCTTTATTTGAGTTTCTGATTTTGAATTCCATTTCAGCAGGAAACTGACCCTGTGAAAAGCATTATTGAAGAATTGAAATCTTGCCAACTGAATGAAGATGCTACAGTACTGTACTTTATCAAAATTAATTACTTTATATTTTCATTTCAAGGGCTGTTCGTGTTGTACGTGATGCAGTGACAAATATGAGCAAAGGCTATGGCTTTGTTTCATTCAAATCCAAAATTGTAAGTATATATGTTTAGATACAACAAAATTTAGTTTTCCTCCATCTGTTTAGTCTATTAGTTCTCGCATTATCCAGAAGAAGAAAAGTTTGTAAATGAAGGAGCAAAAGCTTGCAAGGGCTGCCCAATTAGTTATTGTTAACCTTTTTTCAAATAATGTTTGAAAGTAGTCAAAAGAATGGCAGCATCAAAGTAAAGGCAATAGACACAATATCTTGTAGCTGCTATAAATAGGCCAAAGAAACTCCCACAAAGATCCATTGTTTCTTTAGTAATACGATGAAACAGTAAATGTCTCAATCATCAAAGGCAATGGATTATTTTTTAACTTCACCTGTGCTAGCTATTAACTGTAATGATTCTCTTAAAGTTTGCAGAAATCTGGAAACCGCAGCAGCAAGCTTTTGTTTTTTGTTTGTAAACCATTTCTTCAAGATACATAATGGGTCTACCCCTTGGTTACATTCATTAAGATTTAGGTCCAAAAAAGACCAATTGGTTTATCATTAATTGTGCTGTATTTGGCTCATTTTAGAAGGTCATGTTGTTGCCAGCAGAAATCATCAATTGGTTGTCCCTTCTCTAAGTTATAATCTACATCAGAAAGAGGCAATGGAATCAAAGACGCTTCCCATAGAATTATTAGTGATGTCATATTTTGTGTTCTCAGAAGTAAAAGTATGATTGTTCTGTCAAGTTCTTCAAATTGTCTACTTAACATGTTCTCTTGTAGGATGCCGAAAATGCAATCAGTAAGATGCAAGGTAAAGTACAATGTTGATGTCATGCTCTGAATCCTTTCTTTCAGTCTGTTCAGATAAAATAGTTCTTGTCAAACTCATGTCAGTGGACCTACTAGACTGACCTGTGCTTCAGGAACTTTGCAAGGTATCTTGATCTGTTTCTGTATGAGAATGAGAGCACCTTTTGGAATGCAAATGAAATCTCTCAGAGAGCACTGTTTTCTTCATTATCATTCTTCATTGAGTTGGAATGCACTGTTTTTGTGTAACAGCCAACATGTGCCATTTATGGGAGTTTTGATTCCATTTATTGAAGATCTCTACAAAACATCTGTGAATACTTGCTGCTGAGATTAAAGTTAGCACATACATTTATTTACAGGTGCAACTTTAGGCGCAAAGGCAATTAGGACAAACTGGGCTACTCGCAATAAAGTGCCTGGTACAGCTGGGGAACAACAGCAAAAACGTGAGCAGTTTGTGAATATCACTTCATTCTTTCTCACTTTTCTATGAATTTTGATACCAATTCTTCTTAGATGTATTTATACTGTATATATATTCATGTTACTACTGGAGATATGCAATTTAGAAGCTTAAGCATTAGGATTTGCATAGCTGTCTCAGTGTCAGCACTTGCATCAGAATTGTGAAAAGGCGTTATATTGTCAATGTATATACATGTACAGGTGAAGCCTGCTTAAAAAACCTGCTGTGACTCTCTGTACAGGCTGATAGTTCCTATGCAATTGTAGAATGGTCCCTATGTATGTACTGTGAGGTGATGGGTAATTGGCCAAAATCAACCCAAGGTTCTTAAGTCAGTTTCTTTTATGCAGATTATTCTGAACATCTGGTTTAATCTGATCATCTTTGTTCATTTGGAAGATCCTGCTATGTTGTAAAATTTATTTGTAAAAGAAAAGAATAAAATGCTTCAGCAAATGGAAAGAATGATGAAGTCCGAGAGAGAATTGATGTGAATTATTCACCTTTATTTTTTCTTTGTTATCTATTGTCATGTTTCAATCATTGAATAAAGTTGTCATTTATATGTATCTATAAAGTACAATAATCTTCATAATTATTTTGTGCTTTGTAGCTCCATCTTTAAATTATAATGAAGTTTATCAAGCTGCTAGTTCAAGTAACACAACTGTTTATGTCGCAAATCTTCCAAACACTGTCACAGGTGAATATCTTTTCATCACTTTTAATTTACCTTCAACAGAACTTGTTATTAATTTTCGTGTATAAGGATTAGACTGATGACGATGAGTCCCTTGTATCCCTGCGGTTTACCTTGCTCAAGAGGGACTCATAATGAAACAGTGAAAAACTTGGCCCTATTTTCTTCATTCATCAATGGAATTATGCAAGAATCACGGCTTCGAATCTCCAACCCGTGGGTGTGTTTTCAATTCTTCAATCGAATCGAGAATTCTATCACATTTACACCTTAAAAATAGTAATTCACAAATCTCGCAATTCAATTGGTACTAGAGGAATTACGAAGTTTGGGCCTAAATAGGGCCAAGTTTTTCAGAGTAATACTATGAGTCTCTATTGCCCGAAGCACCATCATCAAGTCAAAGAGCGCAGGGCAACAAGAGACTCATTGTCATCAGTCTATAAAAGGATTAACAAGTCAAGTGGAAAGTGCAACTTTGTGATAAACCGTAAGGTCAGTAGAAAGACCACAAACATGGCAATGACAACCAGTATGTGGATCATTAAGCTTCTGCTGATTCACCACAGAACAGATTCTTAGACATTATCTTACCTTTTTCAAGGAAATTCAAAGATAGCAATCAGCTTGGAAATTGACTGATGAACCTTTGTGATATTCACTTTGGCCAGGAATTAATTATTTTTAAACATGTGATTAAATAAAGAGGATCACACGAAAATGAATATAGTAACGTCTTAGTGACAATTGGCATATTTATGAATCTCTTTTACATTGAATTGTATGCTGCATTCAATTGAAATGTGAATGATACTCCATTAAGAAAATACTGTTATTTGTCAAATTAGTTTCACTTCTAAAATTTTCAAGGAGCTGTGTTCCCATGTATTATAACACAGAATGACTCTATGATTTATACATTTGGTGATAGTCTATGGGAGTTGTACATTTATGTATCGGTACATGATTTAAGAAACTCTCAAAATCTTCATGGGTCCTTTTACACTCACTGGGTGCTTGGGCTGCAAAGACAGATAAAATTTTTTTTTCTATCCAGATGATAAACTTCGACAAACATTTAGCTCATTTGGACAAATTCAAGACACCAGAATTTTCATGGATAAACTTTATTGTTTTATCAAGTAAGCTTGGCATGTTACTTCCTCTGTGAATGTGTTATTTTTGTGAGTTTCGCTGGATTTGAAACTGTATATATTTTACTTCTAAATGATATTTCAAGTGGTGTATTTACTTTTCAATCAATTTCTTTTATACAAAGAGCCTGAAAATGTATGTTGCTTCAGTTACCCAAGAAAATTTGTGTTAATGCCTAATTAGAACAGTAATAATGGTGATACTTGTTATTTATTTGAGATTTTTTTATCTAGCTCTTATTTAGAAATAAATTGAAAATAAGATGATGAAACAATCGCCCTTGGTTTCAAATATCAAGTTACTGCAAAAATATGATGTTCTGGGTATTGTTTAAGGTCCATCTGCAATGGACCACTTTGCAACCTAGTTTTAAAGTTATACCGATTGTTGGGGGAGGGGGGAGGTCTGGTTGTCCACATGTTATTGCCTCAAAGTTTGGATTCAAATATCTTGGAGTTGAGTGAGGTAATCATTCCATTTTGTAACAGGTATGGAAGCCATGAATCTGCAGCAACTGCAATTGTTAAATGTAATGGAATGGACATTGATGGATGCCTAATTAAGGTTAGTTGTTTCAAATGTTTTTATGATGTTGAATATTTTCATATTTGTATTTTTTTGACAGAAACATGATCAAGAATTGATTAAAAAGTGACAGAAAATGACTTCTAGATTATGAAAGCTTAATCTGTAAATAAACTCTCTCAAGGGGTCAAAAAATTTCACTTCAAGTCACAAAAAATGGCTTTGCAGTTCATGATTTTTGTACGTTTTTAAGCAGCGATTTAATGGTAGGTTTTCCTTTTGATTCCATAAACTATTGTGATCTATGATACAAAAAACACAAAAAGAAATTGTTGTGATTGATAACATAATGTTTGACGATCTTTGAAAAAGTTGATAATTCTTGGGTCACCAGGCAGAAGGAATTGAAGAAGGAGAACTATCAGCGGGACTATATAGAGTAGATGCTCCTTCGATGCCATTCTGTTATTGCTTTTGCTGTAAATGAGCTTTAACAAACAAAGCAATTATCTTCAATTCCAATTCAATTAACAAGCTGTATTCTGATTAACAGTGTTGGTGGGGCAAGGAAAGCGGCGAGAGTTCAGTTCCTTCATCTTCATCAAGCACTGGTCAGAATCAACAAGGATCTAATGCTGGTGTTTATTCAATGTACAATCCCTGGTATTATTACTGGGCTGCCATGTCCCAACAACAGCAGCAGCAACAACAATCTGGGCAACAACAACAGTCTGGTGCTCAAGCTTATATGCCGATGATGCAAGGACAATATCCTATGTATGGCATGTATTCTGCACAGCAATATGGGTGAGTTTTTTACTGAGAATGATTGAGATTGGCTACGCTGTCATATTAGTAGCCCTATTATCTAAAAGAAGAAAGGGTTTACAAAAACAGAGTAAAGGCTTGCTACGGTTGTCGGTTGTCGGTTGTCCAATCGATTATGGTAATCATCTTTTCAAATAAAACGTGAAATGCATCTAAAAGCAGCATAAATTAAGTCGCAGAAAACTAGGAAACCGCTGCAGCAAGCTTCAGCTCTTTGTTTCGTAGATTTTTCATCATTTTGACGATGGGTCTTCACTGCCATAGCTTCCCAAGATACCCTGCAGCATTATTGTCTGTCTGTTTATTAAAAAATTACGTCACATAGCTATTTAAAGTGAATGTTAAAAAACGTTATTAAACGAGAAAAGCTAATGAAGGGGAACAATCATTTGGAGTACAGATTAATATTGTCCATTGTTCTTTCATGGAAATCTTGCTATTAACATCGTATAAATCGAGAGGTAAATTACTCCGAAGTCTTGTACTTTCTTCACAAATCCTAAAAATGCAGAGAAATCTGAAAACTTGAGACATATCAACAAAATCTTCAAAATCCAAAAGAAAATCCCAACAAAGCTTCGAAAATCTAAAACATCTGGCAGTCTTTAAGAACAAATAATAACAAATTTGAAAGAATTTTTTGAAAATCGAAAAAGCATTCAAATCTTCAGAAACCTTGCAAAATCTTTAAAAGGCTTTGAATTCTCGAGAAGATTTGAAAATCTTGAGAAAGATTCGCAGTCTCAAAACTTTTAAAGATAGACCTAGCTTTTACCAGCGTTTATTCCGTTAAAGATGTGTTCCTTTCAAGTATACATTCACTTAAAGTCATTTTATTCTTAAAATATCTCTGCCTGCATATTTTTTTCAGGCAAATGCCAATGATGCAAGGATATGGAGGTGAGTCAGCTTTTGATATTTCATTTTTTATCTCTCAAGTTTTTCCCTTTAATTTTCGCTCTAGTGATGTTGATTCAAATGTAGATTGCAACTTTGTATATCTCAGAAATTTTCCTTGGTTGTGGTTATGAATGAATTTTCAGAACCGGGGCTGGCATGATTTGATAAAATCAAAGGTGATACTATTATCATTCTTTCTCCAGCTTTTCGAGTCTTCGAATGAATTAGATCATCAAAAACGGGTCTCTAGTGCGCGGTGACGTCATTCTGCGCGACAATCAGTGCGCTAACGTCATATTCAACCTGATGGAGGCTGACTCGTTTTCGTTTAACACTAGAAAGTGGCTCCACGAATCGGGCTTTGCTTCAGGAATCCTTTCGAACGTTTTTAGCTATTAAGAGCGCGGAAAGCTGTTGAAATGTGAGAATAGACATAGCTGCACCTCGCCTACTGAAGAAAATGCCTACGCAGCCATTGTTTCCCATGTTGTTTCCTTGGTTTAATGATGAAGCCGCGCATTTCAAAGTTATCAAATACAAGAGATTATATTTTTAGTTTGGTTCGAGCCAGCTTTTGACTGTATCGATTCCCCTCAAGAGACCCGTGGCAAACCATGATTCTTCGTGGCACCAAAGTCGACTTTCGTATTATGTAAATGCCTTTTTGGCCTAATTTCCCTTGGTCATGCTTTTCATTCGGCGTAGAAAGGACATGGTTAATAATGTCATTGTTTCAAACAAGCACCAACTTGTCCTTTAAGAAAACAGATGATGCATTTTACAGAAGTGATTTACATTCGACAGATTGTTGATAAATGAAAGTTTCTTGTAACATTATTACAAATCAAATGTGATTTGCGTTTTGTTTTAGCATCTGGTCAACAAGCCTCCGGTCAAAATGGAGGCCCAACTTCAAGCTATGGTGCACCACCTTATCAAAATTCACACTGAAAATGGCAATGAAAAGAGACTTATGAATACGTGAAGAGAGAATTGTCAAGAACATGGGTAGGAGAAAAGGGAAACATGGCCTTCAAAAGACTGAATCTTGGAATTCTTGGCACCTGTGAATAAACACAGATAAAACAATAGAGCAAGACTTTATGTTCTTTTATATGAACTGTTGCTGCACATCACAATTGGTTTCTTTTTAGAGAAAGATGAACTGGAATAGAAAACGTTATTTGTTAGGTTTTGTATTTGTCGTCAGTCACAGTAAATAATGGAATTACTGTTGTTAGTTTATTTAACGTTCAAGCCAATACGAAACGCAGTTGTGACGTATAGATGTGGAAACAGTAGATGCGAGAACAGTAGAGTTCAAGTAGAATGTAGGGAAGAAGTCTAGCTTGGAATAATGGTTATGTAACAATCTGCCATATTTAAATTGTCTGTCTGTCAATAAAACTGTGTGCCTTTGTATTTCAAAGTTGATCGACTTCTATTAATAACACGTGTGCAGCACAAAAAAGGAGTTCGTAGATTAGGAAAGGACTACTAAGTTTATTTTCAGTCGAATCAACGGTTTATTAGAAACACTTTCTATGTTTGATTTTAGATTGCTCAAATGTTTATGATTTCGTGAAAGCCAACATTAATGTAGATTGACAGGGAAATAACCTCAGACATAGAAGAAAAAGGATTGTTTAAATGATATGATGATTACATTGTATTTGAAATCGTTGTCATTTCTCTTCAAATTTCAACCTCGTTTCCAGCATCCGTTGCCGTCATTCATCCCGTAAAATATGAAGCCTAACTTTTTGGCCCAAATCAGCATTTACGAAAAAAACATCTATTTTCGCGAAATACCAAGGCTGTAGCCTTACTTTTTGGCCCAAAAATCAGCATTTCCGAAAACACCTATTTTGCGCGAAATATCAAAGGCTACAGCCTTACTTTTTGGTCCAAAACAAGCATTTCCGAAAACACATATTTTTCGCGAAATACCAAAGGCTAAAGCCTTGCTTTTTGGCCCAAAACAAGCATTTCCGAAAACACCTATTTTTCGCGAAAAACCAAAGGCTATAGCCTTACTTTTTGGGCAGAAATAACGATTTCCAAAACACCTATTTTTCGCGAAATACCAAAGGCTATAGCCTTACTTTTTGGGCAGAAATAACGATTTCCAAAACACCTATTTTTCGCGAAAAAACCAAAGGCTATAGCCTTACTTTTTGGGCAGAAATAACGATTTCCAAAACACCTATTTTTCGCGAAAAACCAATCGCTATAGCCTTACTTTTTGGGCAGAAATAACGATTTCCAAAACACCTATTTTTCGCGAAATACCAAAGGCTATAGCCTTACTTTTTGGGCAGAAATAACGATTTCCAAAACACCTATTTTTCGCGAAAAACCAAAGGCTATAGCCTTACTTTTTGGGCAGAAATAACGATTTCCAAAACACCTATTTTTCGCGAAAAACCAAAGGCTATACCCTTACTTTTTGGGCAGAAATAACGATTTCCAAAACACCTATTTTTCGCGAAATACCAAAGGCTATAGCCTTACTTTTTGGGCAGAAATAACGATTTCCAAAACACCTATTTTTCGCGAAAAACCAAAGGCTATAGCCTTACTTTTTGGGGAGAAATAACGATTTCCAAAACACCTATTTTTCGCGAAAAACCAAAGGCTATAGCCTTACTTTTTGGGCAGAAATAACGATTTCCAAAACACCTATTTTTCGCGAATTACCAAAGGCTATAGCCTTACTTTTTGGGCAGAAATAACGATTTCCAAAACACCTATTTTTCGCGAAAAACCAAAGGCTATACCCTTACTTTTTGGGCAGAAATAACGATTTCCAAAACACCTATTTTTCGCGAAAAACCAAAGGCTATAGCCTTACTTTTTGGGCAGAAATAACGATTTCCAAAACACCTATTTTTCGCGAAATACCAAAGGCTATAATAGCCTTACTTTTTGGGCAGAAATAACCTTTTTACAAAACACCTATTTTTCGCGAATTACCAAAGGCTATAGCCTTACTTTTTGGGCAGAAATAACGATTTCCAAAACACCTATTTTTTGCGAAAAACCAAAGGCTATTGCCTTACTTTTTGGGCAGAAATAACGATTTCCAAAATACCTATTTTTCGCGAAATACCAAAGGCTATAGCCTTACTTTTTGGGCAGAAATAACGATTTCCAAAACACTTATTTTTCGCGAAAAACCAAAGGCTATAGCCTTACTTTTTGGGCAGAAATAACGATTTCCAAAATACCTATTTTTCGCGAAAAACCAAAGGCTATAGCCTTATTTTTTGGGCAGAAATAACGATTTCCAAAACACCTATTTTTCGCGAAAAACCAAAGGCTATAGCCTTACTTTTTGGGCAGAAATAACGATTTCCAAAACACCTATTTTTTGCGAAAAACCAAAGGCTATAGCCTCACTTTTTGGTTAGAAATAACGATTTCCAAAACACCTATTTTTCTCGAAAGACCAAAGGCTATAGCCTTACTTTTTGGGCAGAAATAACCTTTTTACAAAACACCTATTTTTCGCGAAAAACCAAAGGCTATAGCCTTACTTTTTGGGCAGAAATAACGATTTCCAAAACACCTATTTTTCGCGAATTACCAAAGGCTATAGCCTTACTTTTTGGGCAGAAATAACGATTTCCAAAACACCTATTTTTCGCGAAAAACCAAAGGCTATAGCCTTGCTTTTTGGGCTCAAATAAGCATTTCCAAAAACACCTTTTTTCGGGAAAAGCAAAGGCTATAGGCCAATAAAGACTTTTTGGCGCAAAATAAGCATTTCCGAAAACATCTATTTTCGCGAAATACCAAATGGTATAACCTGACTGTTTGGCCAAAACCAAAGGCCTAAGTTTTTAGCCGAAAATAGGTCTCAGCGAAAATCGTGACTTTTGGCTAAAAAGGAAGGCAAATACCTGTGGCTTTTCGCGGAAGATAAGTGTTTTCCAATATCCTGATTTTCGACTAGATGTAAGGCTTTCATAGCTTTCAGATGCCCTTTTCCCGTCACTAGAAGCAAATCTATAGGCTGCCGTTTTCGTTGAAATCGTGTTGTCTTCAAGCACGGGGGGGGGGGGGTTCTCGGCTACATTTCGGGTAGGGGTGTGCCGCCCACGGTTTCAAAATGGGACCGCTGGCTAGACCAATTTTTGTGAAAATGATACCCTTGGCTAGACTAATTTCTCAAACAAAAATGCCCTGAATTGGCGTTTTCTAGACAAAACTTGCCAAATTTTCTCATTCTCAGGACAAAAATTTTTTAAAAATTAGATTTTTTGCAGAAATTACCAAATTTTTACAGTGCTTTGACAAAAATTGCCACAAAGCATACCCTTGCCTGGACTAAATTCGACTAAAATTGCCAAAAAGTATACCCTTGGCTAGACTAGAAGTCCGAAAAAGTATACCCTTGTGGGCGGCACATCCCCAGGTACCTTTACTATGGAAGAACCCCCCCCCCCGTGTCTTCAAGTAACCCATTTTTTACCAAAAACTTACGGCCATAGATGATAATCTATGCTTTAGTCGCCGAAATTGGCTGATTTTAATGAGCGCTTTCCTGACGTTTGTTCTCCATGTCCTCTTTAAAAAAAGCCGGAGATAGATTATTTAGGGCTCAATTTCTGTTACATTTTCACATGAAGTTCATTCGTTTACCATTCATTACAAAGTACAAGATTTTGATTGTCGAATTTAAGATTGTCGGTAGTGAAAGCTGATGAAAAGCGTTCCCAGAAAAATAAACAGAATAGATTTATGCAAGTGCCAATGTTTCTATCCGCTCTCCCATCCCCATAGCATTAGGGGGGTAATAGTATTGATGTCCATTTGTGTCACGTGCAAATTTAAATCCCTCTTTGCTTTGATCGGAAACTTTGAGATCTTTCGCCGGGCATGGCGGTACTGTCTTATCAGCGTAATCATGAGCGTAATTTGTCGAAAACTCATGCTCACCTCCCACAACAATACCATTCTCTTTTGGTTTACAAATATCTGGTCTTCTTGCCTGATCTCCTCTAAAATGGCTGCGGTTGGTTGTCTTTCCATAAAAGGGGGCTGTTGGCGGGTGGTATCCAGCGTTGGGCTTACATTGAGGTCTTTGGCTATATCCCCATGGTTTATAAGTCTCATTGTGAGTAGTATGGTCACTGAATTCACCGGGGGGAGGCCTAACAATTTCTGGTTTGGCGCTCTTGACTTTTAGGGTAGGCTTGCCTTGGAAAGCGTGTCTGAATGTTGTTGTTGTCTCAAATGAACCATTTGGCGGTTTCCAAGCAACTTGAGGTTTCCATGCCTCCCTTCGAGGGACACACCATTGCTTATAAGTAGCGTTGTGCGTTGTGTCCCCCTCAAATGGTTTACCCGAAGTAAATGCAGGCAGTGCTGGTTTGCAAATCTCCGCTGCCGCTGCAGTTGGCCAAGTATATGCATGATTATTCGTTGTCTCATCCTGAAATGGACCTGCTGTACGTATCTCTCGTTGCGGGGGTTTTGCCGATTTCTCTGGATGTCCATGTTTCCTATCAAAATCAATGCGATGTGTGGTTTGATCAGACATAGGACCAGCCCCTGTCGTTAGAGTTGGTTCAGGAGCAAATGCAGTATCTCTTCTAACTCTGAAATAGCCAGGGAAATCGTGCTGCACAGTTGTGCAATGATCGAATTTGGCGCTTGATTTACGAATGGCTTGCTTGGGGGGATGTACGCTCTCTATCTTTGGTATATCCCAGGGCTTGTATGTCTCATTGTGAACTGTATCGCCGACAAATGGCGCATCGCTTATTGCCGCTTTGTAATCCGCTTTGGCTAACTTTGGCTTTGGTACTTTTCGTCCCAAATAATCTGTTGCGTATGTAGTTGATGCATTCATATCTCCACTTGGTTTTACGTAATCCGGTTGACTGTGTCTCTCCGGAGGTTTGTACTTGTATGGGACATAGATGTCCTTGTACATCGTGCTCTTTTCAAACGGCTGCTTACTGATATGTGTACGACTAGGAGGCTTGATGGGCTGTGCCCTCGATGAAACAGGGAACTCCTTGTACGTGTCATGATACTCAGTAAGCAGGCATCTTTTTTCGTCATGAGCTGCAGATCTTGGCCGATGTACACAGTGGTGACGCCTGAAAGAAATTTGCAAAATACGGTCTACTAAGGGCTATGGGAAGAGCCTTTAGTAGGTCCAATAACGCAGTTCTCGGTTGCATACGTTGAATAAACGAATCACAACAAAATGTTTGTTAGTTGTTTGTCAGTTGATTCTTTTCTCGGTTTTGCTTTGCTTTCTGAAAAATGGCTGCCAGTGCTGGTCAACAGTGGCATTGGTGGAGTCCTAACTTGTTAACATGAGGAATTCAGTCTTATGTCGATTGGAGAGCGAAGCAAAGCAGAGAAGAATCAATGAAGAAACAACAAAGAAACATTCTAGTAGGAATCTTTGACATGTCCAGCTGATAACTGTGTTCTTGGACCTACACTTCTTCCAATAGTCTGTGGCTCTACTGACAAACAAGGGACACAAAACCTTAAAACCAAGGAATCTGCATTTAACAAATCATGTGTTGATTAAAACTGAAGATCTGCAGTTGCACAATATTCATTAAGAGAATAGGTCTTTAAGCTGGGAAAGTCAATTTTAAGCATTTTTTCATAATGAGTATTAGTGAATGTGTCAAGTTAAAATCTTCCTTCAATTGGTTGAAAAGACTTCAAGGGCACCAGAGGCATGGGGGCAGTGGGGCAGCTGCCCCTGTTGCCCAGATGGTACAGGGGCAGCACAAGGCAGGTAATGCCCCATCAGCTGAAACTTTTGACCAACTGAGCTTCTGCCAATGCCCTTCATTTCTCTCAAAAGAAGGTTTTCCAGGTTCTTTCAAAAACAAAGTAGAATGTAATGGATGAGTATACAGCAGATATGGCAAGACAAGAATTTTCCCAAGAAATACCAGAAAGTGATTGGGAGAACTGCTGGTTTTGCCAATTTTGCAGTGTCCTTTCTTGATTGGCTGCCCTTGCTGTTTGTCTTCCTTCCAGTGTGGCACCAGAAATTTTCCAACAGAGGGGCTGGAGCTTCCAACAGGGGGGCTAAATGACTGAAAAAAGGTGCTTTCATGCATTATTTTGCCAAATTTCCTCCAACAAGAGCCCAAAATCTCCTCCGATGGGGGGGGGGGGGGCGCTGTACCCCCAGTCCTCCCCTGGTGCCACCATTGAAACTTTCATGGCTGGTCATCAAGCCCAAGTACATGGAATGGACCCTGGGATGGGCAGGTGAGTAAACATTGGTCTTGGATGAAAAGTAACTGCAAATGATCTGGTGTGGAAAATATAGTTGGAAAGGACTGGTATTTTCCTTATAAACTTTATTCAATCATAAAGAATCATCAGCTAATGATCATGGCCTACACAAACTCTGAATCCACAAAACAAAGACATTCCACTTGGGAATAGGAATATGTAATTTGGCAATCTGTTTCCTATTCGAAGCAAAAACCAGCCCAATGAAAAGATCTTCTCCCTTAAGAATCACGGAGAACATTGACTGCACTGTCAATCGGAGACGTATATACTTAAAATTCATCCATAGAAAGTTGCAGGAATCATACGGGCGATTTCCTTTTCGAAGGAAGCAATATCCACTTGATCTGGTCTGTGTTTGTTTTCATGTACATTTTCCATGTTTTTATGTGGCCTGAGCAAGCAGCAGCGCAGCGCAGCGGAGCGATTTAAGGCAATCACGGACTAAGACCAGACATTTTAGAGACTTTGGAATTAGAAAGCTTGGATAGACGAAGGAGATACTTACCCACAAGTACAAATCTCGCAAATACAAAGGACGCTTTTAACCATTTTCTTGCGAGGATTTCTTTACTTTCGGCGATCACTTTCCCTTTCAACCTGCTTTCAACATTCCAAATGGACGGCATGAATGTTTAGCCTCGGTTTGCAGGTTGTTGTTGATCTGTTGCTAAGGACTCAAGTGTAACTAAGCAACAACGATGAATTTTTAAGCGGATAATATTGGACCCTGTTATCTTTGGGTTTTATTTCTGATACAAATATTCCATTATTTGAAACCAAATTGAAAACAACTTCGACAATAATATCATTCTGCACACTGTTCGCAATCTTTATGCGGTTTTAAATCACTCATGACGACACTGGTTTCTTAGTGCTTCAGCGGGCCGACTGTTAGGGAAGCTTTTCATTGGCTAAAATATGCGAAATCCCACCTTTTGCTCATAAATATCATCCAACTGTTTACGTTGGCAAGTGTTACGCGAAGAATTTCGCAAAAATTTTACATGAAAAAATCCTAAATTATGGTCAAGTACGCAATCATCAAAGAAAAAATCATTATAAGAGAATTTACTTGAATAATAATAATAATAATAATAATAATAATAATAATAATAATAATAATAATAATAATAATAATAATAATAATAATAATAATAATAATAATAATAATAATAATAATAATAATAATAATAATAATAATAATAATAATAATAATAATAATAATAATAATAATAATAATAATAATAATAATAATAATAATAATAATAATAATAATAATAATAATAATAATAATAATCTCTCATATTTATACAGGTTAATTTGTTCAGTAACTAAATTACTGTTATCAATCAAAGACCTGTATATTACAAAGTAAAATTTACAAAACTAAACTTAAAGATTTACATGAATAAAAGCTGAAATATTTACAGTATCAAAAATTAGAAACTAGAAAATGGCTAAAAATCTAAGTTTGTGTCCTTGCTGGATGCTTTGAATCTTAGAAGTGATGTTTCAGTTTGCAAGTTGTTGGGTAGGTTATTAAATACCTTTGCTCCTTGGAACGAGAAGGTTTTACGTCCAGTTTCTGTCCTAACAAGTCCTTCCTAAAAATTCCTCAAAAAGTTCACCGTTTTCTTTGATGTAAACATGATGGTTAGATGTGAAAGAGAAAACTTAGAAGTAAAATGATTATCTGCAATTTCATAATAATTATCAGTCAAATAAAATGAATCAAATCACATTTAAAACATGTTCAACAAATGTTAATACGTTAGTCAATACCAGTCATGCAATTAAGTTCTCTACAGTTTTCAGAAAGTCTTTGAAAAACAAAACAAACTGCACATCTATGCTGTATACGCCATTCCATGCAACCCTCTACAAACCAATGAAAACTCTCGAACAATCTCTTTCAGTTTTCGCTTATTGACTTTCTCTCTAATGATTGTCTTCTTAAAGTTATCTTTTTGCACACTGGTTACGAACTGGGAAGGAAAGCCTTCTTTTTCGAGCGAATATTGCAGCCATTGGGCAACTTTTGATATAAAATGTCTATTTAACGCTAAGAGAATATCAGCAAATAAATCGACATTAGAACGAGGCGAAAGACCCCCAATGCAAGCAAGCAAACGTGTAGTCAAGTCCTGTCCAAAAAGATCCAGCATTTCTGTACCTTGATTCCCTACTGCTGCAGCTCCTATGTATGTAGTACAAAAGTTCGTTGCAGCTTTGACAGTTGGTGTCTCCTGGCAGCTGAGAGCATCTAATGCACACTGAATAACCTTGATGTGTAATTCACCATTTTGGAACAATAGATATGATGCACTTTTGACGGTCCGGTTGAGTAGGACAAGGAAACCGTGGACGATGTCTGGGTTGTCTCTTCCTCTTTCTCCATGAAGGCAGTTGATCGCATCTATAGTTAGTCTTTCAAAAAACGATTTGATGACGACATGGCCCTCCTCCACCATTCCCAGCATTCCAATAATTGTTGCACACACCTCCAAAATAAAACCTGACGGCATTTTCTTAAACAATTCAAAAATAACTAAGGACGTTTCTGGAAGCACTTTCAAAAACGAATCTCTGATGGTGTCAACTGCTTTATGAATGGCATTCATGATTTCTTGGGCCAACCCATCGGTCACATCGAGGCATACAATACTTTGAATTACTTGAATGAATTCCATGTAGCAGGGAACTAACGGATGAATAGTTGCAGGGTTTCCGTCACTGAAATCTGATGATCTGAAAAATGCGGCAAAACAACTAACTGCATGTTGAACTCTGGAAATTCCTGCAGGATCGAGTCGAGAGAACTCTGATGTTGATTGAAGAACATTGATGAGAAATGATGTAATGTTCTTTTGATGTTCTTGTCTTATCTCTAATTGAAAACCAGCCAATACAAAACCAATGCTTTCGATGCATCGTATTTGCTCCTTTCCATTTATATGCTTTGACTTACATGCATTGAGACAGGTTTTCACAACATCTAAACTGATATTTGAAGAAAACGATCGACAACTTTCCCTGCAGATATCTCTTAAAGATAAAGTGCAAGCAGCCATCAGCTGATTCTGATTAATGCCATTTAGTAGCAAAGGAAGAACAGATGATTGTTGATCAGGGTGACATGCTAGCCATTCGGAAAAAGATCCAATCATGTAGACAGCTGATTCCAAGACTTTTGGATGAGATGGAAGGGCTGGCAGCAATGAAATTATTGTTTGGATGTAATGTGATTCATTGGTTTCCACGAATTCAGATGTGCCTTGCAGTAAATAAAGAACAGCTTCAGTTTCCTGCCATTTTGAATTCTTTTCACCTGAAAAAGTGTGAATAAAGTAACTTCACTGTAGACACATTTCGCCTTTCGTTGGTCTGTTTCCGATATATTTTGGAGATAACGAATCTTGAAGCATATGCCACATCTATCGCAGTGCATGATATACTAAATACTTCAAATTCAAAGTCAAGCAATCCCACTGAAACAAGATTTTGTCTTAAAGACTGGTACAAAGTTTGGTTAAAGAACAATACAACATTAAGTAAATACACATCAAATCTTGTTTGTTCATACCAGTCAGGCATACATACACATGACTATATTTAGGGACAGACTGCCATCAAAAAAGGTGAATCAGAAAATTAAATTTTGACATTTGAAACCCTGGCCGCTTTCAAACAGTTTATGGGAATCTAGCTGATTTTCTGAGAGGTACAGGCACTCAGATGTCTTTAGATATTCCTCTGATAGTAGTAGAAATCAATCTTGATTTTGATTGACCAGAAGCCTTTCAAATACTGAAAATGGTATTCAATTAGAAATTTGGAAGGGATAACCCAATTTTTCTTCTTTACAATGAAATTCATTTCCTGGTGATTTCACCTGACAGTTGGTACCACCACGAATAAGAAACATTTTAGGAGCTGTCATTTTTAAAACTGGGTACAGGGGTGGAAGAATTTTTGGAGGGGTGCCAAATTTTTTGGCCTTGTTTGATTGGGTAGTGAAATATTTTGAAGAAAAATGTAAGATATCTGATGGGCTGTGAAATTTTTGGAATGTATTTCAGAGTGAAGTAAAAATTATGTATTCTTTTTCAACAAATTTCATGTCCAGATTGTGTCTCTTATTGTGTAAGCTTTTATATTCAATCCAAACTAAATAACTCAAAAGTGGTTTGCCATCTTGAAATGGGGTGTCACATTTCATTGAATTTTGTGAATGGGGTAAGAAAATTTTGCCGTTTTATAAAAAAATTCTTCTAACCCAGTACCAAGCATTAAAATGACAGCTCCCTCAATACTATTGGTTGATTCAACAAATTTACAGCCTCAACTTTTATCCAAATCTGACAAGTTCAGATATCTTGGCACAAACACCAGGCCACTGTAACTAAAAATAATGATATTCCCTTACCTGACAAAATAAACTTGAACAATTCTGTGAGGTTGTGCAGACATAGTTCTCTTAAAAGACTGTAGACATACATAATAGTATCTTGAATGTCTTGTCTGTAGCAACGAAGCATTTCTTTCTCTTCTGGAGCATAATCTGCATACAAGTTTTCATCTGGCAGTTGTACCTTACGGAATAGGATTTGTATCAAGGCAACAAATGATTCTCTTAAGTAGTAATGATAACTTGTCACAGTTTCTGGATCAACTGTTAATAGCTCATCTTGGAACGTGTACCAAAAGCTGAATGTTAGCTCACTACAAGTTTCATCAACAGGATAGCTACCTTTTATATCAGTGCATTGGAGGATTAAATTAACAAGTTGAAGACAGTGTTTTTGCTGCTTTTCAGTAGATGCTTGCCTTATTAGATTTGTGTGTGTTTCACCAATAGCAACAAGAATTTTGCAAATGTTTGTAACTGTTCCTAGATCATCACCTTCAATTGCCTTCTTTAAGATTATCTCAAAACCATCCAGCTGTTCAAGAAATGCATAAACACTGTTCTCTTGCTTAAAGCTTGTTGGGTGGCTTAAAAGTTCAACTAAGACAGAAGAGGTCACTTCAATGAGACTTGCATCATTCAGCTTATTCAATATTATTGGCAACAATTTCTGACAATCAAAAAGTGATGCACCAAATTGCACCCATGAACTAAGGCATTTCAATGCAGTGCTATGGATGGATGTCGCTTCTGCTGAATTCAAGATAAAGTAAAGCATCGCAAGGACCTTTGGGACCAGCCCCTCTAATTTTTCTCTGATAACAGTTCTTTTAGGACCTGTGACAATGGCAGAATTGAATTCTTCTGGTAAAACTGTAAGATATTCCAAAGTTACATATCTGGCTTCATGTGAGGAGAGGGAAGTGTTACTTTGTATTTCACTGATAATTGATTCACATCCATCAGGCCAATGATCAGGGATGACTTGAAGAATGAAAGCAGCCATTGCTGTGCAAAGTTTTGATAAAACCATCTTGGCACCTTTTGCTGATGCTGCAAGAAATTTGACCAGTTCATCTTTTAAATTCATGTAATGATCTTGGGGTAATTCTTTCCAAAATCTTGCGATTTTATGATGAAGCATGCAAGCCCCAAAATACTGAAACTCAACAGATTTTGAAGCATCAAGAAGTTGCCAACAGATCTGCCATGCTTTTGTTGAGTTTTGGATTTCCATCAAACATTTGTGTGCCGACTGCCGTTCATCTGGGCGGGTTGAGCCTTGATAAAATGCTTGCAAAGCTTGCTCAGTCTGTAAAACAAGTCCTTGTGTATCAGGATCCATCTTTCATTGGCACGCTGAAAAGATCTTCCAGCAAGAACTTCGAAGTTTCGTCATTTCCCTACCTGGGTTAAACAGCTGCACCTCTGTCATCATTTCCAACTTAGGCCCAGTTTTCTTAATTCTAAACGAGGCTATAGGCGCAACGCCGTTGAGCGCCATCGATGACAAGTTATCCCAAAATTTTTGAAGAAAATTGGCCTGTCGTATTTTCTGAACGCATGAACTTCACACTAACCATGTAGAAAAGAAACATCTTGATAATCTAAATAGGAAAGAATGCTGTCGATTCATGCAGTTTTATACTCTGGAAAAATAGCACATTTTCAGAACAGTGTTATCGTTTTACAACGACTGCGAAGGAAATTTTTCAAAAGGAGGTGGCTGCATAATGGTTCTAAAGTCTAAAGGCTGCCATGTTGATTTCAACTAAAATTTCAGTGACTGAAAAGTGTTCCTTCCTTGCTGCCAATCATTTGATGTAAACATGATTCTATATCGATTATATGGAATTGTAAAGCTGCAAAGCGCAATCTTCAGTTCATCTATGCAATGGATGGAAAAGAATATTTCAAAAACATCATCAGCTGTCTCAGCTGCAGCAAGATCGAAGATTTCTTCATTGCCATGCAGCCTATCAACCAACACCCATACGACACAGCAAGCAACTCATATGATGTTACAAAGCAGAGAATTCCACTCGAGTGCAGGTTGGCATTTGATGGTAATACGGAAAAATAACAATATTTAAAAATGAAGAGCTGGCTAATTCAAGAAAAAGAACTAACCTGAAAAAGAACAGAAAGAACCGGACAAAATTAAATGCGAGGTTGAATTTGAAAAGGAAGTCTCAGTATTTTTACATGATCAGAAAAAATAGAAAAGCTATATAGTGTTTATGAACAAGACATCTTTGAAGGTTATTTCACCTCATTGTTAGATTTTAATTCAAACTGTTATGTACATAGCTGCGCTAGACTCTAGAACACCCTCCCTTCTCATGTTTTGTTCTTAGATCTAATTGTTTTGTTCTTAAATCTTATTGTTTCATTCTTTAGATCTCATTGTTTCATTCTTGAGGGGGGATTCTAGAATCGCTCGTATAACTGTTATGTTTGCTTTTCAGTGTGCTGCAAGTATCTTGATATGAAAAAGAGAAGAGTGAAGTTTGCCAAGAAAATGAATATGCTACAAGCTAGATTAGATGTAAGTTGTAAATTTCAGAAAATAAAAAAGCTTTTGTAGTCTAGTACTGTAAATTTATTTTTGTTCATGAATCCTTTTGTCATATAATTATTTGATGATATAATATTTTAATTACTTTTTATAGAGACTTGATAAAGAAGATAGACCAACAGGATGTATCTTGTGTCCAATGAGAGGTGACATTGAAATTGACCATAAGGTATTTTGATTTTGTCATCAGAGATAATTATAGCTAACTCATTCTCTCCATATAAGACCTGATCTGTTTTGATTACTAACAAAATACAACCATGCACCCAAATATGACTATCTTTTTGTTGTTAACTAATTTACAACAAACAAAACGTCCTTGTTTAGAAATGATGCATATGTATTGGTAACTGAATAGAAGCAGTGAAAAACATTGTCTGTCGTTTCTTTTTGAAATGATTGTGGAACAATGCTACAATCGCAGACAAAACTTAACAAGACAAGGTTAAAATCTGCAATGTTTTTAGTCTTGTCTTCTCAAGAATCATCCAGAAAATAGCAATGGCCCCCTCCCCCAACTCAATGTTGGTTTTTTGTGGACCTCAATGAATGGACTTCTCATTTTGGGCATTTGATTCCAAAACATCATTGAAACGGGGGGAAGGGGAGCATTCACAGAAAGAGAGATTGGTATTTACATGCTTGTCTCAGGAGTTTTGTCCAGGATTGTAGGTGATGTTTTCATTCTTTTCCTGCAGAATGTACGGCTTTTGTCTCAATTTATTTCACCACATACTGGACGAATATATGGCAGGGCATTAACAGGTAATGTACTGGAATTCAATATACCGTAAATTTACCTGAAATTAGATGATGTTTATTTTGAATGAGACAAAATGTTTCAGATGTGATTCTAAATACAAGTCTACATTTAGCTTGAATTTGTTTGACCATTGTAAGACCAATCAGAGCATATTCATGCAACGAATTGTTTGCATATCAAGATTACTAGGTGCTGCTCAAGGGAATTGCTATATGAAGCTGGTGCCAATGGCATTTTAAACAGGAACCATACTCTTGTTTTTAGCAAACTCTAATCACACCACAGTGGCTCAGGAGTGAGGACTGGAGCAACGCTTACTTAACATATTGAACAGCTAGTTATTACAGTGACATTGTCCAACAAAATGAAAGAGCTGAAATATTTATTGTCTTCCTTGTAGGTTTGTGTGACAAGAAACAAAAGGAGATAACCAAAGCAATAAAGAGATCTAGAGCATTAGGTGAGGAAAAGGAAAATAAACCATATAATTCACTAAAAGTATCTTCAATTTATGACAATTTATTTCAGTTCATTTCAATCTATTACAAGTGTTTGAGATTCTAGATCTCTCCTTGAAAGAGAAGTTGTAGCTTCTGCTCAAAATACATTATTTATCTAACTATAACTTGATAAATTTGTGAGTGGTCTTGTCACAATTCTTATTTCTTATTTGTATTGCTTAATATCTTGGCACAGTTTAGGGGTCAGTTCTAAGCAAAGCACTAATTCAGTCAGTTGTTTAGTAATGTTTCTTCATTTGTGAAATTATTCATGCACAAAGCCAGTCAGTTGTTGAGAAATGTTCCTTCATTTGTGGAATTATTCTTAAATTGCTGAAATTCATGAATCAATATCATATGATATTCCTTGATTTCATGATCGTTTAGGTCACATGTAATGGGGTCTTCTAAGTCTTCTTTTTCCACAGGTTTCATGCCAGTAACCATGAAGTATTTTGAATTTCACAATGATCCAAGGATATTCTGATACCCACATCTGAATAAATAAAGAAAAAATGAACAAAAATAGAGAGATGGTATAGATGCTGCTATTCAAAGTAGAACAATGGAACAGATGCTCTTCTTCAAAGTGTATTTTTCATGTTGATTGTGAAATGGCTTTGTGGAAAGAGTACCCATGTCACCAATATCAATGAAGACTGACCAGTGAAGAACAGCTCGATGCTAAGCAAAATCAACCATATATTTACATACATATATCTATGTTGGTAGTTTCTGAATTTTTAAGCCAGTGTTTCCAGCCTGATATATACAACATGTTTCTGTCTTTATCTTGGTATCGCACTATATATGATGATCAGTGTCATTTGTTAGTGAAATCTATGATTGTAAATAAAGGAACAAACTTTAATGTGTCAATGTAAAGGCTAAAACAAGAGATACAAACATACATAGACACATTAAAGGTAACAGTGCAATGTTGCCTAATGTAGTGAACAAGAATTTGAACAGATCATGTAGAGTATGACGGAGAGGAAATAAGTATTGTTGTCATTATCAGAAACTGATGGGTAACACATTAACAAAAACGTGCTAAGCAACTAATAGCGCTGGTGGATAATGATGATCAACGAATGAAAACTTAGCAATATGAAGATAAGATAGAGAAGTACCTAAATGCCATCTTTTTTATCTCACCACCTGAAGCTTCTTATTTTCATTAAATATTGAAAGATAAAGTATTTGTTATCACTATTCAAACATTGGAAACTACAGCAAACTCAAGCGAATGTATCATTAGTTCTGCAAATTTATTTATTACAGAACTTTCTAGCGAGGCTGGTATGTATCATTGTGGGATCTAACTATTGAGGAATTAACTAAGGGAGGTCCTGGCTACCATGACAACAACTGATGCACTTTAACATGAATTTTTTACAAGGCTGTCTATCCATCCATTGAAAATGATCTTTCATATCAGAAGGTTTTCATCAAAATTTTATTCGATTGTTTTGACGCTTTCATTAGTCACCTGCTAGTTAAGCAGAGCTCGCCTGTTCTGCTTAAAGCAAATCATATAATAACAAACTTCGCCAGAAGAATGAGCAAATTATTGGGTGTTGCCCAAAACAGTATTTGTTTCAACATAAGGAATTCTGGTTGAGTTAAAATGTTGAAGCATCGTGTACAACGAAATTCAACGTCCAGTGAAGTTTTGACCACCAGAACAGAAGGAGAAATCAACTCATCGTTTAAATCATTTGTGAACAGTGCATATGACAAGAGTGATGCAAAATCTTATGAAAGTGATGAGCGAAGTACAAATTCAGAGAGTGAAAAATCGATTTTATCGCAGCAAAGGACAAGCTCTTCCTGTGTGAACACACTGGCGAAAGATCGGGTCTATGCTGACAAAGAAATGAAGTTTTCAGAAAGAGATTTACAAAGTATTCCCTCTGTAAAAGCATCATCACAACAAAGAACAGTGCCTCTAAACGTAAATACATTTGAAAACAAGGCTTACTGCCTGAATGATGTCGAATATATGATAAGTGATTTACAAAGCATACAATCGGCGGCACTGAAGTCCCAACCAACAACCACTTCTCCAAACATAAATTCTTTTCCAAACAAGACGTATGATTTGTTCGACGACCAATCTTTAAAAAGTGACCAACATAGTGTAGCATCAGAGAGAGCAAAATCACGTGTCTCAATGATTACGCTTTCAACAGCAGATCGAAATCCGTGGAGCAGAAACACAACACTTGAAAGCATACGTGAAGAAATAGATGACAAAAGCTTAAATGAAACAGAAACACAAGAATACGTTTCTTACAAAGGAATCTTGAATGCTGCAGTTATTATCATAGCAGTACTCTGTATCTCCTTTGCTGTTGGTTTCTACTACATAGGTTATTATCCGGAGCATGGAAGCCTTAACATTGGCGATAGCAGGGTTATAGACTACTCAACATATTTCTGTTCTGCAGTTTCCACAGACACATCAGAAACGAGACTAACGGTGTTGTCAAATGCAAAGAGATCAAATGTGGTAAGGTACACTATAAACATGCAATTGAATATTGAGGTTGGACAAACATGGTATCGTATGCTTTATCTTTTCAAAAATAGTGACATTAACATGAAAATAAATGGTAAAGAAATGGTTGATGTGCTAGCATTCAAAAGCAAGAAGAAGTTTGAGATCTGGCAAGGCAGAAAAGAATCAAAAACATATCTATTTAAAGAGACTTGTTGCTTAGAATCAACAGAAAATAAAAAACATCAGTTTGAGTTACGGGCAACGGAAGATGAATACTATTACATTGCTCTTCATCGAGGAGAATCATTTGGAAGTCCAGCTTATCTGAATATTTCATTCGTATTTGTTAGGCCTTCTTTTGACTTCACAACAACAAAAGAACAATGTGTAACTACTTCTACCAGAAAGACATGCAGTGTCCCTTTAAGCTACGCATCAAAAGAAGAAACAATCATGGAAACAGTCCATAAACACACGAAACAATCCTTTCCTTCAGCAGTTGAAGTCAAGTGGAAATGTGAAGCAAGAGTATGGTTTTATTTCCTCGCTTTTGGATTGATATTTATCCTTTTTGCTTTGATGGCACTTGGGATTTATCATGTGTCAAATAAATACGTTATTTCTAGATATTTAAAGTTCACTGCAAGGAGACGAAAAAAAGCCCCGCTTTACACAGTGGAGTTCAATAACAAGCAGAAACGAGGCTCTACTTTCTCAGTACTAAACGACAGCAGCATATTAAATTTAACCAATGAGATGGGACCGTCATCTGCACGTGACTCATTTTCAGCCAATCAGATAAGGCAACCATATGCACGTGACTCAGTCTCATACGAATCAATCGAAAAATATCACAGTTGGGCAATCGACGAGAATTCTGGAGATTCAAAAGAAATAAAACAGGGGACAAATGGACAACTTGATGGCGGGAATGGACTTGAAATGGGAAGTCGAAATCAGCCAATGGGAATTGCTACAATATATCGAGATGAAAAACAAAGCGAAATGAATCGCCATGATAGCAATGTCTCAATAATAAAATATATAGCAAAGAAACCTCGTACTCAAAAGAAGGTTGTGCCGGATACTGATGGTAGCAAAGAATTGATAGTGAACACCGGTGAAATAAAAATAACGTCGTCTGTAGAAACGAGCAGTCCAAGGGAGGCAGATTCATCAGGAGAGATTATTTTAGAGATACCTGAAGAAAGCGAGATGACGATTAAAAAGAAAAATGAGGAAATGACAGAAAATAAACATCATGACCTTCATACAAAATTATCACCAACTCGATCAACGGGATATTTCAGAGTATTATCACCACTTATAAAGAAAAAGACAGGAGAAGTAATGGGCCAACGAGAGCGACGATCACCGAATCCAATTTTCTTTAGACCTGTACCTCAAACGTCATCAGCTGAGAAAAGTGAAGTTGTCATTGGGAAATCTATCGATATCTGAATAATATCTAAGGCAATTTTTAAATTATCACGATTTTCGTAACAAGTCGTAGCAAGTGACAGACCTTTTCTTAAAAAGAATCTGGATCGAACGCATAGTTTACATTTTTGTAGAAAGTTTGAATGTGCACAAAACTGTACAAAGAATCGCTCAATCTAAATCCTTCTGTAGAAGAGCTAAAAGGTCTTTCGTATTCATATTGTTTCGTAACAAGTCATAGCCAGTAACTGTTTTGATAGAATTTTCA
This sequence comes from Aurelia sp. 4 Dawson et al 2005, assembly GCA_964019985.1. Lineage (NCBI taxonomy): Eukaryota > Metazoa > Cnidaria > Scyphozoa > Semaeostomeae > Ulmaridae > Aurelia > Aurelia sp. 4 Dawson et al 2005. The sequence goes on along the minus strand of OZ026503.1, from coordinate 291,154 downwards.
TAATAATAAGTTACAACAATCTTTGTATCCTCTAAATTCCTAATCACAGATCTTTGCATCCTTATCAAAGACTCGATGGTCAAAAGATTTGTGATATTCAGCATTTTCAATCCTTGAAAAGCAACCTCAAAACTTCCTAAGCTGAAATTTTACCTTTTAAATAAATCATTTTCAAGCTTTTCATCAAGCAAGAAACCATGAAGCACCCTAGATTATGAGTACAAACAATACTAACAGTTCACTTAAAAAGTACGCTGTCTTTTTACGGCAAGACAAGTCATCTTCAAAAACTCTAGCTGTAAACAAAGCTTTTGAGTTAATTTCTGATTGTTAAAAAAGGAGTTCTTGAACGAAGTAAATAAGTCAAACAATTTGCATATCAATTAATCATTACATTCAAAGGTTTCAAAAAAAATGACTCGATGCATAATTAAAGTTTCGACTGCAAAACCAAACAGGGCTGAAAGTAAACAGTGCATCACTGAATCGATGACTACAGTTGTTGAATAGGGGCACAACAAAATGAAAAGTTACAAAACATCAAAATCAAAAAAATAAAACCAAGAGAAGATTTGAGAGCAAACCAGCTCATAACAGCAACGACACAGTATAGATGAATCTCGAACATAGAATTCTCTAACCAAATTTCTTCAATTCAACACCCATGGCACCTAATTCAAATAAGTATTTCTGAGGAAAAGTTTTCAATCACAGATGATCTTACAAAAGTCTCGAAATTCCAAATATCTGAGATCGTTACACTCCCACAAAAATGTGGGAAATGTTCAAAAACCGGACACCTTCACTTTGTAAATGCATTGATACATGGGGTAAGTGCTCGAGGGTGCGTTTAATGTTATAGCCTGCACAAGTTGAACTCAGCACAAACTTACACGAACAGGTACGCAAATTGAACAAGAACAGGTCATACAATTTAAAATACGTTGGCACAGCGGGAAAGACTTACCTCTAAGAAAGATGGCCGAGAAGCTTCAATCTTATTCATTTGTAACAGCAGGTTACAGACTCAAAATAAAAGTGCTGATGGGTCACTCTCGAGGTTTACTTCAAATTAGTTTCAAATCAGTGCTTTTGATATCTTTGCTTCCATTTCATCTGTGCCTTATCAACAAAGAAAGACAAAGGAAATAAAAACCTGGTCTAGGTCTGCTTAAGAGAAAATTTCTGAATCTCTTTCAGTTGAAGACCAACTCCACAAATCGCTGCGTATATTTTATCCCTACAAAATAAGGACAACGTTATAAAAGTGACAGAAGAATAAGTCACTTGATCTGTTCACTTGGGTATCATGCTTGTTACAGTAAAAACCCGCGTATAAGAACCTAGTCATTAAGAACCTACAGGCTGAGATCTTGAAATGAGATCCCCACTATGTAAGAACCCATGCAGCCTGATATTTGAAATAGGTTCTTATGTTTGGAGATCATGAAGTTCAATTGAAGGCCCTGTTGCTTAGCCACTGAACCTTCATACCTTGCATCTTCATGAACTGATGATACCATATGTGCATAAAGCAAATAACTCTTAAAATGCTTTGAAAGCTTTTCATTGAATTCCATGAAGTTTCTGATTCTTCTGATTCTGAACTCAAGTGCTGTCAACTGATAGTAAATAATAGGCTTGAACTTTGAAATTAAGAATTTGAATCGGACAAATGAATAACTGGAAGCCCTGAAGGAAATAAGAACCAATTTAAGAACCAATTTAAGAACCAATTTAAGAACCAATTTAAGAACCAATTTAAGAACCAGAACAGCCTCATTTCTAACTCAATACCCTTTATATAAGAACTTAGTCAGGATGACTTGCTAAATTGTAGGTTCTTATACGCAAGGTTTTACTGTATCACATAAGTCAAAATCATTCTCGGAATTCGCGACAAAATTAATTGAGATGGAAATATTTTGATGTGTTTGCCATCATTGATAAAAGTAGTGCTGTGTGCAACATTGATGGAAAAGGTTTGAAATCAACCAACCAACCAACCAACCAACCAATCAATCAATCAATAAATCAATAAATCGATCGATCAATGGATTGATTATAATCGCGTAGAACCATGATGCTATCAATGATTTTGAAATTTCTGCGACAAAAAATGGATGACATAATGATTGAAAACGAGATAGAGTGGCGAATGAGGCAGTAAGGAAATGGCAGCAGAGAGATGATCTTTCTGAACCACCAGATAGTTGAGAAGTATGACCTAAGAATACGTTTCGCAGGTCAAACGACCTTGTATTCTCCAAATGACCTAAACAGAAAATCTTTGTACCTGCGAGCAGGTCACAATGAACTGGAAAGATTTAATGATTCAAAACAACATCTGCTACGAAGCAGAATATCTAGTCTAGTCAAAACAACATCTGCTACGAAGCAGAATATCTAGTCTCATGGAATAAGGCAGCAAAATGAAGAATAAAGAGCTTTAAAGAAAAAAAGAAAGCATAAAAATCTACTTATTCTGCAGAGACAATGCATCGGCAAAGGACACTGTCATACATGATGAGATATTTCATGTCCTGTTTTTTAAAAAATTGCACGAAATTGGATAATGTGAATAAGGAAATAAAGAAATGATAAAATTACAACACTCACTGATGACAGAAAATATTCAAATCGCTAACATCTGCAATGTCGGTAAATTCTGTCATGCAGTTTTTCCATTTTGAATGAGACGTTGCATCCTGTTGAAATAATACAAAATTGCATCTTTTCAGTCCAATAATCTTGAAGCTAACATATCATATATCATTGGACATTGATGTGCAACAATAAAGCGACATCAAACCATAATCTGACATTTCAAATCAGTTGCTAAAACTGGCAATAAAGAAATTTCCGAAGTCTTACTGAATGATCAAAGCTCCAGATTTTCAGTCTTTGGTCTACGGAACATGATGCGAGAACCATTGGACCAATCAACTGAACACCTGTGGATGAGGAATAAAGAAAACATTTTAGAGTTGTTTGGAATCTGATGAGAAAAGATATCATTATCGTCAAACAGTTGAAAGATGCAGTGAGGGCATCTCCGTTGTAATGTCAGCCAAAACTTTTAAACGACAAAATTTGACATTTGCAGCTCAGCAACCCATTGTATAAAAAAAATCTTTTGAGCTCTGCATATCTGATCTAAACATATTCAAACGGAGAAGCTTTGTTGGAAAAAGACTCTTGAAAAAATAACGCAAAGCACATCCAAGTAATAAAAAGAAGTCGTCAAATTGATTAAGAGTTTATGAAATTGCAGACGTAAACACATTTTTTATGTGAATAACTCAACAATGATTATAATTAGTAACATTTCATTAATTGCGTCACATATTCGTTGGCTAATTCATCTATTGGCTATCTTGCATCATCAAATAGGTTGCAATGTCAAACTATGACCTTTACTTTTGAATAAGCACTCACCAGTTATAGTTGAATGGTGTGCATAAACATTTTCGTCTGTCCATATCACGTGACAACATAACTTGCCCGCTTCTAGTAGGAATTGAAACTTTGACGTGAAAAGTGAATTATCATCACCGCCACTTGCAAAAATAATTGAAGAATCTACGATAAAGAGGGAAGTGATTAGGTTGATCAAAGTCATTGATGGATGATACATGAATCAATAATGATCAATGATCAATCATGGTGTATTCATGCGGGTTATCAATTAAATGGTCAATCATGATGTATAATGAATGATGCACGAAAAGCAATCAATGATCATTCATGGTCAATGATCAATCATAGTCAATAATAATTAATCATAGTCAATAATGATCATGTAATTCTTCATGTGGAATGTAATGCTTTGTATCACTGTTCAAAGGCTAAACACTGTGCAGTAGAAAGGGTTTGCTATCTTTTGACATGCTGCATGACCACTGAAAGGTGTGATCATCCTTTAAAGAACCAAATTCAAAGACTTCTTGTTGAGAGTAAAATAACCCTAACCCTCCTTCTTTCCCCTCAACATTTTGTAAAGAGTTGACGTGGGGATGGATTTGAAGCCCTCGGGGGAAAAGAAATCTGTTTCTGCTAAAAGATTGTATTCTCCAAATTCAAATTTTGTGCTCCCAAGCAATTTTGGAATTCGGGTTTTTCACGTCTTCCAGAAAATGGGCGGAGAATACTGGGGAAAGTGCGAAAAACAAATGAAATATCGGCATAATTTTTAAACTGGATTTTTCTGAGGGTAGTCGTAGCTGAAACTGATCGAGCAACGTCTCAAAAGAGAAGAACTAATTTTTGCTGTTTGTAACATTTGCTTTCAGGAAGTTAAGCGAGATCTTACTCGTGTTGTCTTTTTTCAGTCACCCGGAAAAGAAATAAAAATGAGGATTAATTCATTGCTTCCACATAAATTCTCATAAAGTTTAATGATTTCTGACAGGTTTCGTAGATATGGTGCGACAGAATAGATTTAGGATCGAAACAAGTTCAAGTAGTTACCTTGGAAGCCAGTGATGACGTCAATGGAATGAATGCCGGACTGATGAGCATTGAAAATATACAATGGTTCATGCGATTGATTGCAAACAGGAACAGATGAATTGAGTTGATCACTTAGAAAATAACTTTCGCATATCTTGGCTACGTTTAAAAACAAATCCATGTTCTCGTCATCAGAAGAGTCATATTCATCCTCCATTACGCCATCTCTAGAATGTTCTTCAGGATTTTCTGTGTCTTTTGATCTCTCTTCACTTTTTTTACACCCAAACTTTATACCATTCTCTTTCGAAGCACGTTCAACACAATCGCTAATATCCCACAATGCTATTCGGCCATCAGTTGCTCCAGACAACAAGAAATGTCGGTCTTGTGATCCAACACGACAAACAAAATGTCGTACAACTTGAACACAACGGGAATGCAAATTGGTTGCCATGAGAAGCTTGAAAGTTTTGTTGAAAACTGAATAAACATAAAGTCTGAAAGAAAAACAGTATAGAAAAATTACAAAGGGAAACAAAGCGTTGGTGCTGAACCATTAATAATAGGAAAATCTAACTGAGAGGACACTATAGATTTTGATCATTTTTACCTCATTTCTACCGCAACAAAGTAAAAAGCTACAGACGGGAAATGAAGATGTTAAAAAATGTAGTCACGAACTTGTATACCTAATACGCGAGTGAAATTATCATATGGTTTGGAGCAATGTAATTTCTTTGAACAGGTTCCTAAAAATTTGTACAAAAACCCTCAATTCTCTTCTGGAGCTTTCTATTTTAGGAAGAGAGGTAAAAAGAAGAAAAAAAAACAGAAATCTATCGTTTTTGCAATTGCCTTTTCAGCAAGAATTTGCCATCGTTTCAAATTCAGCCCCATGCTTGAGGCTGAACGCATCACATCACACAACACATCAGGATCATTAAAGGGAAGGAGTGTAGCTAATTAGTGACAAGAAATTTATGTTTCAACTCGCCTCAAATGGCCATCAGAGCAAGCAACTGCGATGCAACAAGATGGACACTGTGATGCAGCATTCTCTGATTTTGGTACTGAGAAAACTTGCAACGACAAGAAACGGACGTCATCTGAACGTGACCAATCAGAATTCTTTGTTTTACTTTTGATTGAATTGATTGGTGTCCCGATTTCAGCCAATAGTGAAACATTCACATGACCATCGTCATGGAAACAGAGTTTGGAGCATTTGAGTGAAGTTCGACTTCCACAACTAAATAAAAGATATGGCACATCATAATTCAAAGTGGTGATGATTTTACTCTGAGACTTGGTGTTACATTGATGATCTTCTTTCGCGCTTTGGTAAATGCATTCATTTTCACTGATTATTGCAACAGATCTCACACTTCCAATATGACCATCCAATGAGTTAATCAATTCTAATTCTTTGCTTCCTACATTGTCTATCTGGCGGTTAAGGTTGCAAATATCATGTAAGGAAATAAGGGCCGTTCAACGATGTTTCTAAAAATATAAGTGCAAATAAGATGCGCTAAATAAACAATAAAATTCAACTGAAGCACACATATATGGCATCTCTTTCCATGCTGTATTGTTAAGTCGGGAGCAGTTGCCAACTTTCAGCCGTTCATATTAAGCCTTTGAAAGAAGTGATGAACATCCTTATACGAAAGCTTCTATCACTATAGTACACATTCGAAAATTCTACAAAATGTGTAACAATACTGTTTGATCGAGGTTTTGTTTGGAAGAGCTAAAAAGTTCATTGCCTTTGCATGCTTTTTCATATGTAACTTCGAACAAAGAAACACTGACAGGTTCATGATTAAAGGACTTGATTAAAAACTTCTAAACTTACAAAACAGAATATACAATGAAAAATAAATAGGGTGTGGATGGGAAAGGAAGAGAGCCTCCAAGTCGAGGTGATAAGAAAAGGAAGAGAGCCTGTAGGAATAGGCTACAATTTTTAACTTTATATTTCTGATCTGAGGTACAAAATTTATTGTTATTTGTCCTAAATTTCTATATGACGAGAGATGAATACGTGTTGCTACAAAAGTCAAATATATTATTTTAATTAGATTTCAGAATATTAATTTCAAGAAAAGATGACAAAAAAAGCTTGACACCTCAAATCAAGTACTATCAATCAATTTAAAAAATGCAGCCCATTCATTCCCACAGGCCCTTCCTTCTCTTTTTCCCCTTCGCAGCGTGCAGATTAGGCCTTTTCACAGGCTACAACATAAAAAGAAGAATTGATATTGATAGAACTTTCAATAATAAGAACTGAAGGTCGACATGAGATAAAGATAGCTTTTGCAGTTTGCAAAATGACGCCATCTTGACGATTGAAGGGATACAAGAAATGATATTCACTAAAGTATCTTCGCTTCCAGTAGCTATCAAAACTTTCGTACTTTCTGCAAAACAACAATGTCTTATTCTCAAAATAACACAGCCAAACCTAAGTAAAAGTATTTGAACTTCTCATCTTTGAATTGACTTTCCTTTCATCTGAGGGGCATTTGCATTGGGCATATTTCGCCCTCCTCAGCAGACTTTCATCATTTAACATACTCGAACATTGTAGACGCAGTGCAACTCTGAAAATTCAGAAAATTGTAGTCAGACCGAAAGAGTACTAAATATTTTGCTATCCTTTTGTCCTAAATGTGATGACGTTTGATTCAGTTGTATTTCATTGTCTTTTACGAAGTCAGTGATACTCATGATCAATGATGTCATACATTCTTTTGACGTCATATCTCCAATGAAAACTTTAATTCATTTTTTATAATCCGATGAATGCCCACCCCTGTTAAATCAATTGTAGAAATGTAAGGACTCGAGAATATTCTCTATTGAAAACAAAAATAAATCATAAAGTGACAAATCAAGCCAGGATTTTCTTTGAAACTGCAGTAATGTTCGATTTTGGAATAATTGGCCAGCAGGAAATAACGGTAATAAAATATTTGATGGCTGTGTGTTGGTGAAAGAAGCGGAATGGCAGGGCGGGCCTAAATGATCATGATCATGCAAGAAAGGAACCTTTGAAGAAAATATAATGCAAAAAACCTTCATTCATTCAGAGAATTATTGGGCAGTCCATATTCCCTCCTATTCGAATTTCATGTAAAACGTATAGACTCAATTCTTTGTAAGGAAATTTGGTTTCTTGTAGAAAATCTTGATATTCATAAAACCTTATTTGGAATTTATCGAGTTCACCGAGGACCGCAAGCCCAACAAATTTATAAAAAAAGTTTCAGTCCTTTAGTTTCATTTCGGTTTGTCATAAATCAGTTTTGTTTTTTGCTCTTTGCTATCATTATTGAGGGAAGATGCGACTTCAAAAACCTCAGTATGATTACTTTACTCGAACTCTGTGCTGTGGTCTTTCGGCATCGTGCAAAAAACATTATGATCTTTTGTACCAATAGTCTCAAAGTTGCAACCGTAAACCTTGAAAAACATGCCAGAAGAAATTCATTGCTTTTGCGGAAAAGGTCAAAAAGAAACTTGAAAGTAGGGGCAAAATGCTGAGAAAGAGGCATCCTACAACGTCATTAGGTGGTGTCGTCATAATGTTCCAAAGACGTTGACGTACGAGAAGAGAGGTAATTTCTAATTCCCACGACAAATTTTGAAACTATTTCAAGGATTCATTGTGAATCTTCTCCATCAGAGTATAATGGTTGAGCCAGAAAATAAACGGGCGATCAAAACAGTACAGGACAGGCTGGATGATTAACGAGGGTGTAATGAAAGTGATAGCAATCAAAATTGCCTTGAAATAAAAGGAAGCACATCAAAATGACACCTCAACCATTAATGAGGTGATTACGTAAAGCCGTATTACGCATTTTCACATTAAAACTGCAATCAACCTCCAAGAAAAATTCATTATTTCCTTAATGTTTCCGAATGCACAACGCACTTCGATCATTTCATTTCATTGGTAAAAGCGCGAGCAATTTTGAGACAAGCAGGTTGAGAGAAGGATGGCGAAAAAACGAGAAGAAAAAAGTATTTTGAAAGCGACAGAATCAGTTCCACCTCCAGCGTACAGTGGAAGAGAAAATGGCGGTTTTGAGTATGATGATCAGAACGACCATGTACATGCACCACAACGCATTGAAAGTAAATCACAAAAGCCATACAGCAGATCGACTGATTGGACAAGCAAGCGAGCAGTTGAAAGTAGGCCTAAACATCAAACTGGCAAATCACGTAAGAATATCCAGTCGATTTGTTTATGTACAGCTTCAGTTTTCCCACATTATCATGGTGAAACGATCATAGATGATAATGTCTATGATGAAATTTTAATCATTGATCCAAAAGAATTACAAGCCACTCCAAACAAGGATGTAAGATTGAAAGGACAGTGTCTTCGCATTTGTAAATTAACCGTTTTGATTTTCATCGTATTGGCTGGACTTGCTTGCGGTTTATATGGTGTTACTCATTATTTCATCATCAATAAACCAGGAGAAGCTTTGATGAAAAATGGCGATGTCAAACTACTGAAATATTCTACCTACTTCTGTGAACAAATAACGACCGAGCAAGCTGATATTGAGCGAAATTTGATGGTGTTGCAGAAAACAAAAGGACAAGTGGCATTTTTCAATTACAACATAACAAAAAAACTTGAACTAACCCCCGGCAAGGACACCTATGAGTACAGTTTCTATGCTATTGAGCAGGGGGTGATGCGTATAACGATTTCCAGTCAAGAGGATGTTGACGTATTGATCTTTGATGAAAAAAGTAAACTAGAAGCGTGGAAAGCCAATAAGAATTATGTTGCCTATAATTTCAAGAGAACATGTTGCAAATCTGTTATTGTTGGACGGGGTGTTTACACTTTCACAACGCAACAAGACAAGCAGGCTTTTTTCGTTGTTCATAATCCAGGCTTTTTTAAAGCAAACACCAGTCTAACTTTGTCATTTGAAAGATCTTTCATTGATCATAAAAGAAGCAATGAAAAATGTTCAGCAATCCAAGCTAAGCAATGCAGTGTCTCTCTACCATTTGCTTCTGAAAGTAAAGTTGTCGTCGAAGTCCCAAGAACATCGCAAGTTTTTGATTCACGTAAAATTGTTTGGAAATGTGAGGCACGTGTTTGGTTCTATGTTCTGGTTTTCGCTGGAATATGGCTACTAATCATCATAATTATGTGTATTTCATATTGCATATTCAAGTACTGTTTTTGCGATCCTTGTTGTTGTTGTTGCTGCTACATTGTACCCCAAGAGAAACAATCGTCTAAAATAGTTCAGTATCATCGAGATACATCAACCAGAAGAACAGATCATGGATTTAGGCCCACGACACCAAGAGGGCCTAGGGCAGAGCATATGAGACAAATTGATAGACAAGACTCGAATGAATCTATCATAAAGCAAGGGTACACAACTTCAGATACCAGCGATACTGAGGAACGAGGCTTGGCAAAAGCGAGGCGCCTCAGCAGCACAAACAGCACAGCAACAACACGCAGTGCTGTCAGCACTCAATTATCACGCAGACGCAGTAGTATGAGTAGTATTGGCAGCGATATAAAACGCGGAATGTACGTGGATGATAGTTATGAGGAATTGCCGACCCTGGAGAGAAAGAGAGAGAAGAAAGAGAGTGTAGGGAAAGCAAGCCGTGACAACGGAATGATCATAATTGATATGGAAGACAGCCCAGATGGATATGTGAGCCAGGCAAGAATCAGGAGAGCCAAGAAAGAACAAGAACGCAGAAAGAAGCAATTAGCACATAATGAAACGACTGAGGACGAAGACTTGTCTGACACTGAGATTCGTTTGAGAAGAAAAAGAGCACAGTTTTCTGATTCTGAAGAAGAGGTTGATGATGATATCTCGTACGAGGCTGTGCAAAGCCAACAAGGTTATGCAACAAAACAAGATAACGATGGTGGTGATGACGATGATGATGATGATGATGATTACGATAGCCCTTATGACGTAGTTGGTTTCAAGATCGCTGAACCGTCCAAAGCCACTGCCGAAACTATTGATACATTACCATTAGGCCCATCTGGTGCACCTCCATCTGCACCACCAAAATCTGCAGCAAGTATGAAAGGCAAACCAGCTTTAAGGGGGGTCATGAAGTTAGATAACATAGAATTCTTGCCTAATGGTATGATGAGGAGGAACGGAGATGTAAAATTGCAGAAATCGAAGTCTGACGCAGTTCAACGAAACGGCAAAATCAGGAAATCATCAGCTCCTGTAACACCGAGGGTTATTATACTGAACGCACAAGAACAAAGGCAAGCTGAAATATACAGCACATATCAAAGAGGAAAAAAGAAAGAAAAGAACACCAATGGAATGTATAATAGAACAATTAGTCTTGATTCTGGTCTGGATAGTATCGAAAATGAGAAACAACGACGTCCAAAAATCAGACCAGCTGCTGATGTAAAATTTTGAAAATTGACTCAACATAACAACGGGAAACAAGCAAAACGGTGCTCTGGATTATACACTCAACAACAAAGTAAGCCTTGTACATAAATGAGGAATATCATGGAGAATTGTTGAATGACCATTTTGTAAGTGCATTTCATCTAACCATTTTGAAAATGCAGATCAATTTATTGGTATAACTATTTTGTTCACATGGTTTTGTAAACTAACCTTGTTTTCTTAAATGGATTGAAATAGAATGCGATTTAAAGGCCAACTAGTGTCAAACTAGCGGATATTTTCAGGCGTACACATTTTCAACGAGTCTTGTGGATGAATGGGATCCATTTATTTTCTTGTTATACTCCGACGTTTGAAAAGTTTCTATACTTCGATCAGAGTTTATAGGGGTTTATTCCAGTCGCTAGCGGGTCAATTTGTAGTGTACACTGACAATTTTTGCGGGCAATTCATTTGTTTTAAAACATACTGTTTACCTTGCTGATTCTGAATCTAGTGGTTGGATGCCTTCCAATAGAACTTCTTGCTATTCTACGAAAGAGCCTGAATAAAGCGATATTTCTATACAATTTTATAAGCGAGGTTCGATGGAGTGGCGTTAGAGCTTCGATCGCAATTGTGCATGTTCGAAAATTCTACAAAATATTATGAAATATCGTTCGATTCACATTCGTTGTTAGAATAGCTGAAAGGTTTATTACTTCAGTGACGCTGAAAAATTATCCAGGGCATTGTTATGCAACACGGTGGAAACTTGAAAGCACCATTATCCAAAGAAACAGTCACAAGTTTAGCGAGAAAAAGCCTCATGTTTAGAAAGAAACTGTTCCATGTTTAGCGAGAAGAAGCCTCATATTTAGAAAGAAACAGTCACAAGTTTAGAAAAGATTTACCCTGGTTATTTCATAGTTCTTTTTCTTTGAACTGGATATAACCCTGATCTTTAGTTTGGTAGCCATGAACAAAGCGTCACCTTTGAGGCATCTTTAAAATGGGCAGTGCATCAAACAATAACACCTTTTGACTGCTAACTGACCCTTCATGGTAGTTTTACATCGTGAATGTAGATTTCGATTGGCTGATTATATTTTTAGTTTTTGTATCATTTATCTTTGTAGTTTGGTTATTTTAGTTTCTTTTTTCATTCTTTCTGAAATGACAATACATTGCATGTGAAGTATGCAGCAGTAAGCATTAGGAATTGTAGATTCAGGATTTCCTACTGAAAGCTTTTAAATGTTGGGAAAGGAGATAAATGATTGCTTCTTATTTTTCAGTGAAAAGCTTTTCGTGATAAAAGATTGGAAGATTGCATTGAAAAATACTGACCATAAAAGACACTGATATTTTTTATCGGACACTAATCAGATTATGAAAGACTAAGTACTTTTTGACATAACAGAGTAACATAATTGCATTTATTCGAGATTTCATTGCGATTTGCTGTGACCAGTGTCAATTCTGACATGAAGCCCGCACCAACTGATTCAGTTATTTAATATGTTGTTCAAATTCCGTCCAGTACAAAGAAAGTATGAAGACTTAGAGTGAAGAGTTGGTTTTCTTCTCATTTTCTAACGCTTTGCAACATCGAAATGCAAAATTTTATGCAACTTCTGTAGAAATTTCATATTCATATCTTAATAAGTGTTAGATGAAAAAGCTTCAAGCATGTTTCATGACGGAATCGCTGTTCAAAGTAATCTTTCAACGTGGAAATTTCAATGATATTGAAAAAGGCTAGGCTGAGCATTGGAATCTCCCTATAAGATGGTCTTTGTAGTAGGTTGAGGGTTGAAAGGGAAGAAGGGCAAGAAAGGGTCTAAATAGACTCATAGTATTACTCTGAAAAAGTTGGCCCTATTCAGGCCCAAACTGAGCAGTTCCTAACGTACCAATCAGATTGTGAGATTTGTGAATTACTATTGTTAAGGTGTAAATGAGATAGAATTTTCGATTCGATTAAAGAATTGAAAACACTCCCACGGGATGGAGATTCGAAGCCGTGATTCTTTCACAATTCCATTGGTGATTGAAGAAAATAGGGCCAAGTTTTTCACTGTTTCATGATGAGTCCCTCTTGAGCAAGGTTTACCGCAGGGATACAAGGGACTCATCGTCATAAGTCTAGGGTCTAAATGCAAAGAAGCTGCATGCATTGAAAATAGGAATGAAGAAGTACAGGCAAACAAAGAAACAAATCACTAACTTGTATTTTCCAAATTTTCTTAATCAAATGAGATGATCAATGAGGTAGCTGGAAGTTGAGTAGACAAAGGAAGGAGAGATGGGGCTTGACAGCAAAGTGGCTGCGTCCAATAACAAATAAAGATAAACAGATATGGATAAAGAGACGAACAAACCTCCATCTTGTATTTGGCCAAGAGTCTGCAAACATGTCAGCTCGCGGCCATGAAATCCTTCCTACAAACATGATTTCTAAAGCAGTTATACAAAATTTTGATTTAGATGTTATGAAGCATTGGAAAATGAGAAGAAAACGTACTTTACACTATTTTAGTTGTACATTCTTTTTTGTGCTTGGGAGGTGGGGGTGGGGGGAGTTTGAAAACACATTAATAACTGAGGTAATGCAGACTTCATGTCAGATGTGACACAACACAGGTCACAGCAAATCCCAACATAATCTCTAATGAATGCAATGATGTTACTTTGCCGCATCTCTTTCAATATCATATTATGATTCATTGTGATCCATTGTGCCATATATAAGGCAGGTGTCAAAATGGCGCTCACAGCAAACTCGCTCATTGCACACTTATTAATATTATTGTTTGCACTGAAGCTAGCCATAGCATCTCATGAAAGAGAAGCCAGAAAGGACATGCAATTACTGAAAGGAGAAACGGCAAGCTTGATGCAATCGATCATGTGCCACGAATCAAAGAAGTTGATGCGACATGGCCTAGCCAAAAGGATTGTACGTTACGCAAGAGCGAGAATTGGACGAAGCCATATAATTCTGTTACTCATTCTCTTGTCAGGAGATGTAGAACTAAACCCTGGACCGACCAGCTTGAAATGCCAGGATTGCAACAAGAATGAGGGACAGCTTTCACAGGGAGACCTCATTTTATGCTCAAATTGCAGCTCGATACGTTTCCCGCCAAAAGATCGACCTATTACGACGAAGGCTAGGCCCAACAAAACACAACGAAAGAGAACAGAGATCACGGACATTGATAGTGTAAAAACAATCTACAGGATAAAAGAAAATGAAAAACTAAACAACAGTAGCAGTACTTCGACGGAGGCTACAACTGCATCTTACGTATTAGAAACAACAAATGATTTAATTGCATGGATCTTAGCACTCAATAATGTAATTTATGTTAAAATGGGAGGAGACCAAAAGTTCCTGGTCCAATGGGTCAATGCAACAAATAACAAGGAGAAGATAGAAGAAATCAAGATACGCATTTCTGAGAACAACTCCCCTGCGAGTGAATGTGAATATGTAACAATTAAGCTAATACTGGACAGTGGGGAATACTTTGTTAATGGACCAAAACAAGAAGAATTCCTCGACATCTGGCAAGAAAAGATCAAATGCAACTTCAACGACATAATCAACAATCACGCATCCCAAAAACAAACCAGGAAACCTTCAGGCATAAATACAGAAGAAAGGAAAAATGAAAATGAAAAACGTCAGACAGAGATAGCCCACAAAGAAGACATCAATGTGGATCTAAATAGTGATAATCAAACAAAGTATGAAGCCCACAGTGATAAACTTCCAAACCTTTGGAAAGAAATCCAAGACATAAAAAGGCAACTAAAAAATATCAAACCTGCTTGTATCCAAGATCTGTTAGTGGAGGAAAGAAAACGCTCAGATGGACTAACAAGAGAAAATGAAAAATTAAAAGGGAGAATATCTCAACTAGAAAAAGAGCTTAAAAAAATAACACAGTCGCAACCATCAAGGTCAAATCAATATCACCATCCAGTAAAATGTGATCATGCTGATGCTACCATGCACCAACAGCCCTATTACCACCCCCACACAACTACTGCAACAACCAATGCTCCGACACCGATCGGAACTGCAATACTCCCACACAATACTCCCACACAACTACTGCAACAACCAATGCTCCCACCAAGATCAAATCAATACCACCATCCAGTAAACTTTGATCAAGTTGATGCTTCCAAGCACCAACAGCCCTATTACCACCCCCACACAACCACTGCAACAACCAATGCAACCACACGGATCGGAACTACGATACTCCCACACAATACTCCCACACAACTACTGCAACAACCAATGCTCCTACCAAGAACAAATCAATATCACGATCCAGTAAAATTTGATCAAGCTGATGAGCACCAACAGCCCTATTACCACCCCCACACAACTACTGCAACAACCAATGCTCCCACACCGATCAGAACACAACCAGGGAAAGAGCAAGCGTTCATCATTGGAGACTCCATGGTGAAAGACTTAGAAGGACACAAGATGTCTAGAAGAAAGAAAATTACAGTACACAGCACATCAGGTGCTGACAGTGCAGCCTTCAAGCATTACATAAAACCAGTCATTGCAAAAAGACCCAAACAGATTGTCATACATTGTGGAACGAATGACTTGGAAAACCCAAACATAGATACAGTAACAAACATTAAAGATATCATAGAAGAAATAGCAAGAAGTACACCAGAAACCATCATTGCAATCAGTTCCATCATATCAAGATATGATAAGCCACTTCTCAATAGAAAAATTAAAGAACTTAACAAAGAAATTCAGCAAATGTGTACCAATCTTGGAGCAGCATTTATAAACAATGACAATATTGGATTCCAAAGTCTGAATGGAAGTAGACTTCATTTGAACAAATCAGGTAATATAGCATTTGCTAGGAATATGATAAGCTTCTTACAAGCTCATTGACATGATAGAAATAACCCAATAGGAAATAACACAACAGAAAACGCTCATCCATCAGCATACACACAACTTAAGGAACTCAGAATTAAATTCCCCAAAAAGATCATATTGGGTCATCTGAACATAAACTCAATTAGGAATAAATTTGATTCAATTATGGATATTACAGCAAAAAACATAGATGTTTTCTTAATTTCAGAAACAAAGGTTGATGATTCATTCCCAAATACACAGTTCCAAAAACAGGGATACTCAAACCCTAACAGGCGAGACAGGACTGCTGATGGAGGGGGACTTCTACTGTACATAAACCAAAACATCCCATCTAAACCACTTCGAATGCATACAGTGCCAGAAGATATTGAACTCATATGCACAGAATTAAACATAAGAAAACAAAAGTGGATTATTATAGGAACTTATCATCCTCCAAACCAAAATGAAGACTTTTTTCTCAATGAGCTTGGAAAAGTAATAGATCTCTACTCACAAAACTATGAAAATATGATCATCATGGGAGATTTCAACATGGAGCCCCAATCAAAAAAAATGGAGGATTTCATAGAATTATATGACTTCTATAACCTTGTGAAAGAAAAAACATGCTTCAAAAGTTATCCAGGCAAATGCTATGACTTACTACTAACGAACAAAAAACATAGTTTTATGCAAACCAGCACTATTGAAACAGGTCTATCAGACCACCACAAATTAACAGCCACAGTACTCAAATCAGAATTTGTTAAAGGGGAGCCCACTGTTGTGACATACAGAGACTACAAAAATCTCAATGCAGAAAATTTTGCCTCAGAAGTCCAAAATGTTATGTCAGGCTGTCCACCTTCTAATTATCACACCTTTTCAACAAATTTAAGAAACACTTTAGATAAACATGCTCCACTAAAACATAAATTAGTCAGAGCAAATAATGCACCATTTATGAATACAGCAATTTGCAAACAAATAATGCTTAGATCAACTGCCAAAAACAAATTTAATAAATGTAAAACACCAGATAACTGGAATAAATACAAGAGGATAAGAAACAGCTGTGTCAAACTTATAAGGAAAACAAAAAGGAATTACTTTAAAAACATTGATATTAATTTTGTATCTGATAACAAACGCTTTTGGCAAACCATAAGACCAGCATTCACGAATAAAATCAAAGCACAAAATAAAATAATATTAGTAGAAGATGAAAATATAATTTCAAGTAGCAAAGTTATAGCAGAGACTATGAATGACTACTTTATAAATATAACTAAATCATTACACATAGCAGATTTTCAAAGTAAACAGCTAGATATGAACTCAGATAAATCTGATAGAAGTGTAACAAATGATACTAACTCACTGGACACAATAATCAGCAGCTTTAAACATCACCCAAGCATACTTAAAATCAAACAACATACAAGGAATGTGACCAAATTTAACTTTAAGAAAGTATCAGTAAACGAAATCAGGGCTCAAATTAAATCCTTAGATGCCAAAAAGGCTACTGGACCTGACCAAATTCCACCAAAAATACTCAAGTTAGCAATTTCAGAAATTGAGCAGCCACTTACAGATATATTCAATAAAAGCTTAGAATCAAAAAGTTTCCCATCCAATCTAAAAGAAGCAGATGTTACACCTATATACAAAAAAGACTCACCTACCAGCAAGAAAAATTTTAGACCAATCAGTATCTTGCCTGCTACCTCAAAAATATTTGAGAGAATTATTTTCAACCAACTATATGCTTCTTTCTATCTTATGCTGTCGCCATTTCTTTGTGGCTTTCGAAAAGGTTATGGAACACAGCATGCTCTTATAAGATATATTGAGGATCTCAAAAATTGCTTAGATAGTAGGAAAATTGGAGGCACAGTCCTTATGGATCTCTCCAAAGCATTTGATTGTCTCTCACATGAACTCTTACTAGCAAAATTAGAAGCATATGGGCTAAGTAAAGATGCATTATTACTAATCCAAGACTACCTGCAAGGGCGATTCCAAAGAGTAAAGATTAATTCTAAGTTTAGTGAATGGAAAAGAATAACCAAAGGTGTTCCCCAGGGTTCCGTCCTTGGTCCCCTTCTTTTCAATATTTTCATAAATGACATATGCCTAAGCCTAGATCAAAGTAAACTGTGCAACTATGCTGATGACAATACAATATGGATTGAAGGTACTGATAAGGAAGGCATAACAATTAAACTAGAACAAGAAATGAATCTCATAAACCAATGGTTTGAAGACAATGCTATGCAGCTTAATGGAGACAAATGCAAACTTATGATGATCTCCACCAAGCCAAACAATGTTGAAAAATGTAGTGTTAATGTAAACAGACAGATAATTAAAGAAGAAGATAAAGTGAAATTGTTAGGTGTAACAATAGATAACCAATTAAAATTTGATGATCACATTAAAAATATGTGTAAAGAAGCAGGCAAAAAGATAAATGCACTTGCAAGGATAGCACCTTACTTAAATGAAGATAAAAAGAAGCTTTTAATGAAGACATTTGTTTTGACATTCTTCAACTACTGTCCCTTAGTATGGATGTATTGCAGTAGAAAAAACAATAAACTTATTAATAACATTCATGAAAGAGCATTGCGAATAGCTTATAATGACTTTTCATCAAACTTTGAACAACTACTGCTTAAAGACAACACAGTTACCAACCATACAAGAAACTTAAAACAACTTGCAACAGAAATTTACAAAACCATTCATCATGAAAACCCAAGATTCATGGAAGAAATTTTTAGCATAAATGAATCACCTTATAATCTTAGAGGGGTCACTTTCACTAGAAATAAGCCAAATACGGTAGCATATGGACTAGACACAATATCCTATAGATGTCAAGAAGTATGGAACTCAATTCCCACAGAAATTACCTCAAGTCCAAACATAAACATTTTTAAAGCAAGTATTAAAAATCTATCTACAATTTCTTGCTCATGCCGAATATGCAAACCATTTATAGGACAGATAGGCTATATAGAATAACAGGAAACTTCTATGGACTGATGTAGTTAGCTATTTGTTTATTATTAGTTGCTATTATTTCATTTGGTTTCTTAGATAGTTGGTTTTAATTAGCTGTTGACATAGCTATCACGTGTTATTCACCAACTTAAAATAAAGTGAAGAAAAAAAAAAAAATGTCACAAAAGTACATTTATCTATGACGTTTAATTCGTCTGGGATACTACGCTTAGGCAGTACTTTACTAAAATGCTAAATTGGATCACTAAATTAAATCTGTGCATTGCATTTCTGCGTGGCAAGTTTCTCGAAAAATAACTCCAATGAGGGAGTTCTTTTTGGAATGAGAATGCACTAAACGAATGTTCTGTGAGAATCTCAATTACTCAAAAACGCAACCATTAAAAAAGTCCATACCTTGATAATTCTGTGATTTTGTGAATAAGATGGAATTTCACAGAATGTGACAGTTGGCCCTTTCAAGTAAATAAATAATGATTTTTCCATTGCCTATAATGAGAAAGGATGAAGAATATTTTATTCAGGGACATCAAAGAGTCAAAATCTAGAAGATAATGAATAAGTAATGTCGGCTGTTTTTGAGCATTCAACAGATACGGCCTTTGTCTAATTCCTAATCTTAGTGATTAATAATGCACCAAAAATAACGAAAAACAAACTTAAAATTTAAATTAAACCCTCAGTAAGATGATGGAATCAAAACCTTTCAAATCGATTGCATATCTTTTTAGGGACAATTTTCAAACAGAGGATATATTTGTTGACTACCCAGATAGAATACAGTGAAAATGAATCGACGACTTACAACTGATGATAATAATAAATCCCAGGATCTGTACCCTCCTCCACAATTAATCTTCAGAATGACTTCATTGCGTCGCAAACTCCATATAGCAAAGCTTGATTGCTAAAAAGATAAAAGACGGTATTTGCAACAAGAAGGTTCATTTGCCAAGACCCATGGGATAATGTAGTAAGATGTGATGTCATTTATGAGAAAAAGAGTTGGCAGAGAGTACGAAAATAAAGATCAAAATGATTCGATGAAATTCTGATGTCAGACTGGTGTTTCGCATGGAGATCTACCCACCATAAGACACAAGATAGTAATAGCACAGGATAACATCTGTCCGTCTTCTGGACACGAAGTAAACACCCGCGAATAAGAGCCTACGATCTTGCAATTCAGCATGGATGTTGTATCATGAATACAATAGAATGCTTATAAAATGAGGGTCCATCTAGAAATTTCAGCCTGCAGGTTCTTAACTCACTAGGTTCTTATACGCGGGTGTCCACTCTATTGATTATATCAAGGCATGTTTACTTAAAGGGTCTGTTTCATCCAGCATGCCTTGCACGTGTCGTCTCCTGCTTTTCCTTTGTTGTCACTATTTTCATGGCCCATGAAAATGGCGACAAACAAAGGCCAGTCAAGAAACGACACGTGCAAGGAATGCTGGATGAAACAGACCCTTTAAAATTCAAGTTTTCTTTTTGATGACACTTACCATATAAAATCCATAAACAAAAATATCTTCATCGGTGAACAGAAGTCCTTCAATCCAATCCATTCCTTTGCAAACCTAAAATGAGCACATGTTCTATGAAATGACTAATTTTCAATGCAACCCACTTAAAGTTCTTTCACAGCTTCCCTGATTACCATAAGAAAGACTAAATCTTCACAGACAATAAACTTTGTGAACAGAAACTGTGTTGAATGTATAAGTAGCAATTACCAATAAGACTACCTAAGGTTATTTAGCTGCATATGTCTAATGAAAACCATGGCTGTATCGCATCAGACCTTCCCACTAAAAACTTTTATAGTTATCTTGAGCTAGGCATGATACACAATCCACGTCGCTAAATATTCGTATAATTTAAAGAGAACATTACAAAGCTGTCAAAAAAGAAGATTCAGTATTCTTCGCAATATTATCGAAGTGAAACTTTATGACTTAATTCATGTTCAACAATTGCAAAATATGAGAATGATTTCAGGAAATACACCAATATATTCAACAGTTAAAATTACTTCAAAACTTGAAACGTGAACTCCCTTCAACACTGAAAAATAGACCACGAAAACCATTCGATGATACAAATGAGACTTGGCTAACCTTTTTCCGTTCGAGAGCCTCCAACGTGCCATCTTCTGTAATTCGAAATTTTCTGAAATATCCATCCCTTCCAGTTGAATAGATGTAATCTTGTTTTGTCTGTAAATTTGTGACACCAGTTTTGCCATGAGCAGAAATAAATGACTGAATCGCTTTACGGGGCTGTTAAAGAAAGTATACAAAGATTTAAAACAAAAATTTGTTGTTTAAACCTCTCTTTTCTGTGGCATCCACTAAAAAGATATGAGAGCTGACGGTGCAAAGTTTAGAGGATCAAATTTGTAATCAAATTCTGGATGTCAAAAATAGAAGGCTTCATCGTTGAAGAAACTCATCTCATTGTATGAACGCAATAGAAATTTCCCTCGATATTTCAGCATACAATCACAAAGGGAGGCTTTTCACCCAAATCTTTCGATCTTGTGTGCACATCTTCATTAATTACAGTGTGATATAATAACTTTGTGTGTAGAAAAGATCAGGAAAGTGATTGATACATTCAATAGATCATTCATCCATCCCGGAAAGGAGACTGTATTGACCGACAATTTTTACGCTTTTACCGAATCCACAACTTTACGTAAAATTAACTGAGCACTTCCAATCAAAATGTCTAAAAATTTCGCTCAATCCAACTTTTTTGCAGAATAGCTAAACGACATATCAAGAGTTATTAGTATGTAGTATGTTTATCAGTATATGTATAAAGTATGTAAATCAGAAGCACTGACAACTCTTCGGTTCATAAAGCAACTACCTCTGGTTCAAAATTTGCACATCTCGTTGCATCAAAAACATGAATTGATCCTCTTCGATCTCCAACGATAAAGCTTCTTTTATACCCAGAAGATGCCATGTCTGCATACGATTCTTCTTGTGAAGATGCTGAAGAAATATTTAATATTTTGCATGCAACAGCCCATCTTTGTCTGCAATAAGCTAGCTCAAATAATTTTTTCTCTGTAAACTGCAATGTTCCTTCATCTTTCTGAAGGTTCCAAAGAGAAATGATTCCGTTAGGCCCACAAGCCGCTACAAATGTTTCATTGTCAACTTTTTTTGATGAGTTAACACTGAGAATGAAGATGCTGAAAACCTTTCCATCAAATGCTTTCAATGCTTCAACTGTGTAATCATCTGAAAAGAAATATGATACTGAGGACATTACTTAAGTTTGAATCAATACACACGGATGATCAAAGATGATTCGGTGATTCCATGATCACTCAACAAAGGACACAGATAATTTGTAGCAGCTTTCTACCAGTGATTATGGTAAAACGAAAGGGTATTCAGGAAATCAAAAATACAACGGACAGCTAAATATCATGTCATGCAAGACAGTATCATTGGCATTAATGGTAAACAATAAATTTTCAATCAAACTTCTTTCAATTGAATTTTCTTTCACATGTCTACGAAAATCAAACGCTTATGAATGATTGAATTTGGTCGTAAATAGTCTCAAAACCAATGTATTTGTTTTTTCTTATGTCAGTGAGTAACATTTAAAATTAATCATGAAGTAAATTTGTAACAAAACTGTATTGTTTGGCAAAAAGTTGAGTGTACCTAAAGAAATGGCTTTAATGTTCCCATGCAAACCTCCAACGATAGCCAAGCGATTTTGCCGGTCTACTTCAAAGCAAGAATAATTAGAATATGCCTCGTCTTGAAACAGCAGCCTCCACTGCATGTCACATGCTTCATCATTTGAATTGCTTGAGTAAAGTAACAATGATCTGTTGACAAAATGAAGCAATCAAGCTTCTTTGGGAGTCAAAATTTATCGATTTTTAGCCAGAGATAACGAAAAGTTACGCTTCCATGGCTGTGAGCAAGACAAACTTTAGTTTTTTGGAGTCATCTTTGAGGAAGGTTTAGTAACTTTCATGAGAAACCTAGGCAAAGTTTACGTTATTTTGGCAAGATGATTCGTTTGCTAATTTTCGGGTTATGAACAACGCAAGGAGCTCACTTTTCACTTGATAAAGCCACGAAAGTTAAACTAATGAAACCTGCATCTGGAGGAATTTATCCTCATTCTAGAGCTTGCAGAAATGGGAAATAGGTTGAAAACCAGCCACACCTGAAAATATCTTTGTTTCCTATTCAAAAATAAGTAGAGTACAAGATGCGATGGACAAGTTGCAGTGAATATACACACAAATTTCACTAAATTTTTAAGCAGATATCAAGGCAATTAAATGTAAATAATGTTCTGCTTTCTACGTCATGCTTACCCATTATTGGTAAGAACTAAGAGCTCACGCAAACTCAGAATTCGAATGTTTCTCGGAAAGTCATTATCATGTTGCCATTCAGGTAGGTTAACATTCGTACAATGAACTACAAAAAGAAACAGTTAAGTTAAAAGTGATTTTGATTGGATTTGAATCTATCAAAGAAAAAAATTTAAAGTTAGTTAGCATAATCCAGTAGATGTGATCTATGAATGGGACCACGATAGGCCTACGCACGCAATTGTTCTTTCAGCTAAACGATATGCACTCACGTGTCAACATCATCAGATACACTAGGCTATACTTAGACCTGCATAGGCAGCTCTTGTGTTAGCTTTCCATCTCCGTTAATGAATTTTAAGGAACGTAAGAAAAAATATCTTTGATTCCCATCTGGCGTTCTTGTTAAATTAGTCGTGTAGTTTCTGAAGTATGAAAAGTTTCCATTGAATAATTCCATGTTTCTAGATGTATGTAAACAGACTGAAATTTCGCTGACTTAATCCCTTAAAGGCAGTCTGTCCCCTATTGTTCTGACCTTAGCAACGGCTTTATTTACCTTATTTACGCTGGAGCTAAATTCATGCATCACTGAGTCTCTATGACCTTGATTTCTTTGGATAAAGCGAATTAGCACAGACTTGTGAAGTGTACAATAGAGATCCTTATCGAGCTTATTGTCATTGTTCGAAGGGGACAGACTGCCTTTAAGTAAGCAGAACCATCGGTTGGATTTCAAAAAAATTCAATTAAACAGTCTTTTCCAAAATATATGTCCAAGTTGCTTTTACGTTTTGCCGTCGCTTCATCAGAACTCAACAGAAACGAAATAAACAGGAATAACACATCACAAAATGATTCTCATGACAATAGACCTTTTAGCAATTCTAAAAAGAATCTTTTTGAATTTTCCAATGCAGACAATAGTGATAGAAGCTCTAACGCAACTCAGTCAAGCTTCCCGTATGAAAATATAAATATATCACTCGATCCAGACTTCTTTGTGGAGGAGCTAAAAGGTCTTGGTTTCTTTGGCTACTGCGTATTGAACTGTGTGTATCATAAGTGAAGTAAAACAGGCAATCAAAATGTAACTGACTACTTTTGGAGAGATATGAATCCACTAATGACCAAAGTCTTAGGCTTCCATCACCGCCTCCAGTTGCTATTTTCATTGATGGCTCATTTACAGCTAAGCTCCAAATGTTCTTACCTGAAAAAATTCAATTATAATAACATCAAGACTGTGAAATAGTCATGATGATGATGATGAAAATTTATGTAATTCAGTACTATACAAAGTATTATTTTCCAGACAAGTTCATACCATCAGACTGCTTGTCAGAATACAAAATGCTGCTTGCTGCTCCCATTAGAAAACTACAAGAATAATGATGGAAGTATGCTAGAAGGCAAACCTAAGCATTTAATGACAAATCGTTTTTGCAAGCTGCACATGCACTGAAACTTGTTTAAGATATACAAGTTTTGATATATCAGCTCAAATCAAATCAAAGTCTTTTGATACAGTTTTCAATGATTTACTACCAATGAAATTATTTTGAAATGCAACACAACTAATGGCTTGAACAATAATTTTACAAGACCAGCAAACAGGCAATACTGACTTTGTGTGTTAAGAAGTCCATCAGTGACTCTAAGAATACTGAAAATGTGAATCTTGCTTGCAACTGCTTATTGAAGTTCTTTATTACAGTTTTTCATGCCCATGATATAATTTCAGTGAAAATGATTTGATGGTTCACAGGAAAAAAATATTTACCCTTGTGTCCCTTAAACTTTTTTATGATTGAAGAATCCTTATCCCAAACAACACAAGTTGCATCTTCACCAATGCTGATAATAACATCTCCCAGAAAAACAACATCCCACACCCTTGCTTTATGTCCATATAGGATCTGCAAACATTCCTCTTGTTCTATATTCCATCGTCTTATGGTACGATCATCAGACACTGATAACAATTGATCACCTTTGCTTGTAAAAACAACAGAGAAAATCACACCCTGAAAGAAATAGAGAAAAACAGTTTTAATATATATATATCATATATTATTGACCAAGAAAATACAGTTAAAAATGATGAATTGTCATAAAGTGTTAGCTATAACATAGGAAATTAAGTACTTGTTAAAAATTGCTTTCTTATATTTGAAGCACACTCAAAATTTGTCTTGGAAAACTTTGTCTCTTTTTGATGCGCCTGTTTCATATTACAAAAAGAACTTAAACTTGGAAGAAAAGGAGCATTACAGTAGTTAGTGCTAAATATTTTATTTACCTCATGTCCCTTTAATCTCTTCTCAATGAACTTAGTAGATGCTTCTTCATGGCAGTGAAAAGGTTTCCATAGTAGCACTTCATTAAATACTGTCCCAACAGCGACAACCACATTGCTTGATGAATCTTGCCAAAATGTGGCACAATATCTTTCATCGATCAAGAGAAAATTTTAGTAATCTCAAGAGTTGTGCATTCAATTACACATAAGTAAATGATTTTCAATTGAAAAGATCTAACTTAAAGCCTTCAGATAACAGATGATACTGTAAATGCATTGTCAAATGACATACAAACCTAATGCAAGGCTGTTAAGTACAAACTGTCTTTTCCTAATTTCTTGAAATAGTGAAAAGATACAAAATGCATTGCTCAACACATCTTGAGATTGCATGAACTTCATCATTGGACCAATTCCAAAGAAGAACTTTATTCTCAGATGAAATAAGAGCAACACATTTATTATTCCCTTTATGGCATGATTTGTTATTTACATCATCCACTTTTATAGCATCCCAGATCCATGTACCAAAACATTTCTCACCAGATTTAAAGTCTATCCTGAAAAAAGGTTAGACACAATTGTAATTTATCAAATTACATAATGGTTCTAAATAATCCTACAGAAAGTAACATATTTCAAAAGCCAGTGACCTGAGAGGGAGGAAAAGATAGTCAATCAACAACTTTTGGGATTTATACATTCTGTAACTGCTAAATGTACATGCTGCTAATGTCAACAGCAATTACTGTATGTTACAGGTTGT
The DNA here is from genome assembly GCA_964019985.1 of Aurelia sp. 4 Dawson et al 2005. Classification (NCBI taxonomy): domain Eukaryota; kingdom Metazoa; phylum Cnidaria; class Scyphozoa; order Semaeostomeae; family Ulmaridae; genus Aurelia; species Aurelia sp. 4 Dawson et al 2005. The sequence goes on along the minus strand of OZ026503.1, from coordinate 264,865 downwards.
GGAAAAGATGGAAATCCACTCCTGTCGTTAAAAACATAAATTTTGAAATGAATTAATGAAAATTCATTCCTACTGTGGTAATTAGGCTACACATCAACTTGTGAGACTATTTACCTGCACTAATATTGCTTTTCTTGATAGTGTGCTATGCTTCAAAACATCATGCTTAGTTAAATCAACATCAAAGTTATCCCTATACACTATTTTACTTGATTTACCTGGTGAATATTAATATGACAAAAATTCTCAAGAAATATCAAGAATCTGAGATTGGACGATTTGTTGGAAAGTGCAGTTTGATGATGAAGCTGAGGATGAGGCAAGCAAAGAGAATGATTGTAAACTTCATTTTATCAATGTTCCATGTTGTTGAAATATAATTCTGGCAATTCCAGGAGACTTAAACAGCATATATGGAATGTTGACTGAAACGGCTAGAAAATACAGTAATTGAGTTAATTTTACTTACTTAAACATGTTCTTTGAATGTTTCGTTCATGTTCAATGAATCTAGTTAATGATATATGGCAACTTATACCAAGGAAGAATCATTCTTCAAACATAAAAAAGATGAAAAAGTGGTAAACAAGTGTGGGTTACATTTCCCATCTGTATGGGCACCAATGGCCTAAGGCTCAAGTGGATAAAGTAGGAACTCCCACTTTATCCATTCTGAGACTTAGGTCCCAGGCCTCCCTACGTGTAGGAGATACAACTCAAACTTATTTAACCATGTTTTCATCTTGCTTGTTCCTTGGTGAAAATTGCCATGTATCATTTATTGGAATTGTTGGGCATGAGCCAGGTTTGGTTTGAGATGTACAAAAAATATTTTTGGGTCCCATTAACTCAATTAGTTTCTAACCTTTTCTGTCAACTATCTTTATATACTGTTTAATTCTCAAGGAATTGTCTTTTTTATCTTAACAACATAGAAAGTTCATAAAATAAAGTTTACAATGATCGTCGTTGCTTGCCTCATCCTCCACTTCATCAAGGATTTTCTATCACTTCTCAAAGTTCTTTAATCATTTCAAGGACTGTCAGTAGTTGTAAAAGAGGACAAATCTTGAGAAATCTTTAGCAAGAAGACTTTGTGAATGTGCACAAGGCCTCTAATGTTTCAAAACAAAGGCAAACACAGTTACATAATTACCTCAATGTTTCTCTTGATAACAAAACAATGTTAATCAAAATTGCAACTTTGCCTCCTAAAGCAAGTACCAATGATTCTGTTGCATCCAAATTTCTTGAAATCACTAAAAAATGATTTGATAACAGGATTAGAGATGGAATAGAGTGAAAAAGAAGTTGATTACTTCCTGCAAGTTGCTACACACTTACTGTAAGTTGTGGACAACCAAAGTTTTTGCTTTTGACCTAAACAAATTCATGAAGTGCATCAGAATCCAGGATATTTTGTGACAGGGTTAAATTAGGGCAAAACCACTCTCATTTTTAAGGTAGCACCCTTCTTCAGTACAGTTGTTGGAGCGTGCCCTTAGTTTCTTTTAGGGAAGTCTGCTTTTGATCAAAGCATTCCATGATTAGCCATCAGCAAAGCAAACTCCCTTCATACCTTGAAAATCTGCAAACTTAAATTGTTGCATTTATCTGAGACTTCCCTTTCAAACACAACATGTTTTTGTTTTCACTGGCCGTTGTGTTACATGAAGATCAAGTTGTATGTAGTTTCATCGAGTCCAGGAAAGCACAAAATGCATGTCCATGTGGTGAGTGCAAACTGAGTTTTGAGACAGAGTGGTCTCTGCGTAGGAGAGTTTGAAACTCTCATCTGTTATGCACAATCAAATTCAGGTTGGAGTGGGTTGGCACCATTGATAGCTCAATAAATGTGCTACCAGGTTGGTTTCCCTTCCAACTTTGTAAAATTTCCCAATTCATGAGTCATGCCATCAAACAAATTGGGTATGACCACAATAATTATGTTCTGTCTTCTGAACACAATCTTAAGAGTGATTAAAATCCTCACTTCATTAGTCAGCAAATGATGATATCAACTTTCATTGCAGAAATCGTACTTTGCACCTCCAGGGTTCTTTGGAAATTTGACTTGTTTTTTCAAACCTGTCAACCAATGCAGCCTTAGATCCAACGTGGCCTTAGATCCAATGCGGCCTTAGATCCAACGCAGCCTTAGATCCAATGCAGCCTTGTAGATCCAATGCGGCCTTAGAGGCCATCCACTTTCGATTTTCGTATTTTTTAACGGCATTTGGCCCTTAAGATTGGAACCCCCTCCCCCTTCCTCCGTTAACGGCCTTCCACCAAACGTGCCTCCGATCAACCTAAAATCATTTGCCTGAGTAAGGCTTGGGGAGCAGCAAACAGATTTCTTCTAGAACACGGTGGACTTCAAGCGAAGATACGGCATATCGGGAGGCATAATAAAACTGTTTTATTCTACACTTCATACATTATTTGTCAAGATTTTATCGACTCTTTTAAAAAAGTTCTCTTACAGAGATTTCCATACGATTTTTAAGTTTCTTAATGGCCTAAGGGTAAGACCCTCTCCCTGATAATGGCCAATTGCCGAAAAAATACGAAAATCGAAAGTTGATGGCCCCTTAGATCCAATGCAACCTTAGATCCAATGCGGCCGTAGATCCGCCCAGTGTAGAAATAAATCACCTTTGAACTTGTGCACTCTACTATCTCTGAAGATTCTCTTGCAGAGAATGCAGCAGCTGGAGTTTGTTGAGTAAATCTTTACTGAAGAACCTTCTCCTGCAACGCAAAATCACTCATTAGATATAGAGTATTATCGCCCCTGTCAGACCCCCATCGATTCCGTGTTGTGCAACGGCCTTGACTAAAATGTTAAAATCAAAGGGAGCTTGGGCCTAGCTTTTCCAAAAAGGGCGCAAAAGTTGTTTGCTGATGTCATCTCTTTGATATTGCTCCGTTTTTGCTGTATTGTTTTGCTCAGAAGACTTGCAAGAAAGTTTTGAAGTTGACCTACCTGCAACGATGATGTAAGTACAATTCACATTTCCTTTGATGTTTCCACACATCATGTCTATTTTGTGTCGTTTCTCGATATGTCTTTCAGTTAGCATAGAATAGTCTTCAGGAATGTTTCTTCCAACTCTTCTCGTTTCATACAAAGAAATTTCGAGAATCGCACACAAATTGCGAGACCTAAGGCTCCTTTTGGAAGAGCACACTGTAACTGACATTATGCCGCCCAGGTGCGTCCACCGCGTGAAACCCCTTAGTTTTGTAGACTTTTGACGCATCGTGTTGTTAGAGTTGACTGAGGTCAAGGATAAGAGAGTTAAAAGCGGGAGTGAAATGAAAAATATTTTGAAATCATTATCAATCAAATTAGAATTGGTCATGTAACTTTCTGGCTTTCTGAGAAAGTAAAAAAATACTGTCAATGGCCTTGAGAAGTTTTTGATGTGCTAAACTCACGGTTCTTCTGCGGTGGTCTGGCAAGGGCGATACGGCCTAATTTATGTGTTTCAGACCTGTCCGTATTTGTGTGGTTCCAGCATGACAAACAAGGAAACGGATAGTACAGATCTCACTTTAAGGTTTGCAGCAAGAGTTGAGAATCCTATTCAATGTGAGTTTCCAGAACTTCTTTGACCTCTCCGAAAATCTTAGTTTTCTGAGAAGTGGTCTGATAAGGGCGATAGTACTCTAACTTGAACAACAAAACGGGCTTTTTCTGAAATTTATAGGCCTGGCTTGAAATTTAGGATACAAAAAGACAGCGAGCGTCAAACCTCATGTAAGTTTCGTTGGTATAATTCATATCTATCCACATGGCACTCAATTTGCAAAGTATTTTACCAACCTGAAATAAGATATTCTTCGTTTAAAAAGTGTAAAGCTGTGATTGGGACACTCGAGCTGTTTCTTGAAGCTTCATTCATCTTTTTTTGCCGCGAATGTGACAAACCTCGTTTTCAATTTGATTTAAGTCCTTGTGTCAGTGTCTAGTGCCCAGATCCTTTTTGGAAAGCGCACTGTTTTGGTTTCTCTCGGGGATCAGCAAAATGGCCGAAAGAGGAACGATTTCAAACTCACCGCAAGTTTCGAGTCGAAGTAGCAGCAGAAGGGATATATTTGAAGCATCGAGTGACACTGAAGGAGATTTAAATGAAAGTGGAAGAGAATTATTTGAAGCATGTCGAACTGGAGATGTCAACAAAGTTACAAGCCTTGTTCAAAATGAATGGAGTGTCAATATGCGAGATACGGCTGGCAGGAAATCAACTCCTTTGCACTTTGCCGCAGGTAATTGAACTCACGTTTTCGTAGCTGGACGGTTGATTTTTTAGTAGCTGGTAGCCATGGTAAATACAAAGAAATGTGTCAAAGACTTCACTTCACCAGAGCACCGCGATATGATACTAAACTGATAATGCACGATTAGTCCCACTGAAACGAACGAATATATGCTATTTGCATAGTGCGGTCAATGAGCAGCCAGCCATGGTTTGTGCTCACTGAAGAACTTCGATGCAAGTTTCAGGGTAACGATGTCGATACAAAAACAATAGAATGAAAGTTCTGATTCCAAAAGACAGTACTTTGAGAAGATTCAAGCTTGGCTGCAACTCAAAATAATTTTGCAATGTTTCCTGTCTTTATAAATAATCATACCCAGACTTCTCTTTATGTTGCAAGTGTAAATGATCTTCAATGCACTATTTCAAGTATAGCGAAGGAACTGCAATACACGTTTTTTATAAGAAACTGGTTTATAAGAAACTAGTACTAAGATGGCCAAAATTTTAAGAAACTCTAGTACTATGTCTGAGAAGTGTAAGAAACTTTTCAAAGTTAAAAGCACAATATTAAAGCTAACAGATTGTTGAATCTTTATTCTTGAGCAATATTCACTAACCATTTGTGTTCAGAACACTGTTTATTCCTATATGATGTTTTACATGTCAAGAAACATATCTGCCGCAGTGTTAGCGACCACATCGATAGTTCTGCATTCAAATAATAAGAAAACAATTAAGAAACTTTTAGTACTAAAATGGACAAAATTTCATGTGAAATTAAGAAACTTTTAGTACTTTGGCGTGATCCAAGTTTCTTATAAAAAAAAACGTGTACACCAAGTGGCCTGTCATATGAAGTTTCTGACCCCAGATTCACATTCAGCACCCAAGTTTTAGTCTGACTGCAAATTTTTGCTAGCTTAGTGCTAGAGATTTTAATTTAATGAGGATAACAACTTTGAAAATCTGTAAGATATTTGACTGTGACTAATGACTGAGGGTGTTCAGTTACACCCCAAATGATTCTCACGGTCAAATCCCTTTTAAATTCTCAAATTTATTATCACCAGAAAATCGAAATCACAAACTCCAGGAATATAAAAATTTGCCAATAGACTATACTTAGGGTGCTGAATCCAAATCCATGATCAGAAATTTTGTGTAAAGAAATTTTCAAAAATGCTCAAAACAAGGTGTGAATTAAAAAGTTGTATGTATCGCAGGAAGCCCAGGCAGATAGATAACTGAACAATGATAAGTTTACAATCTTAAAATCGTTAATTTGTATACTGCCTTGTGCTATTTGCTGCACTTCTCCACGGCTGTGTTGTATCTCATTGACTGCTGCACGGCACTGCATAATTGTTCAAATGTGAGAGTTCGATACAAAATAACTTGTTGGTATTCTAATAGGAAGAAACAAGGAGCGAAACTAATCTTCAAGTCAAATTCAATAAACTGTTTTGTCCTCGCTCACAATCCGGCATCCATGCTCCAAATTCGCAGCACAACATATCAAAATGTTCCTCAATCATTGAACTATACTCTCCAATACTTTGTTTCTTCATGTGCAGCGTTTGAAATGCAACAATTTGCCACTCTTTGATGCATGTCTCGTCAGATCACGTTTCTCACTATGCTCCGGCCATCGAACAGTCCCAAAGCGATCGAATTTCGAATGTTTTCGTGAGCCAACCTTGCTTAGCTTTTCACAATGTAAACAGGGACCCCTTGGCATACCAAGAGAGCGCAGTTTTCATTTGAATCAATCAACAGATGCACCGGGGGATCCCTGTGCAAGGCAAAGCAAGGCAGGCAGACGAAAACATTCAAAATGTGATCGCTTTGGGACCGTTCGATGGCCGGAGCATAGTGAGATACGTGATCTGACGAGACATGCATCAAAGAGTGGCAAATTGTTGCATTTCAAGCGTTGCACATGAAGAAACAAAGTATCGGAGAGTATAGTTCAATGATTGAGGAACATTTTGATATGTTGTGCTGCGAATTTGGAGCATGGATGCCGGATTGTGAGCGAGGACAAAACAGTTTATCAAATTTGACTTCATGAAGATTAGTTTCACTCCTTGTTTCTTCCTATTAGAATACCAACAAGTTATTTTGTATCGAACTCTCGCATTCGAACAATTATGCAGTGCAGTGCAGCAGTCAATGAGATACAACACAGCCATGGAGAAGTGCAGCAAATAGCACACAAAGGCAGTATACAAATTAACGATTTTAAGATTGTAAACTTATCATTGTTCAGTTACCTATCTGCCTGGGCTTCCTGTGTATGCATTAGAGTCAGTTTTTAAAAACAGTAACCATGCGCGCATCTTCTGTGTGCACTTTGCAAATGTATCGGTCTAAGTATTTTAGATGCTCTTTTGGGCAAATGTAAGACCATTTGCAAGTACTAACCCCTAAAAATTAGGCATCCAATCCTTAGATTTGTGAAATTTTTGACATGACCTACTGTATACAAAGGCAAAACTACTGTAGATGGATCCTTGGGGGGTACTCATATATTTGTCTGTACGGGGACGTGCCGCTGAACAGGGTATCATTTTCAGGATTCTGACTCAGGGATAGGGTATCATTTTCGTAAAAATCGGTTCCATGACAGGGTTCATATTTGTCATTTTTGACTCCGAAGGGTCGTTTTAGGCCATTTGCCCTTTATGAATGCTATTCAAATCGCTTGGATGGCAATATTCCACATTTTTCGATCGATTTCTTAAAAATTTTTCTTTGCAGGGCACTATTTTGTCTGAAGAAACAAAGGACAGGGTATTGTCTAAGAAAATTTTCTCCAGGAAAGGGTATCATTTTCAGGAATTTGACTCCAGGACAAGGTAGCTTTTTCAGATTTTCCAGTGGCACCTCCCTGTATGTTCGTAAACCAAGTACCCCCCCCCCATGGGAGATGGATAAGATCTGAATTAATCTCCTTTGCCCAGTTTGGTATTCAAGACATATTAAAAATATCTAGAAATTTCCAAGATATTGCTTGTAAGTTGAGGAACAGGATGCTAAAAAATTAAAGAAAGTTGCCATTGTATAATGATAACCCAGAATTTGAATTATATATTTACAGATTAATTCATCCGTCTTTGAAATTAGTTCAATGTGTGATTTAAGGAGTGGGAGACAGAGCAGAAACTGCGCACGCATGCGTGAAAACTTGTAACTTTGAGTGCCCCTAGCTCTCTGCAACCGATCCCAAAATTCGGCAACACTTGATATTTTGTTGATTGTGTCTTAAACTCTGTATCTTTTCAAAAAGCTCATCTCTCCAAACACAATCCTTATCTCAAATTGCTTGATTACGTCATGTTACGCAGTTTTTGCTCTGTCGAAGTGGGAAGTATTGTTTGGTGCACTCATTTTCCTGTGTAAGGAATTGATTCACATAAATCATTGTCATTTTTAAGGCTTTGGAAGAAAAGACATTGTTGAATTCTTGTTGCAAAATGGTGCTGATGTACATGCTAGAGATGATGGTATGTCAGTCTGGAATTTTTTACTTTCACCAAGTTGTTAGCAAACAGTCTTGTTATTCAATATGATTTTCAATTTCTTCAGTAGATGGGGATATTTCAAGAGCCCGCGTTTGTTGTATGAATTTATTTTGATACTTTGGTGAAAGTAGCAAAGTTTCCAGTTTGATAACTTTAGATCAAGTCATAAAGTAACAAAAACACATAATATGCATGATTTGACATTTCTTGGTACCTGAAACTAAAGGAGGAGAAATGAACACATTTTAATATGATTATCTTTTAGGTGGCCTGATACCATTACACAATGCATGTTCTTTTGGGCATGTTGAAGTAACTTTGTTATTGTTGAGGCACAGTGCTGATGTAAATGCAAGGGATAACTGGAACTACACTCCATTACATGAAGCTGCTACTAAAGGAAAAGTTGATGTATGTTTGGGTGAGTTTTGTCTATCTTATTTTATTCAAATTCCTTTGACCTTGGCGAAGTTATGGTTTGTAGCACCAAACCTTTGGATCATAGAAGTAGCTACTGTAAATGCTTATTGAGTCCACAACCTCTTGTCATGACACTCAAGTGGTGGAACCCTATTGGGTATTGAACCCACTACCTGACTGTTCTGGTTGCAAAGTCAGAGGATTACACCACTGTGCCACAACGCATTCAATCATAACCCATAGTGCAGTTCATGGGAGGCATTCTCGTAAGGTCACCTGCTTATATCATAACTGCAGCACTCCTTATTTGTCTTGGTTTTTTTAAGAGGCAAAGTCAGCGAAGCAATCAATGAAAGGGAATCATAAAAGAGATCAGTCCACAATGTCCTTGTGCTCTCTACTGATGATGATGATGATGATGATGATGATGATGATGATGATGATGATGATGATGATGATGATGATGATGATGATGATGATGATGATGCTGATGATGATGATGATGATGATGATGATGATGATGATGATGATGAAGATGATGATGATGATGATGATGATTATGTTAATATTGCTGTATGACTTTAAAACAAACCATTTTTATCCATTTTGGATGTGGAATGAAATTCCTGTCATAATATAAGCAAGTCAAGCTGTGTTCAACTTCAAATTTGAAAATTTCTACAGTTGCTAAACTTGTTAAATACACTGTATTTTTGTTTACAGTGTTGCTTCAACATGGTGCAGATCCAAGTATCAGAAATACTGATGGAAAAACTGCTGGAGATCTTGCTGAACCTACTGCTAAACTTGTTTTGACTGGTATGTACTGTATGTGTAATAATACACAAGTATAAGATTGCTCATTTTTCTTGCATGAAAATATGATACAGTAAATATGAAAGTATTCTTTGGAGAAGTGCTTTTGCCATAACTTGTTCTTTTGCTTTAATTGATTACAAGTTTTCAATGTCATTGTAATCATCTTCTCAAATGGTGTGCTGTCCAAACCTTCTTAAGTTTCCTTTGGAATTAAAAGAAACAAAGCGAGAAGCTACTAAATCACCTTTCTTGATTTATCTTTAACTTCTCATAGTTCCTGTTATTACCTTGTTTGATTTATCTTTAACTTCTCATAATTCCTGTTATTCCAATGAGTGTTCTTTAAATTTCTTAAATGTTATTGAAATATCCCTTTCATTAATTCTATTTGATTCTTAAGAATTCATGCATTTTAAGTTATGAAACAACTGCACTGTTATCATGTATTTCTTTTATCCTCTTTGACAACTTATAGGTGAATATAGAAAAGATGAACTTTTGGAAGCTGCAAGGTATATTATGGATATTGTTATGTTTCTTTTTGTGCTGTCTGACTTATATTCAGTTAGATTATTTGATTTTAAACTTCCTATGTTATTCTTCATGTTAATTATCTGCAAGTCAATGTTTTATATTTGAAGATCTGGTTGTGAAGAGAAAATGAAGTTGTTGCTCACACCAGTAAATGTAAATTGCCATGCAAGTGATGGAAGAAAGGTTTGCATCTAGTTAATTCTTTGTTATTCTCTGTTTTTTTACCAAGATTTTCATTAATCAGATATCAAGATCATACTATAGTTTTATTAGAAGCATGGTGCTCCATGGATAAGATGCAATGATTATTTATACCTTTTGTTTATTTCAGTCAACTCCGTTGCATCTTGCTGCTGGTTACAACAGAATTCGCATTGTTGAAATGTTATTAGCAAGTGGTGCTGATGTGCATGCTAAGGATAAAGGGTAATCATCTGTTCCACTCCTTGATATTTCTTTCGTCTGGTTCAATACCCTGTTATCTAATTATCTGTCACCCTGCCATAACTTTCTTATTCCAGTCTTTCAAAATCCGTAATGTTTTCATCAGTGCTTGGTTTCATAAATGCTTAATGTGATGTTTAATGCTGTTTGCTTGATTTCTCATTTCAGGGGACTTGTACCATTACACAATGCCTGTTCATATGGACATTACGAAGTTACTGAGCAGCTAGTCAAGGTAAGGGCTCCTTATCTTTTTTTAACTGGGTAAGTCAGAAAAATGCACAGGATTTGAATGGATGTTGCTGTGTAGATATCAACGCACAAACATTATTTGATACTGGAAGTTTTCGAACAACATTTCACTTTGCATAACTTTTTGCAGCAATACATCATGTATATGCACCAGTTGTCTTAAAAATTATTTGGATATGGTTGCTTGTAGCAATGTGAAGTTAACTTTAATAATTGACTAATCACTTTCTTTCAAAATCTTCTTCCTAAGTTAACTTGAATATAGATACCTTGATTGTTGGTGTTGATACTTTGAGAGTAAAATTATTGGACTTGAAACTCAAATCTATATCCACCTGCAGACCAGGGCTTTGGCCATCTGTCTTAAGCAAGTTCATGAGGTACAGCAAAATTGAAAACTGAAATTAAAGAAATATTAAGAAACTGCTCACTGGGTGGCTTGAGGGTGACATTGGGCAAACAAAATGTAGTAAGATCCACTATTATTCAAATTTTATCAAGGCCATTTTTGATTGATTTGTTGTGTTTCAAGAATTTGTTTATGCCGAAAGGCCACAGCTGTGGTTTACGTGTGAGTACAAATTTGAGCTTTGATGATACTGTAATATTTCTGCTCTCAGAGCACCAAATCCCAACAAAGGAATTATCCATGTTCAAGTTAACTCTCGGTGGACTTTCTGAGAATGATGAGCCATCAATTAAAGTTCACTTCACATCGCTGGAGTCAACCAGATCCATCTAATATTCTGTGTAATGCCCGGTATGCTTAAAAATCTGTTCATATTCCAGCATGGTGCAAGTGTAAATGCAATGGACTTATGGCAGTTCACGCCACTACATGAAGCAGCTTCAAAGTCTAGGTAAATTCTTCTTGAAATCACCACCTTTTAATAGAAGTTTAATGATTTTGATTGCAATTTTATTTTGTTTATTTTGATGTTCTTAACTTTTTGACGCAATAATTAAGAAGATTGTAGTCAATATTTGTGATTGAATGAACTCAGTCAGAAAAATGATTGTGTTTTTCCAATGCCTGTTCAAGTAAAACATTTAAAGCAACAATTTTTTACAGAATTGAAGTGTGTACTTTTTTGCTGAGCTACAATGCAGATCCTACCATCGTGAATTGTCATTCAAAGAGTGCTATCGATGTTGCGCCAACACAAGAATTAAAGGAAAAATTATTTTGTAAGTCAAAGATAATGTTTTTCACAAATGCGCTAATTTATGGTACTACATTCATTCATTCATTCATTCATTCATTCGTTCGTTCGTTCATTCATTCATTCATTCATTCATTCATTTCTTTATCATTGAGTTTAATGCTGCCATGTACACAATACATATTTTCATTCAACTAGAGTTGTTGTTGCTTGATAAGACTTCTTTATATTTAATGATCTGCACAGGCTGAGAGTCATATCAAGATGTCATAACTTCTGAAATTTTTCTTTAGATCTTGCAAATGATCTTATGATTTAGTATTCTTTAGAATTTGCCTGACAGAAAGCAGTTATGTAAGTAAATTGATTATGAAACTGAATTCTTTTACAGTTGAATTTAGAGGAAACAGCTTCTTAGATGCTGTAAGATCTTGCGACATGGGAAGAGTAAAGAAAACATTTGCACAAGATTTAACTTCATTTCAGCATCCGTATACCCAAGATATGTCACTTGTATGTTCATCTTTCAGTTTCGTCTTATTTTAGTCTCATTTGCGTTAATATCATAGTTTCCAAATCTTTAGAAAGGGGGATGTAAACTTCGATGAACTATTTCTTTCAACTGAATGTCTTCAAAGAATCTTTAGCAATTTGGCATTTGCTGTAATTCCAGTGTTGGACTTTTCTGGGATCTTCAATATTTTCAACAAAGATTTCGATAGAATCTCAAAGCCATCATGATTCCTAAACTTTTCGATGAAACATGAGATTCAGTCATACATTCATTCATTCATTCATTCAATTAATGAATTAATTTATTCAGAAGCCACAGTCCATGGATGTCCAAAATGTGGCATCAACGTAACATTTTAATCAAAAGAAATAGGCCATGGAATTTTACGCCCACCGTTTCATACCTATTTAAAGATTTTGAACCAATACTACATTAAGCTATATGATCGATAGATTAGTAGTAAAGATCTTTACACCAATCTTGATTGTAAGAATTCTTCTATATTAACAAGACACTAGAAAGATATCTCCAAAATATATCACAAGAAAAGTGCACTTTGATCTGAAACTTGATGATTATCAGTAGAACTTGGATTATTTCATGCAAAGTCTTTTTCCACGTGTAATTGATCATTTCCAGGAGGTGATATGAGGTTACTTTCGAAATTTCTTCCGATACCCGCGGAAATATTGTCTGTTCAAATCGCCTACTTCAGAAATCTCAATTACGCTCTTGTCCCAAACTTAAATGATACCGAGCTATCATGTTGAGAAAATCATGGAAAAATTTAGAGTTTAAAAGTCATAGGACTAACAATTTTCAAATTTCAAAGGATAAAAAAGAAACCTGCTAGATAAAATGATTCGAAAAAGAAAATGCCACGGTATAAATGTCGCTCGTCGGATCCGCACAGATGATCGCTATGACGGATAACGAATAAATTTGTTGGTAGAAACACCGAAAAACGACAAAAATCAACAGCGAACGAGTCTGTATAATGAGTATTGATATTGCCAATGTTTTGTCTTGCCATGCAGGACTCTACAGGTCTTGCAAAGATTCTTTTGTTAAATATGAATGTCAATCATCGCCATTTTGAACTTGGTTATTTATCTCGTCCTATGACTATTCCGTAATTTCTTATATTGCAGCACTATGTAGCAATGTCAAACATCCAGAAAAGAAGAAATGTGGCTGAATTTTTAATCAAAAAGGGTGTAGATACAAATGCCAAGAATAGAGAGTGAGAATATTCATAATTTATTTGTTTATAATCCAATGCAATATCAACACATGTGTATCAATTGATAGAATCCAATCCTTTAAAGTTTGATCCATTTTCCCTGCATCCGCGAACTTGAATGACTCCTAGCGTGGAGATCTCTGTCTCACTTTAAATAGTAAGTCCAATGAAATAGTTCTGCTGGAGTAATTTCATGTTAGTTGAAATCTAATCTGCAATACTGCCTTGAATCATTTTAGACCAGAATTTTTCATGTAACGCCATGCTGTCCTTTTCATTCATCCGGTGCTTAGGCTTTCTCTCGTATCATGTATCCATGCAACCTTGATTGAATGACTTTTGTTTATCAGCTGAGTGTTTACGTAACTGAGATGATCTTTTATAGAAAAATGACACCGCTTCATGTGGCTTGTGAACATGGCTTATCTGATATTGTTACATTATTACTCAAAAGTGGAGCAGAGGTGCGTTGTTCAGTAGTTTTATTACATTCCGTCATACCTTTATCATCAACTTCAGTATAAGGAGCATGATCATCATATTGAAGATTTGAAACAACAGGCAAGTTTGAAATCATTTTCAAAGAGAAACACAACTGGACAAGTTTGAGAACAGCAGGAGATCGTTCTATCAGTCAAGCAACACCAGCTCGTGGAACTTAACTAAATCCGTCGTATTACTCTTAGATTAGATGAGATTACTGTAAATATCTAATCTCGTGACTTTTAGATGCAACTATCGGGTTTTAGAAAATATAGGAACAGTTAGGTCTCAACGAAGTTTTAAAAATATTGATTAATTTGGTTTTATGATGGAGTCTTTATTAAATAGGTTAACAATTTTAAGAATTTTTCTTTCATAATCCTGTGTAAACTAGCAGTATTCTGGAATTTAATTTCATGTCAAGTAATGACGTTGGTAAGCGCTTGTTGGTAAGCGCTTGTTGGTAAGCCTATGAGCCCTGGGGATATATGACGCTTTGAAAATGTCTGCATTATTATCATCATCATAGACGAATCATTCGTAAGTCGTCGTTTCTAGTTATGAAGACAATCCATGTTAGACAAGATTAGTTAGATTATCAATGTATCAAGAATTTCCAGTAAGCACTGATAGCAAAGTGCCTGGCGTTCCTTTCAAACCATCAAATAAGACGAAAGTTGCAGTTGCCAGTTGTGCAATCATGTTTAATGATTTGAAACATGTTCTCACCATGGCAGTTTGTTTCATGCTGTGTTTCCGTTTACCTTGTTTTCTTCAGGTGAATGATTTGGATAACGTTGGGCAAACACCTCTTCATCGAAGTGCTCAAAATGGACATGTTGCAATTTGTGAATTATTGCTGGAAAATGGTGCTGATGCATCGATATGTTCTCTTCAGGGATATACAGCAGCACAAATTGGTACAGACGCTGCCAAAAAGCTATTACAAGGTTTCATTTCACATTCCTTTGAAATAGTTTTTATAATCTAATACGCAATTGCATAACATATTACCAGTGACATTATTTACAAAATCACTCTGCCAATTGCATTTCTACTCCCAAACGATACCGTGAGGAGCACAAAGACTGTGTCCACCCTGCGGCCATTTAACATAAAGTTAAAACTAAGAACAAATAAATATGAAGGTAAAAAGAGAAAAAAACGAACAATACACGTAAACACTCTGCAATAAACACACTAATTCCCCGTACAGGTTGCAGCAGCGAAGTTTCAGTAGCATCATCATTTTATTCAAAAGGTTGTTTTGCATAGATGTATCTTAAAGTTGCCTCAAGGATTTCTGAATTAGAATCAACAAATAATGTTTCGTCAAAAAATGTGTATGTTGTGTGTGGTACTTGTGTGCAAATTAAACGATAATACTGTAAATGAAAGATTTAAGTACCAATGTAGCATCTGATGTGTTTTTAAGATCTTTGCTACAGTGGTACTTGAATATTTTATTTACAGTATTATCGTTTAATGTTTCGTCACTCTACAGTATCATTTCAAGTAAAAGAGCATTTGAAAGATTTGGGAGACCGTGCGGTTGCAGCCATGAATTTACATTATCGAGAAGATCTCTCCTGTATGCATCGTAAGAATTGCAGTACAGGAAAAGGTGTCCAAAGTACTTATAGGTATTAACTGTTTGTCTCTATAAAGATTGTTGTTAAAAATGGAAAATACGTCTTTCCAAGAGAAACTGGCAGATTGAAAGTATTGTATTTACATTTAGCACAGTAATTTGATATATCAAAAGTCGAAGAAAAGTATCTTAAAACAAACTTCGTTGTTTTACTTTGCAGCCTCGCAAGAACCAACATCAAAGGATACTGACAAGCAACTATTAGAAGCTGCAAAATCAGGAGACATGGACATCTTGGAAGTAATATCCCTTTCATATTTGCATGTTAAAGCAGCCAGCTCAAAATAAACCATGATGACTGAGCAGAAGCTACGCACGCATGCGCGAAAACTGGTAACTTTGAGCCCCCCTAGCTCCCTGCAGCAGATCCCAAAATTCAGCAACACTTGATATTTTGTTCCTCGAGCCTTAACTCTTGATTTATAGTTTCAAAAAGCTTATCTATCCAATCTCTTCCTTATCTCAGATTGTTCGATGAACATTTTACGCAGTTTCTGCTCTGTCAGCTCAAAGTAAACCATGATGACAGAGCAGATACTGTGCAAACAAAGCGGAAAAATTCGTAACTTTGAGCCCCCTAGCTCCCTGTAACAGATCCCAAAATTAGACAGCACTTAATATTTTGTTCCTTTGGACCTTAAAAGTCTTGATTTATCTTCTCAAAAAAGCTTACGTATGCAGTCATTTCCGTATACCTCCGATTCCTTGGTGACGTCATTTTACGCAGGCAATTTCTCCTCTTTTTCTATATTCATCTAGAATGTATGTTTCAATACCAGTTACATCTACATCCTACTATATATACTTTCTAATTGCTATACAAACAATACAAAGGCTACAAGGACAGGACCACAAGGAGCAAAGGACAATGACTACTCCATGGCCATTAACATAAAGATATGAAAGTATTAAAAACTAAATGAATAACTACAAAATACAAAACATTCGATTTAGCATTATACGCATAATTACTCGAATCCGTTTCACATTGGATGTGAGGCCAACGTAGGAGAAAGATGCTGAACAACAGGAACCCCGGATGAGAGAACAGCAGCGACGGCAATTGCTACCGTCACTGATCCTCCCCAGAGTTTCTGCTCTGTCAACTATGAAATAAAAGGTTGCGTTCTAATTGGTCAATGGCAAAATCGATTTGTTTGATTGGTTGAAATTTATCCTCCCTGGATGTGGTAGTGCATTATGACCAAATTAGTTACATCAGCGTTAAAGACATTAAAAATTTTCTTGTAATATCTTATTTTCCCTGAATTACTATTGCAACTTTCATGTAGTGTTGATTTCGTTGAAAGTCGACAATTACTGTATTGACCAAAAATCATCAAAATCTAATGACAAAATTTTTACGACATGTAACTAATCCGTCCAAGCTGATGAGAAAATAATAAATTTTTATCTCCAATACTTGTTTTGAGATTAGATATTTTTTATATGGTTTGAACGCCAACAGTAAATCATTTTCAATTCTACGATGAATGAGCTGCGCTCTTTTCGTTTAATTATTTGTCGATTTTTCACAGAGAATCACAACAACTCAAACTGTCAATTGTCAAGATGTGGATGGTCGTCATTCAACTCCTCTGCATTTTGCTGCTGGTTATAATCGATTGAATGTAGTCATGTTTCTATTGCAAAATGGAGCTGATGTTCATGCTAAAGATAAAGGGTATGCTATAACACTATTTATTTATGCATCATTTATTCCCATTTAAAGCAAAGAATACTTAGTGAGAAGACTAATTATATTCCCAAAGGACAATGTAATCTGTACTTTCTATTTTTACACCACAAGCTATTTAGACTGTATTTTGCTTGTTATAAGAAACCAGTCAGGGCTTCCAAGTTCAGAAATTAAGACGCTCGAACAGAAATTCGTGTGAACTGTGTGGGGCGTGCAAAAGAAATATAACATGGCAAGGAAGGTATAGGTCATACTTGTCGAGATCTAGTGAGTAAGACACAGATATAAACACGACCTGCTTCGAACATTTGAAGCAGCATGAATCTGTCGAAAGAAGAAGGCCTAAAAATGAAGCCTATTATATTTGAATGGAATGAGCAAATTAAGTAGCTCAACTGCATCAAACCATCAAAATCAGCATCAGGGAGTTAAGAGTTATAATTTAAAGCAAGGATTAATTTGACGTCATTAAGTAATTTTATCAATCTTTTAACATCTTGATATTTTTACCAATTTCCATTCGCGATATCATGTGTAGCACAATTTAATTATTTTTGATTTAAAAAAAGATAGTAGATGTTTTTTTTTTGTAAAAGGTGAAGAGCCAAAACTATTGTAGATAAGCTCAATATTACCATGTATGTATGTATGTATACGTATACTTTGCCCACAATGTTTTGCAGTAAGAATTTCCAAATGGGACAGCACTCTCTTTAATGGAAATGTTTTATCACTGGGCACGCAGTCAATGGCTCCCAAATGAACGTTTAGACGCGTGCCCGTGTGCCTGCGTACCCGTGTGCTATCGTGCGCTCCCTGTTGAAACCCTGCCACTGACGCAAATTCGCTCCTTAAATAACTGAAGCTATACTAAATATCTCTAAACGAGACAGTAATATAATATATAATTTTTCCTTTCAATAAGATGCAAAGAAAACTATAATTCTCTTGCAGAGGACTTGTTCCTTTACATAATGCTTGTTCATACGGCCACTATGAGGTTGCAGAGCTCCTGGTCAAGGTGATTCATTTATGATGTCCTTTCGTTTCATTTTAGATGAATAGATACCCAAAAAGGTTTGAAAATGCTGACATAATCATCTGAAAATAGAATGTTTTTGATTCTAATTTTTGCCTCAGTGCGTGTCGTTTTTTCAGTTCTAACTAATCATGATAATTAATTTCTGTACTATATGATCAGGATTTGCTTATCTTTGTTGAAGTATCTTTGTTGAAGCTCTGTGACTCTGTCAGTAATTTGTGCCAGGAAGATTAAAGAATGAATATCATTTTTTTAGCATGGTGCAAATGTTAATGCTGCAGATTTGTGGAAATTCACGCCTTTGCACGAAGCTGCAGCGAAAGGAAAATTTGAAATATGTAAACTTTTACTTGGGGTACGTATGTTATTTCTCTCTGTCATTGCTGTTTGTCGCAGTCTCTCTTTGACAGGTTCGTTCTATCTTTCCTTTTATTGTCGCTGCCTACTTCCTGAGTCTCTTCTCTTTCTCTATTTCGCTTCGAGAGAAATAGTGCTGATTTAAGATCAAACTTATCGGCAGTGATGAATCTGTTCTTGAAGGCCACTGTCATCCATGTTTATTCTTATAAAAACAATGCACTGCAGAATGGTTCAATTTGTTGTTAGTCCCCGAGATAGAGAGATTCAAGATTTCCCGCCACTCCGAAACGAGGCAAACCCACCATTTTGTAAGGCATCCCCAAAAGTCGGCGCATGCTCAGACGAATGTCGCCTATGCTGTCCCCTTGCATAGTGAATGTTATTGATTTCCATGTTATCGATGATTCCTACAAGTTGAAATATGTTGATTATGATTGTCTACTATTTAGCATGGTGCAGATGCGCAAAAGAAAAATCGAGATGGTCATACTCCATTGGATCTTGTTAAGGAATGTTTCCCAGATGTTATTGATTTATTGCGAGGAGATGCTGCTTTACTTGAGGCTGCGAAGAAAGGAAATATGCCTAAGGTAAGGTAAGATAAGGTAACAAATAAATAAAGACCTGAAGCCAATAAATAAAACAGTGGATGAACTAACTGAAAACGACTATGAGCGAAAGGAATGGAAGAAAACAGTGGCAAGGCTAATGTCTTGAATAAGACGGAAAAGCCAAAAAATACATAAATATAAGGTAGATCTAATAGCGTTGTATTTAACCCCTTACTATCTTAAGAATGTCTTTGTATATGACGTTATATTGATTCTATGCTAGATGTGCTAGAAAAGTTTGTTCTCTCGATAATAAGTTTCCCTCAGCTTTTAGACTACGAGATGGAATCAAGTTTTAGATGTTACCATAAAGCTGAATTATTGTTGATCAGTTTTTTAAGATATTTTTCTAGCTTGTGAAGATATAGGTGAAAATGGAATTTTCGAATACTTTATTGATTAAGGTCCTAGATCCTCCATTGAATTTATATTCCAAAAAATCTCAAGCTTTTTGGCTATTAAGGTAAGTTTAATTCACTCCAATGTATGCACTAGTCTCCATCGTGCCCTTTCATTGTACACTAGTGCCCTTTCATTGTTTCTAATATTAGCCTGTATACATGCCTCTACTTGAGTACCATATTCCATCCATTTAATGATTGTTCAATTACTTTTTACCATTTTTGGTTGTACTAAGTGCAGAATTTATACTGTGCTTTGTAGGTATGTAATGTTTGCCTTGAGAGAAAAAGACATTAGCGATATGTATTTAAGAATAAGAAAATAAATCTAATAACAAATATCTAATGATAGCATTATGATGGACTGATCTGAAAGTGCCAAAAGATTAGACATGGCATAGCATTGGAAGAGTCGATAGTAGCTTATTTTCATGATGGTTCCTCCAATTATATATTCAAAGGTGATGAAACTTGTAACAAGAGATAACATCAATTGCCGTGATACACAAGGAAGGAATTCTACACCCCTTCATCTAGCTGGTAGGATTCATTCATTCATTTTATTTAGTCTTCATTAGCCCTATTTTCTTCAAAGATTAGAAGTATCTTCAATTTTATTGATTAATGAATTCATTCATTCGTTGTGTCGTTTACTTATTTATCAAGTCAGTTGTTGAAATTCTAATTTCGTACAAAACTGTTAGTGTCATTTATTGAATTAAATTGTTTATCTCTGGCTGATTGATTTAAGTGATTACTTCATTCTAAATTGACTTCTTCATGATTAAAAATAGCGGGATACAACCATCTCGAAGTTGCGGAATTTTTACTTGAGAAAGGTGCTGATGTGAATGCTCAAGACAAAGGAGGACTCATTCCATTGCATAATGCTTCATCATATGGGGTTTGTTTATTTTACCTCAAATTTTTCTTCATTTCCTTCTATCCGTGAAATTTCTGACAGGATTCCCCTTTCTTAACGCGAGTTTCCACTTGTGCAAATGTGGTCGCGCGACCTGTATGATTCCTCGAAAGCAGTTGCGCGAACTAGTTGCGCAACTTCGCGACTTCGCGCCTGAGCATTCGTATTGAGCAGTTATTGCAGAGTGAAAGCAATTTTATTGGCTCTGCACGTGCAGGTCCCAAAAACTTGAAGTCAATCCAACTTACAAAATTAGTCGCACGATTGTGGATAACTGGGGAATCTTCGTCTCTGAACAAACTACGAATGCCCAGACAACTGGTCGCACTATCACGCGACCAAATTTGCACAAATTGAAACCCACCTTTAAAGCTTTTATGAGACTTCTCTCATGTAGCATTTCATATCTAAGTGTAAATACTGGGTGAACCAGAAAAAAGCTCCCACTTTTGAAAATTCATAACACCAAGACTACTACACGGATTCTAATCATTCAAATTCCAGTTAAAAGTCAAAAGATCAAAGTATTTTTGTGATTTTTCTTGCTGTCTTACCAGCACTAGAATTATTGGTAAATTCAACTTTATAAAAATTTCATGGTTGCAAAAGGGCGGAAAAAGGGCCTAAAACACTGATGAAATCGTAAGGATTCTATTCACACCGAACAATAGGCCATGGGGGTTTCACCTCCCTCAAGCCATCGATTTTCAAACAAATGTGAAAGATTTTCAATCCCATGGCAATTAATGTACAGAGGATATCTCTTACCCATGAGAAGTTGCATTTCCTTCATTATTCTGTGGGAGAAGTCATCTATGGATTGATCGATGTTTTGGGCCATTTTCCAGTCATTTTGCAACCATGAAATTTTTGTAAAGTTGAATTTACCAATACTTATAGTGCTGGTAGTACACCGAGAAAAATCACAAAAATACTTTGATCTTTCGACTTTTAACTAGAATTCGAATGATTCAAATCCGTTTAGTAGTCTTGGTGTTATGAATTTTCAAAAGTGGGGACTTTTTTCTGGCTCACCCGGTATTGTTTTGATCCATTCCACGTCGTAGAAACTTGGTTTTGTATTTCTATGTTTTTTGTGATTTTTAATGAAGCGTATATATCATACTGCTCTGTTACATGGATCTGTTTGGATGTTCTTTGAACTTATATTCACATTTTTATCTCAGTATTAGACGGTGGCAATGTTACAAACAGTGGCAGCATTTTTGAGTGAAACTTGTACAGCGTGCTTCAATCATCCATAGCTATTCCAATAAATATGTAGAGATTAGAGACAGTGAAATCCATTTTTTATGGCTATAGTATTCACGATAGTCCTTTATTTTCATCATTATAATTCACTTCATCAATTTTTTCTTTTACAGCATGTGGACATTGCTGCATTGCTTATAAAATATAAAGGAAATGTTAATGCGACTGATCGGTGGCTTTTCACTCCTTTACATGAAGCAGCTCAAAAAGGACGAACACAATTATGTGCTTTACTTGTGAGTTATTTAAACGCTTATCATTGTTGTCAGCTTCTAACATGACTCATTTAGACTGAAATTTTGTTCCTTATCTTCCCAAGATTTAGAATTTAATCCGCGGATTAAAGTTTCTGCTTCAATTTGCAACCATTTACTATAATCGTACTTTCTCAGGTTTTGTATTTTTTAAAATGGATGCATCATTAAATTGAAAAAAGTGATTTTTAAATCTCTTTGCCTTCAGTTGATTGCAAACACCTATTCAGGATTACTTTTTATCAATTTTTTTAGATTAATTTTTTGCTGCTGAGTTCTCCATACCTTCATTCAGTTTTTCTAAATCTGATGTAAAACGTAAATCTCGATGTTGGTATATAATGATTTGTTTTGTATGTGCGTTTTCCATAATAATATTCCATAAATCTCTTCTCAAATGTTTCTTCGCTTTCGTGGAATTAATAACATTGCTTAAAATTTACTTTTCACTAATTTACCAAGAAGTTTTAGGATTTTTGAAATGGAAAAAATGCTATGCCAACGCTAAGCCCAACTGCATGAATGATTTTGTTTGAAAAAGATAAATGTACTATCAATATATTCTTCTTTTAAGTTTAAAACTTTTTATTTAGTTAACTCATGGTGCTGATTCGCATATGAAGAACCAAGAAGGACATACACCGCTTGATGTTGCTACGGTAACAACGAATTTTTGTCCTATACGTTATGTTTTATGCGTAAAGCCATTAATGAATAACAGCGCGGGTAACAGTAAATGATATTCATATTTCGATGGCATACTGTCATTAAAGATATATTTCTACTCTTATCTCCCGAAATTTTGTTTGTTCATTATGGAGAAGAACTTATTTTGCTTTTAAATTGTCGATTTAAAGTTTATTTACAAAGAGCAAGCCCAAAAATATTGAATTAATAGTTAATGACTTAATTTCCTTTTTGATTTATCATTATTGGCAAAAGCGTTTTCCTGACGTATATTTTTTCGATGATTTATTTAAGTTTTATTTTCTAATATCTTGCAGCAAGATGACGTCAAAATCCTTCTACAAGATGCCATGACAAGCAAATCACAAGTCACGCAGATCCCTGCAAGACCAGCCGTACCGACCCCTTCTGTTGGTGGCTCTGCGCAAGCTGCAGCATCAGCGCCGCCAATGGCATCAGCATCAAGCAGCACAAATACCCAGTCATGTATGACGCAACCATCAGCAGCCAATCAGAGTCTTTTGAAAGCCAATCCAGTAGGAGGTGCCAGTGATGCTGTTTCTGCTGTTAGATCTAAAGTCGAGGCTGAAGGTATAGACACTTTTAGAATGGGATGGGAAGCAAGATGAAACTCGATGCTCTCCTGTTGCTAACAAATTTTGTTATCAAACCTGAAGACCTGCTAAACTTTTCTTTATCAGTTTGATTAAGTTGAAAGTGGTTAAATTTTTGCTTAAATTTCAGTTGCTCTTGCATTTTAACTGGAAAATGTGGAGCAGAGTGTAGGGCTTGTGCACAGTTAGTTGGTGACCAGTGAAGCTGACAAGTGAAGCTACTTGAATATGGAAGTCTTCAGTTGAATGAAAAAGTCACAAGGCAACGTGCATTTGATCAAATATTCAATTCTCTTACTCTTAATTTCAGGTCATAGTTCGATGGAAGTTGACATCGTAGAATTTTTAGCAACGTCTCAACTGGAGCACTTGCGGGAGATATTCGAAAAAGAGAAGGTAGCTTATCCTAAATTTGAGCAATTTAAAATAAATAACAAAAGTTCACTTCGCCATATTTTTGTTCTTTGTATGTCATGAATTTCCTATCCGTTGATGCATTGAATTTCATTCAACATTTTTATGTTTAAGGCTTTGTCTGTATTTGTTTGGTTTTATTTTTAGATTACAATGGATGTTCTAGTTGACATGAGCCATGAAGAATTGAAAGAAGTCGGTATCGTTGCTTATGGCCATCGACATAAGTTGTTAAAAGCTGTGAAAGAGAGACTTGGGGGTACTGGTTGCACAACTGGTATGCTATTCAGAATACTCTTTCCGTGGCAGCTGCTTTGTTTTTACATTTCATGCAGAAATGATGTGACATGTCATATAATCGAATAATTTTGGATTTGAAAGTGGGCACTCTGCAAAACTTAGAGCACGTACTTCAGTCACGTATTCTTGTTGAGAACCTGTCGGGCGAATCAATGGCTACCAGGATCCTCGGTGAAATCAACGGCAGGCTCAGATTTCTTTACAGAAAGCAACATTTTCTTGACTTATCATTTCGCAGCTTGCTAGCAAACGCTCTAATTCAGCCCCATTTTGACTATGCAAGCAGTACTTGGTTCCGTTATTGAATAAAGGATTAACCAAAAGAATTCAGACTGCCCAAAATAATTGTATCAGGTTTCGTTTGAAGCTGAATTATAGAGCACATATAGGAATCAAAGCATTCAAAAATGTAAATTTGCTCCCCACGAAAGAGAGATTTGAATAATGTACAACTGCAAAGGTTTTCCAATTTTTTGATAATTCAGCCCCATCGTACATGTCTGAGATGTTCTTACCAGTTGGCCAGAGTCGAATAACTCATCGATCTAAAAACAAATTGAATCAACCTTTCCAAAGAGTAACATAGAGCAAAATTGTCCCTCATATCTCGGACCCAAAATGTGCAAAAATCTACCATCAGAAGTAAAATCTGCAAAGAACATCGACAGTTTCAAAGAAAAGATCAAAGATAAATTCTTCAATGATTTCCAAAGTCAAGATGACAGCCCCTACATACATTATTGAAAACACACAATCAGCCTACAAAACTGTTTTAGTTTACTTTTTTTTCGGAGTAATGATTATTTTTTTAAGAGATCCTTTTTTCCGGCACAAATTTATTTTTATTTTTAACACCTCCGGAGGGACCATTACGGAAACAAGGTCATCTTAACCTTTTTAATGCTATCCCTGCCATTTTTAACCTGGGGTGTTTTTAAACTTCATTTTAACTTATTACCTGTAAATATCATATTCCTGTATTAGATTTCTTTCCTTTTGTTAATTTGTATTGTAATTTAATTTTATGGCAAAAATGTACATACATACATACCTACATACATACATGCATAGCAACGTAGAAGCATACTGCTGCATTTAGTATCTGGACGCATGCCTACTTAGCTGGGTAATACTGAGCATGTTCAAGGCAGCTGGGTGGGGCGATTTGTTCTTCTGGGATAAACAAGGGTTAATATTTCCGTCAACGATTCATCCATTTGTGTTTCATGGGTGTACACTACATTATCAATTCGTACTTATGTTAATTTTCATTCAATTGATCTAGATGTGTACCGTTTGCTTAAATTCGTTCCCTTTCTATTCTGCCTACTTTTTTAACGTCCAGATTATACGAGTCTTAATTTCCTTTCCACTCAAAAGTCTTTATTTTACTTTCGCAGTTGGTGTTCTATTTCCTTCAACAATAAGTGGTGGTGGGAATGCAACTATTCTCCAAGAATTGTCAAATTATGACAAAGATTTTGTTTCTGTTTGTCATGAGGTAAAAATTATGGTGTAGATCTAAATGTTTGTTGACAGACTGCATATGAATGTCTGAAAATAGCCTGTTATATTTGATGACGTTGAAACTTACTTGGATATTGTTTAGCTACACAAACCATAGCCTGCCTTGGCTTTTTTGGTCCTATTTATAGTTGACCTCAACGTAGCTCGTCAACTAACTTTAAATATATATTGCATTCAGTAGCATAGTATTTTCTGCAAGTTAGAGGTCAGGTCACTACGATTGGATCATTATTGCCAACAATAAAATTTTCAAAAGATCGCTGGGATTGCTGGTCGTTGACAGTGATCTAACCGGTCGTAACAACCATATAGAAAGCAGGCTTTACAGCCAGTAGTATTTGCAGAATAAAGATAAAAATTGAGTATCCAGCTACTAATGTGACTGAGTGGGTGAGTGAGTGTTATTGTGTGTTGCTATATACTCTGACACCATGACATCATGGAACGATATAACTCTGAGAGGGACTGACTGATTTCTTTAATTTGAAATAGTGATTCACCATTGATTTCAATCAGCAGTGTTCCAAATTGTGTTTCAGATCCAGTCAACTATAGTTGAGCATAAAGATGGCGGAGCTGCTGGTGGTATTTTTAAATCATACACAATTATTAAGGTAATACTCTTATGTATATTTGCATTAATTACATCGACACTTTAAACTGCAGTGTAATTTATGCACTACATCTTTATGTATATAAAAATGAATGAAAGGATGTTTCTTATTAAGTGTCCGTGAAATGATCGATTTGCTCTAGCCTTTTCTTTAAATATTTTGTTTCAATTTTAGGTCGAGAGAGTTATCAACAAAAAGCTGTGGGAAAGATATGCGTATCGTCGGAGAGAGGTGAGAATTTAGATATTTATCTCTCAAGCAAGCCTCAAGAATTGAAAAAGAAATTTAGTGTTAGAAGTGAATAGCAGACTTAGTTTCAGGAAAGGAAATTGGTCATCTTTTTGTAAATGATCAACCACGAGCTCCTTAAGTTACTATGCAATAACCAAGGATTTTGTGGTTGTTACAAATTTGAAATGGCCTTCACCAAATCCTGAAGGAGGTCAGTCAATCTGTGACGATGATTTTTGGAAAATTACTAATGCAGAGTTTGTAATACCTGTTTAAAATTATACTGCCATTCCAAAATGAAGAGAAATTTTTGTCCTACAAACTCATTTTGATAACCCTTCCAACAGTATTTCTGTGATCATCAATCTTCAAGGTTTTATTCTCTTCTCTCTTACCTAATTGAATTCCTTAATCTGACAAGTTTTTTATGTCACAGGTTGCAGAGAGTAATCATAATAATCCAAATGAGAGAATGTTGTTTCACGGTAATTTATGAATTTTAATTTCCTCAGTGCAAGATGTTCATATCAAATGATCGAAACTGTTGCCAATGTACAGTATTGTTTCTGAGTTCATTCCTAATTCTGTACAAAATTCTACGCTTTTGAATGAGAATAGGTTCTATGTCTTTTGAGTAGACTCATTACATGGTCCTAGTTGCCTAGTTATCACAGCAGCAATAACAGTGACAACAACAACAACAGCATATGTAATTGCTGTATCTTTTGAATATGTTGAATCCTTTTCTGGGTAAACACGAAAATAATTGTTTGCAACTTTTCATTAATGCGAGGATCAAAATTAATTCATACCTTTTATGTAAACGGGCTTTTAATCTACAATCTTATTCAAATTCAATGTTACAGAGCATAACGAACATATTCCATTATTCTTGGGGTCGGTAACTTTGTACCTGCGGAGACTTAGAATACGATGGCCATATTCTAGGCATTTTCGAAAATTGAAAAGTTAGGGAAGAAATAGGGACGTGAACAAACTCGAGGAGAGAGGACCTTCGTAGCCTCAATTTCCTTATAGTGTATTCTCAGATTGTGCTAATATCCATTGTTCTCCTAAAGGGTCGCCATTTGTGAATGCAATCGTCCAAAAAGGTTTCGATGAGCGACATGCTTACATTGGTGGAATGTTTGGAGCTGGTAATATTTATTATTGTTATTATTAATTGTTGTTCTGGGTGAGTCAGAAAACACGTGGGGCGTTTCGCGGACCGTGACATCGCATTTAGTCACCCGATTGTCGTGAACTAAAGTTTTGCGTGTAGCTAAGAGTCTAACTTAGATCATAAACCTTTTCCCATCGAAATCGGCCATTTGATGAATTTTTGAAAAAAGATTTGCTTCGCAAGAGCTTGTATGGGAGTCTTGCAAACTGGTGAAATCTTTTGCGAAGCCCCTTCTGCATTTTATTTTGGCAAGAGTTACAGGTACACGTGGTATTAGCAGGGAAGAATCAAACTATTAGGGGATAGTATTTCCCCCCCTGGGATGTCTTAGCATAACTTGTCCTACGTGGAGAATATATTTGAAAGACATTAAGAATGCGTACTTCTTTGTCTTGCGAAGAGAACCCTTTCAAGCAGATCAGCGCCCTGTAAATCGCAATGGGACTTTTTGCTGACAACGCATTTCCTAAGGCCTGGTCCACAATAGGTCTTTTGAGTCGCTCCAGTCGTACAGAAAGACCCAAAAGTCAGAGGATTTAAACTCTGAGTCTCTGTCTTTTTGTTCTTTCTGCACGATCTTAGTGACCTAAACGAGCTAGTGTTAACCAGGCTTAACTTTTTCAGTATCCCCTGATAATTCCACGTGTACCTGCAACTGTGGCAAGGCTAAACTGCTGAAGAGGCTTGGTTTAAGATTCCATCAGGTTGCAAGAATCCCATACAAGGCCTTACGAAGGAAATCTTTTTTTAACAAATGCATTAAGAGACCGATTTCAATAGGGAAAGGTTTATGATCTAAGTTAGACTGTTAGCTGCTTGGAAAAAATTAGTTTACGATGATCGAAAGACTCAATGCGACGCCACAGTCCGACAAACGCCCCAAGTTTTTTCTGACTAACCCGGTATATTTGTAGATTTTACTTATTTTTCAGAGACCATATACATTTGGTATAGTATCGTTGATTAAAATTGATTAGCAAAATCGTAAACTTGAATGAAAAGATTTATCTTGTTTTGGTTTGGTGATTTCATCATTCTATGCAGCCAAAATTAGTGCATTTATGAAGATTATATACAATGAAGACATAATGGTTTTATCCTGATTTCAAATGTATGATTTTTGCCGATTAAAAACAATATGTTTGGAACTTGAGCTTAGTCTTAGCGTTTTTGGTTTCTTCAACGATAAGTATTGATCGAGAATAAAGAAGATAATGTCCTTCTGCTAATCTTGTTACTTTTATAAATCCCTGTTTTCTTCAAATTTCCTTCTTTTCTACTAAATTTCTTCTTCTTTAAAAACTAGTTCTTTTTTATTATTATTTCAGGGATTTATTTTGCTGAACATTCAAGTAAAAGTAATCAATATGTTTATGGTATTGGAGGTGGATCGGGCTGCCCATTACATAAAGATCGTTCATGCTATGAATGCCATAGGTAGGAGAAGGATTTTCTTCCCTTCCTTTTTACAAGCCATTTTCACCGAAATTATGTTTCTTTTCTCGATGATCGTAGATTGCTATTTCTTATCACTCTGTCACCATAGCTAATTATTATTTCTTATAATTCAGTGAGCATTGCATCTGGGTTTTTAAATGATGTTCTCGTTTGGGCAGAAGTGCAAATATGTTATAGGGCGAAGAAACAAGACCCACGACAGACAGAGTCTATGACGATAAAACAGCAGTTGCTCTTAAGATTAATTTCAGATTTATATTTGCAGGTCTGATTGCTTGTCGCGTACTTAAAACCTCGTGCTATCATTTCCAAAATGATATATCATTGACGCAGATGGTGAAAAGTTCAGAAATTGCGTGCGTTGAAAATACACGTGAGAGGATCACCATGTTTTGAATGTTATTACGAGTCTATGATGTTTTATCATTATCTAACTGTGTTTCTGATGAGCATTCTCCGCTTAATACCGGATAACCACCGGATACTTTTGATGTACAATTTATTTTATGTTATAAATTAAATATTACGTTTTAATTGCTACCTACGATGCTTGCCATTAGTCCTTTGGAGCATTTGGGCCATGACTGGGTAAAGAAATTATCCCGCATTGTTTGATCCGTAGCGATTAATTGAAGCACGACGATTTGTCGCTTGGAGAGGGGGAAATCGCAAACAAGGAAAAATAAGCCAAGATGTTCCAAGACATTTGGCATGCATTGTAGTTACAGTCAAACATCTTTCGTAATGCCCTCAAAGCGATTTCTGTATTCATGTCCAATTGATGTCAGATCTCAAAGAAAAGCATTCTGTTATTCTTTTATCTTACTTTCTTCATTATTCTATTCTCAGTTGCGCTCATTAATTTCATTCTTTAACAGGCAAATAATTTTGTGTCGTGTCACACTTGGCAAACCATTTTTTCAATTTACGGCGGTAAAAATGGCACATGCTCCACCAGGGCATCATTCAGTTGTTGGCAAGCCAAACTCTGGTGGCCTATCTTATCCTGAATATGTTGTTTATCGAGGAGAGCAGGTAATTGATAGCAGCATAGCATTTGTTTAGGAGCATTCTTTCGATTTACGCAGTGTCGATTATTTCTATTATGATCGAGGCTGCTGATCGTCGTATTCAGTCAAGTTAGAAACCATTTTCACCCAGGATCCTTAGCGTGCAGGCTGCAATTTTAGATCGTCTGATAAGCAAATTTTGCCAAAGCAGAAACTCTAGATCTACACTGAAGTAATTGAAATGATACCGGATTAGTAAAAAAGGATCGGCTTTCTCTGGCGAGATAAGCAATGATATTTAGCAATAGCTGATTGAATACCTATCGCCTTCAATTAGTTTTAGAATTTTTCCTGGCTGAAATCGGTCACTTCGTCCAGATTTTGTAAGAGATTTTCTAAAAAAATATCTATTAAGAAAGCTTAAAAATGTGCTAAAATTATGAGCAAGATTCTATAATATCTTTACGTCACAGCGCAGAGATGACTTGAACATTCTCTAGTACATGCTATCCTCTTGAGGGAATGAAGACGTCTTCCCTCTGGTATGAGTAAATTATCAGAGGATTCCATTCTCTCAATGGGACAAAATGCATGAATGCATCGTAGTGTCATTATTGCAAGGAAGGAGAAAAAAGGAATATCTTGCTTGCGGTTTTCACTCATGTTTGCAGGTTTGGAAAGGGGTTTTCTGCAGAACATCCCCCTTTCGACGGGATGGAATAGCCGATTAAAACCGGGTGAATTATTGAACCAGCTTGAACACATCGGGAATGAAATAAGACAGTTGTCAACATCATTGCTTTAATATTCAGGGAGCAGTATTTTTGCAAACGCCGGCCTTTTTATTGACTCATCCGGTAGGAAAGTTTGGTTTTAGTTAACCTTGCTTTCTATTAGTTCCATTCCATCATTGTAGTCTGTCGCAAAATTTCTAGAAATCACTACAAAGATGCAACAGCACAAATAGAGAATTTCAGTGTTTATTGCAAAAGAGAATGTCGGCGATTTTTCAGTCGAAATTCTTTTTATTTACATGGTAGGGATTACAAATGCTGAACTTTTGCGGGAATAGAGTGAAATATATTCTCATTTTTAATGGAATTATTGCATCTCAGATCGCATTTAGGAATATTTTGTATTTTGTTAGTCAAAACAAGGCTTTTATTTCTTGATATAAATAGGATCTGTCAGTTCAAGATTTCGTTATTTTTGCAGTATCAAATTCTGGCTAATTCTGTTTTCTGTAACTTTAGCGGTTTTATATTCTGAGCTTATATGTTCTTGTTTGTTTACAGAATTGAGGTTTTTTGTCTTGCTAACTTAAATGGAATGTGGAAAATTTGCACTCCATGACCATAAGGACATGATCATTTTATGACATGTTCTTCCTCACTTTGATGAATAACCTAACGAGTCGTTGTTGAGCGGCGTATAAATTTGTATCATTTTCTCACAAACAAATTCTTTAATTTAGTTTATGTTACATTTTATAAGAAAATATTTTAAATCTTAGGCGTATCCAGAATATCTGATAACATACAGAATCGATCGAATGGAATCAGACAAAGACAGTGCACATAAAAACAACGTGAATGTTTCGTAGGATTCAACTTAATTCAACTCAGTTCGATATTTGACTTAAAATTTATTTCAGTATTTACAGACACTTTGATTATGTATTATTCACTGTCAGTCTTGAATGTTACATTTCTGTACATTAGTGGTCAGTTTTTGCAAAGTGGATTGAAAAATGTCAACAAATTGAGAAATAATTGAGTGTTTTCTGAACCAATTTTCTTATCTATAGGACTTGCTATTGTAGGAAACGATATTGTGTTCAGATGTTACTTATATTTTACACTCTCGTCAATTTTCAAGCGAATTAGCACGGGGGCAAGAAGTGCCCTTTTTAAAAAACCTTTCTCGTATATATCTGACCTAGTGAGCCCTCCACCCCTGTCAAAAGATGGTTTTCGGGGTCCTTTCAAAAACAAGCAGAAAGAATTGACGAGTATACGGCAGCTTGGTAGGATAAGAATTTTCCCGAGAAATGCTGGAAAGTGACGGAGAGAGTTGTGTGTCAGTTCTCCAATTTTGCAGTGCCCTTTTTGGTTGGCTGCCCCCGCCACTTCGTCTTCCTTCCGGCGTCTCTGGTTTATTCAATTCAATCTTTAATGCAAAAACAAAGGTACCAAAAATTCTTGCATTTCGCATTCAAAACTTAGTTGAGGTTGCATTTCCATGTAAAACAAGTGAATTGAAATCTTTACGATTTGAATCGTTCTGAAATCTGGTTTAGCACTTACATAATATTCCAGTATGTTAGGTTAATTTATTCATTTCACTTCAGTACCATTTTATGCCAAATGAGATGCCATATTGTGTGAACAAGAAATAAGAGTCCTCGTTTTAAAGAGAAGTGCACATCGGATATCATCGCATTAACATTGGCTGGTACATTACTCAATTGTGCATATGTTTAAGTATATATATATTAATATTCACCCGAGTGAAAATAGCTACATTCCATTCTGATAGCATGAGGAATTTTCTCAACAAAAGCCTTGAAGAAACGTCTATCAAAATGAAGAGCCTTCAAAACAGGCCTGAAATTACCAGCAAATTTTCTACCTTAAAGGCACACTGTCGTGGTGCTGATTGGATAAACAAGACAATCAAGAAAAAAAGAATTAGGCAAGGTTCAGTAATGTCGCTGTACTGTAAAATTCATGAAGAGGATAATGATCTGACTCCCTTTATTCTCAAAACAAAGGATGACCCAAGAACAGAAAGGCTTTGTAATTACTCAAAGGCCAGAGCATTGTTGTTGATTTCAACATCACAAGTAGCCAATCACAACCACGACAGTTTTCCTTTGAAGTTAATTATCTATGTGGTATAACACGTGCCGTAGAAAAGGTTTAAAGTCATTACTGTAAGGCAGAAATATACGGAAAATTTACTCGTGAATTTAGGCATTTTTTGAAGGTTTCTTGAAGGGACCTTCTCGAGAAAAATTGTTCATTATTTCAGAGCAGAGTGGCCGACTTCCGGATTTCAACATGTCCGCCGTTAAATAATATGTTTGCCAATATTACTGATATCCAAGGAGTAGGGATACCGTTCTTTTTGCCTCACATTGTAGATGATGGTTCATGTCCAATTTTTAAAAATTTTGCAATGAAGAAACCAATGGTATCTTCATCAGAACTCAGTCGTTCCTCTGATTTTAATTTTGCTATCTTTGATAAAAAAGGATCAAATCTTTGTACCAGCACACAGTTTTCATCACTCAGTTCATGTCCCTTGATACCATGCCGCCCCAAATGGAGACTCTACAACGAAAATAGACAGAAGCTAGGTATCCATTGTTTAATCGAATCCATTGTTTACTACGATAATAATCAGTTGAAGAAGTAAAGCTTGAAAATCATATAATCAGAATTAAGAAAAAATTTTATTTTTAGTTGCCCATCTAGGTAATTCATGGGCTAGGTTTTATAGTCTGTTCTTAGTATTCTTTGCATTGCTGATAAAATCTTACGTAAAATACCCAACAATACAGAGAGAATGCTCAAATGATGAAGTTTAGCTGTATGTACAACTTTACTATCAAAAAATGTAACTTACCTGTGGAACAAGTTTTAATTGAGGGAAATTCTTCAGCGTCCATGCAACTTGATTTTCATTTTCACTGACTGTTAACGTACATGTGGAGTACATCAGAATTCCTCCCGGTTTCAGTAAGTTGACAGCCTGCGATGTAATGAATTATTGTCTTTTCAAAAGGTGGCTGTAATTTCAGTTCAGGTGTGAGAAATGTCGGTCGTTTCAAATAAAACATTTATGGCCTTTGATGTTACAACATGACACGGTGGCTTATGGTATTTTAGGGAGGCCACTGCTTACGACCAGCATGCCAATCCCTTTGGAAAGATTTAACTCTGTTCTCTCAAAGTCATATTTGCGGCTTGCAATCACTAAAATAGCTTTTGTTTCTCAATCTTGTATGTACACAGCAACACTGCCGATGTGAAACTGCAACATTGGGACCAATACACCACTCTAAAAAGTTACATGACATTACTGTATAGCTCTAAAATTGTATGGTTTGTGCTTTTATAGATATAACAGCAGATGCCTATAGCTTCTGTGATTTTTATAACAGTGCATACAACTTTAGACCTACACATCAACGTTGATATAGTGGTCCCAATATAGCAATTTTACATCGTCAGTGTTGCTGCGATAAACGCAGACTTGCACTGAGTCTGTTTCGTCAATCAAAAAAATTGGGAAAGGGAAAATTAGGAAAGAGAAAAGCGAAACTGTCAAATAGACTTATTACAGATAACGAAGTAGATTTGAGGCAAGTCTAAAATAAACACATAAAAATAATGACATTTTAATCATTGCAGGCTGCAAGGATGAATTTTTGGAGAAGAGAGTTGAATCATTCTGAAGAGATTGACTTATTGCTTCAGTTCTTGCTTAGAGCTGATGGTAAACAGCACCCTGCTCGTGATAATCAATTTGGGCTCCCTGTGGATGAAAACACCATCTTCGGATGCAAAAGCGATAATTTCTTTGCAAACCAGTAAAAAACGTCTTGCACCATGGCATGGAAAGTTAAGGGCGAAGGATAACTTCACTTTGTAACAGTCTCCTTAGAATCGTATCCTTTTTACGCAAAGAGTCGAACCCTTGGAAATAACAGTCGGTGTAATAACAACACAAAGTACAATTGTTGAAAAATTAAAATTGAATTCCTTCCGAAAAAAGACAGCTGTTTGCAGTGAATGGCGACAAAAAGAAGCATCTTCGTATAACCTGTTCTAGAAGCTTCTTTTGATAGACCGGATATGATTCCAAATTGGCAGCTGTTGATTTGCATTGCAGCTGTGGCCGCTGACCAAGGGCACTGCATGGAGGATCCAATATAATTTTATCGAAAGTCTCTTGATCAAATGGCGGTCGCTTGTTTCCATCCATTTGGCCTAAATTGTGGAAAAATATATAAGTTTATTTACTTTCGATGATGAGTGAGGATGAGGTTAGAATTGAATCCTAGATGATAAATGACGTTGACTTGACATTTCGTATATGATAGGGATAAATTTGAATCATGAAGAAATATATAATCCGGGAAACAAATAACTCATTAATATTTGAACTAACAATACACGATTGAAATCATACCATATCCTCGCCGCAAGCAGATGAAACTTATTTTAGTTACTTTTAAATACGACAGGGTTAGTTCTTAATGGTGTACTGTTAGTTTAAATTAGTTGCTTTCAAGGTGCCCCTGCGGGAAGAAGTGATCATCACTAAAATAAACAAGGCTAAACTAAACTAATGCTTATGTTATTTGAGAAGCCAGGTCTTCTCCGGCCGTAATATATAAGTTTGTTTCCAGTGGATATTTAAGAGTTATCTTTTTCTTCAAGTTTCTCGTGCTTCTTGCCTTTGTTCATGTTGAATCATGAATGCTTCTACGCTGATTTAAATCATAGCTTTCCTTATGTTTCATACTGAATGCAATGATCATACTAGGATTAATTTCTGATTTTGAAGCTAGATTTCTATAGATTCAAACATGAAATTGAAAGCGTTGACCAGTCAGCAAAACAAGGGAATGAGACTTACTTTCTCTTTTGAAAAGGACTTCAACGATTATCATGCGTAAAACTGGGAATATAAATACCTTTCTTCGTTGAACACAATTTTGTACTGTCAAATGAAACACACTGAATGCAAGTTAAATCTTGCTTTTTGCATAATAACTCCATTTTCTTGACTTTCGATTTTGATTTGTCGACTGCAAAAATTGTTCCCTATACAAAAGAAACAATTTACAGTTGTGAGCCAATGATACTGTCTACTGGATGAGTTTCAAACTTTAACATAATTTCGGACTTATCTTCATTTGAATGTATACAAGAGCATTGAAACGCCAAAAATGATTGCCAAATCGCCAAATGAAAATCGATGGAGCGCTTTGATTCCTGTAAAAATGCAAAGCAGTTAGGAACGCTTCCTTGCTAATGATAAATCAGGAGCTTCCTCAATTACAATATGAAATTCATAAGAATTTTCAAAAATATAGACACTTGCGAATATGTTAAAGCAGTGTCTATGTTTGCGGAAATTCTTACTTACTAATATAGGTAAACAACTGGTTGATTCTTTAAAGGCTCAAAGGCAACTGATTTGATTTGAGATCTTCCTATCACAAGTAAAAACAGACTTTAAAAACACTTGCTTGTTGATGCCCTCTGGAAATATCTCTCATAGGAGTAGGGTCTACTGTATTTGAAATAATTTACAAAATGTAATTTAACCTTGTTTTCCAACAAGATTGCAGCATGTGTTGATTTTCCACCTGTAATGAAATGGAAATATGAATTATACTAGCTGTTAACAAAGTTAAGTAAGTGCTGCTAAAAATGCGATCACTACTAATTCATAAATGAAGCAGGCAAGAGTCAATGCCACTGATACAGAATTAAGAAAATATACATAGGGTGTACAGGGGAAATTTATTTGAAAATTTGTGGAATAAAGATCGTTTGATAAACTGAAATAAATCAAACTGTAGTTGAAAGATGAAAGGATGAATTACTCTTTGCAATCTTTAAAAAGCCAAATTCTTCCATTGTTAATTTGTGAAATTATTTTGGAAACTGCCTTAAGTAATTACTGTAACTCATCATGTTAAATCCATAAACACAAAATTCTGCAGAATTCTGCAGAAAGAATACTGTTAACTATGTAAAAGAGCAACCAACTACATTCTTCAAAGTGTGTGAAAAAGAGTTTAATCACAAAGAGCCCCTTTTCATGCATATTCAAAGGAAGGAATTTTTGGTAACACTTGTTATGAAGCATCTCCATGGATGCTGAGCAAAATACAAGACAAATCACAAAATAATACTTGTCGAGTGCTCAGAAAGAGTAAAATGAGGAACAATATTGAGAAAATACTTCAGCTGTTCCAAAATAAAGCAAAGTTTTTTTCTATCCCAGTTAATCGCATAATTTTCACACCACAAATTTTCAAACATTCATAAACGTTTCTTGGTGCACATAAAAGTGCATCCAGAGATTTACCTGGTGCTGCACACATATCCAAAATGGTATCACCTGGGCTTGGAAAAAGATTATGAGCTACAAGCAGGGATGGCAAATTTTGTGCAAAGAATATTTCATCTTGAAGATCATTGAATGATGGCTGTGAATAAAGAGGTTGATCCATTCGAATGGCAATGCCCCTAAGAAAGAAAAATATGAACATGTTTACACACACAATAATCTTGCTTTGAAAGGGGTGCTGGCATGCTTCCTTCAGCATTCTCTTGCAACTTCTAAACTATGACACCACAGTAAATCTTCAAACTATCAACAATTTTCAGAATGCGTAAATGTCAGATGACAGGCAGTTGTCAAAAACGAGGTATGAATAAGTTCTATTTCAATTCTATTAAAGGCTAAATTACCTTGATTGTGACTCTTTGAAAATTTCTGATCTGCTTAGAAGTGCAACACCATTGCCAACAAAATATTTTCTGCCCTCAAAACACTTAGTATAACCTTTTCTACAGATCCCATCAAGATCTGCATAGACTGAAACAATATCTCCTTTCTTCATATCTAGAAGAAAGTTAAAGATTTCAGCTACTCTTATCATATCTGATTTGATATCAATCATTTTGAATTAAAATCTATACCAGGTGAGTTAAAAAAACACCTGACCTTTGAAAGGCTACTGCTCCCTGATTATATAAGCAATGATATTTTGCAATAACTGATTGAAAGGTTAACATGTTCAATTATCTTAGAAATTTTTCTGACTAAAATCGGTCCCTCTGTTCTGATTGAGTAAGCGATTTTCTAAAATGAGCCCCTTTTGAGAAACCTTAAAAAACGTGCTAAAATTACAAGCAAGAATCCCTCATATGTTAGCCTTAAAGTGATGACTTTCAGAATGCTTTAGCATGTGCATTCCTTTTGATCTGGGATAAAATATGAAAGTTTTCAATATCATTACTTGGGTACTCAGGTACCAGCATTTTTTTTAATGCCAGGCGTTTTTATTGACTCACCCAGCATAATTTTCATTTATGTAGCACAAATAACACAATATGATGCAATCCTGCAGTCATATCAAACAAAGCAAATCCCCTGATTAACAACTGATGATACATCTTATTCACAATTAGTTTCAATTTGAGGCAAATGATGCAAATCCCAGTGCAGCAAGAAATCAACATTATTTGATACAGATATACAGAAACTGTTTCATGCATTGCTGAGAGGAATGCACACTTTTTTGGGATTTAGTTCCACATCATCTTGAGGTGAATGAGGCATATCAACAGAACTGGCATCATTGTGAATAGGGTTCATATCTGCTTATAGTCTATAAACAATATCTTTCAACTTACAAGGAAAGGAACCCAATATTCCTGGTACAAAGACATCTGCCCCTCTTAGCGTAGCCATTCCACAAAGTTCATCAACTATAACATCTGTTGAAACATGTTCTATGTGTTTTGGTTGTTTAGCTGAATACACAATGAGAACATCTGGAATGTAATCATGCTTTGCAACTTTCATGTTTAAACATCTTTCATCATTCTGTCTTAGAAAGAAATCAAGTATCAAAAGATATACTGTACACTAATGAGATATCCAGACTTACACAACAAGAAGAAGATTGCAGTAGAGTCTGTAGGTCTTCATTCAACGTTTTAAATGATACTGTACATCAAACAAATGGCTTGCCTTACCTTCCTATTATGGTTTCCAGGAATTCATTGGCACTGCAAATGTTACTCTTCAGCAAGTTAACTCGAAGAGTGGAGAAGAGTGGTGGTTTTGATAATATTGCTGATAGTTCTTCATGTAAAACCTGTAAATATATACAAAAGCTTTTTTTGAAACCTAGAAAAATATCACATGATAAAGATGAATGAACAACCTGTTTCAACAAGTGTTGGCTATTCTGCACTTTAGAGGACAAAGTCTTGTTACCTGGTACTTTAATTGAATCGCTACTACCTAGCAATGATGATACTGTATGAGCATCAGGGTGGACAAATATATTAAGAAACAGACCACAACAAAATTTCTTGATGTTCACAACTTGTTCTGAGTAAGATCACAGCTCACATAAACAAATGATTATTAAAGCAACTGGGTCTTGGGGGGCAGTAAATTGACATGCCTTGCTAAGGTTTGTCACAAGAAATCAGTTCTAAATTGTATTGAGTCCAGTCAATCAAATCTTCATTGAACGTTGCATTGTCCCTGTCTCAAAGAAGTATTCCAACAATTTGTCTTAATTGCTCTCACAATTCTTTCTCCATTGTGAATACTTAATGTATTTTCATGAAAACTCAGCTCAACATCATCTCCCACTCAACAACAATTCCCTGACACCCCTACCATGATGCGGAAATCATTGAACATCCCTGAGAGTCGTAACATCATTTCAAAACAAGGCTAAGCCTAAAAATCTGAAGTCTGAGTACAAATAGGAGGGTCCCGAGTCCACCAAAATGTCCGTGTACATACTTTTCAGTGGCAAACTTTATTCAGAAAAATCCACAGAAAACCGTCAATCCACGGACAAGCTGCCGTGTCCCTGGCCATCTGTGGACTGACGATGCAAGTCATACGTAGATTGGGGTTATTGACCATTGGAAATTGCATCTTATTCACTGAATGTGCAGGTTGCATGTGATATTTATTCTTGTTGTTAGTTTTTCGCTTTTGCATATATGCATATTTCAGCCAAAAAGTGACAACTTCTCGTGGCCTTTGATGAAGGTTTCCAAAGAATCAGCTTGCTCACCCTACTCAACTTTCATGTCAAAATGGCTTGTGATCTTCAAGTTTTCAATAGTTTTGGGGACTTGTTCCAAAGTTAAAGCTCTTTCTACAAATTTCTTTCATCAAGCTACAGACATTTGAATGGCAACAGCTTCTTTGAATGTTTTCCTTCTCACAAATCTGTAAAAAGTGCAAACGCACAAAGCAAGTTGTTGTCTAATACTGTACATGTGTCATGGTTATGAAGTAGGGTGCCTCGTTTTGAGTTTGAAGAGTTTGGATTGTGAATGTTTGCCAAAATTTGCTTTTCAGAGCGGAACATCGAGAGATCGACAATGTTTGCAATTAGTTGCAATACATGTTGGTAAGGAAGTTGCAGACATACTGTACTATCACTTTCCAAAGTACTCTGTGCTCAGCTTAAAGGTAAGGAACATTTTTGTCTGTGGAAATAACATACTAAATGTCACCACAGACCATGTCCATGGCTGGGAATTGTCTGTGACCAAATTTAATTCAAAATTTCCATGGACAGTCACAAAACTGTCCACAGACAAGACATGGACATTTCCGTGGACTAGGGACCCTCCTGTACAAATCTGATCCAATAACTCACATTAAATTTTGGATGTGGTATCTCCAAAGAACCTGCAATCTCAAATATGACCGAAAATAGCAAATTGAAACCTTGGAAAAACTAAGAAAGCTAAGATCTGACAGAGATACTGAAAATCTGTACATAGTAAATTTGGATGGTAATGACCCCATACATATGCACGTCATACATTAGTTTTCTTGTGCCAATTTATTTGATTGCTATTCAACCAAGAAAGCCTCCTATCTTGACAAGTCAAGTTTGTTTGATTGGCCATTTAAACTTTTGATTGCTGCTACAATGTTTTTGATCAAATGCAGTTACCTTGCA
This sequence comes from Aurelia sp. 4 Dawson et al 2005, assembly GCA_964019985.1. NCBI lineage: Eukaryota > Metazoa > Cnidaria > Scyphozoa > Semaeostomeae > Ulmaridae > Aurelia > Aurelia sp. 4 Dawson et al 2005. The sequence continues at coordinate 224,189 of OZ026503.1, read as the reverse complement.
ATTCAGTTCAACTTCCGTTTTGCAATGCAAGGAACCTTGTGTGGTCCATTAAAGTGCAGTCATCCCCACATCTTTGATTCTGGCAAATTTTTACTTCTCTGCATGCGACACGTACGACCGTAAGGACGGCAGGTCCTTTCTTGCAGAAATAATAGCCAACAAAATAAATGCAAATATTATGCCTAATAAATTATGTGCCCTTGCAGAATGGTAATAGAATTTATCCATTTCGGCACCCTGGTAAGATACCTTCTCTTTCCAACCACAGTGCTGAAGTAAAGGACCATAGATGTCTTTAAATGTTTCAAAAACGTCTTCAGATAAAAAGCAACCGCTCATCTTGTTCGCCATCTTGGATTCAAAGTTTTGGAACGGAAGATAAATTGAGCTGAATTTTGCCTCGCGTTGAAACGCATGTTTACGAGCCTCCCTCCTGAAAAGTCACTTCCTCTTTCTTGGCTGAGTTCAAATTGAAAAGATCGAAAGAAGAAAGAGAATAGAAAATGTCCAGAATTAATCTGAATAAATATAGAGATGACATTGACAATGCTTGGAAGGAAGTTACGAATCCACAGTCGAAAAATGATTGGTAAGTGATCATTTCATTTTCTCTTGATGCATTGCAAAGTCCGCCGTGTCTTTGATCGCATTACACAAACCATACAATGTTTTAGGCCCATCCCCATTCTACCCACCTTAAAGGTGTCGAAGCAGGCTCTCATTTTCAGCTTTAAACGGGAAAGGTCATCAAATTCAGATCGAGCTGTTGCAAATTGAAAATATAGGTGGTAGCTAGGACTGGATGCAAAATTATGGGATGGCATGGGGGGGGGACTGGTCATTTGTTGTAAAATTGATATCATCAAATGACTATTTATTACGATGTATATCTTCCAAACGGAAGTAGTTGTTTTATGGCTTGAAATTCTACTTTGAATGGAAGATTTTGAAACATTTGGCAACAGATGTTTTGTATGATTTTAAGTGAACAGCCCCATGATACCAGGAGTTACCAGGGTAGGAATCCATGCAGCCAAAACCAGAGATCTCCAGTGTGGAGTCATGAAAATCTTTGTTCTTCGATCGTTTTGGCAAAAATCTCCAGCATGGACTTTCCATTGTTTCTACTACGGTCCATCAACAGCTCAGTCTTGCTTTAAAATAAAGTCAAAATTACAAGTTGAAAGCCCCTTTTACTCTTTAAAATTTGAAGGATCTAGCTGAAGAAACCAACACTTATAAAAAATGTGATCGCTTTCTTGCAGTTCAACTATTATGATGTTACATTATAGATGAAACCTGACATTCAGTATTTCATTATTTTAGGGCAGTGTTTGGGTATGATGGTAAAACTTATGATTTGAAAGTTGTTGAAACTGGAGGTAAGTCGATCTTTTTTATGCATTGAACTGGAAATGACCAATGGGATGCCTCAGAAGGGAGGCTTAGCTAAATTTTCAGTAGGAGTGGGCCTCCCACAGTTTCAGAAGGGTACTGTTGGCTAGACAAATTTTGCAAAAATGATACTCCTTGCTAGACTAAATTCTACATCAAAAGTGCAATGAGCTGGCATTTCCTAAACCAAAATCATCTATTATATTAGTAATTTTAATTAGTAATTTATATACCTAGTAATTAGTAATTTTTTTGTTTCTACTTTATAAAGGAATTACCAACCTTTTGACCTTTCTTTGACCAAGATTGCCAAAAAGGCCTGGGGGGTTGGTACATAACATGTTGAGGGTACGGGTATGTGCCGCCCATATGGTGCCACCCATATGGGTGGGTTTTCGGCCAAAATTCTCTAAATAAGGGTCCCTTTTTGGCTCATTTTACATAAACATGGTTGGGTTATCCAGAAATTGGTGCAAAATAGTGATACATAAGATCCTTGTGGACTGTCTGACTTGCAAACAAAGTCTGACTTGGGCTAAGCAAGCACAAGAACTTATGAACATACTGGGTGTCCCAAAAAAAACGCAACAGATTTGAAATGTTCTAACACAAGCTGTTTCAAACTAAAAATTTAATGATACTTTTTCTCGAAATTTACAATAATTAGATTAAATTTTGAGATATTTTTCAGAATTTTAAGTGACCTGATTGCAGAGTTATAAATCAACAAACTCAAAATTTCCTGTCATGGCAAAACCAGACCTCCCACAACTAATGAAAAGCATAGTGCAAAATTACCAGCGTCGCAGTATCTGCAACTTTACAGGATTACAGACAGGCACATAATTTGATCAAGAAACTGTGACAAAGGAGATCCCTTAATGATTTATGACTTATCTAGTTTCGCGGGAGCTCATAGTGTTCATTTCCAATTGAAAGCATAACTTTAAGAATGGCCTAGCCATATTGGAAAAAGCAACTTCGTCATGACCGACATCTTCATGCAAGTATCTGTTCAATGTTCAATCAACATTTGTGTTTGAGTGCTTGTCAGCAATCTTCGGTAATTGCTAAGACTGTCATTTTTTATAATTTGTCAATTTAATCAACTATTGCTAATGTAGCAGCTCTGGTCTTGACGTGGAAGCAATTTTGAACTTTGCTGATTTTTAACTTTACAACCAAGTCACCAAACATGCTGGAAAATATATCAATATTCATTCTAATAGTTGCAGATTTCAATAAAAATAATTGTTTGCTAACAAGTATGAAACAGCTTCCATCAGAATTATTCAAATCTGTTGCGTTTTTTCTGGGACACCCGGTATTAATTTGTTTATAACCCCAAATGATCTTTGGTGCCGTTTTAGCTGCAAGTCAGTGGGATATGAGTGTTGCTTCAAAAGTTGCCTTCAATCAAAATTAGACGCTTTTGTAAGAAATGAATCACCTGAAAAACAGATTTTGATCTTTTTGCATATGTTTTGCTTCAGTGTGGTCGCGTACATCTGTAGCTGTATTGAAGGGGTCCTTCTACCTTTGGTGATGCTGCAAACGCTAAGCTCTGTGCAGGCCAGTTACATCATCCTCTAAAGTTGACTTACAGTATTTATAATGAGTACCATTAATGGCTGGCTAAGGATGCAATCATTTAGAAAAATATATCAATCTTATGATGTGGAACTGTCCAACAAGAAATAAGCCAACGTCAAGTTCTGCTATAGGATCGTAGGAAACTTATGTTGCGTATCCGCTTTCTGTGCCCACAGCATGGAATAAGCCGACGTCAAATTTTGCTATAAGATTCCAATACACTTGTTCAACTTAGCGGCCTCATTTTCAAATTTTACAATTTTTTGGATCGCTCCATATGAAATTTCTGACCTCAGATTCACATTCAGCACCCAATTTCTTGTCTAAATGATGTACATCAGACTTTGAATGTACAAATGTGAAATCTATAACAAAATAATGCGAATCCTTAAAGGTCAGATAAAGGCAAATGCGATTTTTTTATATTCATAATTTCAAACTATGGGGAATCCGATGGCAATAAAATTTTTTAGCTTTGCGATGCAAAAGGATAAGTTTGGGGGTTTTGAAAAAGGGCACTCCTTCAAAAAACCGCGTGATGATAGAGGCCTGGAACTAGCTAAGTCATGACGTGGAATGAGTCATAAGAAATCCATCACTTGAGAGGCCCAAGGCACTTGAAGAAGTAACCGTGAAGAACACACGCCGCGCGGCAGATACACATCGAACAGTAAACAAAATAAATTTTGGATGGCGGCCAATAGCTGCTCTGATATTTCCAAAGATCGAGTATTGAGCTCCACACCCTCATAGTTTTCCCTCGATGCAGAAGAATGAATTGAACACAGTCAGACCAAGCTTCCTGTGTTCTGCTCTCCTCAAGTGGGACCGACTCTGAAATGGAAACATAAAAACATCATTTGAATTATTTTAATGCAAATTAGCAATTGAATATTGATTGTCTTTAGCCGTGAATGGCTGGGTCAAACCATGGTATTGATCAAACATTTAACTATTGTGTTGTTTCAAAAGACTACGGAAAAACAAGCCTTGATCTCCCCAGTGTTGGGATTCTTCCTCCTCATTAGACCGACAAGAGCCTATCGAAGGCACATTTGCGTGGCTTCACGAATAGTCTGTAAATACAAAATATATTGTAAGAGGCACCACTGGCCACCTAAAAAGTTTGCAAAGAACCAAAGAGCTATCGAAGAAAAGGAAACATAAATGTGGAGAAAGAACTTGCCCTTACCTTATCCATGAATGTGATAACATGGCCTAGTCCTGATATGGCAAAATCCGATGTCATCATGTTCGAAGAGTGGGTGAGTGCATCATTCGATTTCAACTATAATTTCATGTTTTGCACGTCGAAGAGTTCTCAGAAAGGTGCTCTGGAAGCCAGCTAATGCACTTGTAGCAGCCAATGAATGTTTAAAGTCGTTAGGATTGAAATATCTTGTGCAGACCCCCAATGTTTTCGTTGTTGCAACTCGTACGGGTTCCCTCTCCAAGTCAATCCACAGCTCACTGCTGCGACAAGTCTGTCCGCGCCATAGTTCGGAATATATATTCTTCTCTGCACAAGCTGACGTGCTACGACGATAAACTACCTACTTTCTCGGCGTTTTTTGTTTGAGATAGTTAAAATAAGTAGTCATTTCTAACTTTCGTGACTTGACAATCGGTGAGTGCAAACAGACTCCTCCATTCCCTCACAGCTTTGCAATGACTCGATCGACTCATTCCACGTCACGCCTCTGCTAGATCCAGGCTCTTTTGCTCGCGCGGTTTTTTTGGAAAATTTGACTGAAAAACGGAATTCGACAGGCGATTTCGATAGGTTCCAGAACTCATATCGAAATTTCGTTTGAAATTTTGAAATCTCCAGGCCGTAAATGATCGAAATCAATAAAAATGTCTTTTGCCTTTATCTGACCTTTAAAGATATCAAATTTCCTTCGTGACAACATAGAATGAGAAGTAAATATAACTAAGTCACAAAAGTAGTCGATGAAAAAATAAATCGACTAGGTCTTGAAAAGGGGGACACACATATAGAAACTAGAAGGGGTCCTTCTACCTTCGCCAAAGCTCTGAAGGTAAAGGATAATGGGAGTAGATTATGAAGCAGGGCATCAAAAATCAATACTAGCCTAGACTTTGCCAAAAACTTCAATTAAAAACATATAGACTTATTACAGATTGACTGCCTGCAAAACTGACTGCAAATAGTCCTCGGAAGAGGAATATTCTAACGCAGGAATTTTGAGTAGTACTGATGAAGACCTTGCCAAAAGAAACGCTAATGAGAGCAATCGCTCAATTTTCAATGTGCTTTAGACATGATTAAGTTGCTAATTAGGTCAAGTTCGTGCCAATTCAGATGAAAGTGGTTTTCCTAATGTTTTTCTATCAGTGAAAACATTATAGCCATATGTCAATCTTATGGTGTCAAATGGGTCCAACATGAAATAAGCCAATGTCAAATTTTCCTATAGGACCACAGGAAACTTGTGTGTCGTATGCACTTTCTGTGTCCTTTCTTTATTTCAGTGCTAATTAGCACAAATCAATGGTTAATCAATTGCATTAACAAGCGTGACTGACTTACTTTCTTACTGACATCAAGTCCCCTCTCAGATTACAAAGTTGGACTTTATAATCAAATGTGAGTCATTTTCAAAATTCATCATAAAAGTGGGTATGACAGCAAGTTTTGGTAACTAGAAGAGGGTACCTTCCTGAAAACCATGCGACAGACCCCCATCCGTCCCTAAGTTATGTACCCCCCAGGCAAAAAGGGTACCCTTGCCCACACTAAAATTGCCAAAACATATACCCTTGGTCATACCAGAAGTCAAAAAAGTATTCCCATGCTTTCGGCACATCCCCAGATACTTTTACTGTGGAAGAAGACCTCCCTGTGGGGATGCTTTTCATCTTTATCATTTACAGTAGTCAAGTCATCTCTTGGATTGTCGTCAGGAAACAACTCGCCCTCTAAAATTTGTTTAAATGATAAAGGGAGACCATCTTTTGACGATAAAACAAATGCTGAAATTTTTAAGGACTTTTTTCAAATCTAGCCTCAGATCTAGTAAAGAAACTTAATCCATCCCCACATAGACTAGATAGTACACGAAAGTAGCACTTGAACCTTACTGAACCTTTTTCACTGCTTCCCACATCCACTGACAATGTCCTCAAACTCTTAGAAGAGATAACCCCTCAAAAGCGACAGGTCTGGATGATATTGCAGGGAAATTCCTCAAAGACGGTGCAACCGCCCTAGCCAAGCCAATAACCGAGTTATGTAATCTCTCAATCCTACGATCAAAATTTCCCGACGGTTCCAAACAAGCAAAACTAAAACCACTTTTTAAAAAAGGATCGAAAGATGATCCCAAAAACTGTCGACCAATTTCTTTGCTTCCACAGCTCTCAAAAATTATTAAAAAATCATCCATGGTCAAGTACGAAAGTACCTAGAAGAAAAGAAAATATTGTATAGTTACCAATCTGGCTTTCACGCTCATCACTCAACAGATACCTGCCTATCTTACTTGAGTGATCAGATCCTTCAAGGATTTGAAGCTAAGATGTTTACAGGCATGGTCTTAATTGATCTTCGAAAAGCTTCCTAGACAAAATGACTTGCCTTGGCTTTAGTAATTCTACCATATTTTGGTTTAAATCTTACCTTCGGCACCGATCGTTTACTGTCAACATAGGAAAGGAATATTCAAATCATGGAAATCTTTCATGCGGGGCTCCTCAGGGGTCAATTCTTGGTCCTCTCATATTTCTTCTTTACGTGAATGACATGGCAGGGGCGGTTGACTGTGACCTGCTTTTGTACGCAGATGACTCTCGCTTAATATTTAGAGACAAAAGCATCAAGCAAATAGAAATCAATTTGAATAGAAATTTTAACACGCTCTGCGATTGGTTCTTAGAAAACAGGCTGAGTATTCATTTTGGAGAAGACGAAACTAAATCCATTCTCTTTGGGCGTAAAAATTGCAAGAGCCTTAAAAAACTAGATATCAGGAGAGGTGATATAATGATAAAACAACATTCAACAGTCACATCTGGGATGTATCCTGGATGAAAATCTCTCTGGTGAGTCAATGGCAACTAGGATGCTTGGAAAGATAAATGGCAAGTTAAAACTTTTGTACAGAAAACACAACTTCCTAGATGGTTCCCTTCAAAAGTTGCTTTTGAATGCCCTTATTCAACCCAATTTTGATTACGCATCCACCTCACCCAATGTTGAATAAAACGCTGTCCAAAAAATCCAAGCTGCTCAAAACAAATGCATTCGCTTTTACCTGAAGTTAAGAAATACAGCCCATGTTGGTGCCGCAGAATTTAAGGCTATAAATTGGCTCCCCACAAAGAATAGGATGGATCAATGTGTTTGTATATATTAATGTAATGAAACTTTTTAATGGAACTGCCCCAGCCTACAGTGCCAAGATATTCCATCCAGCCAACCTAGGCCGAATAATGCGAAGATCTAAGTTTAAATTAGAATTTCCATTTCGCAAAAGTACTTCTGGACAAAAATGCTTATCTTACCTGGGGCCGAAAATATGGAATAGTCTTCCATCTGACCTAAAATCAGCTAACCATCCGGATACATTCAAAGATCAAAGAAAATTTTTTCCAAAAATACAAAAAGAGGAAGATGACATATACGTCTTCTACTAAGACCCTTCAGCATCTCTCCCAACCATGTTTCCAATGCACAAACCGTTTTCGTAATGATAACAACTACAGTACTTTCCTGTTTTTTTCTTTTTTCTTTTATTTTTCTTTTTGTTAAACCAGCACCTCTAAGGGGACCATTATGGAAATAAGGTCAACTTGACCCTTTAATGCTATCCCTGCCAAGGGGTGTTTTAATTTTACGTTTTTTAATCTTAAAGTATTGTATTGTATCGATTTTTTATATCAATTATAATAACTTGTATATATTTTGTATGTGGCAAATGATACATACATACATACATACGTATCTATGTGAAGGAGCCAGGGAAAGTGAATTTTCACAGTTTTACCAAAAATAAGGCATGAACCTGTGGTTACAAGGAAATTAGCGCCTCAAATGTTTAAATCCATGCACTCTCTCGTACAGAGCTTGTCCACATAAATGACAAGATTTTTCAAGGATTTTTAAGATTCCTCAACAATTCTTCACACTCTGTTAGCACTTTGTGAGCCATATGAAAGACCCAAAATTTTTCTTAATAAGAATTCTCAGGAATTTAAAAAATTCTGAAGAAAACTGCAGAATTCATAAAATTCTTAATTTGCACGAGGCCTGTACTGTATCATAGTGGAGGTACTTTGAGCTATGTTTTGGTGCACACAATATGATCCATTTCACATTCTGATTCAGAAGGTTAATGATAAAATTTTCATGTAGAGGATGGTTTTGAAGAGATGGTTGATGAATTCAGTGGTGGCAAAATAATGTATGCCGTTTGTCGTGTAAATGATCCCAATACAAATTTGCCAAAAATGGTCTTTGTCAATTGGGTAAGTTTTACCAAATTTATTTAATTCCCTTAATTCACAAATGATGGAATAAAAAAAGCATTTTATTTTATTGTTTTAACCAATTTTTTGCAGGATGAGTAGGTAGAGATATTCGCAATATACAATGTTTGTTTTATATATATGATCCTTTCAGCAAGGTGAAGGAGTTCCAGCAAATGTCAAAGGGGTTTGTGCAAACCATTTGAGGGATGTCACGAATATATTCAGGGTATGTTGCACACTTTATTTTCCTTAAAGGACAAGTCCATGGTTGATGAAATTATGGTTTAAAACCAAATTTACCAACTGCTGAACACCAGTTGTGAGTCTTTTCCAAGTTTTAATGCCATTCACTTTCACAAATTGGTTGATAAATCTTTGTCACATTGGCCAAATATCGTCACCATTTTGTATTTTGTACCATTGTGCAAAGGCGTGATAGGGAGGCTAGCAAAGTGAATGGTATAATATATACACACATTTGGCAGCCTTGTTCAGGTCAACGTAAAGTGGCGTCATAGAAGATGGCGTCATTTTGCACTTCTTAGCAGATTGAAAATGCCCAGGGTGTAAGTCCATAACTTTCAATATGGGGGGGGGTCCATGCCAATATTTGGGGTCTGAAATTTTGTAATATTTGGGTCTGTGAATTACAACATGGACAAAAATTCAATATTTTGGGTCCACAAATGTAAAGAAGGGAAGAATCATGGAATTTGGTGTAGGTCTCCAAGATATTAAACTCAATATTTGGGGTCCCCAGGACATTAGGCTTAATATTTAGGGGTCAGCAAAGAAATAGTGGCATGGACCAAAATATTGAAAGCTTAGGGAGTATCCCCTGGATGAAAATGTAGTTTCACAGATTAAAAGAGAAAAAAGATTGAAAAAAGTACAACACGTCATTCATAAATTAAGATTCCACTGTGAATTCTGTATCCTTGCCTGAATTTTAATTTGAAAGATTTTTTCAAATTTCAATGCACTACCATGGAAGTTTGTTTTTTCTATGACCCAAATATTTTCACAGGCTTTGTGCAAATCAACATCACAACAATCCTTTACATTACGATAAAAATTATTTGGCCAAATGAAAGACTGCAAATTTTTCGAAGCAAGAATTCTTAGTCAAGACAATTATGCACACAAGACTTGTTTTAGTACATTACTGTAATTGGTTATCTGTGCAAAACTTCCTGATGTTAGCAATAAAGAGTGACACTCTCAACTGTGGTGCTCTCTTTGGGGATCCTCTTCCCTTTAATGACTTACTGTCAACTACACATTGCTCATTTTGTGAGAGTACAATTTGAATACTTTCTCCCAGCTGTTCCTCTTCTCTTAATGTACAGAGATTGAGAAGAATAATAACAGTAATTGATTCTTTGTTCAATAATTACCAGGGTTGTCATGTGACAATCAATGCAAGATCAGAGGATGATTTGAATTATGATACTGTATTGGAGAAAGTGAAAAACTCATCTGGTGCAAATTACAGTATTCATAAAGAGAAACCAAAGCCAATGGAAAAGATAAAACCAGTTGTATGTGATTGAAACACTTTTGTTTTTTACATGTTTCGGCAGTTTGGTAGTTGTGTTGCTCGTGTATATCATAAAGCAAGTTGAGAAGAAGAAAGGGGCATGGGCTATTCACTGGTTCCATCATTAATTGAATTTTCCCTTATAATAAGCTTCACTTTTTCATTTTTTTCTTCTTACCATTTACTTGGAAGCTTTTTACTTGTTGCTGATAAGATGCGTTATTACTGTCGATTCATAGACTACTTTTTAATGAAGTAGCTTTTTCATTTTTTGAGTGGAATAATATTCTGAGAGTCAAGATATTTAAAAAGAATTTGAACAAAAAATGCCAGATCATTTTGGAAATTTTTGACATCTTTGTTTCATCAGTAACTCTAGTTCTGATGAAGGAGAAATTTCAAGTATCTGAAATGAGAAAGTTTACTGTATTTGTTATGTTTTGGATTCCTTTTTGATTTATTTTGCTAGAAAATATTGGATTATATTGGACTGTAGGTCACTACTGTACTTTTACTTTTGGATTTTCAATCTTGAGTTGTTCAATGACTACTGTAACTATTCTTAGTAATGACAATGACAAGATGTGATATTTATACACGACGCATGTGTCATTAGTGAAAATATTACTTTTATTTTAAAATCTTCACTCTTTTGGTATCAATTGTTTTCTCCAATTACTGTACTTTTACTATTTTTGTGCTCAATTTGTAATGGTAATTGCTCTCAAAACGACTTGTTTGATTTCAGGGAGCAGTATACAAGAGAATTAATCCAACTGCAGAAATCGATGTAAACAAACGAGATAGTTTTTGGAGCAAACAAGAGGTATGATAGATATTTTTAACCTAGCTCTCAAGCAACTGAAATTTTTCTTGCAATTTTACATCATCAATATCTTTTTTGATCAAACAGGAGTTATAATAGCAGCTACTGCATTCAATATCCATGTTATTAGTGAGTAGTGTAGCAACGTAGTGTGATGTTAAATGTAATAGTTGCAGGGCTGCAATATATTTTCATGCTCCTCGCACTATCGTCTTGCAATGTAATTTGTTCGTTAGTTAGTATATTGTAATTTTTAGATGATTAAAAATAAGAATATCCATTTCGAATCAAAATTCATTAATTCATGCAATTTTATACTGTGAATGCGTAAATTCTTACCATGAACACAAAGAGAGATTATCTTGCATTACCAGGAGAACAATTTGGAACAACAGCTTTAAGAAATGATATGGTCAGTGTCTTGATTTGCAAAGTGTTCCATTTAATTTGGACCGTAAATTTCGTAATTTGATGATCTACAGTAATAAAATGAATGTGAAATGTGTTGTCCATACTGTTTTCACATTAACTTGATTTGTTTCTTAAAGCAAGAGGAACAAAAGAGAGTTACAGATGAAAAAGAAAAAGTTGCAAAACAAAGAGAAGAAGAAGAAAAGAAACGCAAAGAAAGAGAGGTGTTTATTCTCTAAGTATTTGTCCTTATCTGTTTTATGATTTGATTGCAGAAGAAGACTTATATTCTTGTGCTCCTTGGTTTTTTATAAAGTGTGGCGTCTAAGAGTGATGTGATACGGTACACTGTTTAAGCTTTTGATTCCACATCCTTGCTATTAGGGCCCAAAAAATGTTTTCCTTCTTGGTAGCGAGCTAAACACTTTCGTTGTTTCTTCTTTTTCCAATATACTACCGAATTCTATCCCCCTTTTTTCGCTCCTTCCTTCTTTCCTTCCTTCCGTCCTTCTTTCCTTCCTTCCTTCTTTCCTTCTGTCCTTCCTTCCTTCTTTCCTTCTTTCCTTTCCCTCTTTTGTCGATTTCCCTTCTTTTCCCTTTCCTCCCGTTTCTTTCTCCTTTTTTCCCATCTTCCTTCCTGGGAAATTCAGGCTTTTCATCTACCTTCCTAGCTGCCCCAACGTCGCTTTTTTGCGCCCTGCTTGCTATTTGCTATGCATTCTTAGAAACCTAAAACATTATACATTCATTCACATGCTTACTGTTTTCAATCTAATCGCCGGTATTTTGTTTTTATTAAAGGCTCGTGAAGAAATTGCCCGTGATGAAGTTATTCGCGAGAGATCGAAATCAATTGAGCAGCAAAGGTAGTGACTTCCATGATCTCCTTACTTCATTTCCTTTACTTCATCCTTATGATGAAGGAAGATTATTGTACTCAACAGCAGTTTTTTTGATAACTTTTCAAAGTATCTTATATTTGTTTTGAAAGTGGACGAAACATTTCTTTTTGTATATATCAAGACAGATAGTTTTGGCACTACAAATACGAGTTAACTTGAAAATATAACATGATCCTCTTCTACACAATTTTTGCTGCCAAGACGTTTACTGTTTTCAAATTGTGTGTAGCTCTGAATGTTTTGGAGGCTACTTACATTAAATTCCACGTCCTACGAACCAGTGTTAGGGGGGTTAAAAGGAGGTGGAAATGAACTGTCGACGACCTTCTGAAAGAATGAAATTGAAAATAATTTATTTGCTTCTTTGTTAGCGAAACTCTAGATGGAAAAGAGATAATATGTTTACCTAGCGTGCTCTTTTTTCAACTATTTTTTTCCTCATTGAGCATAAAAGTAAAAAAGGTTTTCTTGTCAAAACAATTCACAAATATTTGAATTCAGAGCGATGCAACGAACACAAGACAAGAAACGAAAAGAAGAAGAACAAAGACGTTACCAAGCAACATTACAAGATAAAGAGAAGGATGACCAAGAATTCAGAAAGAGGTCAGATTCGGAAAGGAGGCGGAGACTACAGGTAATGCCATCTTTTAAGAATTTGAGCATTAAGATCGATGGAAGTTGTAATTTGGTGAGATGCTTTGTGCAGATTGTTTCCTCATGTTACTTTATTCGCGTGAAATACATGTCTCTTAAAAAATGTGGTCACATCAATCCAGGATTAACTAACCATCAATATTTATGATCATCATGGCTTCGTGTTAAGCTCGCTCATAAATTCATTTGAGGTAAGCTCGTTGAATTCACTCAGTTTCACTGCGAGTTAACACTCCTTCATATCAGCTGTTTAATTACAAAATTTTCATCCGTACGATTGACCTGCACGAGTTATGGGAAATTGACGTTTCTTCGCATGTGCAAAGGAAGTCTGCTTGAAATCAACATATTAATGATTGATAGTTGATACAAACAGGGATTATCATTGTTGAAATTAGCGCGAAAGATCAACTTGTAATTCACCTATTTTGCATTAAGCATTTTATCAATCAAAGAAATCAAAGCAAATATAGTATATCTTTCCTTCCGAGATTCTGACATGCAAGTCTTCGACAAAGATTTATCATCATCACCATGATCATCATCATCATCATCATCATCGTCATCATCATCATCATCATCATCGTCATCGTCATCATCACCATGATCATCATCATCATCATCATCATCGTCATCATCATCGTCATCATCATCATCATCATCGTCATCATCATCATCATCATCATCACCATGATCATCATCATCATCATCATCGTCATCATCATCATCATCATCGTCATCATCATCATCATCATCATCATCGTCATCATCATCGTCATCATCATCATCATCATCATCATCACCATGATCATCATCATCATCATCATCGTCATCATCATCATCATCATCATCGTCATCATCATCATCATCATCATCGTCATCGTCATCATCATCATCATCGTCATCATCATCATCATCATCATCGTCATCATCATCATCATCATCATCATCATCATCATCATCACTATGATGATGATGATCATCATCATCATCACCATGATCATCATCATCATCATCATCGTCATCATCATCATCATCATCATCATCGTCATCATCATCATCATCATCGTCATCATCATCATTATCATCATCGTCATCATCATCATCATCATCATCACCATGATCATCATCATCATCATCATCGTCATCATCATCATCATCATCATCATCATCATCATCATCGTCATCATCATCATCATCATCATCATCACCATGATCATCATCATCATCATCGTCATCATCATCATCATCATCGTCATCATCATCATCATCAAAGATACAAAGCCCAAGAGACAGTCAGAAGTTCCTCAGTCTTTCGCGGTCTCATGAACAAGGACAGATTTTGCAATACAATAGCATCAGTTGCTTTGGTTCATACCTCAATTCAAAGCGATTAGCGAATGCAGACAAAAGAAATTCTCTCAAGCAGAAATTCAAAACAAACGAAGCCGCAAAGTTGCCCTGAAACCAGTACGGCAAACTCTCGTTTGGTGCGGGCGAAAGGAGGTTTCTAAAAGAAAGTATGAGCTAATAACAAAAGAAGACGGGTAAATCTAAAGTTCTATCTCGCGGATTTTGTTTATTTGATTCAGGAGCTGAGGAGTGACTGCGTACGTCTGAGCAATAAATGTGCAAAAATTGTAATGCCCTTTGCTCCGTTTCTGAATCAAATAAACAAAATCTGCGAAACAGAACTTTAGTTGTACCCTTCTTCTTTCGTTATAAGCACATACTTTCATTTAAATACCTCCCTCGCCCGCACTAAACGAGAGTTTGCCGTACTGGTTTCAGGGCAATTTTGCGGAATCGTTTGTTTTGAATTTCTGCTTGAAAGGATTTCTTTTGTCTGCATTCGTTAATCGCTTTGAATTGAGGTGTGAACCAAAGCGAATGATGCTATTGTATTACAAAATTTGCCCTTGTTTGTCTCATGTAGTCTTGTTCGCCTCATACAAAGTCAGATATTAATATTAAATGCAGTTTGGGGTTGGTGTTGGTGAACTAGACGTGGACTCGGTTGACAAAGGGCCGTTTCATTGCGAAATCCAGAGCCGTCGAGGGCTTTTGAAGGCCTAGGGCAGGAACAAAACTGCAAAATGATGCGCCCTGCCTGGGAAGCGAGCAGCAAATTGTTTCGATCACGCCCTTTAGATTGGCTTCAAATGCATTTCAGAGCATTTTCGGCAGTCGAGATGTTAGAAATCTTCAATTATGAGGCCACTTAGACCTTGAGGCCCTAGGGAAGACTACGCTTCCCGCCCCTCTCGGCGGCTTTGCAAAATACTACAAACTAAAGTATAACCAAAAACTATGTAGAGTTAAATGAAATGGTTTTTGGCCATAGAACTACCATCATTTACCATAGTAAAGCAAACTAGATATCATTTGAAAGATCATAGCAAACGAAACTTGATTCTCGCAAGAGTTGTAAAATTTCGATCATTTAAGGGGCTTTAGTCCCATTAGAATTTTAGGAAGTTTTTTGTTTCATTAATTTTTCGTACCTCTTCTCTTATCATCATAATTCGCCTTCTCCGCCTTCGGCGGATTGCACATCAACATGTGACAACTGTCTCCAAAGGTCTCGGTCTTTGACAGCAGTGTTCAGCAACATCAGGTTTCGTCCTGTCCAATGGCTAACGTTGTCACGCCATCGTTTTGGTTGCTTTCCTCTACTTCTTCTTCCTTCTATCAGTCCTTCTTGGCAGATTTTGCTTACACCTTGCGTACAGATTTTGCTGTGACCGTAGAGCTTCAAGACCTTAGCTTTAATTGTGGATGTGATGGGGGTGAGCTTTGTTGTACGAAGAAGGTCTTCAATTCGTATATGATCAGACAGTCTTTTGTTTGTCATGAATCTCATCATATGACTTTGGAAGACGACAAGTTTTTGTAAGGATTTCGAGGTCCACTTAACACACTCTAATCCATAGAGTACAACCGGTATCACGTAGGTGTTGAAGATCTTCGATTTTAGATGATATGATATCCTTTTCGATGTTAGCACTGCTTTATTCTTGTTCAAGGTGGCCCATCCTGGGCCAATGCGATGTTGGACGGCGACAAGACCGTCATTTTTCGAGGAGAGTTTATGTCCTAGGTAAATAAATTCAGTTACTTGAGAGACTTCATTGTTATCAATGGTAAGATGGAGGTTTGTGTTGAGGCCTCTTCTCTTATACATCATTCAAAAGCGCAGGTCTTCATTAACAGTTATATTTTGCATAAATGGATTCTTTTGACTTTCTCCTGTCATAGAGTACACTGTAGTCAGTTTTTTGCTCCTCTACTTTCTTGATAAAATTTGACAGAAGTACCCTTGAACAGGGGCTATTTCGGAGCTCACTGTCTCATAAGCAACAAAATTTTCCGTATTCTGCTTGCAGATTCCTATTGAAAAGACATCACAGTTTCATCAGAAACCAAACTTTTTTGCAAGACAAATAAATGAAAAAATTTCCAAAATGTCCAAAGGGACTAAAACCCCCTTTAGTAAGCAAAGTTTTATAATTCCTTTAGGAATCAAGTTCCGCTCTCTCTAAACTTTTTCAAATGATACCTAGTTTGCATTATTCTGGAAAATATTGGTAGTTCTATCGCCAAAAACCATTTAACTCTACATAGTTTTTTGTTATACTTTTGGTATCATTGAAAGGACGATAGCAGCGACCGAGAGAGTGCAACTTTCATCAACAGGGACACAAAGACAATACTCTTTTTGATATAGCCTGTTTTCAAAGTATTATCGTTTGCATCTGGCACGATTTCAGGTTCAGGCTTCCAACTCCTTTGGTCTTCTAGTGCTTCGATGAAAACTGCATAGGACAAAGGAAAGACGAACTGACGTCATTGTCTTTCTGGCATCGTTTCATTAATAAACGTGTCAAGATTATCAAATACAACAGGCTATTTACTAGTAACTTGTAAATTACAACATGCGGCCGGGTAGCTGAATCATAGTATTGTTGGATATAAAATGATTTCGAATCAGGAAAAATTGTCCCCAGAAGTGTAGACTTGCCTTAAGTCTTTCAGGTAGACTTATTACCGATGACGAAATAAACTTGGGACAAGTCTACCAGAAGTGCTACAAGGGGCTCTTTCAACTGGATTGCCTCTGCGGAGGATTTGAAATGATGGAACGAATATTTGAAACAGACAAACAATTTGCCTTTAGTACTTTGACCTTGCAGCCATGGACATGAATTACACTGTTATTCAGATTTGTTTTCATTGACTTGTGTTGAAAGGAACGAATCTGTAAGAGGATTAACTTTGCATTGCGGGTTGCAGTGCTTGGAAATTCGAAGGTGGACTTCTCGAGCTTGTTACGTTCTACAGAAAGAATGTTACAGTTGCTGTGACGTAGCAAACTGTTTTGGTGGAGAGTTTGCTTCTATTATTGAACCAATGTGGAATTTAGCTTTGATCCCGAGGAACTAGGTAAAGCTTGAAAGTGAGTTTGTTTTGGTTTCTTGTGTTATCCACTGATGTCGAGCACAGCGAGCGGCGGAGCCAGCCGCCATGAAGTGGAGGGGTTGCGAATGGTGGGGGTCCGGGGGCGAAGCCCCCGGAAAAATTTTTAGGGCCACGCCCTTAAGAACTTTGGGAAACGCCCACTTTAGATATAGAAATGCTCCCCTTTGAATAAAGGGATACGCCCAATTTGGATAAAAAATGACAGATGAAATCATGTCAGTATACGACAAACCTTAATACAACGAGTATCACTGCTTGTAAAACTCTAAATGGGTCATGCAATAATGCTAATTGTTAAATATATATTCGATCTTGAACACAAATGGACTAAACGCAGAGAACTGAACCATATCCTCACATGCTTCTTCTGAAAATCGTTACTGCAACTCGCTATGGCAAATAGAATTCTCGCCTAAAAACATCAATTGTTGCGGTGTTTTCTTCTTGATTTCGAGTAGCAATGCCGTGGGTAAAAGCTGCATCAATAATAATAAATCGGAAAAGATATGAACTGGAGCAGGTAAAGTGACAAAGACGGCAAAGATTTCAGAACAATGAATTCATATCTTTTTCGATCAAATTGCACCGTGGCAGTAGTTGATTGAGAAAGCGAGATTAAAAGCTGAAGCCTACCCCTACCCTATGATTTTTATGAGGTTTTTGGACGAATGTAAATTCCCATATTTTCAAAAAAGTGGGGGGGGGGTATTTACCCCCCCCCCCATACCCCCCGTGGCTCCGCCACTGAGCGCAGCTTTGCATCTCTGTAAGTTTTGGATCTTTCTTGTTGTTTACCAGGTCCCATGATAGCTTCCACCTTCCACATCGGCAATTTCCAAGTATTTGTTCGTAACTTGCTCGAACTCCAGCCCGTGAAAACCCTACTAATTGTTAGGCCGGCCAATGATAACGTATTCATTCTTCCTTGCCACCAATCAAATAAACTCGTGGCATGTGACTGCCATCGTTTTAACAATTGCCTAATTAGCAAGGTATGCGCTGAAATTTCAAATTCACTCTCTTTGATATCAGGCAATTTGCTTCCTAATTGCAGGCAAACCCCTGAATTCTTTCTTGGATAATCTATTCATTATTTGATCCCTGCTGCAATGAAATAACCATTTACGACACTGAGAAAGGCCCCGAGATAAACCCCCGTCCTCAATTTCATCATAGTGCTTTCATTGATGAATTAGCGGCAGGCAGAGACATGTATATCAAACAATTAAAATCTCTTTGAAATGTGATCAGCATGCTGGAGTTCGTTTGAATTCGAAATAATCTAATTTGGATTATTTTACACGAATATGAAAGTTGACTGTCTTGTTTTTCACACCTGCTGCGTTTGGATTTGATAATATTTGACACAGGTCATGTTTGTTTGTTTGTTTGTTTATTCATATCGGATGCAAACAATCATTAATCACTGATTCTTGATCAAACATTGATTCCTTGTTCAGCTTTTGCTGCTTTGGTTTTGTTGTTTCGTTGTTACGGGGTCATCTCAGGCCTTCAGGATTCGATTCAACAGGAACGGAGTGATGATATCCGGATGCGCATTTGAACACCACCCCCACACTGTCTTGTTACTTTTCTGTCTCTCAGGTCTCTGTTCTCCGATTTGTGATTTATCGATTCATCAAACATTCGAAGTATCACTCCACTGTCTTGTATCTACTTTACCCCCTGAGTACACGGACCCCCTGAAAAGACCCGATAAAGTGCAGACAATGCGCAATCGCTCAAAAGGCTCTCAGCATTTACAGCGTTGCACGGTCGGCTTTCTCAGCGTTTTCGACAGCATGAAGATTGTATCGTATGTTGTGCGGTCAAAGTTTGCAATTGTACTTGGATCAATGGTAAAATGGTTGAAATAGACCATTGTTTTAATGTAAACAATGTAGCGGAAACAAAGTTATAAAAGGTCTGGTTTGTTTCACTTTTGGGTATTGATTTGACCTGAGAAGATTGTGCAGCCAAGCAGAAACTGACTGAGCTGGAAGAGCCTCGTGAGTTTCATTACGTCAGTGCGATTTACACATCAACGAGACACGCTGATTTCATTTTCGTAGGCAAGACGGTTCAAGACACTTGGCTGTGGCTTACATCCATACAGTTGTTTCTTCAGTTGGATGCAGGAAGATCAAGGGTCATGGATGAACTGAAAATCAGTTTAATTTGGTTTGTTGTTTTGAACTCCTTTGGTTTGGTGTTCGGGAATGAAATTCATTGCACTCGATTAACGTCGCACAAAGATTTAAGTGGTGATTACATCATTGCTGGAATATTTCCAGTGCATTATTATTCATCAAGAAAAGCTGCGTTTGTTTTCAACCCTGTTGGTTTAACATGGGTTGAAGCAATGCTATTAGCAATCGATGAAATTAACAACAATACAAGTTTATTGCCAGGTATCAAATTGGGTTATGCTTTGTATGACTCATGTAATGCAGCAGATTTTGGTTTGCAAGCCACGTTAGATATCATCAAAGAGCCGTCAGTCATACCATCAGCCACTAAGAAACAAAGTTATAGTCAAAGTAAACAATTAAATGCCACAGAATGTTTTTGTAATAAAACGAAACCTTCGATTATTGCAGTGGTAGGAGATGCTGCTTCGGCATCAAGTACGAGAATTGCAAGTGTGGTGGGTGCCAGAGGTGTGCGCATGCCTCAAATTAGTTACTCCTCCACATCTACCGTACTTTCTAATAAAAAATATTACCCCTCGTTTCTGAGAACGATCCCGCCCGATGACTTTCAAGCAAAATTCATCATTGACATATTGAAAGAGTTCAAATGGACATATGTTTCATTTATTGCCTCGGATGACGCATATGGTAGACTGGGTGTGGAGAATTTGCTGCCCAGATTGGAAAGCGAAGGGATTTGTGTGGCTATAAGTGAAGTGTTTGACACATCAAGTAAGGGGAAAGAGAAAGTTGCTCAGATTGTTAGAAGGCTCTCACATGACAAACGCTCAAGGGTCACTGTCCTATGGTGTCAGTATCCCCAAGCTGAGGTGTTTCTAAAAGAAGCAGAAAAACAAAGATTTTATGATAGAATGTGGATAGCAACGGAAACATGGGGATCGAACTCATTGGTAAAGAATGTAAATCAAAGAGTGGTCAGTGGTTTGCTTGGTATCATCCCTACATCTGTTGTCTATGAGCCATTCGAGAAATATTTGTTATCTCTTTCACCAAACAATTCACAGTACAATCCATGGCTACATTTATTCTGGGAAAAAAAGATGGGATGCAAAGCTATCGATAATAAAACCTACAGGTGTGACAGAGATGAAAAGCCGAATGCAAATGGTCTTCCCCGAAATAAATTTGCAAATGTAATGGATGCTGTGTATTCAGTTGCAAATGCATTACATAATGCTTTGTTCATGCAAAACAACATCAGGCCACGAATTTCACCTGAACTATTGCTAAATCACTTGTGGACAGTGCAATTCGTTGGAAAAGCGAACTTAACTGTTAGTTTCAATTCAAATGGTGATCCAGGAGTGGCCTCATATTCACTTACAAATCTGCAACGAGATGGAAAGGGTGGAATGGACTACAAGATAGTTGGAGGATGGAACTCTAAAACGCGAAAATT
This sequence comes from Aurelia sp. 4 Dawson et al 2005, assembly GCA_964019985.1. NCBI lineage: Eukaryota > Metazoa > Cnidaria > Scyphozoa > Semaeostomeae > Ulmaridae > Aurelia > Aurelia sp. 4 Dawson et al 2005. The sequence goes on along the minus strand of OZ026503.1, from coordinate 203,281 downwards.
GAAGATATTGCCCAATTCAAATATTGTGTTTGCAAATTGGACTTCAATGCCACCAAATTCAACGTGTTCCGAGAACTGTAAGCCTGGCTATTATGCATTGACATTCACATCAAAGCCATGTTGTTGGACTTGTGCTATGTGCCCTGTAAATACTGTACAACCAAAAGCAGGCCAAAAATCATGCGGAAAGTGCGCGGGTGAAAGCGTACCAAATGCTATGAGAACAAAATGTGTAATCCCTATTTACAAGTATTTAAAGTTCACAAGCGCTGTGGGAATCACCATGTTGGTGTGCAGTCTTATTGCTGTATTGATTGTATTTTGTTTCTTTGTGGTGATGATAAGAAATTGGAACACGCCATTGATTAAAGCAATGAATCGTGAACTGTCCACATTACAACTATCAAGTATGATCTTCATATATGCAATGCCCGTTCTTTATATGATCAAGCCAAGTGGCTTTACATGTGGTCTAAGACCATTCTACTTTGTCATTTTTTACACCATATCAGTATCAGTCACTTTCACCAAGACTGACAGGTTATTGCGTATATTCAAAGCTTCAGTTGCAGGGCGATTGTCGAAAAACAGTCGTGTCTTAAACAACAGAATTCAGCTTCTGACCGTTGCAGCTTTAACCATCCTGGCTTGTGTAGTTTGTACCATATTTTATTTCGTCTTTCAACCAGTTTTAGTTCAAAAGATTGAACGAAATAAGACTGGTGTAGAGATGCGATTCTCATGTGGTAACGATTTCAAAGTTCTTTTTCTGATTTTGTTGTGCTATATCGGTGGCATTTCTTTCACATGCAGTATCTTTGCATTCAGAGCGAGGAAACTTCCTGAAAATTACAACGAGGCCCGTTACACAAGTTTTGCGATGTTTTCATTCTGCCTCGCTTGGCTCTTTTTCCTGCCTCTCTACTTTAGTATGGAAACAGAAATTGACAGGGAGATCGTCATATTGGTCATTTCATTTCTTTCGACTGTTGCAAGGCTACTGATTTTGTATGGGCCTAAGTTGATAGTTATCCTTTTCCATCCTGAAGAAAATACTGTCGAGCGTTTCAGGGCAAAGTTAAAAACACAGAGAAGCAAGAGATCAAGCAGTTCAGCATCACAGAATGCACGTATGCACAGTCAAGCAACTCAGTCTCCTGCAAAACGATCTCCTAAACCTTCAAAGGCATCGCCAGTCGTTGCAGTGTCAGATAAATGTGCAGGAAGGAATCCAGCCTATGAAATCTCAATAGACAATGATGTACGATAGGATAAGATTGCAAAGAGTTGAATTGAAAAACGTTAAGCAAGATTATCTAATGATTAAGCCCGATTAATCTGATTCGAGCTTGTTGATTAGTGATCGGAAATGCTCGTCAAGAAGTTTACCTTGACGGGCCTCTTTTAATATAATGACTGGACGGACAGTTGTCCCCATAGTCCGTTCTTTAGATCTATTGTTTTAGCTTTTCAAAGAATAGATCCTGCTCTTTTAATTAAGGAGCAATTGATTGCCCCAAATCCTGACTCCTTAAAAGAAATTCTGCCTTAAACTATTGGTGGTGTTCGGATGCAAAGGCAATCCAAAGTACGCTTAATAGTTTTCTTTTCAAAATCATTTAGAAGAGAATTCACTCAGATAGTAATACTGTGTTTCATATTTAGAATTATTATTGTTCAAGGAATGCAAGACTTGTTAAGGTCAAATTTAGGACGATACGTGTGAATTGTGTTATGCATGACGTTTTGAGCACAGCCTGTTATCAAGCAAAATTATTGAGCAAATAACTTAGGAATGACTTCATATTAATTATTCAGGTAAAAGCCATAATAAGGCCAAATTTGTGGGCATGTAATAAGTACAGAAGTACTTGAGATTACAACATGTTTAGTTATACGAAACACAAGTAACAGTAAATCAGGTGTCAGATTTGGCTGAAAAACCTAGTCAACGCAAAGAAGAGTTTCTTTATCATATTTTCTGCTAATTTAAGTAGCTAACTGTATCATGATACGCGTTTTCAGCCTTCAAATCTAGATTCAGTTAGATTCAGTTAGATTCAGTTAGATTCAGCGTTCGTATTTTTGAAGATACAGTGATACGCCATGTTTTTTTTACAGTAATGCATTTGCTTCATCAGACTGGACGATAGATTTGCTGTAAATTACATCTTGCATCAATGGACTGTTAAAAGACTAATTTAGGGTTATGAAGTAAACTTTATTTGATTCGCTTAGCCTTGCTTCTTCTAAATCTCAGTTTCATTTTGTTTCTTAACTTTGTCATAGTAAATTGCAGAGGAGTGATTCTTTATGTTTTAAGCAGTTGGTTCTGTTTGCTTTGTTTCATATAGAGTTTAGCTTCTTCATTACAGACTTCATCGTTTTGCCCTCTCGCTTTGGGTCACATTGCCCCTATTGCCTCCAACTTGAGATCTTGATGGTTTATCACGATAACTGTCCTGCTAATGTTTTACAGTGAGTATTGATGATGTTGCGGGGCTCAGATTTACTTTACCGAGACTGTTATCGTTGAAAGACTGCTGTTGCATCGAATTTCAGACAACGGAGTTGATGCTGTTGTGCAGTTTTGACTGTAGGATGTATTCGTTATGAACAAGCATAGATTCATATTTTCATGCTCTATCATTTTGCCATTTTGTATCGAAGATGTTCATTCGTTGCTTTCCAGCTGGACAGTTCCCATGGGGGTTGGACATCAGCTTGATTACCATCAATGCGAAAAAGGATTCTAAAGAGAACACTGAAAGTCGAATTAGTGAGAAATAGCCAGAGAAGATCACACTTAATGTAAAGCCAAATGTATTATAATTTAGAAACATTTGAAAGGCCGCATTCAACGGAACAAATATAAAGATTTACAAAACTAATTTATGTTGCAGTGGCTGGGAGTGTCGTATCACTTATTAGTGAAAATTCTTGGCTATCTTTTGAGATGTTGCTTGGTCGTTTTAAGCTGCGACTCGACTTCATTCCAAAAGATTGAATAGAAGAAATTTCATCCCTTTCATTTCTGGGTCAGAGTCAAATATTAATAATCTTTTGCCAGTCATCACTTCGTAATTAAACATTTTTGTGATTAAACTATATAGAAAGATTCAAAGTTGTCTTGGGACATTTCTGTTGTGCAAAGGACCTGATATTTACTTTTTCGTATTTTCGTGTTCCCAAGCCAATTCTGCATATCTGCATGTCGTTGAATTTGAAAGGGATGACCCGCTAGGAAAGTGCGCTTCCTCGCCAAGTTTGAGTTTTCAACACTTTTTGTTCCCGTCAAAAATTGTAGAAGTTCCATCACAGATAATAGCCAAAAGGTTTATTTCCCCGTCAAGATATTTTCAATCCCCACTGAAAATGTATAGTTTCATAACTTCCTTGCTGTACTTTATTGTCCGGCGGGGTCGTTACTGGGGGGGGGGGTGTGTGGCTATCAAACCGTATGATTAACCATAGTTGTGTACCTGATAATCACTTCATATAACTTTGTACACTGTTGCTGAACTCTGAACACTGCAAATGTAAAATAACGAAATCGTCACCTTCGTTGTAGGAAGCACAGAATTTGATTGGCTCACGACAACAATCGATTGACGAAGAACGTATAAAATTTACTGCAGCGCCGGAGCAAAAAAGGGCACCTCCCCCCACCGCCCCCAAAAAGAAATTGCAAACACGTTTCGAGCCAACAAAAGAAGAAGAAAAGACCTTACATGAACCAGCTGTTGAATCCGATCAGCCAGACCAACAACAACAACAACAAGAGCAACAGCAACAACGGCAACAAATTATTGATTCTGGATCCATTGACAAAGATGAACAACAAGCAACAGTAAGTTTGAAGGAATGATAGACAGATGACTTTTTCGATCATCTCCTGGGTTTTCTGAAATAGCACGAAAGTCATGGAGCTTGACATTGGCCAATTTGGTTTTCCTTTTCACTAAAGTGAAAGCAGCAAAGTGTGGCAAATATGTTGACGTAATGCCACGACGAAAAATACAATTAAAACAATCCATGGCCCAGCTTTGTTCGATTGTTACGATTGCTGTCTGGTAAACTTTATTTCCAGAATTTTTGTGTCGTGTTTTTGCCTCGTTGTGGTAAACCCTCAAGCTATTATATTCTCTTAAATTTCCTTCTGCTCTACTTTTCCCCATGCAGGAAATTGATGCAAAGCTGATTCATGAAAGGATGAAAGTATTTCCCATTAATTGTTGGAGTGTCAACTTTTATTCGAATTTGCTTCAGTGTTTTTCCATTTTGGTCTCATGGTGTTGCCAACTTTTCTTTGTTAGATTTGTTTCAGTTTGCTCTTTTTCAACTATAAGTAGGCGTTTCTTTGTTTCAATGATTGAACAGTTTGTACACAATTTTAGCTTATATTTGCTTGGAATATGTCCTCGTACGTCCAAATCTGGAAGCGCATGTCATATTTCTGAAGCTTGGAATTATTTCTCGTCAATATTTATTCAGTTGTGTTCACAGATGAATGAAAAGAAGAAGTTCATTTTCATGCTTGCAGGTCAAATTGTAAACAAAACAAAATGAGATTTATCTATGCCTGAAACAACAGATCACTGTCAGCTTTGTTGATCATTCCTGAATCAGTTGAAGTGATCAATGATAGATCACTCTTTGATCGCCCTATAATCCCGGCTAAAATCGATTAGCTGCTTCTTCAACCGATCAACTGATCATGAATCAAATGAAATTGAAACGTTGAAAACATTTCTACTATATCATGAAAAGTTTCTTTTACACCTTTGTATTTTACCTAATGACTTTTATCAATTTTATGAAAAGGTTGTTGAGGAGGCAGAAAGTTTGTACGAAGCGGTCGAGGACACCCGTGCACAGTCATCGTACGATGAAGATCAACAAATCCGGAAGGAGGCACAACCTCCTTTGCAACCAGCTCAGGCAAGCGGCGATTTCCTTGTCTTATCTTATCTCATCTTATCTCATCTTATCTCATCTTATCTTATCTTATCTCATCTTATCTCATCTTATCTCATCTTATCTTATCTCATCTTATCTCATCTTATCTCATCTTATCTCATCTTATCTCATCTTATCTTATCTCATCTTATCTCATCTCATCTTATCTTATCTTTCATATGCTTTTATTTTTTTTAGAGTCTGATTTCATTGCTTTGTTAGAGTCACTGTATTGTATTTTTCTACTTATCACGGCAGTAACAACAACACTTGCTTTACGTTTTTATGCCTTGCCACAAATTGACATGCAAACTCAAGTATCACTCTTTGTATGTTTACTGTTTTATCAAATATGTCTTTAGATGGTAGCAATTCACTCTTGACTTTAAATCCTTCATAGACACAATACTGCAGGAGAAATGGCGGCAGCCATCGTTTGCAAATGTTTCCAAATTGTGCATTGTTATTTGTGAAAATGCATTCTTCAAATCGATGTTATTTTGTAAAAATTTTGTTCCTAGGAAATTGCAACAACGGAAGAAGAAGATTTTTACGACACTGTCGCTGATCCTGTGACGGTAGTCAGCATACTTTGTTTAAAGCAAACAACCGTAGATAGACGTTTTTGAAAAGCATTCAGTTGGAAATAGAAATTTTAGTTTTATGAACAAGCACGGCAGCACTTATGACCAGTATGGCATTGTGCGTTGTGTCCTAAACAAGTAGTCCTTTTTGAAAAGCCCCAAAATTTGCCTGCCAAGCCGATCTTTAAATTTCTTATTTCTTCTTTTTGACAAGTAGATCAAGAGCAAGTTATTTCGCCAGGTATAACTGATCTTGTGGTTGGTTTAGCTCCTTTTGGGGACTGCCTTGTTTTGGTGCATACTGCAAGAAGCACTGTTAAATTTCTACTTTCGTTATAACTAGGGCATGATTATCACAAAGCGCTGCTATCGCTGTCTGAAGGATAATAACAAACGTCAAAATCATGACTCTTGGGCAAGATTTACGATTGGAACATCACGTGCAATTCGCAGTCTCACTATAAATAAATTGGAGGGCAAGCATGATGACAAAAAAGTCCTGTTCTCATAGTATTTTCATTACATCATTTTCAAAGATGACAGTCCAAGAATATAACATTTGACTAATCCAGTGTAATTAATACAGTATGATTAAGAGCTTCGACAAATCAAAGTGATAAAATTATGATTAGTTAGAACGTTTCGGATCCATTCCAAGATCGATCATCAGCGTGTAAAATAGCGTAAACAGCCATTAAATAGGGCAGTAACAAAGGGTACCGAAAAGACAAAACAAGACGTGCATTTAGATTTACGATGTTGCATAAAAAGCCATGAGCCATAGGACACGAACTGAGTCGATTGGGCCTAAGCTGGGGTACTCTCATAGTGATTTGGCCGACGTAGTTAATTCAGTTTGCAATTAATATGTAATGATGTAATGAATATTTACTTTTGTTCTTCTCTGTCGTAGCCTGACCTTGCAATTCCTGCCAAATACAGCAAGTAACGGAGCTCGATTCCCCTTCTATGACAGAACTTGGCGACTTTCCTGTCGACGGTTTGCAAAATGTGTTTTCGCGCCTCCACACTCACCTTTCAAAATGCGGAGGCGCGAAGATGGAAGGGGAATCGAGCTCCATTACTTGCTGCATTTGGCAGGAATTGCAAGGTTAGGCTACGGCAGAGAAGAACAAGAGTAAATATTCATTACATCATTACGTATTAATTGCAAACTGGATGAACTACGTCGGCCAAATCACTACGAGAGTACCCCCAGCTTAGGCCCAATTGACTCAGTTCGTGTCCTATGGCTCATGAAAAAGCATAGCTCAAAACAGAATCAGGTTTTCATCGCGTCGTATGATACCGTTTCAGTAATTATGAGAAACTTTTTCTAATCTTTAAATTTGGATAATTGATAAATGTAATGAAAAAAGAAAACTTTATGATTGGTTTGGCAATCGAATATTAGTGATTTTTGGAAAGAGTTGTGGGTCACACGGTAAGGATCATAGAATGATAAAAGAATTACAATAAAAACATTTCTTATACTTGGAGCCAAGTGAAGAAGCTGCCAATGACATACAAGAAACAATTAAGATATTACCAGAAATTGATTTTTTAGTTTCATTTCATGAAGTCCGTTCAAGAACAATAATATATTCTTTGAAGATATTTTGATACAACAGGACATTTACCAACTGTGGTGAAAAGGTCGCAAACAAAATGAAAGAAATAAGCATGTCATAATGCCCCCCCCCCATAATTTACTTTTACTTCTGAAATCTAGTAACATAGACAGGTAAAATGATTGATTCCCTACTGTCAAGTTTAGACCAGTTTTCATCATTTAAGATAACTTTGACATATCGTTTTATCTTGGAATGCCTTGCAGGAAGCTGAAGCTACACAAGCAACAGCAGCAACAGGATTGGTTGCCAGGGCGCTTTATGATTATCAGGCAGGTACGTTTCAGATATTTTCTAAAAGCATTTGGTAGTGCTACAACTTGAAATGAAATAAATTTAGGACTGTTATATGAATTTATATTCAAGAGTATTACGGTAAATTACTGGTACATTGGTAATAGGCAACCTTTGATCTTAAAGATCATTGGTATAGTGGTAAAATTCCTATAATCAGAAAATTTATTGCATTTTAGGCTCCATTACTCCCCCTTTCAAGTCACTGAAGCCATCATATTCAGGTGAAATTCATGATACCCCCCCCCACATACGTTTGGCATCCTCTACCTTTGCGTACGTGTCCTTCTGTTAACAGTCCCGATATATGCCGTGTTGCTTTATCCTGTGTTCTTTATTCAAAAATGTCCCCGCAATTGATAGTAATGCCATGTTTTCTCTTTGTCTTGTAGAAGGAGAAGATGAAATAACTTTTGATCCTGGAGACATAATCACAGAGATTGAAAAATTTGACGAGGGATGGTGGAAGGGAAGGGCATCAAATGGGGCGTGTGGAATGTTCCCAGCAAATTATGTCGAACTAATTGATGGAAATCAGGTTAGAATGTAACATATTTAAAGCAAGGTTTCGAAGGATACTTTTCCTATTATTAGACTGTCTGATGTCATCAAAATGCGGCTCGAGCTCAAACCATAAAGCTAGATATGAAGCAAGTATAGTATTAGTACTTTCACAAGGCGATTACTGTATATTTTATCTTATTTTCTTGTTTATCTTTATACAGTTGCACTTCACTCAGCACGAGGAAGCTTTTGATCATGTAGATGTGACATTGAATTAAAATAAACGTGATGCCACTGGTTCGCATGGAGTTGATATCATTGGTATTATCAATATCGTGATGTAGAATTTCCTGTGAAAGTAATCCAGTTATGAATGCCTCGTTTCTAGGCTGAGGTTGAACACGATGTGACTGAAGACCAGCCCGCAGAAGATGCGTTTGGGGCACAGGGACTCAAGGCACGTGCAATATATGACTATCAAGCAAGTGAGTAGTAAATTAAACAATTTCGACGATGCGTAGATATCAAAGAACGGCAACCAAATGTGGTATGCTATTAGCCTCAGGTGTGTACTTAATGAAAATATAAATATCAACGAAAAATTAGCCATCATTTGTCCGCTGTGTGGTCAAAAAAGCGGTGCAATTGGCCAAAATCGGGAAAACCGCCATCAAATTAAATTTGGAGCACAATTCCCATCCACACATGACACTTACGATAGAATGTATCAAATTACACTACTTTACTCACGAAAGTCTCAACATATTGCAATTTTGCTACTTTTCCCAGAGAAAATTGAGATTTGAGAGTTTGCGATTTTGCCAGGGCTAGTCCCGGAAAATTACTTCCCTTCCCCTCATTTGTTGAAATATTTCAGTGGGGCTTCGTGAAAAGTTGCACAAAAGGTAACAGCAAAAAATAAAAATTTCATAAATAAAATCTTTCTCCTGACAGAGTTACTAAAAATATCGACAAGGAAGGGTACAAATTTGCCACTCCAACCATAATAGATTAAGAAATGATTAACGACTGAAGTCTTCTCACATATGATGACACTAAGGCTTGTCAACTGGATGGCCGAAGCAAAATACAAAGTATCCATTTACTTTAAAGTTAATATTGTCTTCTTGCTGCATCATTATCATTCAACGTAAGCAGGTGAACTATGCCATTCTAAACTCTGTTTATTCGCCATAAGACCCAAACAGCTGCTTCTTATTCGCTTTTTTCCTTCCATTTAGGTGATGACACAGAAATTACTTTCGATCCTGATGACATCATATATGAAATCGAACAGATTGATGAGGGATGGTGGAGGGGGACTGGACCAGATGGTCGAAATGGATTATTTCCCGCAAATTACGTTGAATTGATTTGATTTTTGCAGCTTCAGCTTGTGGTGACGAACTTTTAAACGGAAACAAGGGACCTTATCAAATTATCGAAACAACTGTGTAGATTCTTCAACTTAACAACAGAATTTCTCTCAAATACGCATCATCAAGAAGAAAAATTCGTTTCAGCATGTAGAATGATTATTTTGAAATAATAAGTTTTTTAGGCTGCTGTTGCTGAGCTGATCGAGGGAGAACACACAAATTGATTAACGTTATATCTGAAGCACTGTCTTTCTTAAAAACTGTACTTTTTCATCTCGTAAATTTGATTTTGTATGAATGTAGAACTTTTCACCTGTCCTTTTTCACTATGTCATTTAAAGAAGATGCTAGAAGTTCTAGAAAACTTTTTGCAAAGTTCAACTGTGTGATACTTCCAGAAGAGACGCTCGTCCGTAAGTACTCATTAGTACTCAAGGACCATTATCACAAGGACTCAAGGACCATTATCACAAGGACTCAAGGACCATTATGGAAAAAAGGTCACACACACTGCGAGGGGGGGGGGTAACTCCTACAGGGGACCTGGTATGCATGTGCCTGTGAAAATCCATAGGGTAGACCTATAGCCAGGGCAAGATTTTGAAAAAGGGACCCCATAACCAGGGCAGCTCCTTTAAAAGATACCCCATAACCAGGGCAAAAAATTTTCATGAATCGTGTTGATGATACCCTATCTACCATTAGTAGAGCTAAATTCCTTCAAAATAATGATACAGATCTGAGGTTACACAAAGAGCCAATGATAGAGCAGAGATCAACCAGATGTTTCATTTACTGCTGCACTGAAAGCCAAAATTCACCCATAACTTTGGACAATCTTCATCAAGCAGACCCATAACCAGGGCAAAGTCTCGGAAACAGACACATAAACCGGACGAAACTTCATAAAACATGACCCAAAAACCGGGCAAAATATCGCGAACTAACCCATAACCTGGCAGGCACAGGTATACAAGGTCCCCTATATGAGTTACCCCCCCCCCTCGACACACTGACCTCTTAATGCTACCCCTGCCATTTCAACCAGCCGTGTTTTTAGATTAGATGTTTATAACTTTACTTTTTACTTTCGCCTGTAATTAGACTTCTTTATTTTGATCAACTTATTTTTATTTTGATATTCATTTCTTTTGGCTAAAACTATACATACTCCTAAAAATTTCACGTGCTTGGTTTTTTGGATGTCCTGTTTATCAGTTAAGTATGATATTTGCAATCAATTACCTTTGAGGGGAGTTAAATAGTACAAGTACAAAGTTGCTTTTTCCTATATCAAGAGCAAGCTTGTTTGAGTCAAGCCACAATTTTATTTTCTCTATTTCTTCACTTCTGCGCCACAACACCTCAAGAAGGTTTATGGTTGGTGTATGGATGGCAGCCTGGTTCCCTGCGTCAACTCGACCACGTTCGTTTGAGGGTACTGGGCGCCAGGGAAGCGATTTGTTGACAATGTTGGTTGGTTGTTGGTTATTTTCAGGGAGCGCCCTGGTTATTTTGGCCCGCTCCCATGGTGCCCAGTCCCCTCAGTCGAAAATGACGTCCGGGAACCAGACTGTGGAGGAGAATGAGATCATCTTTATCATTGCATTGATTGAGATACAGACAATACATCATCATCATCATCATAAACTGAGTGAACTGGCCTAAGCCAGTGATATCATTGGCCTGAGCACTGCTTGAAGAAGAGGATCGTAGATTGAAAGAAAAGAGAAGGTTGTTTGAAGATGAATTTGTTTAGCAAGTCGCTTGTTTCATTTGGGATACTTTCATTAATCCATGCTGGATATTCTGCGGTTCAATTTAAGACATATTTGAAATTGACTGAGGAAGAATTTGTTACATTACCAGTCGACATAATCGTGCAAGTGATGTTCAGTTTGCTTATATCAATATTTGGGATAGTGAGAGTGGCTGGTGAATTAAAAGACATTCATTCTGCTGCAGAGTTAGCAGATAGATCATGGGAAACATTCGGGAACAGACCATCATTTTATAGTTTCAATCACCGTGGCAGAATCATGTTCTCTGATTTATTGCAGGACTAACACGTTATTTCACTTCATTTTAGTATCTTCGTTTTCGGCCAGATGATGCCTGCTTATGCCCAGAAATCGTCTTCAAGAGGTAATGTTGAAAGAGAACTATGCACCATTAGTTGCAGTGGATTTTTATCATGTGAATTGATGAAAACAGGAGGACAAATATCAAATCAAAATCAAGGACGATTTGCAGTCTCCCTATCCAGAAGCTCAGTAAATGATTTGACAAAATTAGACAAATAAAAAGACTGCATGCCTGACTGGAAAGTTTGTATCTTGCTCAGGCAAGTTAAGATGGCCTAAGTAAGGCTGCGGGAAAATTTGCGGTTGAGAAGGTTGAGAAGAATAGAGTAAAACAATAGATCCTTTGTTTATTGACAACTGCACGTAGCTCAGGTTGAAAACGGCATACGTTCCTGTGTGCACAAGGTATTGCCCATGCAGTACAAACTTTCCAGTCTTGACTTCACACACTTTGAATTCTTATCAGATCAAACACAGTCAGCTTTTTGTTAAATCAATCAGTACCTCTAAAAGAGTTAAACGATTCTCAAAATGTCAGATATAGGAAACAGTTTGATGGTTTATGCTTTTACATACCCTATACACCCTGCCCCCTCCCCAGTATTGGCTCTGTTAGGGATTAAAAAGAGTTGGGGAAATCTTTTAAATAATACCCTTCAAACAATGATCAGAAAAATGATGATGGGAAACAGTGGTGGCACCAGCTCTGAAAAATCTGAGAGAAATAGGGTGATTTTGACATGATTTTTGATTACAAAGTCCAGCTTTGTAAGGGTGCTCAATGTCAGTAAGAAAGTAAGTAAGTTAGTCACGCTCTTTAATGCAATTGATTGCTGTTTTATCTTTGGTAGTGAAATAGAGAAAGCACACGGAAAGCGCATATGAGACACAAGTTTCCTGCGATCCTATAGCAAAATTTGATGTCAGCGTATTTCATGATGAACAGATTTGACGCCATAAGATTGACATATGGCTATGATGTTTTCACTGATAGAAAACAACTTTAACCTGAATTGGCACAAACTGGACTTTATTAGCAACTTAATTACATTTAAAGCACATTGAAAATTTAGCGATCTCTCTCATTAGCGTTTCTTTTGGCAAAGTCTTTGTCAGTATTGTTTCTTGATGTCCTGTTCTGTCAGGAGTTCAACTAATTGCACTTAGTGCTCCGCACAGGACTGTTTTAACACAGGGGAACAACGGAGAAACTACTCAAAATCTCTGTTAAAGTAGTCATCTGCGGAGGACTATTTGCAGTCAGTTTTGGAGGCAGTCAATCTGTAATAAGTCTATCTGTTTTTTTATTGATGACATACTGTAGACTTGGGGCAAATCTATTGCAGGACGCAACATCGCAACAAATTCTCAGGTACTTTTATCGTCTGGTTTGATGTCCTGCTCCTTAATCTAGTCCTATAATCCTTTACGTTCAGAGCTTTGCCAAAGATACTAGAAGGACCCCTTCTAGTTTGGCGATCTGAGAGTTGAGTTTCTTGTCTTCGGTCAGTAACACTAATGATCATTTCTGTCTCTTTTATCCAAGGGGTCTAAATTTAGACTAAGTTTAATTAACTGACTTCTGCTAAAGAGCATTGTTGGCAGATTTGCACAATGTCAGCAAATCAACATCATGGATGATTTGCAGCCTGCCTGCTTCCATAAACAATTCTTATTCTTCATTCATGCAAATTAATCTGGCAGGCAATTTCACAGAAAATGTAAAATTCCCGATTGCTCAGTCATAGCTGAAGACGGACTTTGTAATCATCCAAAAGGATCTTACATTTCAATCTAAAGGTAGACCCAACTAAGTTTATGCCATTTTTCTTTGACAATTTTTGCAAACTTTTGTGATTTGGGGGGATAAGTCCCCCAGTCCCCCACTTTGGTGCTGCCACTGATGACAAAGGTTTCATAAACAACCAGCATGATGGTAATTGGCCTTATTTTTAATGGAAAACTGAACAGTGTGGGTAAGGAAAAGCTTCTGAACTTACATGGGACAAGTTTACTTTCAAAAATTTGAAAGGTACACCTTAGTTTTGGTAAAGCATCCTGGGGGATAATTGTTTCAGTGGGCTGTTTATGAGAGTATATTCTTATTTTCACAGTGTCGCAAGCAAAGACTTTGATTTGATTTTAGACCTCATAATCTTGCAGTTAATTACTGAATTGCACATTTTCAACTGTTTAACAGCTGAAGCCAGAGATCCCTAAATGACTTCATATGCAAGAGGCACCTATTCAGAGGGTGAAAGAAGGCTATCCACTGTCATAGCACCATTGAAATGCATGGCACCAGTTGATATAAGAACAGTTGAATAGTATTTACTTCTGAAGTAATTCACTTCCTGTAACCATGGTCAATAACTGCATAAGAACAAGATTGCAAGTATGGAAGGGCAAATAAAGACTGAGTCATTTGCAAGCTCTGCTTCACTCAAAGCATCCACACACTTGTATAAATTTTAGAACATATATGTTGTCAAATGTGGATAGTCTTTCCAAGCCTCATGTGGTTTTGCTCTGAAGTACATAAGAAACTAAGTATGGATAGTCCCAAGCCACTTTGACTGTAAATGATATTTAGAAGCCAGCCTATTGGTCCAGTCTCACACAATTGTTAGCTTTCAAATCTCATATCGCAAAGAATATTCATTGACTGTGCAAGATTTTAGTGAAAGGGCCATTGAATCATGGAGTCTGTTGATCATGTCGTTATTTTGACAGTTAATCAAACATCGAAAAATTTTCTTTTAAAATTCGGCGGAAACGGAAAGTTTTCGTACAGTTGAAGGCACATTACTTGAAAAGTATTGCAAGAGATTTGACACACAAACATGCACATGTCAGACATTGGACAGACATTTTTGATGCTCCAGTGAAAAGATAAATATTGTAAGTTAAAATAAAGCAAACTTTTCTTTTATATTAAGTTTGAGAATAACACAATTCACGCAAAAATGATTCTATATCAAATTGATCATCCATGAATTACTTCTTAGTTGGCATTCACAGCATATGCGAATATTCTGCCATGTAGCGATCCATTCTTCAATGTAAACTGTCTGACCATTCTGAGTAAGTGGAACACAATTTCCTGTTTTCTTTAATATCTTCATAGTGAAATATTTCTGCTGGCAGATACCTTCTCCTTGGAAACATCCCGAACCGGCTCTGCAAAGAGCTTCATTCAAGTAACGAGGGAACCTGCAAATCAAAAATAAACAATCGTTGTATGTTTGTAAGGCTTATGTTCTGATGTATCTTCTTCAATATTTGAAATTTGTTGAGAAACTTGGACAAAAACATCGTGCTTCTTGAAAAAAGTTTTGTTTATATGATGGATTGACACAAGGTTATCGGAAACACACTACAGCAGATACTCTGCAAACCACAAATCAAATTTCATAGAAAGGTTGATGCAACAAGAGAACTAAACGAATGTCTAAACTAATTCTCCATAATTGATTTGCGCTGCAAGCAGCAAATCTTTGAAATAGGCTCGAAATCAGTGAACCAAAGTCTAATTCGAGGTTGTTGATTGGAAGATAGCTTTGTACAGGCTAGATGTAACGTACAGGTTTTATGTAGCTATACAGATAATAAGGATTGCTATTATAGCCAATTAAATTGAGCCCTGTGAACAATGGAACAAACGTTGTTTACTTCAACGGGAGAGTAACTGCGTCATAGCCAAGAACACCGGCAGTCTGTAAACCACAGAATCACGAAACGGCGGAACGAAATGCGGAAACGATGGAATGATATGACAGAGACAAATCAGAGTGTAATATTTCTATTGGTAGGCTCCTCCTAAACGTATTGACACGATACGAATGCCCCAGTTTTCTTTTCTTCTAAATGGAAACCAAAACTTTAGTAACGTGACTTCACAAAAACAAGAAAAGTAGTGGGGGATTACCGGTGCGTTCGGCACGCTATGAAGAGACCCCTGTCCCCATATATGTATGCACAGCATTATTTGGCTTATTTATGCATGCAATGATATGACTTCGATACTATCCACTCGTGAGTTCGTGATTAAAAATTATTTATTGCAGTTTGATATGTTGAAAATAAAGGCATCTAGACTCGAATGTGGAAAAAAGCCCCCCTTTTGCGAAGATAAGCTGAAGAATTTAACACGATTTACAAATCAGTCTTTGGTGAGGATTAAGTTTCATTGATTTTTGGCAGCAGACCAAGAGTTTATTTAAGTCGGAAGAATTTGACCGCTTAGGTGTTACTCAAGGTGCTACCAAAGTTCTGGTTTTCCATTGAGAAAAGGCAACTTTTAGCATTCGTATGTCGTTTACGTATATTCAGTAGGAACATACGAGACAGATATCTTACACTTTAGTATGATTCCGTCATTTTATTCCGGCATTTCGTCGTTTCGTTCATTTCATGATTCCATGGTTTACAGACTGCCGATAACTCCTGTTGTTATGCGCCTAAAAGCTAATATACTTCGATTCAATGAACGTAAACATCGGAAACACGGAACGAAAGTCCACGACGATGTTGCAACCCTTTGGGAGTAAAGCCAGACTATCACGCATCTCATTTACTATTGTAGATTGATACAGTGTCTCTTTACCAATCATTGGAGGTTTTCCTAGTTTTGCTTCTTTGTAGAAGGAAATAGCGTGTAAGACATAGGACCTATTTCATCAAAATCAGCTCGCCAGCCTATAGATAGTAACGTCTGTAAAGATAAGCATTAAACCGCAGTTTTCACTTCTAAGTGGCGATTTTTGTGCAGTGATTCAAATTCATATCTAAAATTGAATTTGACCAGAGCGCAAATCATCGGATAGTTATATCCCTTGTTTCATATAGAAATGAGGGTACTCACCTGTTTTCAGGTAATGTCGTTGTAGCCATGCAAGTTGTACAAAGCCTTGTTGTTTGTGTTAATTGATCCACTGTACCTGCATTGAAGCATTCATTATTTCTTGTGATGCCAGCTGATCTTTTTTCATTCCTCTGCGCAAGATTTTTCAACATTGCAAGCCTCTGTATTATGCTTCTCAAAGGCAAATGAAGCCTTAACAACAATAACTTCTTGAATAACAAAATGAGTTGAATTCGTTTGCCAGCCCAATGCAAGATCTTTGCTTTCAGTTGTTTTACTATCTTCATGTATGTCTCTCTCTTTGAACTATCCCAAAGCAGATTTGGAAATAAGGCAGCTTCTTCCCTCGTTGATGCAAGGTAGTTTGGATTTGGGTTACCATATTGCTCGAAAGTCCTTTGTAACATTGAATAACTTATCGGAAGACATGTTGTAACTGCTGACATTGCAACTGAGTTTGAGCTTGCACCTTTCCTTAAAATCATGGACTTGACGGCTTGAGCAATGGCCAAACCATTAACTGTATTATTAGATGTGAGTCTTATCCTGTCACCACTTGCCTGAACAATGTTTGATGTTGACTGGAGATGGTCCCCAAACTGTAGTAACAGCCAGATGAGCGTCAACAGAAAGTCAAGCTAGAACAGAAAATGAATCAAGTACACTGCAAAATTTAGTATATTACGTGGCTGGTGGAGAAGAAAATTTGTTGCAAAAAAAATCTGTTCGCCCCGTATGAAATCATTGCAAAAATACAGCCGCCCAGTCACCTTTTCCTTAAAAAATGCCCGGGGGTCACATAACGCATTGAGGGTACGGTCTACGGGTATGTGCCGCCCAGCCCATAAGGGTGGGTTTTGGGTCCTAATTCTCTAAAAAAGGGTCACAGATTTACCTTAAACAAGGGTGAGTTTTCCAGAAATTGGCAAGAATTGTAAAAAATTGGTATTTTTGCGCCAAAATTCGTCATAAAGTTGGTATGACATCAAGTTTCGGTAACTGGCGGAGGGTAGCTTTCTGAAAACCAGGCAGCAGACCCCCGTCCATCCGAAAGTCATGTACCCCCCCACCACCGATGAATTAGCCAAACGCCATAAGGAGGGCAGTTTTTTCTCAATGAGAGTCTTTGTCAATGACTGATGAATCCTTCTCGTAAGAGACCAACACGGAAATTTGGCGTCATTCATACACAACGTTGCATGCATTTCTCAACTTGCACGATTCACAATCCTCATGCACCGGCCTTGTTATGAAATAAAACTTGCGCTATCCCTAACATCAACGATACCAGAAAGGTTTATTCGAATGATAACACAGTTGACCTCTTATCAATTCTACAAGAGTCTGGATCGAGTGATAATTTGCCTACATTTTATGTTGGAGATTCGAGGGTTCAAAATGTAGAAAACTAGCTTTCGACTCAGCAGACTCTTTCTGGAAGAGGTAAAAGCTCTATTTATAAATGAACAATCATTTGCAATGTTGTACATTGGCATACTGTATGCCCATGACGTCATACTTAAGCAATCGCATTGAGAGGCTTCTGCAACTAAACATAAGAAACGAAAAAGTCGTCCAAATTTCGCTATTTGCCGCAACTTGTATATCGCAACTTGTATATCGCAACTTGTATATCGCAACTTGTATATCGTCACAAATAGTGTCTTTGTATCTTGAAGGTTGTCCTTGCATGTTTACAAAGGGCACAGGGATACAGGGAAGAAAAGAGCTGCTGTAAGCCAATTCAATCGTTGTGTGAAATATCATATTCAGTGCTTTATCTACGAAATTTTATCCAGAAATTGTCAAGTTCCTGCTCTTGTGGTGGATTTTTCGGTGTTTCGTAAATCCGAAGGAACATTCCGACATTTCCCGCAGGAAATGAGGGTCACCAAGTCCAGCTAGGGTCACCACAAAACCCTGCACATATTCGGACGCTTTTGATGGCGTACAAAGGGGATACCGTTTGTCATTTAGTCAGATAGTTATTCAGATGGTTATTGTTGCACCAAGTCGTCATCTTACAATTTTTTTACTCAGTGTGCAAATCAAGCTATTGTCCCTCCTATGCAAGCTGTTGTTATCAGTATAATTTCTTCAGCGAATGAATCCTTTGAATAGGGCATTTCAAAATACAAAGAGTCAAAACCAATGTATGGACTGAACTCTTTGCCGACAGGGAGTATGTGACCTTGGCTAACTACATTGCTGATTGGTTAATTCCGACTAAATCGTTTGCTATTTTTCGTATTCCTCGTGATAATACTGCGACGGGCCTCTAATTTCAAATCGAAATGACTGTTAGCTACAAAAGGAACTTGTCTAATTCCATTATTTGCATAACATCATTTGAACGAATGCAAAATAGCGCAGCGTTTAAGACAACATTATTTGGGACACACACGACACAGAGTGAAATCTGAAGAATTAGGCCTATGATAAAGTAATGAATGCTGCAAACATCTTAAGTGATTCTGATGATGTTATGTAAATTATATCAGCTTACCTTGATCATTTCCACGAAGAGATGAAAATTAAATTATTTAAAATGTTTGTTTGAAGAACTTTTTGGTCTTGTTCTTTGTTTTGCATCAAATTGGTTGTGTTGAGTTGAAGCGTGGAAGCCTGCTTTTAAAAGATCCTGATGGTTCCCACTGATTCAAGCTGTTTTTCATGATGCATAGCTGTCTGCTATTGAATTACAATTGACACTGTTAACATTCTCCCCACACGGTGATGTAATCGTTGACCTTTCCTGTCTGCCATTCCCCTGTTATGTGGTGTAATGACCTTCGGCAAGTTGAAGCAGGCTCTCCCACATGTCTTTTCATAACCAAATTCATTGAATATCTCAGTAACATCTCAAATCTTGCTCTCAATGGCGATCGTTCACTTTCATGACAAAGGACGTGGGAAACCAGGATAGACTAGATCAGGAAGGAATTTGTGGTGCGGGAGCGGGAGTTTAAACTGATTTCCGCTGGCCTCCCAATTCAGTATTCATTATAGGGACATGTTTTTTTTGACTGGCAGAAAATCTGCCATTTTGAAAGTCGAAAAATTACAAAAATGAGCACTAGAGGAGCAAAATGTAACGAAATTACATGAAACTTTGGTCCAGGGACGTAGGAAGCATCTCAAACTTGGAGGGGCATGACTCTTCGAGGGTACTTTTTTCTTAAGGAAAAGGGGGCACTTTCTAACAATTAAAAGGGCACTTCTTTGTTTATTGCAAAATCTTGGGGGGCATGTGCCCCCAGTGCCCCCGGCTCCTACGTCTATGCTTTGGTCAAGTGTGTATTTCACAGCCCTAACCAGATAAAAGTAAACGAAAATGTGATTTTAGAGTATTTTCTGAGATATGAGTCATTTTAGGGTTTCACTCACTAGGTACTCCTTCTCGAACGAGGATAAGTAAAACCTAAATCAATACTTAACATGGTACCTTCTTTAACTCTGAAGACCCCGAAGAGCAGTTTTTAGTTAGAAATGAGCAATCTATGAGCATCTTAGTTTCCGAGAAGGTCCTAGGACAGTTTTTGAAAGTAATGCAACTTTTCCCGCTCACATTTGGCGCATTACTGTGCTGACAACAATTTGTCAATTCTTTCTCATTTTTCCAAGTGACAAAAGGGGACAAGTTCGACAGCAAATAGACCATAAAACGCAAGGACATACCAATGTCTCTAAAATTCTTAAAGACCTGTTAGATTTGCCCCAAAAATATTTTTGCTCCTTTCAGAAATCATGAAACCCACTAACATACCGAAGTTAAGAGTAGGTAAAGAGCAAAAGTCTTTAATAACGTTAGTAGCTCATAGCTCAAAATTGGTAGAGAGCTTAAAAGTGGCCTAGGAAGCTGTCCTTCAAAGGTTTCTAGCAATTACAAGTGGGTATGAAACTGTCAGGAAAATGAGCTAACAGTTATTGCACACTCCCTGTGCTTTGAGCAAAATTATCATTATTTATTATTATTATAAAATCATTCACAGTTGGTTAGAATATAATAGTTCTAATTTGAACTAATTAAGACCAACTATTTACACAAAAATAAAAAAACTAATTACAATCAGATATACAAATACACTTCTGATGAAATTCCCACTGACTCTTTATCTACATATTTTGCATGAGCAATTGTCACCCTTCCACTCTTTAATTGATCTCTTAAAGCTAGCACTGGTTGCCAGACTTTTTATCGAGTCAGACACAGTGTTCCAAAGGATGGCACCCCTGAAGGATAATGAATCATTCCCATATGATAATGTACTGGTGTTCGGTAACTGTAGAAGATTTTTTGTCCTAAGGTTATAGGCCACATCTCTTGTCTGGAAGATATTGCACATAAAAGATGGATTTTCCGAATTGAGGCATTTATATATTTCCAGCATTAATTTTTTGCAAATTTCGAATGTGAATTGTACATTATCTAAGACTTTCTAGGAGACAAATATCTTTATATGGGGTAGATTGCGAGCGAATGGAGGAAAAGTGGGGGTCCAGGGTTTGCCCCCGGAAAATTTTTGAGACTCCACCCTTCAGAATGAAGGAAAACAGCAATTCTTTGTGAAATTTCAAGGCACAATCACGTGCTTTAAAAGTCCATTTCACAAAATAACGACCAAATTTTTGGCAAATCACGCTGCACGACAGAGCCTTTGATCACCAATTCACGAGTCAAAAATACCAAAATCACGAAATCACGCGCGTAAATTAGCCAAATAACAAGCAGAAGCAGAGTGTCCGAATAAGAAGTTTTTAAAAAACGGAAGCAGAGTGTCCGAATAAATAACGTCTACAGTTCTTTTCAAGAAATTGTATCAGGAGTATCACAGGGATCAGTTTTAGGTCCTATACTTTTCAATTTCTAAATAAATGATCTTTTCTCTTTTATAAAACAAGCAACCATGTATAATTATGCTGATGACAACACGCTAGCTTTCTTTTCCAAGTCCTTGCCAGATCTTGTCAACGTTTTGGAGAATGAAGCAGACAGCGCTTTGTCATGGCTGGAACAAAATGAAATAATTGCGAACCCGAACAAATTCCATGCACTTTTTGTTAAAAAAGACCAGACAAATACTTGTGGCATAAATCTTGACTTTCAAGGACATTCTATCAAATCTGAAGAGACTGTTAAGCTCCTAGGTGTTACACTAGATTACAAATTGAACTTTGACCTACATATATCTAACCTTTGTAAAAAAGCTGCAGCACAACTGAACGTTCTTAAGCGACTTAAGTCATTTATTGGTTTTGCTGAAAAAGAAGTTTTGGTTCAAAGTTTCGTGTATTCGAATTTCAACTATTGTCCTTTAGTTTGGTACTTTTCGTCTTCAAAATCGCTTCAAAAAATTGAAAGGATACAGGAACGCGCGCTAAGATTTTTGTACAATGATCATAAAAGTTCCTACGATGATCTTCTTATTAGGTCAAGGAAGTGCACAATGCAAGTCGCTCGTCAGAGAACCCTCTGTATCGAAATATTCAAGACAATCAAAAATTTAAATCCATCTTTTATGCAAAGTGTTTTTAGTTCAAGAACTTCAAAGCATCCTTCACGGAATCCGAACAATTTAAATCATTTTCGACCAAATCAAGTGACGTTCGGTTCCAAGAGTCTTAAAGCCATTGGACCTCAGATCTGGAACTGTTTGCCAAATCAAATAAAACAAGGGATATAACTATCCGATGATTTGCGCTCTGGTCAAATTCAATTTTAGATATGAATTTGAATCAATGCACAAAAATCGCCACTTAGAAGTGAAAACTACGGTTTAGTGATTATACTATGTATAGGCTAGCGAGCTGATTTTGATGAAATAGGTTCTATGTCTTACACGCTATTTCCTTCACAAAGAAGGAAAAATAGGACAACCCCAATGATTCGTAAAGAGACACTATATCAAGCTACAAGAGTCAATGGGACGCTTGATAGTCTGGCTTACTCGCAAAGGGTTGAAAAATCTTTGTGGACTTTCGTTCCGTGTTTCCGATGTTTACGTTCATTGAATCGAAGTGCGTGACAAATCAGTATATTGGCTTTTAGGGGCACAACAACAGGAGCTATTGGCAGTCTGTAAACCACGGAACAATGAAATGACGGAACGACACGACGAAATGCCGGAATCAACTGACGAAGTTATACAAGAGTGTAAGATATCTATTTCGTAGGCCCCTACTGACTATACGTTAACGACATACGAATGCTACAAGTTGCCTTTTTTCTCAATGGAAAACCAAAACTTTGGTAACACCCTGGGTAACACCCAAGTGATCAAATTCTTCCGACTTTAATAAACTCTAGGTCTGCTCCCAAAAATCAATGAAACTTAGTACTGATTTGTAAATCGTTAAATTCTTCAGCTTATCTTCGCAAAAGGGGGGCTTTATCCCCACCCCATTCCAATCTACTGTAGATGCCCTTATTTTCAATATATCAAACTGCACTAAGTAATTTTTGATCACGAATTCACGAGTGGATAGAATCAAACTCATGCCATTGCGTGTATAAATAAGTCACTAACGCTTCGTGTACTGATATGGGGACAGGTGTTTCTTCATGCCGTGCTTAACACACAGGGAATCCCCAACTACTTTTCTTGTTTTTGTAAAGCCACGTTACGAAAGTTTTGGTTTCCACTTAGAAGAAAAGAAAATTAGGACATTCGTATCGTGTTAATACGTTTAGGAGGAGCCTACCACTAGAAATATTACACTCATGTGTCTCCGTCATATTATTCCGTCGTTTCCTCATTTCGTTCCGCCGTTTCGTGATTCCGTGGTTTACAGACTGCTGGTGTTATTGGCTATGACGCAGTTACTCTCAGGTTGACGCAGACAATATTTGTTCCATTGTTCACAGGGCTCCATTTAATTGGCTATAATAGCAATCCTTATTGTCTGAAGAGCTACATCAAACCTGTACGTTATATCCAGCCTGTACAAAGCAATCTTCCAATCAACAACCTCGAATTAGACTCTGGTTCACTGATTTCGAGCCTATTTCAAAGATTTGCTGCTTGCAGCGCAAATCAATCAGCTGACAATCTCAACAGCTTCAAACGTATAATAAAACAATGGGATGGTCCTTCTTGTAAATGCAACGCTTGTAAATATAATCATACCGTGTCAATTCTATCCATTCAAATCCAAATTGTTTTTAGTATTTAGCTTTGTAAGTATTTATTTCCTTAGTTATTTCCTTTCACTTGTAATATAGTAGATTAATTTCGATTTAGATTAGTTGTATATGTATATATTGTGTATATATATATGTATAGCTAGACTGAAATATCGAAGCAAAACAAGATTACAAACAAACAAACAAACAAACAAACAAACAAACAAACAAACAAACGTACAAATATGGGGGGGCCTCTGCATGCGACACACAAATTTTTAGGTAAATTTTAACAAGCCCCAGTCAGACTTAAATGCGACTTTGCCGATTTTTCCCGAATGTTACCCAGGGTAGAATTTTGAAAGCACGCTGCAAATTATTCCGAATGTATGGATGACAATTGCTTGTTGATTGTTAACTGCGATCCTGCTGTGATGATGCATAGTCACTACTGTTGATGGTTGTGGTTGTCTGATCTTGATCACATTGATCACATTGATCACATGATCATTTATGAATGGTAGTGAGGTTGTCGATAGTGTTAAACCGAGGCAGCTTCATAATTGAAAAGAAAATGGCTGCAAACTGGTGCGATGTCTTGCTGAGAGTTCCTTGTATTTTTGCACTTGATTTCTCATTATCATTGGACGCAAATCATTTTGGTGACAGTTGGTTGGTCTCAAAGCTCTTCCAAGCAGCATGTAAGTCTTCAATGCAATACAAGGATCCTTTTGGCTGATAAAATGTTTTCTAGATGAAGGAGGAGGAAGGCCATGGTGTTCCTGTTCAAAATTAATGAGAGTCGTATTGACATCCCAAGAACCATGTGTTCAAACCAATAACTTCACATGGCCGCCGCAGTAACACGTGCTTTGAAGTTCCAGTTTGCAAAGCAAATACATTTATGAAATCATTTGTCCCGAGGGCAATAATATTAAGAATCTGGAATGGAATGGACTCGCTCCTCATAGGGTAGCAATCAGAAGCAAAAAGTCCACTAGATTGGAAATTTTGCAGAATGCGCGGGGGATCTCTCCTGCATCCAAATTTCTTGCGTGGCTGTATTTGTGTCACTAAACAATAGTTCAACTGTTTCCTTTTGTTGTTTTACGAAAATTTCGTGGCTGGAACCGCAGCTGAAATTTAAGGTGCGCAGCTGAGAAATTGGCCGCGCAAGGCAAGCTTTCCAGTCTGGAAAGTCCATTGACTCTCTGAAAAGAGAGCTAAACAAAGACTAAATTATGTAATTTTCTGAAACAGTCCTTTTTCCTTCTTTATCGTTTAATTAAGGTATACATCCAGGCTAACAGAGTTGCCTCCTTAC
Source organism: Aurelia sp. 4 Dawson et al 2005 (assembly GCA_964019985.1). Taxonomy (NCBI): domain Eukaryota; kingdom Metazoa; phylum Cnidaria; class Scyphozoa; order Semaeostomeae; family Ulmaridae; genus Aurelia; species Aurelia sp. 4 Dawson et al 2005. The sequence continues at coordinate 178,535 of OZ026503.1, read as the reverse complement.
TTACCCAGTAAATTTGGTAGATACCAACTTTCCCTATTTCACCAAAACAACACCCACTCTTCTTGAGTCAAAGCAAATGTGCACATGGCTTACCTAGGAGGCTACTCTGCCTAGCTTTATGAATTTTTTTTTTTTTTTTACATTCAGATAGAAAATTTACAATATTAGTTACGTTCTACTTTACTTTCTAATTATGACTCTACGACACTACAGGGACAATTCCAAGAGGAGCGAGATTACACGGCTACCCCTTGGCTACATGAAACAAAACGAGGACAAAACAAGAAACTTTACGCAAAGAAACAACGAGGGAAACGAAAAACATAAACGAACAACATACAATTAAATACGGCATTAAACTTTGAGTGTAGGTAGCTTGTTACCAAGTAATTCCAGATATGAATTATGAATTTAAACTTTGACCACCAACACTCTGTACCAAATACCTATTGTGGTAATGTACAGTACAATATTGATAGATAGATAGATAGATAGAAAGATTAGGTAGGTAGATGGATAGATAGATACTATTTGCGGTAAAAGGACAATACGGTGGAAAATACAAAAATGGGTTTTTTCTATCAGTGGACTGTAAAAAATATTTTATTTTAATTCATAAATTGATTTAGGCATCTTTCAGTTCACTGAAGGAGGAAAACTTGATGTTAGCTTGCTTGAAAAGTCTTTGAACGAAAGCGGCAACAAAGGTCAGTGTTTTGGATAATGAAACACAGCAAATACATTCAGAAAACATTTGATAACAACAAAAACTCTTTATTTGTTGATATGCTGCTGATTTTTGCATTTACCTTAAATTTACCTGAAACCATGTGAAAGATTGGATACCCTCAACCAGGGTGACGTTGGAAATTTAGGCCCTCTCAACCACTATGTTCTCGAGTAGCTTGCTCTCAAAGACAACATCACCAATTACAAATATATTTTATATCATCAACAGTGGAGAGTTTACCAAGATGTTCATGGTAAGTTTCATTCTGAAAATTTTTTCGTTCAGCAGGAATATTTGACGAATTTTGCACTGCTTGCCTTGCACGCAGCATGCATCTTCTAAGGTAGAAAGTAAACTCAGTCAAGCTTGATTAATTTTAGTATGCATGGGATTATTAGTATAGTTGGAGAAACTCTCCCAAATGGGAGACCCTGACTGAACAGGAAACTGTCTCCAGTCTGGAGACAAATCTATGAATATTGTCCATTTTAGGTCTCCTAAAATGGGAGACAAATACTAAGAACTTAGTTTTGGCTATGAAGGAGTTTGGTGGTTTACGATACATTGATTTTGTAATGTAGGCCTCAAATTATGAGGGATTATGAAGGGAGAGCCTTGATGTTACCATATACTATTCTTACATAAAATGATGGTTTATTCTGCATAACATCATATCTATTGTCCTATATTGTTTTCTGCCTTTTATTCCATTGTTTTCTTACTCTCTGTACCAAGTGTTTTGGGGTATAAAAAAGGCTTTTTGATGTATGAAGAGGGATTTCTTTCCCAAATTTTGGCATGTGTTTGGCAACTGTGACATTTTTTAAGAGAAAGCCAAATAGTGACAATTGTTTGATATCACAAAACCACATTTCATTAATTTAGGTCTACGGATTAGTCTTGCCAAGTATTGTTAATGGTACCATATTGATTATTCCTTCCAAGCTTTAGCAGAGGGGCATCTCTCCATGTGTTGAAAAACCTTGCTCAGTCTAGAAGAGAAAGAATTTTTTTATTTTGTGTAAAGAGAACACAATGACATCAAGCTTTGTTTCATAATCCTCCACAATTGGAGGGGGCTGATTTAAAAAATCAATGGGAGAAACTGCCTCAGAGACTTCTTCATTGTCACAGCTGGATTTTTTGTATCCTAGGAGATGTAAAATCAACAATTTTCATACCGGGTGTCCCAAAAAAGTTCAATGATTAAACGCAGAGAAAAAAGTTTTGAATCTAGCAATTTCTAGTCAATCTAGTTAAATGCTAGACATTTCAACTTAAAGTTTGGCATATCGTAAGAAGAAATTGGTAATCTGAAAATGGAATTATGAGCTGTGACATTCCATGTTCATTTGCAAAGCAAAAGCAGTGAGATTGTACGTCTTGCTTCATCATGAAGGGGGAATCTCCTGACGCGGAACAGACAACGAACAAGAGTTCTGCTCATTATTGAACACATTCAAATCAAAGTCTGCAAATCGAATCCAATAGGGCATAGGTCCTGGGGGAACATACTAAGTTTGCACTTTTTACCACTCAATTCAAGCCGCACGAAGCCGGAGAATGAAAGGTTGCATTATATGGCACGTCGAACGAGGAACTGAGAATTGTTTTAGTTAAAGAAAAGAAACTGTGAGACTGTGGAACAGTTAAACTCCCATCTGAAATTCACAGCTGGTGTAATGCAACAATAAAATCAGCTAACTGTTCATTCCAAGACAGTAAAATAAATCACAATAGAAAAAATTAAAAGCTAACAAAAGAATTTCTGCACCCTCGGCAATTTCCACTGACAGGAAAATGGCTTGGTGAGTAGAAACCTTGCCCCTGTCAAGGTAATGAACGCATCGTTATTTCAGTGTATGAGTGTATTTGTTGGTCTTTGAGGGAGTCCCCTTTTGCCACCATGAGGCAGGACGCCGTACGAATCTCTCTGGTTTCGTCTTGAGCATGAAAGTGAAATGTTAGGCTCATGATTCCATTTTCAGATGACTAACTTCTTCCTACGATATGCCAAACTTTAAGTTGAGATGTCTAGCATGTAGCTAGAGTGAACAGAAATCGTTAGGTTCAAAACCTTTTTCTCTGTGTTCCATCAAACGTCGGAACTTTTTTTGGGACACCCGGTAGATCTGTCTCTTGTTCTGGAAATGGTCTCCAGTCCAACCAGGGCAGATTATGTAATATGATAGCATCAGTTGTTTTGGTTTACACCTCAATTCAAGGCGATTAGCTAATGCAGACGAAACAATTCCTGTCAACCAGAAATTCAAAACAAACGTAGTTGCAAAGTTGCCATGAAACCAGTACGGCAAACTCTCACTTGGTGCGGGCAAAGGGAGGCTTTTGAGAGAGGTTATGCGCTTATAACAAAAGAAGAAGGGTAAATCCACAGTTCTGTGTAGAAATTTGGACACCCTGGACTATTAAAAATTCTACACGACATTTTTATCAATAACAGTATACATTTGTATTGTTTCTAGGTATCGTCATGTGTACGCTTCTGACAATATCAACCAATGACCAGCTGTTTACTATTTACTACATAGGAATGCTGATCATCGACCTTTCCTTTGTACTTGGCCTCAATGTATTAAACACTGTGGACATCATCTCGGATGCCAGTCATTACGGGGGATTACTAGAAGTGCCAAATGCAGCTCTGTCTATATCATCAGTCATATTATCATGGGTATTTTTTGTATTCTCTATCTTTATGTATGCAAAAGCTTTTCATTCTTTGAAACCAGCAGTTTTATCCATCGTTTTGCTTCCAATCATGTTTCATCATGCAACAAGTGATGGTACAAGAAGCCCATCAGTCAGTACTTGTGTTGGTTTTGCTGTTGCCAATTTCATTATCCTACAAACAATTTACATATGTATTTGGAAACTCAAGGACTATCTAATACATCAGGTGAGGTTGGCAATGGCGCGTCTACGCGTCTATGGTATTTTTGTCTTAGCAATACTTTACTGGCGACGTTTAGCACTGCATTCATCATTAATTGTTTATTGGACTATCATTTTAAACTTTCACCTTGTCAGTCTGGTGCTGTTCACAGAAGCAAGACTAAGTTGTTGGATTATGTTGGCAAGTATTTCTTATAGTTGCAATACATATACAAGAATATTCGCATGTTGCTATGTTATATACTTTGGCTCGAAGTTTATTTTATACATCGTCCGTTGGATGTTTGTGGATGACAATTTTTTGCTTAATGAAACACAGGAAAGGCCAACTGGGCTACGAGAGGCAGTTGGATTTCTTCTGCTTGGCTTCTACACAGATTTGCCAAATATCAATGCTTCTAAAAGAATTGTTTTGGTAGAACTGATTCAGTTACTTCTGATATCAGCACTGATTCGTTCCTCCTTCGAAGTGGTTGAGCCATATTTGCATGTGCTACACAGCCCTACAGTTGTCAACAGGAGAAAACACGTGCTTGTTTTAGTATTCATTTCAACTTTAATGTATTTGGCTGCGTATGTTGGACTTCAGTTGTACAATCTTCGCAAGCAATTACCATTTACAATTCCAAACATAATAACGATTATGCAGATAGCATCGGCCTTCATTTTGCATCTCATGAATATGTATGATTCGTGGAGCATTGCATCATTTGAAGAACTCGATGACTATGTTTACTACGTTAAAGGCGGATGCAAGAGCCTCGAATTCATTTTGATCGTTGGTGTACTGGGATATCGAATAACCGATACGTCATTGGAATGGACGGTGTTCCGGTGTATTATGATATGTCTTCATTTATATTTCAATGTATACTTACCTATAAGAGACGGATGGCAAAGCATTTCACATCGTAGACTTGTCAATCAGAGGCTCAATGCATTAAAGGAAGTAGAACAGCAGCAACTTCTTGATAATGATGACATATGTCCAATTTGTTTGGAAGGAATGCATTCAGCAAGAATCACTCCTTGTAGCCACATATTTCATAAGCTGTGCCTCAAAAAATGGCTTAAGATACAAAATAGATGTCCTCTGTGCCAGTCAGTTATAATTCGATTTTAACATGAGAGCGGCTCCCTCCGTTTTGCAACTGAACTGTGCTCCTCTCATGGCTTTAAATTGGAAGTATTCTCTATCATTGGATTAAATGGGAACTTCTCCACCCAAATCTTTCTACAGAAAGACTTACATACCATTTCTCTTGTCTGTTATTTATTAAATATGAGCATACATATGTGTGAATCATATGATCTTATTTTTTGAAAGTTTAGGATCTTACTTAGTACAAGATCTCTGTCGGACCTATGCATCTAGATTAGTCTTCCTTTTGCACAATTACATGGTAAAATTGCTTTGTTGTGTTTTAGTCCAGAATTATCATGCTCACCGGGCGTCCCAGAAAGTATTCCCGTTAAAAAACTGCCGAAATTTGATTAGAAACTCTGTTAGAATTTACGTTTTCATTTCCTTTGCTAATAATACCAATATATCCAGAGGTGATGAAATTCCTATTTTCGTTGATTAAAGGGTTTGAAATGACGCATTGAAAACCTTATTCCGAGTTGTACCTTTAGCCATAATTTTGATATTTCCGCTATTCTTCAGGTGTGTGACAACATTTGGCCTGTCTTTCTACAATTTTTTGACCAAAGTAGAAGCTTACTGACAGAAATGAAATTACTCTGTTAATCATGTGCGCCGTTATGCAGCATACTTCAAAACAAAGCAGCCGTAAAAAGGCCAAATTTGCTAAGTTTGAGTCAATTCACATGATCAGCTTTACCGGTGAAGGTGATGTTGCGGTATTTAGCGCCAACCGCAGAGATCATAATTGTTCCTATGTCTAATTACAGGAACTGAAAGACTACAAATACATGTTAAAGCCCCTCACTGTTACTGTTTAAGTTTCAGGTGCACAAAATCTACCGGGTGAGTCACAAAAAACGTAGGGCGTTTTGCGGACTATAACGTCGACTTTAGCCATTCGATTGTCGTGAAAAAAATTTTCCACGCATCTAAGAGTCTAACTCAGATCATAAACCTTTTCCCATCGAATTCGGTCATTTGATGCATTTGTTTAAAAAGATTTTGTTCGTAAGATCTTGTTGCCCCACGAAGTGGGGCCTTCTAGCCTTGCGCGACCGCGTTGTTGTTGCTGCTGCCAGTGAGATCAGACCAAAAAATTTTCTTCCACACTTTATCACGTGACGTAGTGACGTATTGAAAGGATAACAAGAATGGATTTGATTTATGTTCGAAACAAGTGTGTTGATTGGCTGATATTTTTGGTAAAGAGAATTGATTGGATACAAAAACAATAGGACGTTCAACTCCCAGTCAACGTGAGCGTGAGACAGCATAATTTTGCAGGAAGAAGAAGCTAATCACGCCCATTTTCTCCAACGTGCGAGCAGATTTTCGTACGAGGTAAGTGTTGTCTTTTTTACAAGCCGAGAACTGGTGTTTTATGGAGAAGAAAATATAGAAAATACATTGTATTACTTTGGCATTATTGTAAACACTTTATGTTGCGTTTTTGGGAGTCGTTAGACGTAAGTTAGGCCTCAATTTTAGACTTCCTATAGCCTTTCGCCATGGCCTGGACAAGAAATACCTCAACAAGAATAGCGGATTGCTGCCTCAGCTGCCTATTGATAATTGGAAAAAATGTTGACAGTGTAGCAAGTTATATGCCTAAGAATTCTCCACAGTTGCAGTTTCAGGAATAGATTTGTATGCAGTGTTGCTTGTGTCCTTTGCCTGCTGTGCTAGGTTCTTTTATTTATCAGGATTTGCGCACTTTGTTGCTAAGACTTGATTCAGAAAGGCTTCGTGGTGAAGCCAACAGATCTCTCAGCGAAATGGCTGACAACAGATTGCATTTCATGAATGCAGTAAGAACTGTGCCTGGTACTTTTTCTTGTGCAGTTGACTGTCTTTTAGAAATTTGGCATACTGTTTTCAAGGAACATTTCGCAGAAAATTCACAAAGTGAGATTTTAAATATATTACGACAGGTTTGTGACCTTTATGATCAGATTCTGAACCTGGTGGATGGGTCAGAGCAAGATTTATATCATGTCAGAGAATTTGTTTGGACATTTCTACGGCAACATTGCAACTCTTTCGCTGCAATGGACTGTAGTGCACAATTTTCAGAAATCTTCACTCAAAGAATATTTTCCAATCTTTCAGTGTTTGAAAAGAATCAGTTGATCTCAAATTTTGCCTTTAGTGCGTTGTGTGAAAACTGCTCAGGGCATACTGAAAAGAGTGTTGAAAATTTTGTGTATTACATAACATTATCTGATCTTGTAAATTTGCAAGTGCAAAGTCATAACTGGTTTGATGTGATAAACATTCGTAACAGTCATTGCTCAATATTGTGTTCAAATTGTCATAGAACTTGTCAAAGTACTGAATTTAATGCAAGCTTAAGTACAATCTTATGTATTGAGATGAGTCTTGATAGCATGAATGTACTGCGCTATAAACAGCAAATTCACATTTTAGGTGAGTCATATTCCCTGAGAGCACTTGTGAGAAATTTTTCAGGTCATTTTTCTTGTGCTGTTTATGAGAATGGCTGCTTGTATCTCTTTGATGATTTGCAAACCAGAGTGCCAATTTTTTCTAATGTTGATGAGGTTTATGAAGCAAATGCTTGTGGTTGGTTTTTTGGCGTGTATGTGAAAGGGACAGAAGTGGTTGACATGAACATTGTATCAAATGAAATTCACGTTACTGCACCCCAAAACAACCCAAAAATTGTAGTTTCAGAAAAATCTCGCAAAATTTATTGGAAGAAATACTATCAAGAAAATAAGGAGGAAATTAAGACGAAACAAAGGGAACGTTACCGCAAGAGAAAGGAAGAAAGCTCCAAAAGAGACCATTCACAGGCAGCTGATGACAACTGCATAAATGCAGTTCTTGTTGAAAATGTTGCAAAAAGAAGCAAACAAATCAACCAAATTGAAGATGATTTCAAAGGTATAGGAAGCAAAGATGCAGAGATTTTTACAAATGACAAACAGCTGAACAGAGGTGAAAGCAGTATTGAACATGATCCATTTCATGCATACTGTATGGGAGTGCCTTTGCATAACCAAAGGTTTGCTGTGGAAAATATGCAACAATTTCATAAAACGTTTCAGAAAATGCAGCTTTACCTTTGCCAAGTTTGTCATGAAGCATGGCCACTGAAGTCAACAAAAACTGCTCATGAAACCTATCAGTGTAAGAGGTGTAAAATGGATAAAAAGTTTCCTAAGAAGTTCAGTCGTGAGAATAACATGTTACCCTCAGAAGTGCCAATTGAATTGCAACATTTGTCACAGTGTGAAGAAATCTTAATTGCCAGGGCATTTCCTATCATGCAAGTGTACACAAAAGCTGGTGGTGCATTAGGATACAAAGGACATGTAATTAACCTTCCAAACAATGTACAGCATATTGCAGATGTATTACCACATAGCCCTAAAGACATTCCAATTGTTGTTTTCACTATCAAGGGAAAAAATGAATTTTCCAAAGAATTCAAGGTGCGTAGAAAGCAAGTTTCAGATGCGCTAAGGTGGTTGGTTCGTCATAACCCTCTGTACAAAAATGTTACAATAGATGAGACCTTGCTGGATTCTTTACCAGATGATGGATTTCTGTCAGTTAATACCATTGACTTTAATGAAGATGAAGAGTACACATTGCCTGACAGAGGACCTCCAGAATCTGATGTTTTTGATGAGGAGTACCCTAATGATTCAAATATTTCAAGCTTTTTGCCAAAGAATAACTCCCAGAAAACAGAAGCAATGCATATAAAAGATGGACTCATTGATCAGAGTAACCCACATGTTGAAATTGGCACTTCTCCATTCAATGAATTTAGCACACCCTTCTTGGCTTCAATGGCTTTTCCCACTATTTTTCCAGATGGCATTGCCGATCCCACATGTAACTTGACTCTGAGAGAAATCTCTGAAAATGAGACAGAGGCGTTTGCAATGAAATTGAAACATTTAGTGAAATTTGCTGAAATTGATAACAACAAGAAGCTGGTGTACAGATTTGCAGTGCATCCCAGGTTTGCATATTGGTCTTACAATATGTTATACCGCAAAAGACTTCTTGGACAAGGAAATTTCTACATGAAGCAGACTCAGAATGAACGGCTACTTACCATAGAAGAACTGCGTGCAATGATGGACTCAGGCAATTACTCACAAGTTATGGATAAGATTATACATTATGCAAAGAATGTGTCAGGTACTAATGCTTATTGGAACAATAACAAAGAAAAGTTGAAGGCACTAATAACACAGAAAGGTTCTCCAACAATATTTTGGACACTTTCATGTGCAGAATTTCACTGGCCTGAGTATCACCAGCTCTTTAAGACAGCTGATGAGACAAATATTTTCCATTCTGCGAGGGAAAACGTGTTGAATTATCCACATATTTTGGATTTCATGTTTACAGAAAGAGTTGAGGCATTTGTAAAACAATGGTTATACAAAACATTAGGTGCAGAGTGGCATTGGTTCAGATACGAGTTTGCTGTTCAGAGGGGTTCCATACATTGCCATGGTTTGGCAAAGTTACAAGGGGACCCAGGATTATGCCAGTTGTCAGATGATGCTTTGAATGGCTTCTTGGCTTCTAACAAATTGTTGGCACCTGAAGATTTGTCTGAAACCAACAAAGAAAACTTACTCCAGGATATTACTCGAGGAAAAGAAGCTGAGAGAAAGCTATGCCAATACCATGATTTCTTAATAAGCACTTGCAATCCAATCAATCCAGCAGATTTCTTAAAACCATTGCTTCACCCTTGCAAACGACATTTTAACAATATCATTCACGATGAATATGACAATGACTATTGTGACCTAGTTAATACAGTGCAAAGGCACACAAAGTGTAATTCTGCATATTGTTTGAAGGAAGACAAAGAAGGACAGCAGAGGTGCAGATTTAACTTTCCCATTGATACAGTTGAGAAAACTCATTTAAACTTTGAAAAGGTGCACAGGAAAAATGGTAAGGAAACCTACAGACCTATTATTGTGAGTGAAAGGAATGATTCTAGAGTAAACAGACACCAAAGACTTCAATTACAAGGATGGCGAGCAAATTGTGATATACAGCTGGTGATTGACCACCATGCATGTATTGAATATCTTGCAAAATATGCTTCAAAAGGTGAAAAATTGTCGTCAGTTGTCCGTGATGTATTTGTGAATGTTGTGAGCAAGTTGAGTCACCATTCAGATCCAAAGGCTGCCATCAGAAAACTCATGATACAGGCAGTAGGAGAAAGGGATATGAGCATACAAGAAGTGATGCATCAGATTTTGTCTTTGAAACTGTTTAGCTCATCATTTCAGTGTATCACATTGTGTTTAAATGGATCACATCAGTTGAAGGTAGTTGATGGAGAGCTTGTAAAGAGCCATCAGTTATAGATCAATATGCAAACAGAATGGAGCTCGATGACAGTCTGCTTGACTGCAACCTGGAACAATTTGTTTCACAATACTCTGTTGTAAAAGGAGCTATTGTGCAAAGAAAGTCGCCCGTAATTGTTAGAACAATTCCAAACTATTCTTCTAATCCTAATGGTCCAAATTATGGCAAATTTTGTAAGTTTCAACTTATCAAATACAAGCCATGGCTGAGATCACCATCAGAAATTTGGAACAATTTTGAAGAATCAGATGACATTTTGTTGATGTTTGGCATCAATTCCTGTTGACTGATCTTGGAAAAATCTTGGTATCAAGCTGGAAAAGGCAGTTGCAGTGTGCTGAAGAATACATACTATTGCCAAGGGCAGAAGAAGAAAATCCAGCTTCACTTGAAAGGGAAGAATGGATGTATGTTGCAGATTTTGCACGATCTAATCCTGATTTGATTTCTAACAGTCAACATCATATGATGCAGATGCTTCAAGAATCAAGGAGTTTCTTTTCTTCAACTGAAATACAGAGTATGCCTTTTTGGATTGAACAACAAAAATCTATTGCTGAGCTGGAAAACACGAATCAGGTTGCAGATGTCAATCCATTGTTATTGAATGAGGAACAGAAACTTGCTTATGACATTATCACCTCACATGAAAAGTTCCAGCATACAAAGCCATTACTCATGATAATAACAGGCCAAGCTGGATCTGGCAAAAGCTATCTGATAGATTGTTTGCGAAATGTTCTTGGGAAGAGTTGCATTGTATGTTCATATCTTGGAATTGCGGCATTTAATGTTCAAGGACAGACACTTCATAGTTTATTGCATTTGCCAATGCGTGGAAGACATGAGTGTGACCTCAAAGGATCAGCACTGCTGAAGCTACAATCTGCTCTATGCAGTGTGAAGTATCTTGTCATTGATGAGTTTTCTGTTATCGGACAGAAAATGCTTGGCTGGATTGATCGAAGATGTAAGCAAGGGAAAGCTATAATGGACCAAGCTTTTGGAGGAATGTCAGTGATACTCGTTGGAGACATTGCACAGCTACCACCAATTGGTGATACAGTTCTCTATCACAAAAAGCCAACTGGGGATGCAAGGTTACAAGGTTTTTGCAGTTATAATAGCTTTAAAGTAGTTGTTAAATTGAAAACAAATCAGAGAGTAAACTCTCCACAAGAAGAAATGTTTCGATCACTTCAAATCCGACTGTGAAATGGCAAAAGCACACTAGAAGACTGGAAAATATTGTTATCCAGAAGTGTTCATCTTTTTCCCCCTGCAATTGCCAAACAATATAGCATGAAGTTAGCTCATGAGAACAGAGTTGTAGCAGAGCATAATTTTGAAAAGCTGAAACAAGGGAAGCATCCAATTGTTGCAATTGCTGCAAAGCACAGTAGTAATGTAGCTTCCAAGTTATCTGCTGAAGAATTTGAAGGTCTTGCTCCACAGTTACACCTTTCCAAGGGGGTACCAGTTATGTTGACTAGAAATCTGTGGATAAATAAAGGATTATGTAATGGCAGTAGAGGTATAGTTCAGCATATTGTCTATGATGACATTTATACAGCAAACAGTCTCCCAGTTGCAGTTGTAGTAAAGTTTGATAGTTACAAAGGCCCTGCCTTTGCCCATAATTTAGAACAGTGTGTTCCAATCCCTCCTTTAACTTGCCAAGTTGAAAAAGGTTGTCAAATACTGGAGAGGCAGCAGCTTCCATTAAAGCTATGTTATGCAATTACCATACATAAATCTCAAGGTTTAACTCTTGACAAAGTTTTCATTGACCTCGGAAGACACGAGAAAACAACAGGTCTTTCCTATGTTGCCATATCACGTGTTCGTAAACTTGAGGACTTGCTGATTGAGCCAATGTCATTTGAAAGGCTAACCTCAATCAACAAAAATAAAAATTTGAAGTATAGATTAGAAGAAGAAAACCGGCTGGAAAACCTAGCTATTTCCACCAAACATCACTTCAGTGCTGGTCAGATTACAAATAGCACTTATGCAGACTTTCTTTAGCTTTTCAAAGCCTTACGGACTGCATGGCCTAATGGATATCAATTCCCTTTCAGGAAAAGATTTGAGAAAATAGACCCCAGCAAGGGTGAGTACTTTAAGTCTGTTCTAATCAAAATATGGAGCAGTATTCTACAGTCTTATGCCTTTGATATGTATGACTAACTGCCTTTTGTGTTTCATACATTGCTTTGTCATCATTTGCTACAACTGCATGTATTACGCACATTCTATACATTTACTGGAGAAATAGACAAAGATTTCGTGTAATGTCACAACCCAATACATCTCATGAATTTTAACAAAATTTCAACAAAAATCATGGTATATTTCTTGTCATTCAATATGTAAATTTGAACATTTATGTTTTATTCCCAAAATTTAGTGATTCTTCCGTTTCCTTTCAGAAATACAAGGATATATAGCACAAGTATCTGGAGTGAGGATTTCCGGACGCAACAACAAATATTTTGATGTCCAACTACAAACCTCACCAACAAAGGCCCAAAGACTCCGGGTCATGGAATCACCAAATGCAAAGCGCTCATTATTTATGGAGAAATGCGAATCAAAAACACCAGTCAAGATCACTGGTCTGTCATCAACAAATGCAGGAAGCATGCCATTTTTCAACACAAATTTTGGTCACCAACTTCATGACCTCAATGCATTGCCATTTTTATGTACAAACCCAGCGCCCTTGCCAATTAAAGACTTGAAGGACACCCCACAATCTGATAACTTTGTTGTTGCGGGATTAATTAACTGGCATGCTGAAGAGCGTGTTGTGCAGGTTGGAAGAAACCGAATAGGACGTCGTGTAAGAGATGCCATCATTGCTGACAATTCAGCCTACATGCTACTATCAGTTTGGGGAGACCTCATTGACAAAATTACAGAAAACAGCCCATGTCTTCTCACCAATGTCATTACTGACAACTTTAATGGAATCAAGCTGGCAACAACGAGTGCTTCTGAAGTAAGAGAGACGGATGAAAGTTTCACAGTTGACTGGAACACAATAAAACCGTCATTTAATAAAGAAACAGTTTGCTGCCCATTGGTGACATCTGCCAAGATAATGAAGTACCTTGTCTGTGTCAACCAAGATTGCAAGAAGAAGGTAAACCCATACCCTGGCCAGAAAACCGTTTCATGCAACACTTGCAAGCGAAAAATGTTAATAACACGCTGCAAAGAGAGCTTCAGCTGTGAAGTTACAATTGAGGATGACTCAAAGCGCCAGATTCTTCTCACCATCTTTCCCAAGACCTTGCACCAATTTTTTGGAGACAGCAACATTGATGTTGATGATTATGAGGACACACTCCTTGCAATGGAAAACATAGACTTTGAATTTACAAAGAAGATGATTGTCACAAACATGTCCCTCCATGACACAGTGCAACCCAAAGATGAAGCAGTTACAGCCAGTCCTGAACAGTAAATGACACTATTTGGTAATTTTTCAATATATTGCTGTTGTTTTGTTCGCTATCAAGCTGGTCTTGAAATGAATTTCAAATAAATTCTTGAAAATGTGAATACTTTCCATACTCGTTTCCAAGCAGTTCTCAATAGTGGTACACACACACTTTCTGAAAAGACTTTCTATCTCTTACAAAGTTCCAAAAAGTTATCCTATCCCACCTTAAAAATACCTACAGTGTATCCTCACTTGCAGATATTTTAGCCAGCCAATGTTTCAGTTTTTACATCTATTATGTCTTAATCTCCTATGCAAATTTTCTGCTACAAGTACGTGTTGCAACAAATTGCCAAGTTCTTTCAAGTGTTGAAAAGCAAATTACTTCATGATAAATCACTGCAATCATTCCATTTTCAAGAATTTTCCATTTATAGCTGTCTTAATTGCAACATATTCAGTTCAGTATTTCAATAAATGGAGTTACGCTTAGATGCCTATTTTCTGTGATACGTCAATGAAGAAATCGGCTTCTCCTGAATTGCATCTAGTGAACAAGAAGAAAGTTAGTTTGTCCCAGCCTTGCGGGACATGTGGTATTGGCAAAATTCTAACAACATTCTGATATTCTGAAATTATGTCACAAAGCTTTCATGTTTTCATATCATTCGCTAAGGCCATCCTAGCCTATCCATCAGGAAGAAGCAAACATTCTACAAGGTTAAATATTTGTTGTCAATAGATTCAAACTTGCTGATAACAATAAACCCGAAGAAAACAAAACAGAAATACTGTAAACGCTTCCATTTTTGTTAATAATTTGCTGTGACGGAATTTTTCCCTCAAATTTGTTATGTTTCAGCGCAAGAGCATCACTTATTAACAAAACAGTAAGAAGCCACATTGAAGATATTGGTACATACAATAATCTGAATATCTTCTTAAACTTCACGTGCGAACTTCATCATTGTCCAAAGATTATATTGTGATATTTTGTCTAGAATTTGTCAACAAGGTACTCCTTGCTTGCACATGCACTGACAAACCCCACAAAAACCAACATAGCGGAGAACCTGATTTTTCAGTACCTTCTGTGGCTTCTTATTGTACAACAGTTTGTTACATTACGTGAGAAATAAAGCTTAAACATTTGCTATAATTATTTTTCAACCATATCTCTTGCTGAAACAAATAGTTTTTCTTTCATTCTTACCTAACTCTGTATGCTGGAAACTTCTGATGTCTCCATTTTTGCAAAAATTTTCTCTGTCAATACGGTAAAAGCCTGCCATTAAGAAACTCATTTGAAAAAACAGCCTGATTTGTTTTTATGTAAAAATATACTTCTTCAAAACAGGGTGTGTATATCATGGTATAAGAAACACGTGTATATTCCAAATACCGGTCATAAGAAAGCATTTTTGTCAGGAATATTCACACTTGTAAAGGAGACCAAAAATTTGAACCAGTACTGAAAGTTTCTTAACACTTCCTGAGAGATTACTGAGACATATGGGACGCATATCACCTATTTAAGTAATGAAACACTACTGTGTGCCATAGTAAAAGAACCTGAGCAGGAATCTGCCCTGAGTACTTTCTTGTAGAGAGGTACTTTATTCAGCAAATTCAGGCCTGAGTTTCTTATAATGCAGTTTCTTAAAGGTGGGATTTTACTGCACATAGTTGATATAAGTTCAATATGATACGAAAAGTCTTGGAGGGCATCAAGAATGCAGTGAATTGGAGGCAAAGCAACCCTCCCTCCAGTGACGAAGAGACACATGGCACAATCTCTGCATGCAGGCTAAAGCAAGGCAAAGCTTGCACCAAAGAGACAGCTTGTAGAATGACTGTTTACAGTTTAGTGGCAAGATTTTACAAAACTTTGCGTAGATAAGAAATGAAGAGTGGATAATGCACATTTTGAAATGAGAAAAAATACATGTTTTACCCATGACCCCATACACAAACTGCAACATGTCAGAAGATTTACTGATGAACAAGACAAACGTACATTTGTATTTATTACATTTTACAAGCCGTCCAATTCTTTAAAGGCCGTGGGGCACCTAGTTAATACTATAGCTAGTCTGTAATTTTTGCTTCCGTAATTATTGAAAAAACCAGGTACGTCTTCTACTAGGATCTTTTTTTAGAATTTCTCCGTCTTGCACAAAAATTTCTCCGTCTAACCTGCAGTATTTTGGTGAAAAACTCACTTTAGCACTCACCTTGTCAAATTTTCTCATCAGCAACCCCAAAAATATACCTTTTATGCTCCAAATAGCGTACCCAAAGGTATACTAGACAACCTTTCACAAACCCAAAAAATGTCTGACCCCCCGTCACTTACCAATAGGGAGTCCCCCTGGGAGTTTTTGGTCGTACTTTAGTTGCCCATCGCTGTCTCATGCATACAAAGGTTCTGAAAGGCCCCGCTTCCGTGCAGAGTAGTGATGAATGATAATAATTGAACTGAATAGAAGATGTTTTCATTGCGAGTGGATGAGCTGACACCAGATCCAAACATAGACTCTCCATATACCAAGTGCGGCAAGAAACACAATCCACCTTTGACAGCAGGCCATAAAAATAATACGGAAGATCGATTTGAAAGATTTATGACTTAATCTTTAGCAAAAGTCCAGAATTAGATTCTAAGATTTTTGAAAGTCTTTATCTTCTGTTTCTAAGTTCGATTAATGGCCTTAATACTTTTTCTTTAGGCCTGTTCTCGGTGCGTACAAGAGTTTCGGACTGCAAAACGTTTGACGAAGATGGATTGCATCCTATGATGCAATGAACAATGATTCTAAATAAGTTCAATGAAACACTATGTATCTGTACCAAGTACTTTCTGATACCACAGGGGTCCTGTCTAGGGCCTCTGTTATTTACCATATATATCAATGACCTCCACCTACAGATGAAACATTGTGACGTTAACATGTATGCTGATGACACAAGCCTTATGTTTGCGTCGGACTCGGTTACGCATATTAACGACTGCGTCAATGATGACCTGAATAACCTTAAATCTTGGCTTCAAGGTAATAAATTGTCCCTGAATGTTGCTAAGACACATAGTCTTGTAGTCGGCAGCAGAAAGCGACTGAAAGATATAAATGATGAAAGAGTAGCAAAGCCCTCTTTCGTAGTAGGCGAGGCGAATGTTTCCATAGTAGAAAATATCAAATACCTTGGGGTAATCGTTGATAAACATTTGAGCTGGGACGAACAAATTTCAGCAGTGACGAAAAAAGTTTCACGTGGTTTAGGGATGTTACGTTTTTCCAAAAAGTATCTGCCCATTGTTACTGTACAAAAAATGTACAGGAGTTTGGTGGAACCATACTTCAGATACAGCTGCCCGGTATGGGGAGTTGCCGGCATCAATGCTATCAATAGGCTGCAAAAACTCCAAAATAGGGCGGCGAGAATCGTCACAAACAGTGCTTACGATGCTTCTGCCTTACCCATTATCAAAAAACTTGGTTGGCCCACCATAAATGAACTTATCGAATCAGAAACCTTGAAGATGGTGTACAAATCGGTAAACAACCAAGCTCCCATTTACCTTACAGAAATGTTTGTCAGGCTGTCCGATGCATGCAAGAGAGAACTTCGCAATACTAAAACAGATTTGGCCGTTCCTCGTCGCAAATCGGCTTTCGGCCAGAAATGCTTTTCATATAAGGGTGCTAAATTATGGAACGATCTTTCGGTTGAAGTAAAATCATCAAAATCTTATGAAATATTCAAAAAACGTATCAACAATGCCAACACCGAATGCTGATTCTCTCTTTCATGCTATAGTTAGCATCATTTTAATTTGATCATAAGAAAATTTTGTAAATAGGGTTTTTTTAGTTATGTATGCTTTTGTTAGCTTTGTATTTATTTGCACGGCCCACTGTAAATCAGTCCTTTGACTGACGTGGCCACCGTGCCTAAACAATTTAAAATCAAATCAAAAATCAAATCATACTGTCGCCCCGCACAGTTTGATATGGGGATATGGAGCATCCTAGACACGAAGGTTGTGCATTGGACGGAACTCTGCCCAACTAATTTTGGCAACACTTTGAGATGTAGAATTCAAAATTTGGGTTACAACTTTAAAGTTATAAGATTTCAAATAAAAGAGCAAACACATAAAGCGAATTCGAAATGTGCAGTTTGATTTGTCAGTCACTTTATAATAGGAATGCGCTCGTTAAGTAAAATTCTTATTGCCGTATCATCGAGACTATCATTTCATTAAAGATCCATTTTCTCCCAGAGTCCTTTGCTGGCATGCTTGCCATTTGGCCCATGTCAAAGACACAGATACACACCGTGGTAGTTGAACTGATAAGAAAGGTTCGACTATAGTTGCTCTTAAATGAGTGCAGCTATTGCAGCGTGGATGAATATTTCGGCTTAAGCGAGACCTGGTTTTCAGCCAGTTTGAAATTGAAGCATTCCTGCAAAGAATCCCGGTAGCTACAGTAATGGCTATTTGAAGAAACCATCTCATAGAGAAGTAAGCGACAATTCGTATTCAATAGATCAATAAAGCTCGTATTCAAGCTCGTAAAGCTCTTAATTCCTAAAACTCGTATTCAAAATTTCCTGCCAATGAGAACTATGAAGATGATAAAGATGATATTGTTGTATGAATAGAAATACGAAAGTGATTATTATCAGATCGTAGTATGAAAAATCATAGAAAATCAAAGATGCATTGTGATAGCATACGATAAAAGAATAGTGTAACACCGACTTAATATCGATTGATGTTTTGTCTCTTTCACATTTCCAGTACCGTGCAATTGTT
Organism: Aurelia sp. 4 Dawson et al 2005; assembly: GCA_964019985.1. Taxonomy (NCBI): domain Eukaryota; kingdom Metazoa; phylum Cnidaria; class Scyphozoa; order Semaeostomeae; family Ulmaridae; genus Aurelia; species Aurelia sp. 4 Dawson et al 2005. The sequence continues at coordinate 160,090 of OZ026503.1, read as the reverse complement.
GACCTCATGCTCTGCATTCGTTACTGTGGTTCATTCATTATTTATGTACATGAAATATCAAATCAAGAAACCCAAATCAGATGTTGCAATATTTTTGCATGCAAAGATACTTTGTTTTGTTTAATGGCATAACGCTCATTTCGCTCGTTTCGGAAGACAAAATTTGCACCACGCTGATCTATCAAATGAAGCTGATTTAGTTCTTTTGCCGTAAGAAATCTTTCAACATGGCGAGCTTTGTGGTATTGACACCATAAAATTGTTGAGACCATTCCTTTTTTGTGTAAGATATTTGCAAAAATATTTCAGTAGAGAGGTAGAATGAATTATAATTATGCTTGGCAGAAGACACGTGACAATAGCATGTTGTTGATGCAAAAGTTTTAAGCTTGAAAGAGTGGCTCATCATAATTTCATAAATTATGATATGTTTTAAGATTGGTGGTGCTTGTCTTGTTTACGGCAGACGGTTTCATAGCAAGTAGCCTAATGACGAATCGTGATATATTTAAGAGGGAACAGCTGGCCTGCTACTTGCTTTGAACTGAACTGAACTGAACAATGAACTTGTGTGAGCTTGGCAGCTATCCGTCGGTCAATCCAAGAGCAGAGACAACAACCTACTCTTCAAATTTTAGCTCTGTCACTTCTTAATTTTTTATGACAATCGTGCTTTGATCTTTTATCGCACACTCGCATCTTCTCAACGACCTGTTCAAGGGCAATACAACCGCAGATATCGAACTTGGTACTGGATATCATTTAATCATCGTTTCTCAAAATATATCACGAAGCAGAAAGACGTCGGAGAAAAACGTGGATGAATGAATTTAAAAGCGTGAGTTCTTTATCTATTTGCGATTTCTTTCATCAAATTTAAAGTCCGTTATGTTATTCATCTCTTAATAGCGAGGACATGCTGCTGCCTCAATCTTGAAAACGTTCGTAATTAAATCTGCCTTGTTTGTGAAGTTGCTCACTAGGAACCACGGCAAGAAAAGTTCGAATTTCGACATAGTTTTTTCGTTGTATATTGAGGGTAAACGGGCCATTTCCCTTCCATTTCCAACAGAAACTGCTTTTTACACTTCAAATTTCCCACGTAGTTTCCCCATAGTTAAACTACGGGTAAAGGGAAATATACTTTTACCCATAGTTTCCCGAGTGAGATTCAACGTCTCCGAAAGTTGGAAACTTAGTCTACACTAGGCGTGTTTTTGGGAGACATTAAGGACATTCCATACGTGCTCATTCTCCTGAAGGTAAATTTTGGTGAAACGTCAAATTTTCCACAGGTGAAATTTTTGATGCGAGTAGGAAATTCAGTCGAGATTTTGAGTTTTCCGGTCGGAAACTCTGGGGAGACCAAACTTTTCCCCACGTGAAATCCTTGATGTGTATAGGAAATTCAGTCGAGATTTTGAGTTTTCCGGACGGAAACTTCGGGGACACCAAAATTTTCCCCATGTGAAATTCTTGATGTGAGTGGGAAATTCAGTCGAGATTTTGAGTTTTCCGGTCGAAAACTTTGGGGAGACCAAACTTTTCCCCACGTGAAATTCTTGATGTGAGTGGGAAATTCAGTCGAGATTTTGAGTTTTCCGGTCGAAAACTTTGGGGAGACCAAACTTTTCCCCACGTGAAACTCTTGATGTGAGTAGGAAATTCAGTCGAGATTTTGAGTTTTCCGGTCGGAAACTTTGGGGAGACCAAACTTTTCCCCACGTGAAATTCTTGATGTGTGTAGGAAATTCAGTCGAGATTTTGAGTTTTCCGGACGGAAACTTCGGGGACACCAAAATTTTCCCCACGTGAAATTCTTGATGTGAGTAGGAAATTCAGTCGAGATTTTGAATTCTTCGGTGAGAAACTGACTCAATGGGTTCCTTGTTCATCATACTATTTGAAGGGGACGTTTGCAGCTAATTCATTGGATATTTCATGTAACATTAAATATAGCACTACGCTTCCTGGTTTGACATTGTAGGAATACTCTTGGACAGTACTTTTCTGAGTGTTCCTCTCTGAGTGTTCGTCTTACTCTGATTCTGATGTAGACATGAGATGGAAGTACAAATTAAAGTCATATCTATTTCAATCTACTTTGATCATACTTAGGTCGCATTTTAAACATATATTGACAAAACTTATTATCATCCCTTCTTTTTCCTTAATTTATACACAACGCATAGTAGGAATTCAGAAAACAGAACATATCTGATCACAGCACTTTGATTCGATCAAAACTAAACGTAAATGTAATTTTTACAGTAGTGATTGCACAATCAGATCCTCTCAATTTATTAACAATGTAGACAAATATATATTACATCAACTAAATGCTAAACGTGGAGTTGCTTTTTTAATTGCCGTTTAGCTTGTAGTATGATAATGACAGATGTATGCCCTTGAAAAGCAAGTTCGTCTGAACCAAAAGGGTCAGCGAAGAGCCACTTTGAAGCCTTGATCAGCAAACTGGATAACAACTTCTTTAAAAAATGTAAGAAACTTTGCGAGGCGAGAAGCAACGTTATATCAGTTTGAGACAAATTGGTTTAAGTAATCGTGCATTGTTTACTCAAATGTTGTTGGCAACTATAACTGTTGTTTAAAACACACTTCTTTCGTGCAATTATCTGGGTTCAGAGATCTATATCAGAATCCTGAATACAATTTGAAAGAAATAAAGAAGGTCTCCTGAAAAGCTTTTGCTATAGGAATTTGGTTACATACTTTATTAGTCGAGAAACCGTTTTGTAGAAATTGAGCCCGAATAGAGGATTGCGCTCAAGATGGCGGCGAGGAATTTTTTACCGAGATGAACTGCGCTCTTTAATCGAATTCCTATAGTATCGTTAAAGATTTGTAATTAGAACTCGATGCATCTCTGTAAAACATTCCTCGCCGCCATCTTTAACGCAATCCTCCATTGATGTTTCTAAATTAAGAAACCATACTGCAAAGTTAACAGTAAAGTTTCTAACGAGAAATTTGTCTAGACAAACTTAGAGCCTGCTACTTACCTAGACAAAACACGTGTGAGTTCAATTGCAAATTGTTGGTGAAAAATAGTGTTACATTCAGACTCTCATAACTGAAATTTCCAAAAATTTGAGGAAAATCAGGCGAAGGAAGCATCTCTGGCACATTTCGATTTGCTCCACTTCTTTGAATTTTGTTTTCAAATCAATAAACACAGAGACAATAAACCGACATGGCATGTTCTCTTTCAAGTAGAAGCCACACGAGGAGTTATGGATATTCTGGATGATCTGGAACAATCCTCGTTGATCCACAGGATTATATACCAGTACCGAATGTTAATATGATATATCTATGTTAGAGGGGGGTGACAGGGGGAGTCTTCGGTACCGGTACCAACTCATAAGGTACCAGGTTCCACCCAAATTGAAGGTATTGGTACCACCTATTTTGGGGGAGGAGCTATCATGAATATGACGAATTCTGAAAGGAGGTGTACGTCAGTTCCTCGCGAGACCAATGGGCAAGACCAAACCACTCCTGAGCACGTCGACTTGGTATCTTGTCACTGTCTGCACTGTAAAAGCTTAAAATTTGTTCTAGGAATTCCAAAGTCATCCAAGGACGAAACTTTTATTGGTACAGACTCATCTAAGCTTGGTACCGGTACCCCTACTTTTGGTACCAGGTTCCACCACATTTGCACAATGTTGTACCAGGTACCAACCCTCTGGTACCATGGTACCACTACCCTGTCACCCCCCTCATGTTATGAGTGGTTCGCTATAAACGAGGGGCACATCACTCTGCAAAAAATCTCGTACACCTTGTGCAAAAATCGTTCTGTTTTAACATCTCGTAGGCCCATTCGAAGAAGTGCTGTACCCCTCGGCTATAAAGATGAACAAGCATCCACTTTTTACTCGTCAGAGTCACTTGAGTCTCGTACCAGTGTTTCTTTGAGTTTCTTTGAAGGCTTCCTCTTCATTGGTGACTCTGCTGGAAGCCTTCTCTTTCGCACAACTTGCCTTGCTTCTGCTGTCATCCGTCTTTGATGCCTTTCATCCAGCTGTTCGATCAGGCCACTTAATTCGACACAACGCCAGTGGGGGCTCTTTACCTTTAGTGCATCCCCATTGTCCTCCTCGTCTGACATTAGCTCCTGCGTCACATCCTTCCACAAATCTGCTTCGTCCTTAGCACTGTATTTGCTCCTCAACTCAAACAGCTAACAAGAAAAATCAAATAAGATGAGCTAAGAACTTTAAAAACACAACATTCAAAAGTTCATTTGAAGAGCAATGATGATTCTCACATGCTGCTCTCTCACTTTCCCAGGAGAACTACCAATGCCGAGTGAAATGGTTACAAGTATGCCTCTTCTATAGACATCGATTATTATATTTAGAAAAATCGCCACATCCTTCCGATACATCTGTTATGTTCGAAGTGACGATAAATATTCTTTGTTTTATACTAATAAGAATTTTTTAAATAAGCAAAGGGACCTGTTCTTCTTGTTAAGAATCTGTTACGTTCCACCAGAAATTCTTCTACTTCTTCCATTACTTAGAAACTACTAAAAGGCAGAGAATCTAGATATTTCCGCAAATGGTCTTGTGAAGAACATTAACCCTTGCTAAACAACTGGGGAAAAGAGATTAAGCCTTGATCTAAAATCTAAAAAGTACACGACACAGAAAAAATAGGTTCTAAGCAATGTATCCATAAAAATACAGCCTGTTTGATCCTCTCACGTGACATTTCATGTTATTGTGCATATGCAAAGACCTTCCTGGGTGAAAATCCATAGGCTGACTTTTGACTTACTTGCAGTGGTGCTTCTAGAGCTTAACCACAGGAGGTAGCCTCGTTATGAAATTTGACTTTTAGTTTGCATGCAATAAGTTAAATTCTACCAATCACGGTGTGCTGCCTTAGGTTCTTCTTCAACAACTTATCAGCATATTTTTACAGGGTTTATACGAGCCTATACTTACATAGACACACTACCTACAAATAAGTTGACCAAATATAAAAGAAGGCTTTTCCCTGCTTGAACGTATTGAAAGATGTCAGCAATTTACCCTTTGCCTCCTGGATCTCATTTTCTTTTTCGCAGCAATGTCTTGGTGTTTTTCCGGGTTGTTATGCCTTGACAGGTAATCTTTGCGCAAAGACTTGAAGTAAACATGACAAGCATCTGAAAGGAAACGTACCCACAACTTGGAATCGAAGCCAGTACTATCTAATAAAAGCAATCATAAGAAGCATCAATCATCCATCATTCATTATCCACAGGAACGCCGGAGAGGGGGCGCGGGGGGGCAAGCGCCCCTCCTGCCCTTTTCTAAGAGGAGCAAGGGGGGCAAGAGTGCCCTTTTAATGGAACAATATATTTCTTTAACAACGTTCAATTCGATATTATGCAATTCTTGATAGCATTTTAAGCGAATCTAAAGCGTGTGGCCTCAAAAATTTTTCCGGGGGAGGACCCCAGATCCACCCAGTTTTCGGTTCGCTTCCCTAATCATCGGTCTAGAGTGCCCTTGCGTTCCGCCTCGACCCCCTTGCCCTACCATCGCTCCGGCGTCCCTGATTATCCACTTAAACTGATGGAGCTTCTAAATAATTAAGAAGAGGGTCGCAGCCAGGAGATGCAGAGAGCAGACGTGTTTTTGAGTTGCTCCGATGTCAGTCTTATTTTATCCATTACGTTGTTTTAAATAAATCTTTTTGTTATTTACTTTACATGGTAGCATTTTATTTACTTATTCTTCGACAAATCAAGAGCTTTCATTGGAATTAACTGGATATTAAAGCCAATTTGGGTGCGAACTTCTGCAGCACGTGCAAGGCGAACCGAAGGTTAGGCCCAAATTGGTCGAGATGGCAAAGGAAACAAAATCATGGGATATGGGCACAGAAGTCATAACTGCAATCAACGAAATAAGAACAAAAGATAGGAAAAGGCCCTATTGCAGCACGATTACCACAAAACTTGGAAAAAAGAAATTTACTTGCACATCAAATGAGGTTGACGATGCACTCAGACGTCTCGTGCAACGAAAACGGATCGAAAACCGAGGAGAAGATGGCGAGGACTCCTACTTTGTGCTTGATATCTCTGAATGGCCTGAATTACCAACTAAAGAGAATACCAATGATAAAACAAATGATACGATTGCAGTTGAAACTGTCAAGTACACTCCATTATCAGAATTTCTATCATTAAAACAACAAGTGGAATCATTGAGGAAATCAGTCGAGGAGAAAAATGAATTCACAAGGAACAGCATTATTAGGAGTAAGGATCTGGAACTGAAGGAGGAAATCTCTCTTTTAAAAAAGGAAAACGAGTCACTAAGAAACGAGATTCGACGAAAGAATTTGGTCATTGAGAGTTTTCAGTCTGATGACACATATGCAAGCAAGGAGAGTGGAAAGCATGGTTCTTTTAATCCCATTCCTGAACCAAATTTTAAGATCGTAAAGAAGAAACATGCCTGCAATGAGTCTCCGAAGCCCACATGGGAGCCTTTCATCTGTAACCGAAACAGATTTTCTCCAATTGCACCATCAGAATCGGACGAGGAGGAAATGCTATTTGGATTGCATAATACAACTAAGAATCAATCAAAACGCTACACAACAGGAAACTTTAAAGAATGGAAGAGAAAAGCAGAATTAACAGAAGAAACTACCGGTGCAACTGCACGCCCTTGGAAGCAAGCAGGAGGACTCCCACAGGACCAAAAAGTACTCAAGGAGTGGTCAGGCAAAACCAACAATGGCAGTGTTAGAAGGGAAACATTTGAATTACGACCTGCTGCTGCAAGCAATACTGTGAACAATATTCGACGAAATACTAGTCCAGCGGAAGGCAAGAAGACGAGAAGAACGGTAGAAATTGTCGGAGACTCGCTGGTAAAGGATATCCAGTCATACAAGATGAACGAAGCTGCTGGAAATACCGACGAGAGAATTTTTGTCAAGTCATTCTCTGGTGCAACGGTCGACTGTATGAATAGCCACGTTTGTCCAACTATTAAACGGGACCCAGGAAAAGACGGTCTCAAAGCTGTTTGAAAGAATAATGGACAAACAGATAGTTGCTTTTATTACGCCTTTTTTATCTTCACTTCTCTGTGGTTTTCGACAAGGTTACAGTGCTCAACATGCTCTCGACAGCTTTTAGAAAAATTCAAGATAAGCCTCGATAAAGGTGGTAAAGCAGGGGCAGTATTGATGGATCTCTCCAAGGCATTTGATTGTATTAGACATGATCTCTTGATTGCAAAATTGCATGCCTATGGCTTTTCTTGTGAAGCATTAACACTCATTAATGATTACCTCACAAACAGACAACAGAGAGTCAAGGTAAATGGTTCCTTCAGTTCTTGGAAAGAACTAACACGAGGTGTTCCTCAGGGGTCAGTCTTAGGCCCACTGTTGTTTAACATATACATCAATGATCTCTTACTTTTCATTCAAAGCTCAGATATCTGTAATTATGCAGATGATACCACAATCTATGCTTGCGACAAGAACCTGGAAAACATAACTCATAAGCTTGAAAATGACTGCAATGTAGCATTAGAATGGTTTGCCAACAACTTCATGAAATTAAATGCTGATAAATGTTATCTTTTGGTCATTGGGAAGAGATGTGATGATCCAGTTGCGGTTAAGATTGGAAGCGCCGAAATCGTTAATAGCTCTGAAGAGAAATTACTTGGAGTTCATATTGATAGTAAACTCTCCTTTGACCATCACGTCTCGAAACTTTGCCAAAGAGCCAGTAATAAACTTTATGCACTTGCCCGCATATCCCCGTATATGGATCATAACAAACTAAGAATCTTGATGAGGGCATTTATTACCAGTCAATTTCAATACTGCCCTTTAGTTTGGATGTTCCACAACAGGCAGCTGAACCAAAAAATCAACAAAATACAGGAAAGGGCATTGAGAATAACATATAAGAACACCGAATCGACTTTTAGTGACCTATTACAGCGGGACTGTGCAGTCACTATTCATACAAAGAACTTGCAAATACTTATGACTGAAATGTACAAAACTAGAAATGACCTAAATCCCTCATTTATGCAGGAAATTTTCTGTGAAAATATTACTCATTACAACTTGCGTAACAATAACGAATTTATTCAACCAAGAGTGAGATCAGTCAACAACGGCTCTGAAAGCGTCATATTTAAAGGTCCGCAGCTATGGCAAACGTTACCACCAACAATACGCAATTCAGAATCCCTTTATCAGTTTAAAACAAAGATAAAGAATTGGTACGGAGAAAATTGTTCATGCAGGTTATGCCGCACATTTGTTCCCAACCTGGGCTTTTTGTAATGCACATTTTTAGATATCTGTTTTTATACTGTTTGATATTGACAATTTGTAAATATTTTATCCACCATTTTTATGTAATGTTTGTATTGTAATATTTTTAGGTTGGAATTAATTAGCTTTTAGCTACTTTTACTATTGCCCAACGGTAAAGAAATTGATAATAATTATTGACCACTTAGATAAGAATTGCGCTTTGATGATAAACGTAGCTATAGCTTACCCATATAGATTAAAGTTATAACAGTTTCTTTTCATCACAATATATCCCCCACTTTCCTTGCTAATTCACTACAACTCCAAAGAAACCTTTTTGAGCATTAAATCATTTCTGTGAATGACGATCTCTCTTAATACTCTGTCTCTTCACTATGCTTACGACATAGGAGCCAGTGAGAAACAAGCAAAACTTGTCTATACTGTACCTCGGATAATTCCCTTGCTGTAACTCTCCTTTAGATGTTGGAACACATCATTCACGAAGTGACTTGTTATTCGAACGTTAACTGCACAAGTGAACCTGGAAAAGCAGATTTGCATCAAGAAACATCAAACAAGCATATCTGTAAAACCATTCTACAGGATGTAAAAAAAAGGCTTCCGGCTGAAAAATTTTAAGTTTTCAGGCATTCCAGAGTGCAATAGTGTTTTTCATTGATGCACCTTGTTTCAAAATTGTTCTACTATAATGACAACCAAATGGTTAACAACCAAATGGTTTATACTTGTTACTGTCCAAGCTTCTTGTGCTGACTTCAGAATCAAGAACAATTGAAATAAATACTATGCAAGTCTCTTTCTTCCAATTTTCTTCCAAAAGCTAAAACAATACAAATGATCGCTACCTCATTTAGACAATGCTTGCATTCTTCCTATTTGCAATATCCTAATTAGATTATGAATCAGATGAAAGCACAGGAGCCGTGCTTTCATGAAGTCATTGTCTTAATTAAATATTTCTATCCGCAGCCTCGTTTCGTACAACCTGCAAAACTGTAAGTCTCAAAGAATGCGAAATGTTCCAGCATCACGACTCTGAAAATAATCGAAAAAGACCTTTTGCACTGAACGAGAGGCATTCTTTTCCTTATACCAAATAGTTGACAAAACATGGCAACATTCTTGGAATGTGGTGACAATCCTTACAAGATTAGGGTTTGAAAACAAAGGATAACTCAACTTACACATCTTGCAACTCCCATTGTTCATCATCTGGAAGGGCATTATACAAAACTTTAACAGCCCTCTACGAAAGAAATGACAGCTTCAGTTGGCTGATGTTTGCATTACCATTCACATTTAAAGGGAATTTAGGCTTTGCAAAAGAAACATCAATGACAACGAGACTACTCACTTGCTTTTTCCAAGTTGTCTTGACTGACCAGTTAAACTGGTTTTATAATCAGTGCTATGTAAAAGGCACGTGTATTTTGATCTATTAGCTGAGGATGGCAAGAGTTTGAGTGCCGAAACGTTCTGATAATTATTTACTTGATCATGTCTTAATTAATTCATCATTATGTCTTAACTACTGGATTCTGTCACTAACATGCCAATCTTTTCTACTTGGATTTTTCTTTAACACATGGGTTCGTCATTAATAATGCCACTTGGATTCGTCGAATAATTACGACTTGCTCAATTTTTTTTATCATGTCGTACTGAGGGTCGAAATGAAACTGCTGTCGTGACACTTGCAATAAAATAACGAGACTCGTTGCAACTGTTGCAAATTTTCATAAATAAATCTTGGGAGCTGAAATAAGTAAATCGTCTCTAGGTTATTAAACGGAAACGACAGTAAAAATATTTCACTTCATGAATTCAACTTGCAGTTAGTGAGCCTTTGCAATGAAAATTTTACTGATAAGCTTGCGAAGGAAAGCATTTTTTGTCAAGTGAAAACAGCTTACCGATAACTCTTTGGGTACTGTTGCCTTTTCTTCAATCTTGTGCTGAAATTGTTCTTCAATAGAACGTAATCTGTGGTCGATTTTTGTCAGGTAGCTCATCACCTCCGCCATATGTGCAGAAGATGTTTCCTCATTCTTTTTAATATCATCTTTGATACCTGACAGTTTCCTGCAAATGGAATGGTTCAGTTTGAAATGCAAATAACCTTCAACCTGTAAGATAAGCAGATATGTGTTTACCTAATTGATGCAACCTAAGATAACAAAACGTCTCTTAACATAAGCAAATGCTTTGCCGACAAACCTTATTGGAGCATTATAATCTAATTTGGCTCCTAAATCTGAGGGCAAAGCTTCCCTGAAATATGTCAATGAAGTATCATGAAGCTTTAAAAAGTACCTTCGACAAAATTTATATGACTTGACTCTAATCAATCGCCGATCTTGCGCAATCATGCTCTTCCTTCGAACTGTACTGGTCTTGAGTCAGTGTTGGCTTCGATTGCATTATGTCTCTCGCGAAGAGTTAAATATGTTTGTGTTATATTACGATTCAACAGCCAAGTTATTGCAGCATATAGACATTTTAAAAATCATCCAGAAATACACGAAAGCTTACTTAAAGCTTTGTCTCATTTGCATACACATGTCAAATGCCTCATATGTTTTAAAAAACTTGACACCATGATTTCATTTGCTATGTCATGATAAAGTTATAGGACAAATGAAATTAAGAGCTTGATGCCTTGTTTCAGTACCTTAGATGAATACCTGGGAAACTTCATGGTACAAGGAAGTTACGGCCCTGCTATACGCCAGCCATCTAAACTGAAAAACTTTCTGAGAAACTTTATCTACAATCTAAACTATTTTACTTGCAATGCCAGGCCATATCACATGAAGCCTTTTTAAAAAGCTTTGCAAAAAACATAATAAAAGCTTGGAAATACCTGTCCAAGGTAGTGATCCTTAATTTTCAGTGAAACACGTTGTTGGCGTTTGATAAAATTTTTAACTGTTTTAAATCGTTAAATTCAATGTTAAGATTACAAAAATGTATACGGCTTTTGTTGTCTCCAGCAATTGAATTTAGCTTTAATCAAAAGCTTATCACTCTCAAGGTGTTCCTTGATGATTAAGTTGAACAAAGATACAACCTCCTTTGCTGGTCCTGGTGGTTTAAGAGCAAAAAAATTAGCCTTGGAAGCTCAATATTGCTGCTCTCAAAGCACCAATACCAACAAACATGGTACCAATGTTTAAGTTAACTATCGAGGAATATATTCTGAGAGACATTAGTCGTCGATTAAAGCTAAATTTTGCTCCTGGCGCAAACCAAATCCGCATACTTATTTAACACCAATTAGATTGTCCCGTGCATTGGCAATTGTTATATGAAGTTTTTGTCTTTTTATGAGCGAAAATAATTCTCAATTCTCACTCCTCTAACTTTTGAAATTTGTCCAAACAATTTTCAATTGATATTCTTGAATAAGGATTTCTGCACTTCATCATTCTTCCAAGCTGAATGATTGATTGATGGCAGATTGTCCCTCCTGCGTGCTTGAGTAAGTATCCTATAGAATAGGTATCAGTGAGAACACTTTGCTTGCTCCCTGATATGTTTCTCAGCTCATGAGCTAGGTGCCTGTGCCGTGTGTTATAGGTGACACTCTCTTGGCTGCCTTCTGCAATGTTGTACACCACTGGATTAGACATCAAAGTAGCTTTCCCAAAATCTATTACTTTCACAGTGTTGCTAACGATTACATTGTCTGATTTAATGTCATTGTGCAAAATCTTTTTTGAATGCATGAATGCAATTGCCTTTAAGATCTCACAGCATGTATGTCTTAATTCATTTCGAGATATTCCTGACTTCAATTTCATAGCAAGAGTCGGGGCTGCCTCCTCCCTTGTGCTTCCCTTTGGTGGACGCAAATACTCCATCAAGATGATACTTTCACCGACCAACCCAAAGAAATACGGAAAACTGTTGTGTCCACTGAGTGTCATGCCAACGATGGCTTCGGAGAGGATCGCCTTTTTGGAACATGTAGCTGTATCCATGATCTTAGCTGCCACGGTTAATCTTAGCTTGTGCAACTTAGCTTGCTTAATCGTACCAAACCTCCCTGCACCGATGATCTTATTTTCAATGGCAACTGCATCATTTTCGAAGACTGGCATCCCTGACAAGGACCTAATGATAGTGTCACGTGAGTTATGTACAGACTTGGAAAACCGAAGGGAAGATGCTTGGTCTGCCAAACTATTATTGGCTGACGTTGTTAGTATCTGGCGAGTATTGTATGTAATGTTTCCATATACACTATGGCGACCACTTGTCTTACAAGCCGCAACTTGCTTTTTCAATTGTTCTATGGTATTATCCTTTTCAGCATGGGCCAACAATGACTTCAACTTTCCCTTATTCTTTCTTTGTCTATTTTTCGTTTTACGATTTTTTGCTGCAGCACCGGTAGCACTTCTTGAATGAGAGCGTTTCTTATTCCTAAATTTGGGACAAGAGAATTATGCTTTAGGGGATGATTCCAGTTCACATGGTGATCAACCAGCACTCCTGGCTAGATTAGCTCTTCATCTAAATTGCTAAAATTTAGGTAGGAAGATGTTCTCAGGAAGAGGTCAGTTCTTATCTTAGGAAAAGCAGCTGCAATGAATAACTCATCGATGGTAATGCTGATCTAAAGAGTAAAAAATATCATGGCTATTTTGGCATTCAACAATCATGTAATATAACAAGGAATTCGTCCCTCAGATCGACGAAGAGTTTTAAAATTTTTCCCAAAAAATTTTACCAAACAGTCTTCTATTTTGGCAGATCTCCTTACGCTTCGCCTGAAGCATAGCTTTGCTAGTCTTTGTACTGGATCATTCGGTAGTTCTGGATGGATCATCATGAACGTATGAAAGAACTGTGGTTTCACAAAACTAGCCATAAGTTTTCACTAGGCCACGGGAGAACCCCCACAGAAAATGCAATATAAATTTGAGAAGACTTAACTTCGCATAAACTGTTGAGAAACTTTCAGTCATCAAAGTCTTACAATGTTAAGAACGGTTGGTACTCGGCCAAGGTTACATCTTAGTTCGGAATGAAAAACCTGCATTGAGCATAAAAGGCTTTGATACTGAGCAAATGAAATAGCGTACCTATCTACCATAGCAAAGTTTGCGTCAGTTTGCTCAGCTGAATCGTCCAATATGCTGCAAGAAATAGAGTAACACAAGTAAATTATTTGTGAGCGATTCAAAGGAACACTTCCCCAACACTTCTAACTGAATGTTGCATATTTCAAAGTAGGGTTTGGTCCAGAGTAAAGGGCCTGGATGATTGCTTCAATTTCTCTTTACGAAAAATTTAATCGTTCTTGCTTTGCATTTTATGTATCTGTAACACTTCACTTGATCACAACGCAAATTCTTTTCAAATGCTTACCTTTCTAGGGCCATTGTGTCATCAATCAAACTTCCCGCAGATGGGAGAGAAGGAGTAGGTCTGTGTACGGAGGAAGATAAATGTTATTCAAATTCAGGATTTTTGCAACGTTCCATGGGTACCAATTGGTGTTTATTGCAAGGGGTGTTTGCAAGAAATTCATCGTATTTGAAATATGATGTGTTTAAGTGGTATTGCTCTATGTTATGGGTTAATTGCACTTATGTTATCATACTCACTTCTTTCCAAAGAAGCTAACAACTTGACAGTGTGTTATGGGGCTCAAGACAAATTATACACTGTTTGAATTTGCTGGGCATTTGCTTGACCATTTGCCAGATGATTGAGTATGATACTTGCTGCTGCAAGTTTTGTTTGTACAACCCAAACGAGGCAAAACAAAATGCACACGAGGAATTTAAAAAGGTAAAATAGCAAGGTGCGAGTGATCTTCAAACATGGCGCTTACTTTCTTTGTTGTGTAAACATTCTAAGGAAAAAGGAAATGTTTATCCTTCGAAATCCTGTGAAAACTAAGGCACGATTTAGAGGAGATCTATAAATAACCGTTCAGATTGGAAATTACATCTCGTAAATGAAAATGTTTCATAACGCAGATTCCCAAGTTGATACTACGTAAATATCCCTTGTATTTGCAGGGAATAAAATACCTTTGCTTTCTGTGGCCTGTGCTCTGCACTGGAGTTGAATTGTAACTGTGAAAAAGATAAATTCCGATTCACTCCCTTGCTGATGAGAACAGCTAGCTTCAAGAATTAAAGGATGTGTCCATCTGTGTGTGCACTTTGTCAAAATGTGCTGACAGGACGCTGACGAAGAAACCTCAAGTAGCGCACTGTGATTGGTAGAACTTAACTGATCACATGCAAACTAAATGTCAAATTTCATATCGAGGCTTGACGTGGTTCAGCGCTGGAAAACCAGCCGCAAGTAAGTCAGAAGTTTGCTTGTATAAATACTTGAGTGATCACATGAGATTTTACGTGAAATTGACATGCCCCCCGCAGAGCTACTGTTCTTGCATGACCACATTACCTTTAATTTACTGTAAAGGGTTTGCAAATGTAGTTGATCTCTCTTTTATTTTGAATACCTTTCAAGCGTAAAGCAGTGTCATACCTGTTGAAATCGATGCCCCTTGATCGATGGCTATTTCCACTCAAATCGCTAAAAATAAAAAATGAACATAGCAAAGAACATGCGTACCAGGAAAGCTGCTCGTTTGAGAAACAGGATTGAGAGGCTCATAAGGCATTGCCTTAGTGTAATCTAGTAAAGGTGAATATGAGAAGAGTTTTCTAAAGCGTTAGCTAGTAAATAAATCTCGCTGTTCGTTTTATGCTTGAAACGATAAAAAGCAAAACAGATTGTGGCAAAACTTGAAATCGAGGAATAGATTCCGGACATTTATCGTGTCTTATTTGAGCAAATCATAGCTTTGGTCAAGATAATGCTGCGTTGTGATGGGCTTTAACAACGCAGGAGTGCCCCCTTCCTTGAAATGAAAATGTGGGTCCCTTTAAGTCGACACGCAGGAACTCCGGAGAGGGGGCGCGGGGGGCAAGCGCCCCTCCTGCCCTTTTCTAAGAGGGGCAAGGGGGGCAAGAGTGCCCTTTTAATGGAACAATATATTTCTTTAACAACGTTCAATTTCGATATTATGCAATTCTTGATAGCATTTTAAGCGAATCTAAAAGGTGTGGCCTCAAACATTTTTCTGGGGGAGGACCCCAGATCCACCCAGTTTTCGGTTCGCTTCCCTAATCATCGGTCTAGAGTGCCCTTGCGTTACGCTTCGACCCCCTTGCCCTACCATTGCTCCGGCGTCCCTGTCGACACATATGATGCTACCATTTTCCCTAGGATCCTTTCAAATGTCGTCATGATATCATGAGTTAATGGTGCAGAATGTCATAAAAAGAAATTGCTTGTCGGATAATCAAGTAACTCGTTACAAAAGACAGCAAAGGAAAGTCAAACCAGTCAATGGATTATGAATAAATACGCACTCTACGTTTTGCGCAGAGTACCTGGGTTAGCTTACACGTTTATTCTTTTATAAGGAACTTGGATTGGCCCGTAGTACTAAAATATTTTTAGGTTCGCATGAAAATTTCAGCTTTTTACCACTAAAATTTTCTTGATTTGTATCTTATTTCTTGGACGGAAGTGGTTTCTACCACTGCCTAGTATTTCTTTCTTGACATGCAGCTCAATTTTATCAAAAAAAGGAAATTCTTTGGGCTCAAAGCATAGAAGTATTATGAATATTACCTAAAAAGTTTTTCAAATTTTTCAATTTTTCCATTCTTCATTCATTCGTTGAAAATTTAGTATCAAAACCCAAAACGAAGGGTCAACAACAATTTTCCAACAATTTTCTCTGATGATGCTTTTTAAAAATTTCTTAGAACTTCTCGAACAAAGTACTACAGTTGCTTAAATATTTCGCCATCCTGGTACTAGTTCCTTATAAACCAGTTTCTTAAAATAAAAAACGTGTATAAAACACAGAAAGGAAGGAAAATACCCAAACCCCACATTGCCGCATTCTTATCTCAAATGGATGCATGTTCAAACGAAGTCATACGAAGAGAGCTGACAACCATACCACGCAGCCACCAAGTCATACCACGCAGCCACCAAGTCATACCACGCAGCCACCAAGCACTCTTTCTTTGCAACACCCTTTTTTTTGTTATCCATATCTTTCTTAATAATTATGTCTGGTTTTCGTTTAAATGTTTTTCTTTTTAATTTTTCTTTTTTTTAAGGTCTCGGGGTTGTCATAGTATTTTGCTCCCCTTGGTATCGTCGTCGTAGTATTGTAAAGTAGTTTAAGTAGTGTATTAAGTAATTTGTAACGTAAATTTTTGGATTGAATGTATATATATAAAAGCTGACAACATTGAGGCAGAATTTACAAATTCTTCTGGAGGCTACCATTCTTCAAGATTTCAATACAATAATCAAAAATTGTTCAATCAGGATATGAGAATAGCTTTTATACGGACTGATGTAATGTCAATTTGCAAACTGAGTGCAAAATTAGTTGCAAACAGCTTGGTTTATTATGACATGTGTGTAATACATACTTTATTGACGAACTCCGCCCAGTTGAGTTGGTAACTTCATCAGTTTGAAGTCTTGCAAAACTGAAAAAATATGGTTTCTAATGTATTACTTGACAATAAGCTCGCAACTAATATAAGGGTTATTCCAAAGAACTGCACCCCATTTCTGTGTCTACTGCGGAGGACTTGTCTCTTGGATTGTTCTATTTTTTGTTTTGAGGTCCAGAAGCATAGGATCAATTCAATTCAGAATTTGAGACCTTTTTTTAGCTAAGCAGACAGATAGTTCCTAATTCATTGCACACGAAGGTAAAAAAGACTGCTTCAGTTCCTTTCTTCATCAAAGATTTCGAGGTAACGTAAAATTTGAAAGAAATGGCTCTAGGACTGCGTTGTATGTTTGAAAATTGTTCAATTACATTTTGTTATCAATGAACAACGCTGTAACCTTTTTATAAGATTGTAGAAAACATTCCTAAACAGCAATTGAGCCTTTCCTTGCAGTATTTACTCAATTTTGGCATTTTTAGAGAACAAGCCTGTTTCTACAGATATGGCTCAGTTTATACTTTGGTGTTCCGTAAATCAGCAATCACTCTTTCGATCTTATAACTTACTATAAATCAGACAAAGTCACAATCTCCAAGTTGATGCTTGTACTATAAAACAATGCAACTAAATTGAAGAGTGGAACAATAGAGATTACAGCTTCTCCTCAGCAGCAACACAGCACGGCACGGGCACAGTTTTTGTAAGGTATCATAAAAGTTTAGAAAATTTATCGCTCCTGAAGACTTCTTCATTCGCTCCATTTAGAATTAGACGTTGACTCATTGGAATTGAATAAAATTTAGCACAGCACAGTTATATAACTGCCCTTCTGCTATTTTAGCCGACACTGGGGGCAGGGGGGTGGCGACAACGTCATGTCATAAACTGAAAGTTTGAAAAATTAGGCTCACAAGTAATTGAATTTAAAGCTTAGTAAGCTTGTCTGCTACCAAATTCTGGAATTTCACTTCCACGAACTGTATTGTTCCAAGTTGCTTTCGTCAAGTTTTTCTCGATACCTAGATGACTAAGCAAAAGTTACAGAAGTTTCCGGGCGGGTAACAACTATTTTTAATCTTTACTGCTGAATGATTAAGCAGCTGACTCGTCTCCTAAACAGCCGATTTCCACTCTCTTTGAATAATTCCTTACAGTATTTATATAGGAGTCATGAAAAGCTTTTAACAGCACGCAGCTCTCGTTGTGGTACTCAGCAATCATGATGATAGGGATCCAAATATCAAAACGGTTAGAAAAGTTCATTCTTGAATTCATACCTTGAACTGGTCATTTTCTTGTAACGCTGAGACGCTGCATCAACTTTTGAGCTTTGAAAAAACAAAACACAAATCAGTTTACGACCAATAAAGATTATATATAAATTGGATAATACGATGGAATTAATGCGAAATATTTCCTATCTATCAAATGCAGACAACTGACCACTTGTACAAATCATGCATTCTGGACGCAGATCGGCAGCACGCAAGTTCGATAAAGTTGGAATGATGGCGCCAACTTACACAAACTTACGCTGGTCAAGCCGTCAGACATTAAATATCAAGGACGCTCAATCTTCCTTCACTTTATATTTTTGAGTAAGTAAGAGCAATAATAGCAATGGGCCAGTTCCTTTGGATCTAATCTCCGTCCTCTTAGCAAAGTTTTTGCATTGATCACGCAAAACTTTGACACATGCCTTCGAAGCATGCAGGACTGGAGCAGTTCCAAAAGTAACAGCGATAAAAAATCTACTTATCATCACAAAGTAACATGAAGAACATTGCAAGTTAAAAAAAAACGTTACGAACCTGACTTTACTGTCATGATAGAACGACTTTTGTTTGTTACTGGCCATTACATGAAAGATAACTGGTTGAAAATTGCAACGTTGATGTCTTTACTCTGCCTTTGACGAGTCAGAAAGCGAAAGAACGTGTTTGGCGCCCAAAGCGAAGTTGGCAACAGTTCAAACGAGAGTCACGTGATTCTATTCTTCGCAAACGAGAGTCACGTGATTGAATGAATCAGCAATGGTGTGGCTTCCTGGTGGATTATTTGTTCTTTTTATTACTTTTGTATTTCATTTACTTTTCCTTTTAATTTCCTTTCCTTGACATTTCCTCTGTTCCAAACATTTATGTTCTTTTTCTTAGCTGACCATGTACGACAGTATTGTGTCATGAGATTAATAATAATAACTACTCATATAGCAGATATACTATGAATAGCGTAGGTTGTTTGACTCTGAATTGTTTACTATGGTATCCTAGTTTTGGGCCTAAGTTTCTTGACAGTCATAAATTCAATGGCTCACTTAAACCCCAGTGAGTGCGGTGTTGATGAAACCAAACCCCTTGACAGGGTGGCAGTTTGGCCCAAAGATCATAGCCCGGAGCGAAAAGCAACCAACGTTTTGTAATTCCTATTGACGCATCATTCAACAGGAAAACTTGCAGCCTACTAATGTTTACCATGGTAAAAATAAAAGCGTGAAAGTTGACTTCGAACGTCAATAGTTGTGAAATTTTCGATCTCTTCGAATTCGTCGTTCGATAGCAACATTCTAATTTTCATTTTTACGTTTGGATTTTTTTTTCAGACTTGTCAAAAGTGCATGGAAGGGTTTCATTGCGTGCTGAGCTGCATGATTTTGCACAGTAAAGGGGAAAATCCGAGCGATTCTGCTTAACCCCAAGCAATATTATGCTCACTATTGCCGATGCGAGAGGAGAATTTATCATGTAAATTTAGAAAGCATGACGCGTTTGATACAATTGCTACTAGAACTAGTTTTCAATTTTTAACAATACTTTTTTTTATAAACGACACTACAGACACTATACCGGCGGTACATGGTCTAAGTTCTTCGCACTAAATACTGAGCAACAACAATGGTTGAAGTATGCCATTCAAGTACCAATCTACGTA
This sequence comes from Aurelia sp. 4 Dawson et al 2005, assembly GCA_964019985.1. Taxonomy (NCBI): domain Eukaryota; kingdom Metazoa; phylum Cnidaria; class Scyphozoa; order Semaeostomeae; family Ulmaridae; genus Aurelia; species Aurelia sp. 4 Dawson et al 2005. Next base: position 140,288 of record OZ026503.1, on the reverse strand, counting down.
AAGAGCTTATCCTTAGCCCAATATATTCTTAGTCAGCATCCGAAACCTGTTGCGAAATTGAACAAGATGATCAATAGCAAACAAGTATGGGCTTGTGTGACTCATGTTGGAATATTTTGATTTTCCAAGGTTTCTTTGGAGCTGTCAACAAGCGTCAGTTCATCTCTTTGCTGCACATCATAGACATAGACATTTATTCTTAGATAGTCCCCTTTTTCTTAAGGAAGAAGTGCCCTCGAAGCCCCGTGCCACCCCCAAGTTTGAGAATAAATGCTTCCACGTCTCTGATGCACATCCTGCATCTTCTCTGTGTCAACCTTTTGACAAGACATTGCACTTGCTGAATTCCGTGTGACGTGCATAATTCGTTTCACAGACCTTTTGGGCATATTTTTCACATTCCTTTCAAAAAGGAGTTACACGCTCTCTTTTACGATAACAACTCTCAGATCAAAGTGCCTGCTAATATGCGGTAAAAATAACTTTGCGGAGGTCGTACAGAGAAGAAAAGACGAACGGAAGAGTGCCGAATACATATTCTCATTCATGGATTCCAAAGCAGGTAGGCTGAATTAACTGTTCTTTTTTCCTGTTTATACGAGGAATGATAAATTGACAAACTGAACGGAGAAGAGACCTGTTTCCTTATTTGCCCCTGCAGTTTCAGACAAATGACAGTGCACTTTCCTTGTACCTAACCTACTGTATTACATGCTTTTGCAGCTTATATGCTAATTCCTGTGAAGCAATCTTTCAGAGCTTAAGAGACCATAATTTCAGTCGATGCCCATGTCAGGAAAAACCTTTCCATGCCCTGGTTCTAAGACAACTGTTAATTTACCCATTTACCTGATGCCTTGAAGTCATTTTCCATAAAACTGAATTCCTCATTCTTTCTTTCAGGACCTCATGGTATAGGTGGAACCAAATTCTGTCCACATTGCTCCGAATACATATCAAAAACACACTTCTATAGACACAAATATATGTATTACAAAAATGGCTCCTGGAAAAGGGCACGCGGTAGGTGATGTGATAAAGTGGGAGTTGCGAGTTGCAATTGCGAGTTTTCCTTTGAAGAAAGGCCTTATCCCCAAATAAAAAGGTATTCTGGAGTTGCAATTCAATTTGCAACTTTTTGTGGGTTTCTTAAATGCAGAGCATTTTAAGCCATCGTTATTTTCTTCATAAGGAGCCACTTACAAAAATTAAAGGACTTTTCTTCAAACACAAAGAAAATTTTACAATTTGCAGCCTTTATTCCCCCAGTCGTTCAAACATACCACTGTAATGTGTAAACTGGGAATCTCCCCAAGGTATCTTGAATGAAAATCAAAGGAGATTCGTTGTCTTTCAAGACGACTTGGTCAAGTCCACGTTAATTGTTGAGCTATGAAGTTGCAGTAAATTGATCTCTGAGGGCGTTCGTTGTCTAGGAAAAGCATCTTCAACCAAAGCAAAGCATCTTTAAAAAGAACCTTGAATGGTCTTATTCGTGTACACAAGAGGCGTCGCACTTTTGTAAAGACTGATGCAATTCAGCAAAGATTGCTTTGCTGTCAAGGAATTTGCCCTTCATAAAATCAGGGATTTACAGAAGAGTTTCTTAATGTTCATCAAATAATTGAATCTCAGAATTAGGCATAATTCGCCAAGGGCCGCTAACATAGGTTTGCTTTTGAGCCCAGAGAATTACCCAGAGAATAGACCTTTTAGCTATTCTAGTAAGACTGTGAATAGCACGATATTTCATCACATTTTGTAATGTGTACAATACTGATAGAAAGCTCTGACGCCACTCTATCGAACCTCGTGTATAAAATTGTCTAATATCTAAAAATAACGCTCGATCCAGGCTCTTTTGTAGAATGGCTGAAAGGTCTATTGCTGGGAAGAACCAAATCATGATGAAATGATATTAGCAAAATCATTTTCTTTGGTATATGTGAGCTGGTAGTGTCTTTATGTCCAAAACAATCTGCAGCACATAACCATAACCAATGATTGACAAAAAGTTTCTCAACTTCGAAATGACCTCTAATCTCTTCTTGGAGTTTCTTAATTTTCTGGATTACCTGAGTATAGTTTCTTATGAGCGCAGGTCTGGGACTGAAGTAAATGCAACGTATCACGCTCAAACTACTTCGGACACGATGTCAACAATGCCTCGAAATTTGGATAGCAAATTGTCATACGTAATCGTTGCATTAAAGGCTGTCCAGAAAATCGCAGTTTCCTACGAAAAATGGAAATTTGAGGTTTTTTTAATGAACTCGCAACTCGCATTTTAAATGTACCACTCGCAACTCGCATCTCGCATTTTACCAAGGGGTAAGTTATTTAAATTTACTGCAAATGATACACTTCATAAGATGTACAGTTGTTGCCGTGGCATGAATGAATCGAATGACAACGATAGACGATTGCGGTAGGGATGGCGGCAATGAATTTTTTACCAAGATGCCTTGCGTTCTACTAACGAATCTTTAACAATTCTATAGGAATGCGATTAAAGAACGCAGTGCATCGTCACAAGGCAATAAACAGTGTTTGCTTACTTTTACATGAAAGAACTTTCATTATGACTGGCACGCTAAGTTCCCCAAGTCCCCCCTCTTTTTTCGTGGACTGCAAAAGCCTTTAGAAAAATTCGAATTTATGAAATACTATTTCCAACTTTTTCCATAGACACTGAATTGGACACTGTCCAGCACGATAGCTTAAAAGATCAGGATGAAGTTGCCGGTCTGCAGCAAGATGACACAGCTGAGGAGAATCCTGAGGGTGATTCATTTGATGATTATTGTGCTGACGTTGATGAATACGAACCGGTCGTTGATGTCATAGAAGAAGAGGTAATCAAAAAGGTTATTTTGAAAGTCCAAGCACTTGGTCTCTCATTTTTCCTCGTTCTCTGTTATACACATTTTTTTATAAGAAACTTGGATCAGGCTAAAGTACTAAAAGTTTTCTAATTTAACATGAAAAATTTTTTCGTTTTAGTACTAAAAGTTTCTTAGTTGGTTTCTTATTTTTTGAATGCAGAATTATCAATGTGGTCTCTAACACTGCGGCAGATATGTTTCTTGACATTTAAATTTAAAACATCATAAAGTAATAAACAGTGTTCTGTTATATTGAAGACACAAATGGTTACATAATATTGCTCAAAAATAAAGGTTCAACGATATATTTGCTATAATATCCATGCTTTTAACTTTGAAAAGTTTCTTAGTACGTCTCAGACATTGTATTACAGTTTCTTAAAATTTTGGCCATCTTAGTACTAGTTTCTTATAAACCAGTTTCTTATGAAAGACTTCTGCGCATTGTAAACTTGTATGACTTTATCTTGACAAAGTCAGGATTTTTGTAACATGGTTTGAGATTGAAATTGGAGTTTCTTAGAGGAAAAATTGAGTTAGAATGGCTGGAAGACAGATGTTTACTGTATGAGTAAAGGCATGAAATCATTCATCTTTGCAGGATGATGAAAGACCAGAAATTTGGACAATGGACGAAGGACCAGAGAACGATTTTAATGCACCAGAAAATGATGACGAGGGCCGGAGAAATTTTTGTTATATTGCCATATCAGTCTTTATTCACTTGGTTTTTGCATGGCAGATGAAGTTCACAGTCTCGGATAACTGCATCAATAGCCTTCTTTACATCGTGAAGTATCTCTTAACTATGATGCAGTTTGTCTTTGGGATGACCGAGTTTTGCAATATGGTGGAAGTGTTTCCAGAAACAATGCACAAAGCTAGACATTTTCTTGACTTTCAGAAAGACGAATTTGTTAAATTTGTCGTATGTCCAAAGTGCCACAAATTATATACTTATGACCAAGCCCAAATAATTGTTCATGGTAAGAAGCAGAGCAAACTTTGTGACTTCGTTCAATACCCAAATCACCCTCACGTCAGAATGAGGTCTCCATGTGGAGCAACACTCATGAAAGTAATTGTAAACAAAGATGGAAACAACCAGTCCCTATATCCTTATAAGACGTACTGCTACCAGAGTTTGAAAATTTCTCTGCAACGACTACTTCAACGACAAGATGTCAGAAAAGCATTAGCACGGAATATTGTTCAAAACGAGGGAGCGTATTTCGACATTTACGATGGAAGAGTGTGGAAGCAATTTAAAGATCCAAATGGTCAGCAGTATTTCAAAGACAGAAGAAACCTTGCTGGAATGTTTAACATTGATTGGTTTCAGCCATTTGAAGGGAGTGAGCATTCACTTGGAGCAATGTACTTGGTACTGTTAAACCTACCAAGAGAAATGAGATTTAAAAAAGAAAATATCTTGTTGGTAGGTCTTATTCCTGGTCCCCATGAACCTGAACTTAATGTAAATACATATTTGACTCCATTTGTAAATGAACTGCTACAATTTTGGAAGGGTGTACATCTGTATGAAGACAATGATTTAACATTATATCGGTTCGTCCTACTGTGCATTTCTTCAGATCTTCCAGCAACGAGAAAATGCTGCGGTTTCTTGTCATATAACGCCAAGAAAGGTATTTTTTTCTCTTTTAAATCTAAATTCTTAAATCTACATAAAACTCTTAAAAACACTTTGTATACTTGGGTTTTTTGCATTATCTATGCTTCAAAAGAAGAATCATTTTCTGGCTAGATTTGGAGATGAAGAGTCATGTCGGGTCAGCCAGATGTCTATCACCTTCCTTTTGCTAAACATGCAACACTTAACCCTTTAATGTCTTGTTCTGATAGTCAACTGTTCACAAAAGTTGTAGGTACTGCACTCAGTTTTTTTGGTGATAAATCGCTTGTATTGTAGTCTCGATTTTCAAAAGTTAGTAAACGCTGAACCAACAAATCCATGAAAATCTTTCATTTGCAGCTTTGATTTTCCCAGCTGAGGCAAAAATTGCTTGATATAATGCAGTAGCAAACGTGATAAGATAGAAAACATTGTGACAGAAATGTCTTGAAGAAAGTAAAACTTTGTTCTTGTTCAATAATGAGAATTCTTCTATTACAGGCTGTAGCAAATGCTTGAAATCTTTCAGCAGAGAAGGATTTGCATCAAAACCAGACTATTCTGGATATGATATGAACAACTGGACTCCCCGCCATGGTGACCAGCATAAAGCACAGGCTATGGCAACACTGAGAGCACAAAATAAAACAGAACAAGCTGAGCTTGAATCTTCAAATGGAGTAAGGTACAGCCAGCTTTTCAAGCTTCCTTACTTTGATCCAATTGAATCGCACGTCGTTGACCCAATGCATAATCTGCTGCTCGGGACAGCCAAACATGTGTTCAAAGTTTGGTTGGAGAAGGGAATCTTAACTACTGATAAGGTAAATGAGATCGATAAGTTAATGAATGCAATAGGTACAGTCAGTGAAATGGGGCGAGCAACAAAGTCGATGTCTTATTTCAAATCGATGAAAGCAGAAGAATGGCAACATTGGGTTTTAGTGTACTCACTTTATTGCCTTAAAGATCTGCTGCCAAGAAACCATTACAACTTATGGCAGGTATTTGTTCGTGCTTGCAAACTTCTCATAAGCACCAGCATCACAAGTCAAGACGTGAGAATTGCACACGATCTTTTGGCACTCTTTTGTACAAAATTCCAGCAAATCATGGGTGCAGATTATTGCACGCCTAACATGCATATGCATTTACATTTGGAGGAATGTATAATAAATTATGGTCCAGTTTATGCTTTTTGGGCATTTTCATTTGAACGTTACAATGGTAAACTAGGTTCATACCACACCAACAATCGCTCATTGACAATTACTATGATGAGGAAATTCCTTGAAGGAGTTCAGATCCTGTCTTCTTATCAACAAATTGAGATGGAACATTTGCCTTCGTTAAGCGAATTTAATCTTCATGATGATAGCCTAACTTCAACGATAACTTCACTGGATATTCTACGGAATAAAAGTGTTCTTGAAGAATTTGATCTCGATACAGTATTGCATTCCACTTTGTCTGTTCCAAAACTAGATTCGTTAACAAATGAAGGAAATGAAGACCTCTCCACTTTGGTTCAACAGCTGTATCCCTCGCGATGTCTCCAGCATACAGCAAAATTTATTCAGTCCTACCAAAGAATAAAGCTAGGCAGAGATATCATATGTACAGAACGTTACAGGGGTGGATCTAGCAAGGATCAGTTCGTGATGGCAAGGTATGTGAGAGAAGGAGGTGTCGATATTCGTCCTGCATCAGTATCTGAGATATTCAGTGCAAGATGTTCATTCACTGGTCGAGAAAGTCCCAAAGAAGGAATGATGTTTCTCAAAGTTAAGTTTTTCGAAGAACATCAGCAAAGAAAGTGGTATGGTGAGAGGTGTCCAATGGAAATTTGGTCGACAAGTGTGCAAGACGTGCGCATAATTCCCATCAATTACGTAAAACGTAAAGTTACAATTACGAAAGCAAAAGCAACGTTTGAGAACTTTCAACTGTCAGGTGATGGGAATCGTGGAATGAGAGTATTTGATATAGTTCATTTTGTAATATAATACAACAGTTGATCAAGAACTTGAATTTGTTTTGATTGTCATAAACAAACCAAGTATATGTCTGTACTCATGCTTTTAGCAATGACGGGAGAGTGCTCATTTTTCTCAAAATTTAAAGGGTCTGTTCATCCACCATGCTTGCACGTGCAATCTCATGTGATAAGTAGTATTGAAAAATGAACTTTACTGTGCAAATTTAGGCTATCTGATCATCGTTTAGTAGAGATCGGTAGATATCATAAACCAAAAAAGAATCCAAGTAGACAGAATATGCACTAAATGTAGCATCTTAGAAGATGAAATGCATTGCCTAACAGCTTGCGATATAAATAGGGAAAGGGAACAACTATTTGAACAAATCGAGCATCAGCATCTTACCATCTTCTAGTTAGACATATGAATACGAAAGATCGGCTCATTTGTTTAATGCAGAATGATGATCTCCTAATCTATGTCCATTGATACAAAGTTATATTGTGAATTGCGTGAACGAACTGAAAAGATCACTGAACTCAGCCCCAACTGTACAGCCTTTATGATTTGTTTTTGTTCGCCTTACCTGTAGTTTGTAGTCACGTTCTTTTAGACCAATGTTATTGCTCATTCGTCATCGATTTAGTTATTGTAGTTAGTTCCTCAGTAGCTGCTTAAGTACATTAATAAAATCGAAAACTTTCGGACCGAAAAGCTTCGCCAAAAAAACTGCGGACAAATAACTTTCGCACGCTTTTTCGGGAATTTCGGACAAAAAAACTTTCGGACAAGTACGACATTAAAAGCAAGCATGATACCGAAAAGATGTTAAAATTGATTGTGATTCTATCATAAATATCAACTTCCAGAAGGTACATGGCGATCATTGCATCAACAAGGACATTTTAATGTAATTTTTGTTAGACTGAACAATTGTTAGACCAGCTGTAAACAAAATTTAAAGATGTTGCTATTCATGAACTATTTTCAAGAAACGCTTCAAGGAACCAAACTTTTAGATAAAATATTCAAGAAACTTTAGCGCTACTGGCAAAACATTGATTAATTAACATTTTCTGTTACGCTTCTTTGTTCTTTTCTATTTTCAATTAATTTAATACTTTCGGACGAAAAAACTTTCGGACATCACCAGAGTTCGGACAAATAAACTTTCGGACAACATTTTGTCCGAAAGTTTGCTGATCAGAAAGTTTTCGATTTTAATGTATGCAAGAGGTCTTGTACTAGTAGGCTATTGATGAAAAATTGGAAAAGCTGAAATCTGAAAAAAATCTTGATATGAAAATCGTGAAAATTATTGTGATTTATATATACCATTTTTAAAAGCTCTCTCGTGAAATAGTGAAACCTATCAAATTCATAATTCTAGCGGTGTTTGAATTATAAACTAGGTGGCTTCTCAGTTATTCATTCAAACCCACATAAGATAGCGTAGAAAATCAAAATACTTCCTAACAAAAGCTTCCTACTAAGTAATTTCTTATTTAAAATTAGCTAAAGCATTTAACTTTTGCAGCCTTGGGAGAGAGTGGTTGGTCTTGTTTCCTAGCGATGCCTAGACATTGGAGAGCTTTCAATGAGCAACTTTTAAAATGTTCAGAAAAGTACGTTGTGAACATGAAGCCTTTAAGAAAACTCATAAGAAACTTCTAGTACTCAAAATCTGATAATTTTTAAGAAACTTTCGATACTGGCCCAAGTTCTAAGTTTCTAATGAAAACAGTACTGTAGCAGGATCTTGTGAGGATTCTCATGCCATACACACAAAGTCTGAAAAATTGACTAAGTTGCGCTATTCGTATAATGTATTGAAATGCTCTTGGATAGCCTGATAACCAGACCCAAGTCCAAAGAACTAGTCCTTGAACTTGGGTCTGGTTATCAGGCTACTCTTGCAAAGAGGAAGTCGCAAAATGCTGGAGATTGATTAATCTCGAAAGACGAATTCTCCCCGACAGAAATTTGAAATCTCAGTTTCCTTTGTTGGAAACAAATAGGAAATTCGAGGTGCACGCTTCACTTTGTGGAGATTAAGTGGAAACTCAAAGTGTATATTTCCATGTCGGAATCTCGTCGAACACGTCGAAATCTCGACTGCTGGAGATTAGGGGAAATCTTAAAAGAGGAAATTTCCCCGACAAAAATTTCATTTGCGGAGATTAAGTGGAAACTCAAAGTGTAAATTTCCATGTAGGAATCTCGTCGAACACGTCGAAATCTCGACTGTTGGAGATTAGGGGAAATCTTCAAAGAGGAAATTTCCCCGATAGAAATTTGAAATTTCAGTTTCCCCTGTTGGAAACTATAGGAAACTCGAGGTGTACGTTTCACTTTGCGGAGATTAAGTGGAAACTCAAAGTGTAAATCTCCATGTAGGAATCTCGTCGAACACGTCGAAATCTCGACTGTTGGAGATTAGGGGAAATTTTTACTTTTCTTGCCGTGAACAAGTTTGGAGAGATAAGAAGCACCGCTCAATTTCAGCTGTTCAATATTCAAATCACAGAGTTGTTTTTCTCTCTTGCTTTCGTTGATATGAGCAAGAGAAAGCGCTAAATTTCTCGTACTCAACCAGACAACAATTGATGTTGAATGGTGTAAACAAGCCAAGACAACGCAGCACGCAACCGCACACAACCAAGAGACTTTCAGATACACAAAAGACTGCCAACTTGTAAGTTATAATCATCATGATTTCAACTGATCAGCTGCATAGCGAAAATGATTGAGAATTGTCACCTAGAATATGTTTACATGCTTAAAAATTTAATTGTTTCATTATCTTCTCGAGTGTTAATTCAATTGAAGGACGCTTGGAGCTTCCTGTGAAGATGTTTTCTTTCAAATATTACCGTTCATTTTGAACCAATACAAACTCTAGGTGCTATTATCCTCGTTCTGCTTTCTCATTCATGTATTATCTGGACCAAATTTTATTGCAGTTGTGCTTAGTTTCAAGGAAAAAAGACCCAAAAGACGAAATTAACCAAAACACAGCTTCGAGGAATCAATAAGCTTAAGAATGCGGCCTGGTTACGTAGATTTGAATTCTTCTCTGAACATGATCATGGTAAACGCAACGAGCCAAGGAACATTGCAGCCTGTCAGATATGCATTCACTGCAAGTTATTTCGAGTTGGTTGTGCTTTGTCTACTGATAACAGCAATCCTTATTGGAAACAGCTTCGTGTGTTTGACTTTCAAAGCTGTCAGCAGGCGACTAAAGACAATCACAAACTCATTCGTCATAAGTCTAGCGATGTCAGATATTTTGGTTGGAGCATTTTCATTGCCATTATGGTTAGCATTAAGAATGGGTAAGAAAAAGGAACCATTTTATTTCCATTGCATTTCACTTTGTTATGAGTAAGAAACATGTTCATTTATGTCTGTTTGTTACTAATAATTGTGCCTACACTTTGTTAAGAATAGGCTAGGAGCACTGGCTCTCTCGTTGTCTCCATAAGGAAGTATAGGTTCCAAATCTTTAAAAAGCTGGGTGTAAAATCATATGACCTATTTCTTTGAACTGAATTGCTTCAGATTTCAGAAAACTAAAAGAAAAACCAGGGATAAACATCGGCGGACATGTCATCAACAATCTCTCATATGCAGACCATACGGTACTTCTAGCGACATCAGAAGAAGACCTCCAAGACATTAGAAACAGTTAGCAGAGAAGGAGAGAAGTACGGGATGAGAATGAACATAGAAAAGACGAAATCAATGATTCTGAGCAGAAATAATGAGAACAGACAAATGAATTTAAATTTAAATCGGGGAATCAATAGATCAAGTAAATAAATTTACATACGTAGGTCAGCTTCTTGTATCTAATGGAAAATCAGATGATGAAATCAAGAGAAGAATAGAGATTGCACGAGGTGCTTTCAGGAGTATGTCAAACACATAAACTTCCAAAGATCTGTCAATCAAAATAAGGAACAGACTGGTCAGTTGTTATGTATGGTCTACACTCTTGTACGGTGCAGAAACTTGAACTATATGTAAGACAAAATCGGTGATTGGATGGGAAGAAAGCATCATGGACAGAAGAAAAAAGTCCAGCCCGGGATAGAGAGAATTGGAGGCAATTCATAGCAGCTTACCTACAGCAAGTAGACGGCACATAAGAAGAAGAAGAATGGCGTCAAAGGAACTTGAACTATTTTACGGTAAATCTGCCGTTGGACTTATCTGAAATCTTCAATATTTTCAGAATTACAGTGTTTTTCTTCTTTTTTTTAACAATTCAAGAAAATTTTAGAAAAAACTTAAAACTATCGTAATTTCCAAATCTGTTGACGAAAGATCAAATAATTTTGAAGAAAACCATAGTTTTTGTATGCCTACAATATGATATCAAGCAAAACTCTGTCACTCTTCTGGTTTGTGATTTAGAAATTTGATGACGTCACATCATAAAATGAGCTTAGATATGAAATAGGCTGTAATTTCGACAAATATTCAAGATTTCTGAAAAAACCAACGGTAGAATCATAGAAAAATGGCTAAAGTTGCTTTCAAGTCATTCAGTTTAAAGAAATAGGTCAATGAATTATACACCTGCCTTTTTTCGTAGATTTAAAGATTTGGAGCCGCTGCTCTGTAAGGATATTAATCATTTTCTACTCAAAGTCGTCAGTCGAGCCTGGTATTTTCCCTATTTTAGCTCTAAACATTTATTCATTCGATCAATAGCATAGCGGTAAAACATTTTGTGAATGATTTAAACATAGTTCTTCACTTCAGTTACAAAGAAAGACAAAAGTTGTTATCCCACACAGACAATAAGTTTATCTCTGTAAATCATTTCAACGATTACAAACAGCCGCTTATTTGTGGAAATGTGAACAACTTGACCGGGTAATGAATACCATAAAAAAGATACCTCAATTGTCAGGATAAAATATGGTGTATAATGGGATTCGAACTTAATTCCACGACTCATTTGCTTACTTGAGAAACGGAATAATGTTTTAACCAAATTGCTTATGAGTGAAATTAACAAGCCACACAGCTTGACATTCTTATCTCTCTCTATCCTCTCTCCCACCTTATTAATATTTCATATCACAGGGCTGAATATACTTATTACACTTGATGGAGAAGAAACACTTGAGATCAAGTTGAAAAATTTGCCCCTCTTTTGACATTTTGCTATATCGAACACTGAATTGGACGATTTTCCTCTCACGTGGGTTTATTTAGTTTACTTGGCAAATGATTTCAAAATTGCCTCTACGTGCAGCCTGACTTTTACTTTCAGTCAGCGTTGTATGATCTGAAAAGCAATAAGCTAGATATAAAGCTTAAAATAGAACAGCTATTGTTGGATTGCAAAGGATGTTTCAATTATAGGAAAGAAATCTAAAAACTATTTTTTTTTTTTTACATGCCAATAAAAATTTACAATACGGATTTACTAGTTACACTACTTACAGAATACTTAACTACACTACAAGGACGATGCCACTGGGTGCAAAATGCTATGACTACTCCGTGGCATCACAAAAAACTAAGACGATTTACATATGAATTACAGAAAAAAAACAAAAAAAAAACTATTGTTAGCTCCACAGCTTTTACAGTACTTGATCATTTCTGCGCGGGTGAAAAGATGATTCAGTTTCAAAATAAGATAAATTCATAATAGAATATTGGATCATTTAGCATCAATTCTTCTTCATAGGTTATTTCTTTGAAAACTCCACCCCTTACTTCATATATATTGGCCTTGACATCGTGTGTGGATCAGCCTCAATTATGAATCTTACAGTGATCAGCTTAGAGCGAATGTATGCCGTTCGTTTTCCTGCGAAACATCGCAACGTAGCACACAACCGAGGTGTTATCATTGCAGGCGTGATTATGGTGTGGGGTTTCTCTTTCACATTGGCTGGCCTGTCTGTCCTGAAGATCATGAATCTCTGGCCGAGCTACACTTATCTCGTCGTTGTGTTTGCATTCATTCTGCCCAGCCTCGTCATCATCACTTCATACATCATCATTTTCTACACGATGAAAACAAGGCAAGAGCAACATTGGCGCTTCAAACAAGAAATGCGTCTCGCTGTAATGATTGGTATTGTTATCATTCTATTTTTGATCTGTTGGTTTCCGTTCTTTTTGTTGAATATTCTTTTGCATCATGCATGCCCATGCAACAGCAGCCATTATCTGTATCATCTCATCCCCTTTGTCAAGTACATGCACTACGCCAACAGCCTTATGAATCCTATCATATACGCCTACCGCTATCCCGATTATCGCCATGCTTTCAAGCGACTGCTCTTTAAATGTACATGTTGTGCTGAGCAGCAGATTGACCGCCAAAGAACAGCCTCGATCAGATCCACTTTATCTTCAACTGTACCTCCTGTTCATAATGAGGACGCAACGAGAGAGCGAGATATGATGCGAAATCATGGCCGCACAACCAGCAGATTGTCCGTGGCAGATGCTAGAGAGAGAAGGCTTTCTGATGAAAGATGTCTCTTGCCACAGGCTTATGTAAATGGTTGTCATGAAAGTTCTATGTTGCAAATGACTTCAGTTTAGCTGCCGCTGAAAAAGAAACTTGAAGAAACGATTCACTGGGATACAGGGGTTCCTATGTGGGACTAATGAGCTAAACACTTTCAGTTCATCTTTATTGCTCATAAAAAGAATTGATGAAATTATGAGGGATTTATAAGGAAGGAGGGGGACTAATTCATGATTTTGTTATTAAGTATGACATTTTAATTGGAATTAAAGATTTGGGATATTGTTGAATTTTGTAATCTAGCAAATAGACGTGAGCTGTGAACTGTAGCGAATTCTGCATTCAGTCCCATATAAAAACCGGGTTACTAGGATTGAGCCTTAGTGCTTTTAGAACTATTAGGTCATCCAACATATTTCAAAGTCAGTAGGTCAAAGAAAGTTGATAACACAGCAGAATGGTTTCATGTTTCTTAACGAAGCAGAAAATTAGACGTAAAAAGAGACTCGTCATGAGGTTTTCGATGTAATACTTTCTATGAATTTAGTTAAATTTATGACCTTGAATCCCTTGTTTCCCTGTGCTCTTTGATTCGTCACTTCGGTCCTCAAAAAATCAGGGAACGCAGGCAAACAAGGGACTCAAGGTTATCAACATAGATTTTAGTATGAAACGTCTTATCGATTTAAGGGCTTCGTATGTCCCTTAACAGGCGAATTGCCTCCATTCAATCTCAGCTCGTAGATTAACGATGCTTGGATAATTTTAGGGTGGATGGAGGTAGCGATTTTGAACATTTTAAGTAGAGATACTGAGGGTTATTCTGAGGGTTTTGGTATAACTTAATGCATACATTAACATGATTAAGTATTAGGAATTGTATTGATTTTCTGCCTTGGGTGTTACGCGCTCGCTCAGACCTAGGTCTTCTACAGGGTGTCTCAAAAAAATTGTTCGACGTTTGATAAAATATTGAAAAATAAGGACAATATGAACGGGCTCATTGAAAGATAACCCTGTTTCTAAGATTATGAAATAATTCTAGAGACTAAAATCGTACAGATCGGTTGAAAATTCACTGAGTTACGTACGAGCTCTCGAAGACCAAAAATATACGATAGCTGAAACCAGAGACGCCCCCAGATTACTGGTATTGCAAAAAAGCTCGAAGACGGAGGTAAGAGAAGCTTATCCAATGTCATACCACTCGTTGATATCAGAGCAAACCAAATACGACTTCTAAAGTAAATTATTTCTTGCGATCATTCTCTAAATTTCCTTAACATATTGCATAAGTCCAAAAACAGTGGTTCAAAACATAATCGGCGAGAGACTGAATCTGTTTCCTAAAGCATCCATATGCTTGACAGTTAGGTTATCGAAAACCTGTTTGAATCCCACTTGGTTCACCCTGAAACAATTGAGAAATAACAGAAACGACGGCCTATGGGGCTTTTACAAAAAATGCCATTTCGAGGCCTCTGGTTTCAGCTTTCGCACAAAATTGAACTTCAAATGCTTGCAACTCCATGAATTTTTAGCGGATTTGCCAGATTCTTGTGTCAAAGATTAATCTAAAATCTCAGGAAAAGAATGAGTTGACCAAGGATGCATTCAGCGTATCGTTATTTTTTAGTATTTAATTAAACGTCGAACAATTTTTTCGAGACACCCTGTACAAGAGTTAGGACGATCGTAAGGGCCGCAATGTTTCTAGACTGACCACAGAGTCCCAGTCATGACTGCTTACAACAACAGCAACAACGGCAAACTTATATACCCTTTTTCCCATAGAACTGAAGTGTTATTGCTGAAAGAGAGAATTGTGATTTTGAGTCGGATTTTTTGGCTATGATTGATCATGACAGATTTACAATTCGCCAATGAGTCTTGGCCCATTGCATCACTTTCTGTCGGATGAACCAGAAACAAGAGCTTTTTTAAGGATAGTAGTTCAAGATCCGCAGGACTGCATTCCGAAGGCTCGAAAACAGATCTCTGGCGGCAAAATATTCATAAACAAAGAAATCGATCATATTTCTTTGGTGAGAATATGTGGTGGAGAATTCCATGGAATACAAACTGGCGTAGCTTGACTTTAAGACCAAATAAAAAATTTGGAAATTTAGAACACAGATGCTGCATTTATACGAGCTAACAACTGCGCCAAGAAAGGTCACGAGGGCAACTGTTGAAACGAACTGCTTTCTATTTTCCTCCGTCGTAGCATACCTCTGCATAATTGCTTCTGGGGATATTGGAGTGAAAATATGAGGACGAGTGTACGACGTAAATAGCATTTCCATTTTTGACTTCAATTGTGAATGATGGTAACGATATTGCCTTGGCTAAAAGTAGCTTATGACGGGGTTGGACTGGAAGCGGGTTTGTATCTGCTTGGGGACCGAGCAGGTTTTGGTAATTCCTGCACTGTTGGAGATTTTAATTGTGTCACATATTACCAGTGGGGGAAATTATTTGCCTGCTTGTCATCTGGAGCCAAAAGCAAAGTTGTATTTATCAGAGGGAATATGCTCCCCTTACCTCGCAGTGCAATACTTTGTCCAATTGATAGCATAAATCTTCCGCGTGGCCAACAGATTACATTCAAAGGTGGCCCTGTTTACATGGAAGCAAGCCAAACTGCAATGACCCTTTGATCTAACAAGAATAATCTGACAACGATTTGAATTTGTAAAAATTACATACATAAAACGTGGGATATTTTTGTCGTTTATGGCAATAGCTACAACCGTAAGGGCAATGATCTAGGTATAAAATGAAGTTGGTATACACTGCACAAACAAAACGTCAATATATCTAGGTAGGTTGCATTTGATTAAAAACTTGTGTAAGTTTGTTCACCAGCTTTCCGGAAATTGGTGACACTGCGTTGCTAGTTTATATTAGCTTTCTTTAACCCTTAGTCAGTCATATTTGTTTGATAAGCTTCTGGTCTCACTCACATCACATCTACCTTGCGAGGTTGTATGATATTGAGAGCCAAAACCTAACTCTATACTTGATTTCAAATCTGTACTGTGGTATGTTGTTAGCCAAGTACGTTGTTTTGCTATCAGCTGCCAACCTCCTCCTTGATACTTGAGACTTTAATAGACGTGTGGATTTGTTCGAGCAAGAAAAATGAGGAATTAACCTATCGTAAGAATCAAGGAATATGGACGTACTATCTCACTTCCAACAGAAAATTTACTTGCAAGGAAATACCGCAGGAAAATTATCAATATACTCTGAGTACCATTGTCATGATGATTATTTCGAATTCTTTAAAGATGCTGTTTGAAATCTTCTAAACAAAAGTTGCCTTTCTCCCAGTTGTAGGCTTCCTCGGCCTTTCGTCATCAAGGCGCAGAAAGCCATTTCCATAGCTTCCGATACCAATGGTTAAATCTGAAGAATATTTTGGACTTTTAAAAGCAAATTTTAGTGGCAAAAGAAGGAATCATCGAGCAATTCATAGAGAAATTGCTCATCTTGGTACTAGAAAGGATTTGCTTTCTCAAAAAGCTTTACATAGAATTAATCGAAGCTAATGACGCTCGTCATTAAAGCGAGGATCATCTATTTCTGGCCAATTTTTCGAATAATTTGTGTGTCCTGGTTGTTGTGATTATCAGTCCATCAAGAAGAAAAACTGAAATGAATGCAATAAGTTTACCAACAACGTACAAAACAGGACGAATGAACCAAAATGCAAGTGTTTACTGTCATGCTCTGTTTCTTCTTTAGTTCTTTGTCTGCAGATCTTTTACAAGATTCGGTTAAGTCACATAATCCAACGGTCGATTGAATCCACCTCTTCGATTCATGTATTGCCTTGAACATAAGAAAGTTAATCAATCGCTCACCTAATCAAGATACTAGCAACCTGCAAATTACAAACATGCAGCCGGGAAGCTGAATCATAGAAATGTTGGATATGAAATGATTTTGAATTTGGAAAAATCGTTCCCCAAAAATGGTCTTTCACTGCAACGGGCACTCTCAACTGGATTGCCTCTGCGGAGGATTTGAAATAATGGAACGAACATTTGAAAGAAACATAGAATTTGACGTTAGTACTTTAACCTTGCAACCACAGAAATGAATTACATTGCTATTCAAATTTGTTTTCATCGACGTATGATGAAACAGGAGTGTGTAAGAGAAAGTTGACATTAGAATGTAATTCGAAGGCGGATCACCAATTGCTTGTAACGTTGCAGGGCTTGGAAAATTCGAACGTATTAAAACCCACGTGGAATTGGGTTGAATTAGCTTTGACTGCGACGAAATGAGGCTTAAAAGTGAGTCGTTCTGGTTTATTATGTGATCCACTAGCGTCGAGTACGGCCTCGTATCACTATCAGTTTTGGATCTATCTCGTTGTTCACTGGGTAGTGAGTCCCATACAAGCTTGAACCTTCCAGGTTGGCAATTTCCAAGTGACTCCAAGTGTGTTTTCGTAACTTGGACTTTCAACTCCAACCCCGGTCCAACTTCAATGCAATTTTTCCCTGGCCAGTCGCAGTCGCTGTATCGCCCGATGGATTGCTATTTTTGTCTTCGAATCAGCCAATAAAAATCTTAACAACTGTCAGGTGAGCCAATGAAAGCCTTTTCGTTCTGTCTTTTAACCAATCACATGCAGTCTTAACATGTCACTGGCATTGTTTTAATAATTGCCTAATTAGCAAGGTATGTGCTCAAATATCAAATAGACTCAGCTTCATACAAATTAGTAAGCGTCCTTCGGCCGCAATTTTTCAGTCTTTCTATTGATTTAAAAAGTTGCATTTTCGAAAAGAAAATACAAAATACAATCAAAACTCAATCTGGAAGCAATCAAAGGGGCCTATGCAAGATAGAGCCTTTGCGGGCGTGCATACAATCAAAACAAACACTTTGCCTTTCAGTACGGTAAAAAAAGGCAATTTAGTTCCGTTCAGCTGAGCAAAATTAAACGGATTTTCGACAATTGTTATGCTTATCCCCGGGGGAGGCGCTTCACTATAAATCCATAAGGGGGTGTGCGCCGCAAGGATTTTTGCTACGACTAAATCCCAGAAATTTGGTCCGATTGATACCAAATTCCAGAATTTTTGTCAGATATTGATACCCAATCCCAGAATTTTGAAGAAGTAACAAAAACAATTCGACGTGAAAGGGATAAGGGATCGAGCTCGAAGAATTATCCAGTTGTACTTTCATTTAGCACCCATAACCAGAATTTTGAGTATAACAGTAAACCCCAATCCCGGAAAATTCGAAGTGAAAGTATACCCCAATCACAGAAATTTTCCAGTAAAAGTATATCTCAATCCCAGAATTTTCAGGCCAAAAACTACCGAAAACTGGCGCACATCCCCATCTTTCTTTTTTTTCTTCAATTTATTTAACGTTGGCTAACAATATACAAATAGCACAAGAGGCTAATTTAGGCCAGCTACAATTATGAAATAAAAAAGAAATTAACTGTACCCTAGATTTTCTACTAAATCAAATGTACCTTAAATTTTCCACATATCGCTTGCATAGTCTGCAGTCACAACTAACCGTGTACGTTTCACTTTTTCTTTTAAACACTGAAAGAGATTCAGATTCCTTTATGTCGGCAGGTAGTGTCCTCCAGAGCTTCTGCCCGAGGAACCGCACAGTTTCTGTTCCAAACCTCATTGTTTTAACTTTTGGTAAACATATGTTTCCGCCATCCCTCAGCTCATATGAAGGAACCTTTTCTATGAAAATCTCCTTCATAAAGCTAGGGGCGTTTCCTGATTTTGTTTTATATATTTCAGTTAGAAGTAACCGCAGATTTCTCTGATGGACAGATGCCGAATTTTGATTCACGAGTAGAGTTTCAAAATCTGAGTGATTATCTTTATATACAATACGTAAGGCCCTTTCTTGTATCTTATTGATTTTTTTATTTATGTTCCTATCATGAAACATCCATACCAATGGGCAATAACTAAAATGTGACATGATGAACGCATTCATCAATGATGCAAGCTGTTCAGTTTCCATATAATTCGCAATTCTAGCCAGAGCATGTAATGCCCCAGAGCATATCTTACCCCATAGTGAAGTACCCCCCCCCGGGGGTGCTTATCATCGTTATTGATTTGAAGTGAATAATTAAAAAAATCTCTGATGGAAATATTTCTGAAAATTTCAACGATGATTTCAACGCAGATTAAATAGTATTACTAAGACCCTCAATGCATAAAAAGCATTCCTTTATATTCGCGTTGAATCCAAATCCCAGGGGTCCAAATGTAGTCCTTTGGAAGACAAATATGGCCTCATCGTCTCTGTTGTAAATGAAACTTGGAAGTTATACGCTTTGATATGGCCGACGTGCCCCCAGACCTTCAGATTGAGCCTTTTCTAAACCAACAACACTGCTGAAATTTGGCGTTCTTAGACAATAGTGGCATTCCCAGCCTTTGTCGAATATAAGCACAAAGGTTTGAATTTGAACTTACATTTGTGATCTCATCCAGAAGTTTTGTCAATTCCACAAAAATACACAACAGACCCATTTCTCCTATTTTTGGTCTCTCGAGCTTATAACGGGTACAAGACATATGTTTCTAGTGCACAAGTTGCTGAGAACATGAAACTTTCTGCTGTGCGGTAGCCAAATTACTTCTGATAATCAGAAAGTCGAACGTTGGCGCGCAAAGGCTGTACGTTGTACAGGCCCTTTTAAGTAATAAACCGAAAAAAGATTCCGTACCTATGATGCCTATGTTAAGGTTTCGGAAATCAAAGTTAATAATTGTGGCACCTACCTATATTTTTTAGCCTTTTCAATTTTAACACTGCCTTCCATTTGACCAGCAACACGTTTACCCTGTGACAAATGGAAAATAATTTTATCACTCTCTTGACTGGACTGTAAGCAGTGGCTACAAATATTACAACAAATCTGAACCCTCTCGTAGCAGTTATGTTGTTTAAACAGCATATTAACCCCAAAGAGATAGTACGACAATTTGAATCAAAGTGAAGGTCAAGTTGCGGATTTTAGCACCGAGCGCTCGGATCACAGAAGTAGAGAAGATCCTTATACCAGGACACTCAAATGGTGTGGCTCTACCAGGGATTGAACCCTGTCCATCCGCCCATTCTAGCTACATGGTCACAAGATAACACCATTGCATCACAATAATTTCTAAGTAGCGTGCAAGAAGAATCAGGAGAAGGAGAGAATAAGAACATCTTAAATGAAATCGCACACCTAAGTAATCAAGGCTATCTCAAAAGTAAACAGATTTAAAATAAAACACATTCATGATACCAAATAGCTTAATGGGATATCATTTACCTTGGTCGTTTCAAAAGAACTAAATCCCATCAACTGCATCATTGAACTCTCTTCTTCTGTATCAACTGAAAGATATAATATGAAGTATATAATGTGCAGTATGCGTTGGTTGACAAAAGCAATCAGATTTTAAACATTTACGAATAAAGTACCTTAGTTGCATTGATTTAATTTCACAAAAATCGATACATTCATTCTGTAGTATTAAGATTCAAGAAGAAGTCTCAGTTTGAAAGTCTCACATATAAAGAAATGTCATCAAGAAATGAAGACTGCAGTTTACGCCACAGTATATTCTATCTTCCTTATACCGGGTGTCCCAGAAAGAAAGCAGCAGATTTGATCAGGGCTAGCGCTGAGAATTTACCTCGAATCAATCGGAAATGATCTGTCAATTAATCCTCGATGGTCAACTTGAACATAGATACCTTGTTTGTTGATATTAGAGCATTGAGAGTTGACATTTTTGTCTTCAAAGTCTACATTTACCTTCAACTCCAACGCAGACCTTTTGGGTTTTGGACGAAGCTGTTACCGCGCTTGTTAAGGAATCTCTGGAATCATAGCAAAGTACACGCAAGAATCTTCATGGTTTTGGAAATCCGAAAGAACTTGAGAATCAAATTCATGATTCTGTTCCGAAGAGGTATCTCTGTTCATTTTTGTGATCACATCTGCCGAATAAAGTTACCGAACAAAGAAATAATTCCCATGGAAATGAAGAGAACTTCCTTGTTTGAATAAAGTGCATTTGTTATCATGGGAATCATTACGAAACAAACAATCGTTGCATACACCCAAGATATCTTGATACACCGTAAGAGTGAAACATCCACAAGGATAAGATGTGCTCACTCATGCTTAAATTGATTCTTTTTTTGTGAATTCATTTTGATTGAAGAAAGCCATTCCTTTGTAAATATTTTCATTGGTATGCTTGTCAGTTTCCAGCTTTTAAATGTATAGTCAAGTGTGTACCTAAGCAAACAGGTCCTTCTTCAGAATTTACACGTTATGGACAATTTGTTGAAAAGCGCACTTTGATTAAGAAGCGAAGGATGAGGCAAGCGACGACAATCATTCTTAATTTCATTTTATGGACATTCCGTGTAATCTTTGACAAATCCAGGAGACTTAAACGGTGGTTGAAATAGTTTACATAAACATAGTTGACATAAACGGTAAAACACTAATTATATCGTTGACCTAAACCTGCTTGTACGTGTCGAACCATATTTGGCTCACCTTCAGCAAATCTAAATAATGACACATGGCAATTTATAGCAGTGAACAAACAAGATGAAAACACGGTAAACAAGCGTGAGTTGCATTTCCTACAAGTAAGGGGACCCGAGATCTAAGTCTCGAGTGGATAAATTGGAACAAATCAAAAGAGTACTAAGGGAATAGACGACTGTTGAGAACTAAAATCAGGTCGATCCCGTCAAATAAGGAGGTTCTCGTGAATAAGAAGTTCAAACTCGTTGTTGGCCCTGTCCAAAATAGAGAAATCTTTAAACGACGCGGCGTCACCTGATTGGCTAATGTGATCTCCGAAGGCGGATTGGCCTGCTTTTATCTTTCGGCCAGATTTGTTACGTGTTATGCTTGTCCTTGAGAGTCCTTGAGCAGATTCCAAGAATAGCGCGTCTGTAGTTTAGGCTAAAACCTAAAGTTCTGGTTCGAGGTGGGTGCAAATCTAGACTTCCAAGATCAAAATGTAGACTTTGAATACTGCAGTATCAACAAAAAAGGTATTTAGCTTCAAGTTAACTTTTGTGGATTAGTTTAACCCTATTTGGACCGGAAGTTTTTTCTGGGTAACTTTTATTGAGAATTTTTAGGCTATTCATTTTTCGTGAATTTTCCGAACTATCTTTTTCACATCTTCTCTTAAAACTACATGATAATATCTTATTTATTTCTGGAAATACGATAATTTTTTGAGAGAGTAGTTTTGATTTTTGTTTGTTTACGGGGTCAAACCCTTTATAACTTCAAAACAAAGATAATTCTTGACAGAATGGAGGTAATTCGATGAAATTTCCTGTGCAACCCTAAATTAATAAGAAAATATGGAAAATGCTAGATTGTTTTTCTTTTCTTATTAATGACGTAATTCATGACATCATATATCTAATGAATTTAGGTAATAAATGTAAGATAACAAATTTCATAATTTTTTGCAAAAGTTATGTTTTTATAATAACTTGATGCTTATCTGTTAATTAAACTTAAAATAAGAGTAATACTTCTTTTGAATAAGTTTTACAGTCAAATCACTAAGACTACTTTTTTGACCAGAAACAAAGAAAATCGATGACTTCATCGAAAGTACAACAATTACAGTAAAATAAATAAGATATTCGGACTTTTGACATCAAATTACACTAGACAGCCAAGTCTCATTTTTCTAGTCCTTATCAATTCGGAGCCTGAGGATGCTCAGAAAAGCCTTCTCCTGATAGGGTTAAAGACTATTTACGATTGATTGAGCTAAACTCTTGGCGCTAACCTTGATCAAACCAGTTACCGTTTTTTCTGCGGCACCCACTAATTTATTTCATCTAAAAGTTCACTGCTTAATAAAACTATGGCCATGGCACCAAGAGGAGCCAAATGCTATGACAATCCCGCGGCCTTTAAAACACATCGAAAATTACACTCATATGAATCTATATAAACAAGACAAAACTATTGCGCAAAATGTTAAAATGACAGAGAAGAACAAAAATAAACAACATAGAAACGTTGCGCAGAGAAGGTACTACTTTGTGGCTGCGTGGCGCGCGTATAACAAAGTTGGAAATGAGCTTTATCTAACCGGCCAGTTTCATTGATAAATTGCACTACTAAGTCGAATTAAGTCATGATGTTCGTTCACTTGTTCTCAGAAGTTTAATTATATTCCAAAATTAACTAAAAATCTATGACGAATTGCATCATGCTATTTTGAGGCAATGAAATCAGAAAACCGACTCGATGGCAAAGGTAAATCTAGAAATAGAATTTAGGATGTATCTAGAGCTGCGCGCAACAATTTGAAAAAGTTATTTTCTTCAACATGAAATAGCTACAACCCTGAAATAAAACAAACGGTTTCTAAATAGAATAATAAAAAATAAAAAATTACGCTTTCCATTTTCATTGAAATATTTGCTGACTTTTTCAAACAGAATGATACACTGACAACTCCTACACGCACGAAACAGCAACTAAAACAATAATATTACCTTCATCATTCTGGAAGGCGCTAGCTTCTTGTTGACTTCGTCTGGAAAAGGTAGGAAATAAAGAGCTAGAATTGGGCAGTAACATTCTTATGCAATTAACAAAACTACTGAACGGTCAAATATAAATTCATGACAATAACTAAACTGCTTTTAAGCAGGTTTCTCGGTAAGTGAATAACAGATTTCTTGCCTTTCCACTCGACGTTTGGTTACACAGATTGTTTACCCTTGAATTCAGCGGTTTTGGTTTGATGAGTGAATTTGCTAAACCAAAAATTTGGTAGTCTTTTTAAAAAGATTTCAATGAAAACTCGTTTGTTCGTACTTTTTGAACATGACCAAAATGGTCTACATTCATATGTGACTTGATCCAACATTTTACTTCACATTATTGCCTTGGTGTGTAAAGTTGTGTTTTCTCTGGTGTTTGATTCGCAATGCTCCTCCCGTACCAAAAACTCGCAATGCTCCTCCCGTAACCTCCGTAATACCGAAGCGAAACCGACTTGAGGTTACCAGAGAAAAAATCAGCAAATGGGCAGACATGTTTTTTCTTTTCGTGGAGCTAAGCTTTGGAATAGCCTTCCAGCTGAGTCAAAGATGGCATCCTCCCTGAATAGTTTTAAAAATTCTATTAAAGGTTAACTTTTCTTTTATTGTAGATATTGTATCATTAAATTGTAAATAGGTTTTAGCTCTATTGTTCTTCATCATGTAGGTTTAATCATTTCCTGTATATTGTAATTAGTACTTTTTATTGGAGGGCCCCGTGAAAATCAATTGTCATTGAAGGGCAACCCTCCCTAAATAGATGAGATGAAATGAGATGACACAAAGACAGACAGAAGGTAATACAACTATCCATTGTGACTTTGAAAATACCCTTTACTTTACTTCACAGTGATGTTGACGTTCTAAATCCACAGGGATTTGTCTAAAACAAGATAGCTGCTTTACTGTTATCAGATCTCATTTCAGTATGCATTTCAAGGGTACTTTTGCCCATAAAGACAATGTATAATGCTAGTGCTATTTCTAATCTTGTTGGACACTCTGAACTTCTTTGAAAATTGTTCAAATTGGTCAGAGTCAAATACTGTCTGCAATTCTTTTAAATTCACATGAAAAAAGTTGGTGTCAGTGTTTTGTCTCCAAGAGTATTCCTGTTGATGATTATTGATCACAGCAACAACAACCGCAAAAACTTTCATTATGTGGTCCGAATTTTAAGCATGCAACGCTTTTGAAAACAAGACTATCAACTGAAATCTTGTCACTCAAAGATGGTGAACACACAATTTCTAAACCCCAAGAAATAGCGGAGACCATGAATAGATTTTTCTGCAATGTTGGTAAGGACCTCAGCGAAAGTATACCTAACAAAGAAAACCCTCTTTTAAATGGTGATTATGGTGAAAGAGAGACTGATTCCATCTTTTCGTTTAAACCTATTACTACTGAAGAGGTTATAAAAGCATGTTCTAAGATTAAAAAATCAAATGGATCTGGCACTGATCACATTTCTAGTCACTTTCTAAAAGTAGGTATTGAGATTTTGGCTCCTTCGCTTGCCCAACTCTTCACAATGTCTCTGTCCGTCGGCTGCTTCCCTGACTACTGGAAGACTGCTACAATTCTTGCCAAAACAACTTGAAAAAAACTTCATTTTGCTGCTTTTTCGTCTGTTTGAAGATTCAAAATATATCACTGGAAACTTCATATCTTGCTTTTTTCCGCACCCCCTGCCCCCCTGAACAATGTTGGTCCAAGAATATGATCACCAGACTTGAAGGAAAGCGATTCGGCTGCTTGGTTGTGTCCTAACCTACTGCGTAATCACACAAGAAACCAACATTGTAAGGGGGAAGGGGAAGAGAAATGGGAAAATATGCGATTTTTTTCAAGAGTTTTGGCAAAGATTGTAGGGTAGCCCCGATTTTTAAGCATGGCTCGAAAGATGATAGGTCGAATTATAGGCCTAGCCACAAAAAAACAACAAATAAACAATACACTAGCCACAAACAAAAACACGTTTACCTGGAAGAAATCAGCTAGTGCTCAATGCAGTGTATGCAGTGCCCCACACTCACTTGAACGAGGGGAGATACACATGGAGACATGATTCTATTCTTAAAAATCTTGCTGATTACCTTAGATTAAAAGAAAACTTATGTGTGCATGCTGATCTGGAAAGATATTCTTCACCTTCAGTGATAACTGGTGATGATTTGCGACCTGACGTAGTGATAATCAAAGGAAAATTGCTGTACATATTGGAACTAACCGTTGGATTTGAAACTAATATCTCTAAGAATGCTGAAAGGAAAGAAGAAAAATATGCAGATCTGATTGAGAACTTACAAGGACGTCGTGAACAAAATAAGTACGAAAAGGTTCTCTTTGTAAATTTATCACTAGGAGCAGGAATAATTGGAAAGGAAAGCCATAATCTGAAGACAATGCTGCAGGAACTAGGCCTATCCAAGAGTGAAGAGGATTATATTGTTAAAAAACTAATAAATGCTTGCATAAGGTGCACATACTTTTTATTTTGTAAGAAGGACAGTGACTGGCCAGAGAAAGAATTGCTTTCATGGTAAATCTTGTCATTTCATTGTAAAATCGGAAATAGGTTTGTACGAATATTTTTTTTCCTTCCTTAGCTTTTATTTAGCCTTTGTGCATTCGATTCAGCTTGCCAAATATGAGATTGCTGTAATGGTCTTTAAATTCTTAGATTGTAATTAAGTGGATTTTTGATGAAAATGATACATGATGTTTTACATATTATTATCATTACAGCTTCACGTATGCGAGATGTCACAAGATTGCGGAGCTTCTTGTACTTTGGCCACGTTGCTATATCATTTGTAGGAAATTTTGAGCCAGTCTAGCCCGCGTGCGGATTTCTTTTCATATGTTTTTCTCTATTAGAGTCTGCACATCAGCAACCAAATCCTTGCTCTGAGTCACGCACACTTCTCACGCTTGAGGAACCCATTCATTGAATTAGATTCAATAGAGCGGCCTTTAGAGAGAGAGAGAGAGAAGACATAACCATCCACGATCACACAATTAGGCTTCTTTGGCCAGCTTTGTCCATGGAAGGGCCAATCAAATACCTGCAGACTTGAACTAAGGCAGAGAGGCTCAAGAAAGAAAGGAAATATGCGTCAGCCAATCACGAAAGGTTCCGCCTTTCTCATGAACAGAGAACAAGGACCTCGCCACGGATGCGCACAACCTTGAGATGGAAGGTAGAATTTGCGCTAGTTAATTCGGTAATAATCCTTGATTTTGCTATTCCCACGCTCATCATTACTCAGTAAATGAGTATCAATCGCAGATTAACTATCTGCTTTAGCCGGGCTACCTTCATATTTTTGTTTTGGCTGAAAATAACTGGGCAAGTGTTGTCTCACCTTTTCAACAAGTTTTGGGATTCCCTGCCAACGAAGCTAGCATTGCACTCGCAAGTAAATTCATACACAATGTTACTTAAGTTAAAGCAGGTATGATGTTTTCTCTTGCGGTTTTAGCGGTTGATTTTCCTTTACAGGAGTTAACAAACAGTCTTCTCTCTACAGAATACGATGTTTTTATTGCGTCTATTGGTTTAGTATGATGAGTCCATTGTTTAAGGCTATTCTAAACTACTGACAAAGCATTTGAAACATTTTGAAACATATTGAAAGTGGGAAAATCATTCTACTAGCCAAGGTCCAAAAAGCTTGTAGCTTGACAATACCGGAAAATACCTATA
The DNA here is from genome assembly GCA_964019985.1 of Aurelia sp. 4 Dawson et al 2005. Classification (NCBI taxonomy): domain Eukaryota; kingdom Metazoa; phylum Cnidaria; class Scyphozoa; order Semaeostomeae; family Ulmaridae; genus Aurelia; species Aurelia sp. 4 Dawson et al 2005. Next base: position 112,951 of record OZ026503.1, on the reverse strand, counting down.
AGGCTACCACAAAAGAGATTGTTCCTTATCAAATCTCATAATCTGAATAGAGCCTCCAGATTAAGTGGTGAGGAACTCGAGAAGGCTAAGTTTTCATTATAATATTGGAATCTTTGTCAACCGTTGTGAAATCATGAGACCATTCAAGCCAAGGCACCCAGGGTAAGGAGGAGTCCAGATACAAAGTATGCATAAATTTATCAAACCTTTCTTTCCCTCTGTCCTTCTCTTTCTCGTGATCTCTTCCCCCGTCTCTAAATCTTTCTCGTCTCCTTGGTGATCTTGATCGATGTCTTCGAGGTGACCTTGATTTGCTTCGTCTTCTGTCTGCAAATTCAAAATGACCTTATCACTTCACTATGGTAGGCAATTCCCTCTAACAATTTGCTGTTACCAAGTTACCTACTGATATCAATCCCTTTGATGTCGTTAGCATGTTGATGAAATATCTCTTTATCAAATTTAAGGGTGAATTTTCGACCTAAGTTACATCAATTAAAAATGCATTACGAGGTCGAGTCTAACAAGTTGGAATTTGATACCAAACAAGTTTCGTAATCCTGAATGCTATCAACTGGCCATGATTTATGATCAAACGTTACAAGTCTAAATAATTACATGTCGCAGGTGATGTGTTTTTGCAGCTGTAAGCTTTAATTTTCCTTTTGTGCCTTGAAAAGCATGAATGACTCATGGAAATCGTCCTGAATAAACAATAAAATAAAAATTTGGCAAGCCTAATAAAGTAACAAAATAAGTGTGCATGTGTTCCTTTTCCTCTTCTTTGATATAAGTAACACTTGGAATGGAATGCAATAAAAGGATCGAACTGTATTCCTCAAAAGAAAATTCATTTCAAGAACAATTGAATCATTACAAGGTATAATTCTTTACATGCAAAAGTAAAAACCAAAGGTCAATTACTGGGTCAAAGTTGAAACTTCTTTTGCAAAATGATGCCTATGACATCAATCTGCAAAAACGCCTAGTTTCAAGTGTACTCCAGACTTTGACATTGTGAACTCATATCTCCAGTGTTTGGTGGACGATTTCTAAATGGGAAATATGAGCATTTAAATTGGAGGTCAACAAATGTAGCTATGAACTGAAAAAGTCCCCATATTTCATCGCTTTGCTCCCTTGTTTAGTCAAAGGGGGTACTTTTCTGAGACATCTGGTATGCTAGAAGACAAAGCTGTTGCCAAATTACATTGAGAAAAAAATCTACAAATGTTAAAGTATGAGCAATTCATCACCATCTTTTTTTCTGTCATGATCTCTTTGTTTGTCAGCTCTTCTTTCACCTCTGTCTCTTATCGGTGATACTGATTTTGATCTTGATCTTGTAAATCTTGTATCTAAGAATAAAAAAATCTCTTTCTGCATATATCACTTTCAGGCAGACTCTCCCATAATTCCTCTCATGCCTCACTTGTTTGCTTTATCATCAGTGCTAACTGAACAATCACAATTACACTATTTTGTTGTTGTTTCATTGCTATCTCTCTCAATTTTGTTCCTCCATGGGCACTGATAATACAGTTTTTTGCCGAAGATTTTGTCTATTATCGGCCCCTTGCAAATCCTGTCTTCAGGATTCATGACCCAATAGGCTTATCTTTTCTTACTCAACTCTGAGTTGGTTTAAGCAAATAAAACTTCCACAAATTCAAACACAACTTTGGGGATACTGTAAACCCCATGTGCCCTTTGAATGATGGCACTGAAGATGCGGAGCACTTCTTGTTGCTTTGCCCCACTTTTGATGCTCAACGACGAGATAGGAACGTCAGGTGGAAATCGCAGCTTTATGATGAATCGGAGGACAAGAACGACGACAAAAAACCCATTATATTCATTTTCAGCTTTCCATACTTTTCGACAAATCCATGTTATAATTAAGCGAATTCAAGAGACAAATCCATGATGAGACAAATAAGTGGCTAAGCCATAATTTGATTACGAATAAGTGGCTAAGCCATAATTTGATTACGAACGTTTCGGACCAATTCCAGGGTCTATCATCAGCGTGCAGATAGGGCGTAAACAGCCATTATATAAGGCAGTAACAAAGGGTACCAAAAAAGGCAAAAAACGTGCAAAACAGCGAGTAAAGGGGGAAACATGTCAGTCAGGAAGGTAAACCAAAAAACAGGGGGTAAACATGGAAACAGCAAAAGCGGGTAAACAACTAGATTAGAACAGCGGTTTACCCGCTTTTTGCTGTTTCCATGTTTACCCCCTGTTTTTTGGTTTACCTTCCTGACTGACATGTTTCCCCCTTTACTCGCTGTTTTGCACGTTTTTTGCCTTTTTTGGTACCCTTTGTCACTGCCTGATATAATGGCTGTTTACGCCCTATCTGCACGCTGATGATGGACCTTGGAATTTGTCCGAAACGTTCGTAATCAAATTATGGCTTAGCCACTTATTTGTTTCATCATGGATTTGTCTCTTGAATTCGCTTAATTATAACATGGATTTGTCGAAAAGTATGGAAAGCTGAAAATGAATAAAATGGTTTTTTTTTGTCGTCGTTCTTGTCCTCCGATTCAACGACGAGATCTTCTCGCTGGAGTCTCTGACGTATTACGACCTTTTGGACATACTGGTAATCTTTCAAATAAGGTCATAACCCAGCTTTTACTGTATAGCAATGACAAGTTCTCTTACGACCTCAATTTGACTATACAGTTCATCCGCAAAACTGGTCGGTTTCAGTAAGGTCGCTTCGTTTCTAACGAAAGATGTGCACCACGTAACCACCAAGTCCCCATCCCCATTTTTGTTGTTGTTGTCTCTTTTCGTTCGTAGGTCTGTTGCATATTGGATGGCAGGTGCATGGTGGTTTTTTTCATACCTCAAGAAACTCCATGGTGGTTCTTTTTCATACTTAAAGAAACTCCTAGATAAGTTTTACTTCCCCAGCTACGTTTCCTCGCCATCGATTTGCTCACGTCTAATATGCAGCAGACTTGGGTATCAAATTGTTCTTATCATCCGTGTGTGTTGTTTTTAGTAGTGCTGTTTAAGTTTAAAAAATCTTTCTTTCTTTTTATCTACGGTATGTTAATTCTCTTGGGGTATTCACAGCCTTTTGCTCCCCAGGGGTATTTGTCCCAGTAGTATATTAAAGTAATTTCTTGTTAGTAGTGTAGACTGTATTATGTATCTGTAGCATTTTATCAGATTATAAAAAACAATTGACACCTAGCAACAAGAAGAAACTTATTTTGGAGAACCAGCTTAAAGGAGCTGGGTAGTGTAAAGTAACCACTCAGAGCAATTGATAGACACACTTACACAGACAACAAGACAAAGACTAACATTTTAAACAAACAGTCTGTGTCTGTGTTTATTACAGATCATATGACAGGGAAGAATCATTAGATATTGAACCACACAAGAATTAGAGCTTATAATCTCAGAGACGAAGGAGTAATTAAATTATTACAAAACCTGGATGGGCACAAAGCACCAGGCCCAGATAACATCCCCCTGCTAGGTTCCTAAAAGAATGCAATGCAACTTACAAAGTAGCTAAATTAGCTAAGCTAAAGTCTTGTATACAAGAGCTAAAATCAGTAGCGAATTTTGACTACGGTTTATACAGTAGGTGAAACCGAACTTAGCGAACGCGTTAGCTAAAAATCCTGCACTCCTCAAGTGAGGGAAAAGCTTAGCTACTTCGTTCGCTAATTCCACGAATGCTCCCTTTGTAGGGAGATCTAATATTTAGCGAACGTGTTAGCTAAGAATCCTTCACTCCTCATGTAAGAGAGAAACTTAGCTACTTCGTTCGCTAATTCCACGAATGTTCTAATTCCACGAATGTTCTATTTGTAGGGAGATCTAACATTTAGCGAATTGTGTTAGCTAAGAATCCTTCACTCCTCATCTAAGAGGGAAACTTAGCTACTTTGTTCGCTAATTCCACGAATGTTACCTTTGTAGGGAGACTTAACATCTAGCGAACGTGATAGCTAAATATCTTGCACTCCAACTGTAGGGGGAAAGCTTATCTTCTTAGTTCGCAACCTATGAGGACTAGGAGGGATCCGAGTCATGCTTGACAAGGTTTTGCGACCGAAAGTTTGATATTCATTCACAAAGATGCTTTAATATATGAAGGTAAAATCACGTGAGACTTGATGTATTTAAGTTCACGGCTTTGATCTGCACGTTTGCTTTTTTGGCTTATGGACTGAACTATGAATCCATCGTTGAACCTATATAACTGATTGTCTCAAGGGCACATGAAACATTTTCGAGTAGTTGTTCGAAATATGCATCATTCTACTCACCCCAACTGAATTTGACTTTTTCGAAAATTCTATGGGGGGGAATGCCAAGTTAGCCCACCCCCTCAGAACTTCAAATTGATGAGAAGAAAGTAAATTGGCTCTCTCTCTCTCCCTCTCTTATGTATAAATTAATGAGAAAAGTCAATATTGAGGTTGCACTCAAACTATTGTAGATACATTTGATGACTTAAACATTTTCTTCCTTTTTGGCCAAAAACAGCTGTCTTGGAAGTTTGACTGTAAAATCTCATTGGAGAGAAATCTTACTGTTCTGGTAAGTTCCACTGACAATGATGATAATACGATGATGATGACAATGACAATAATGATGATGTATCTGGAGATACGACTTCATTACATAGATACAACTATATATGTATGGAATCTCGGTGACGTCATGTTTTTGGATAAAATAAATGAAGTGCCTTTCCTGTCTCCTTGACTGATGTTTCAACTGAAATTTTATCAAGTTATCTTTATTTTGAAGTTATAAAGGGTTTGACTGTAAAACCACTCTCTGAGAAAATTGATATATTTCCAAAAATACACAAAACATTTGAAAGAAATTGGGACCAAAGACGCTATAGTCAAGAAAGTCACAAGAATGTTAGCCCAAAACAGTTATCTTTGAACAAAAAGCAATTTCCAGTTCTCAATAACAAAATTTGATCAATTGTTTTTCAATTCAACACTAAATTTTAAATCTTTTGATTGCATACTACTTGAGGTAAGGGCTTTGACACTCACAGACTTTCATAATTTGTAACAAACTAGGAAACCCCCAAGTTTCATCAATCCTAGGCCATGCAAGACTAGCAACAGGCTCACAAGACACGTTTTCTATGTTTGTTTGCAACATAAGTGAGGCAACATATCTAAGCCCATGTCATTGCCATTCCTTTGTCTTCCTTGAGTTTAGAAGTTTATACTTTGTAACAGATTTCTACTGGGATAGGATGTTCCACATTGAGAAATATGAATGAGCTACTGCTGTATCAGAAAGAGTATCGCAATCTTTTCTGAGTAGTTGAGATTTTCTTCAGAAGTGTCTCTCCAAACGCGATTCACCTAATTAGTTGTGTTTTGTCTCATAATTAATAGAGTTGTTTCGCTGTTTGCTTTGTTGATCATTGATAGTTTAGCCTGAAAAACTCCTTTTACAAGAGAACTTTTGTGACAAGAACGCCCTTGCTTAACATTTGCCAAGACGGAAGGACATGTCACTATCTCCTAGTTATAGTTACAGGGTAGTTCTATAAAGGGATCCTCAATTTTCAATGAAAGCATAAAGCACCTCAAGTTTGGATCCTGACGATCTGGACAATGGAAGACACTCAACCATCTTTAATCCTAGTTTTGAACCAGACGCCATATATTCGTCATTTGCCCTATATTCATATCAATAAGCGTTATTTCTTAGATCAAGTAAACCGTCTCGATTAGTTTCATCTTTGTTAAAAAATTACAATCATGTCATTTGACGAGCTTTGATGTAAGCCTAAAACTTTATGTTCCAATTTCTCTTGGCAAAACCAAGGAAGGACATTCCAATCGAGAGAATTTAGCCTGCTTGTTTTGTTGATCATGCGTATGAACATTTGCATTAGACAATGAAAGTTTTTTTTTGTTTGAATTTACTCCTTCGGAACTCTGAGGGCCTAGGAGGGAGGAAATAAGATTTTTTTGAAGTACTTGAAGCTCTGCCTCGCAGTTCATGGGCAATATTTAGTGAACATGTGAGCTAGCTCTGCCTGTCATGCTGTGTGTGCTTTAGGGAAATTTAGCTAATGTGTTAGCTAACTTTGCCTGCCCTACTGTGTGTGCTGTAGAGAAACTTAGCGAACGTGTTAGGTAGGTAGGCCTGCCCTACTTGCATGTGATGTGTGATAAAGAAAATTAGCGATCACGTCAGCTAACTTTCTATGGCCTACTGTACGCGTTGGGGGAAAGACTAGCGAACGTGTTAGCTAACACTGCCTGCCCTACAATGAATACGGTACGGAAGATTGGCTATAATTTCCGACTCTGGTATAGCTACTTTAGCCAAAGCGGTGTCTCCGCTTGCAAAGCAAATCTGTTGGAAATTGCACAGAACTGACACTGCGTGGTTAAGCTTTGTTTGCGTTTTAGGTTTGGGGTTGGATATCTTGCAACATGGGGTTATGGGGCAATGTTGCTGAATCTGATTTTGAATCTGAATGTGATTCTGAATCTACAGTTCTGGGAAGTCTCTCAACCTTTTCTTCCTCTTGCTGTTTGTCATCATGCATATTGATATTGCTTTCCTCAACGTAAAGTAAATAAAAGTGAATTAAATACCACGTCTCACTGGAGATCTGCTTTTACTCCTTGTTGGCATTCTGCTTCGTTTGGCCGTGATTCTGCGTTGAATATAAGCAGCAGGTCTATTTCATGGTATATTAATGTTGATCTTCCTGTAGGCCCGAATAGGCGATGGATGATCTTTAGTATGCACCAAAACCTATCTCCTTCACAGTAGTGAATTGTCACTGTCATCCCCCGCAGCAACTGTCTCACGATTGGTTTCCGGCAATCTATCAACGATCGTTCTCGTTTCTAGGTGCCTATGGTTTATTGTTGCCATGCACAGTGTGCCTAGGGTGGGAAAAATTTGATTTTTGAGTTTTTGATTTTGAGCCTGTAAAATATTTTTCAGTTGCACATATCAAAAAGTACGAGGTGCAAAAAACTAGACTTCAAAATATCCATGCCTTCCAGAGATACAGCACTTCCAAGTTGCGAATTTCACAAATGCGTCTACCAGGCTGTCTACCAGGGGAAGTCAGAGTGTCTACCAGAGGGATACAGGTTGTCTACCAAAAAGAGACAGGCCATCTACAAGAGGGAGACCGCCTGTCTACCGAAGGGAGACAGGCTGTCTACCAGAGGGAAACATAGGCTGTCTACCAGAGGGAGACGGGGAGTGTACCAGAGGGAGACAGGCTATCTACCAGAGAGAGACAGGCTGTCTACGGGAGGTAGACAGAGTGTCTATCAGAGGGAGAAAGGGTGTCTATCAGAGAGAGACAGGTTGTCAAGCAGAGGGAGACAGCGATTGTCTACCAGAAGGAGACAATGTGTCTACCAGTAGGAGACAGGATGTCTACCTGAGAGAGACAGGTTGTCTACAAGAGGGAGACAGAGGTTGTCTACCAGAGGGAGACATGGTGTCTACCAGAGGGAGACAGGCTGTCTACAACAGGATGTCTACGATAGGGAGACAAACTGTCTACAAGAGAATGACAGGCTGTCTACTAGAGGGAGACAGAGGCTGTCTACCAAGGGAAGACAGAATGTCTACCAGAGGGAAACAGGTTGTCTACCAAAGGGAGAACGCGGATCTAAAATTCTATCACTGAAACGCTTCCCTTCAAGTTACAACAATGGCAATAGGCTTATTCAAAAGCTGAAGAAATAAGCTTTCAAAGTATAATAAAAAGATTTGATACAGACACCGAAATAATTTGAATATTGTGAACACACTTGTGATATAGAAAATTTTTCTAATCCGTTCCATCTTCTGTAACAAGAAGTTACATTTTATAGACTTCAAAGGATGCATGTCATTGTGGAGATATACCATTACCTTCTTACTATTTGATGCACTTGGAAGGAGAAGAAAACGCTAATTTCGCTTCAGGAGGAATAAGGTCAAAAAGATGGGGAATGTTTTTAAGGAGGGTGCTGCTGGGCATAAAAATTGCTGTTTTTGCTCTTATATGTTCTGTTCGTCTTGAATTTATCTGTAGGAACATCTTTTCGATACAATGATGCTTTCCCCGATACACTAGAAGCCTTGCTCGTCTCAAATTTATCTATCTACCAGAGGGAGAAAGAATGTCTACCAAAGGAAAACAGGCTGTCTTCCAGGAGGAGACAGGCTGTCTACTGGAAAAAGACAAGGTGTCTACCGGAGGCAGACAGGCTGTCTACCGTAGGGTGTCTACCAGAGGAAGACAGGCTGTGTACCAGAGGGAGACACGGTGTCTACTATAGGGAGACAAACTGTCTACAAGAGAATGACAGGCTGTCTACCAGAGAAAGACAGAGGCTGTCTACCAGGGAAAAACAGAGTGTCTACCAGAGGGAGACAGGTTGTCTACCAAAAAGAGACAGGCCATCTACAAGAGGGAGACCGGCTGTCTACCGAAGGGAGACAGGCTGTCTACCAGAGGGAAACATAGGCTGTCTACCAGAGGGAGACGGGGAGTGTACCAGAGAGAGAAAGAGTGTCTACCAGAGAGAGACAGGTTGTGTAGCAGAGGGAGACAGCGATTGTCTACCAGAAGGAGACAATGTGTCTACCAGTAGGAGACAGGATGTCTACCTGAGAGAGACAGGTTGTTTACAAGAGGGAGACAGAGGTTGTCTACCAGAGGGAGACAGGGTGTCTACAAAAGAAGGACAGGCTGCATACCAGAGGGAGACAGAAGCTGTCTACCAGAGGGAGACAGAGGCTATCTACCAGAAGGAGACAGGCTGTCTACCAAAGGGAAATATAGGCTGTCTACAAGAGCGAGACATGGTGTCTACCAGAGGGAAACATAGGCTGTCTACAAGAGGGAGAAAGGATTTGTCTACCATAGGGAGACACGGTGTCTACGATAGGGAGACAAACTGTCTACAAGAGAATGACAGGCTGTCTACTAGAGGGAGAAAGAGGCTGTCTACCAGGGGAAGACAGAATGTCTACCTGAGAGAAACAGGTTGTCTACCAAACGGAGAACGGCCATCTACCAGAGGGAGACCGGCTGTCAACCAGAGGGACACACAGACTGTCTACCAGAGGGAGACGGGGTGTGTACCAGAGGGAGACAGGCTATCTATCAGAGAGAGAAAGAGGTTGTCTACCAGAGGGAGACAGGGTGTCTACCAGAAAGAGACAGGATGTCAAGAAGAGGGAGACAGCGGTTGTCTACCAGAGGGAGACAATGTGTCTACCAGAAGGATGCAGGTTGTCTACCAGAAGAAAACAAGTTTGTTTACACGAGGGAGACAGAGGTTGTCTACCATAGGGAGACATGGTGTCTACCAGAGGGAGACAGGGTGTTTACAAAAGAAAGACAAGCTGTCTAACAGAGGGAGACAGAGCCTGTCTACCAGAGGGAAAAAAGTGTCTACCATAGAAAGACAGGGTGTATACCAGAGGGAGACGGGCTATCTATTAGAGGGAGAAAGGCCGTCTACCAGAGAAAGACAAGGTTTCTACAAGAGGGAGACAGGGTTTCTACCAGAGGGGGACAGTGTGTCTACCAGACGGAGACAAATTGTCTTCAATAGGGAGACAAAGGTTGTCTCCCGGGGGGAGACAAAGGTTGTCTCCCGTAGGGAGACAAATGTTGTCTCCCGGAGGGAGACAAATGTTGTGTCCCAGAGGGAGACAAAGGTTGTCTCCCGGAGGGAGACAAAGGTTGTCTCCCGGAGGGAGACAAAGGTTGTCTCCCGGAAGGAGACAAAGGTTGTCTCCCGGAGGAAAACAAATGTTGTCTCCCGGAGGGAGACAAATGTTGTCTCCAGGAGGGAGACAAATGTTGTCTCCCGGAGGGAGACAAAGGTTGTCTCCCAGCGGAGACAAATGTTGTCTCCCAGAGGGAGACAAAGGTTGTCTCCCGGAGGGAGACAAATGTTGCCTCCCAAAGGGAGACAAAGGTTGTCTCCCGGAGGGAGACAAAGGTTGTCTCCCGGAGAGAGACAAAGGTTGTCTCCCGGAGGGAGAGAAATGTTGTCTCCCGGAGGGAGACAAAGGTTGTCTCCCGGAGGGAGACAAAGGTTGTCTCCCGGAGGGAGACAAAGGTTGTCTCCCGGGGGGAGACAAATGTTGTCTCCCGGAGGGATACAAAGGTTGTCTCCCGGAGGGAGACAAATGTGGCCTCCCAAAGGGATACAAAGGTTGTCTCCCGGAGAGAGACAAAGGTTGTCTCCCGGAGAGAGACAAAGGTTGTCTCCCGGAGGGAGAGAAATGTTGTCTCCCGGAGGGAGACAAAGGTTGTCTCCCGGAGGGAGACAAAGGTTGTCTCCCGCAGAGAGACAAATGTTGTCTCCCGGAGGGAGACAAAGGTTGTCTCCCGGAGGGAGACAAAGGTTGTCTCACGGAGAGAGACAAAGGTTGTTTCCCGCAGGGAGACAAATGTTGTCTCCCGGAGTGATACAAATGTTGTCTCCCGGAGGGAGACAAGGGTTGTCTCCCGGGGGGAGACAAAGGTTGTCTCCAGGAGGCAGACAAAGGTTGTCTCCCGGAGGGAGACAAATGGTGTCTCCCGGAGGTAGACAAATGTTGTCTCCCGGAGGGAGACAAAGGTTGTCTTCTGGAGGGAGACAAATGATTTCTCCCGGAGGGAGACAAATGTTGTCTCCCGTAGGGAGACAAAGGTTGTCTCCCGGGGGGAGACAAAGGTTGTCTCCCGGAGGGACACAAATGCTGTCTCCCAGAGGGAGACAAAGGTTGTCTCCCGGAGGGAGACAAAGGTTGTCTCCCGGCGGGAGACAAAGGTTGTCTCACGGGGGGAGACAAAGGTTGTCTCCCGGAGGTAGACAAATGTTGTCTCCCGGAAGAAGACAAAGGTTGTCTCCTGGAGGGAGACAAATGATTTCTCCTGGAGAGAGACAAATGTTGTCTCCCGTAGGGAGACAAAGGTTGTCTCCCGGAGGGAGACAAATGTTGTCTCCCGGTGGGAGACAAATGTTGTCTCCCGGAGTGAGACAAATGTTGTCTCCCGGAGGGAGACAAAGGTTGTCTCTCGGAGGGAGACAAAGGTTGTCTCCCGGGGGGAGACAAAGTTTGTCTCCCGGAGTGATACAAATGTTGTCTCCCGGAGGAAGAAAAATGTTGTCTCCCGGGGGGAGACAAAGGTTGTCTCCCGGAGGGAAACAAATGTTGTCTCCCGGAGGGAGACAAATGTTGTCTCCCGGAGGGAAACAAATGTTGTCTCCTGGAGGGAGACAAATGTTGTCTCCAGGAGGGAGACAAATGTTGTCTCCCGGAGGGAGACAAAAGTTGTCTCCCGGAGGGAGACAAATGTTGTCTCCCAGAGGGAGACAAAGGTTGTCTCCCAGAGGGAGACAAAGGTTGTCTCCAGGGGGGAGACAAAGGTTGTCTCCCGGGGGGAGACAAAGGTTGTCTCCAGCAGGGAGACGAAGGTTGTCTCCCGGAGGGAGACAAATGGTGTCTCCCGGAGGGAGACAAATGTTGTCTCCCGGCGGGAGACAAAAGTTGTCTCCCGGAGGGAGACAAATGTTGTCTCCCAGAGGGAGACAAAGGTTGTCTCCCGGAGGGAGACAAAGGTTGTCTTTCGGAGGTAGACCAATGTTGTCCCCCGGAGGGAGACAAAGGTTGTCTCCTGGAGGGAGACAAATGAATTCTCCCGGAGGGAGACAAATGTTGTCTCCCGTAGGGAGACAAAGGTTGTCTCAGGGCGGAGACAAAGGTTGTCTCCCGGAGGTAGACAAATGTTGTCTCCCGGAAGAAGACAAAGGTTGTCTCCTGGAGGGAGACAAATGTTGTCTCCCGTAGGGAGACAAAGGTTGTCTCCCGGAGGGAGACAAATGTTGCCTCCCGGTGGGAGACAAATGTTGTCTCCCGGAGAGAGACAAATGTTGTCTCCCGGAGGGAGACAAATGTTGCCTCCCAAAGGGAGACAAAGGTTGTCTCCCGGAGGAAGACAATGGTTGTCTCCCGGAGAGAGACAAAGGTTGTCTCCCGGAGGGAGACAAAGGTTGTCTCCCGGAGGGAGACAAAGGTTGTCTCACGGAGAGAGACAAAGGTTGTTTGCCGGAGGGAGACAAATGTTGTCTCCCGGAGTGATACAAATGTTGTCTCCCGGAGGGAGACAAAGGTTGTCTCCCGGAGGGAGACAAAGGTTGTCTCCTGGGGGGACACAAAGGTTGTCTCCAGCAGGGAGACAAAGGTTGTCTCCCGGAGGGAGACAAATGGTGTCTCCCGGAGGGAGACAAATGTTGTCTCCCGGAGGGAGACAAATGTTGTTCCCTGCCGGGAGACAAAGGTTGTCTCCCAGGGGGAGACAAAGGTTGTTCTCCCGGAGGGAGACAAAGGTTGTCTCCCGGGGGGAGACAAAGGTTGTTCTCCCGGAGGGAGACAAAGGTTATCTCCCGGGGGGAGACAAAGGTGGTCTCCCGGAGGAAGACAAATGTTGTTCTCCCGGAGGGAGACAAAGGTTGTCTCCCGGAGGGAGACAAAGGTTGTCTCCCGGGGGGAGACAAAGGTTGTCTCTCGGAGGAAGACAAATGTTGTCATCTACCGGGACACAAATGTTGTCTCCCGGAGGGAGACAAAGGTTGTCTCCCGGGGGGAGACAAAGGTTGTTCTCCCGGAGGGAGACAAAGGTTATCTCCCGGGGGGAGACAAAGGTTGTCTCCCGGAGGGAGACAAATGTTGTCTCCCGGAGAGAGACAAAGGTGGTCTCTTGGAGGGAGACAAATGTTGTTCTCCCGGAAGGAACCAAGGGTTGTCTCCCGGAGGGAGGAAAAGGTTGTCTCCCGGAGGGAGACAAAGGTTGTCTCCTGGAGGGAGACAAAGGTTGTCTCCCGGGGGGAGACAAAGGTTGTTCTCCCGGAGGGAGACAAAGGTTATCTCCCGGGGGGAGACAAAGGTTGTCTCCCGGGGGGAGACAAAGTTTGTCTCCCGGAGTGATACAAATGTTGTCTCCCGGAGGAAGAAAAATGTTGTCTCCCGGGGGGAGACAAAGGTTGTCTCCCGGAGGGAAACAAATGTTGTCTCCCGGAGGGAGACAAATGTTGTCTCCCGGAGGGAAACAAATGTTGTCTCCTGGAGGGAGACAAATGTTGTCTCCAGGAGGGAGACAAATGTTGTCTCCCGGAGGGAGACAAAGGTTGTCTCCCGGAGGGAGACAAATGTTGTCTCCCAGAGGGAGACAAAGGTTGTCTCCCAGAGGGAGACAAAGGTTGTCTCCAGGGGGGAGACAAAGGTTGTCTCCCGGGGGGAGACAAAGGTTGTCTCCAGCAGGGAGACGAAGGTTGTCTCCCGGAGGGAGACAAATGGTGTCTCCCGGAGGGAGACAAATGTTGTCTCCCGGCGGGAGACAAAAGTTGTCTCCCGGAGGGAGACAAATGTTGTCTCCCAGAGGGAGACAAAGGTTGTCTCCCGGAGGGAGACAAAGGTTGTCTCCCGGAGGTAGACCAATGTTGTCCCCCGGAGGGAGACAAAGGTTGTCTCCTGGAGGGAGACAAATGAATTCTCCCGGAGGGAGACAAATGTTGTCTCCCGTAGGGAGACAAAGGTTGTCTCAGGGCGGAGACAAAGGTTGTCCCCCGGAGGGACACAAATGTTGTCTCCCGGATGAAGACAAAGGTTGTCTCCTGGAGGGAGACAAATGATTTCTCCTGGAGGGAGACAAATGTTGTCTCCCGTAGGGAGACAAAGGTTGTCTCCCGGAGGGAGACAAATGTTGTCTCCCGGTGGGAGACAAATGTTGTCTCCCGGAGGGAGACAAAGGTTGTCTCACGGGGGGAGACAAAGGTTGTCTCCCGGAGGTAGACAAATGTTGTCTCCCGGAAGAAGACAAAGGTTGTCTCCTGGAGGGAGACAAATGATTTCTCCTGGAGGGAGACAAATGTTGTCTCCCGTAGGGAGACAAAGGTTGTCTCCCGGAGGGAGACAAATGTTGCCTCCCGGTGGGAGACAAATGTTGTCTCCCGGAGAGAGACAAATGTTGTCTCCCGGAGGGAGACAAATGTTGCCTCCCAAAGGGAGACAAAGGTTGTCTCCCGGAGGAAGACAATGGTTGTCTCCCGGAGAGAGACAAAGGTTGTCTCCCGGAGGGAGACAAAGGTTGTCTCCCGGAGGGAGACAAAGGTTGTCTCACGGAGAGAGACAAAGGTTGTTTGCCGGAGGGAGACAAATGTTGTCTCCCGGAGTGATACAAATGTTGTCTCCCGGAGGGAGACAAAGGTTGTCTCCCGGAGGGAGACAAAGGTTGTCTCCTGGGGGGACACAAAGGTTGTCTCCAGCAGGGAGACAAAGGTTGTCTCCCGGAGGGAGACAAATGGTGTCTCCCGGAGGGAGACAAATGTTGTCTCCCGGAGGGAGACAAATGTTGTTCCCTGCCGGGAGACAAAGGTTGTCTCCCAGGGGGAGACAAAGGTTGTTCTCCCGGAGGGAGACAAAGGTTGTCTCCCGGGGGGAGACAAAGGTTGTTCTCCCGGAGGGAGACAAAGGTTATCTCCCGGGGGGAGACAAAGGTGGTCTCCCGGAGGAAGACAAATGTTGTTCTCCCGGAGGGAGACAAAGGTTGTCTCCCGGAGGGAGACAAAGGTTGTCTCCCGGGGGGAGACAAAGGTTGTCTCTCGGAGGAAGACAAATGTTGTCATCTACCGGGAGACAAATGTTGTCTCCCGGAGGGAGACAAAGGTTGTCTCCCGGGGGGAGACAAAGGTTGTTCTCCCGGAGGGAGACAAAGGTTATCTCCCGGGGGGAGACAAAGGTTGTCTCCCGGAGGGAGACAAATGTTGTCTCCCGGAGAGAGACAAAGGTGGTCTCTTGGAGGGAGACAAATGTTGTTCTCCCGGAAGGAACCAAGGGTTGTCTCCCGGAGGGAGGAAAAGGTTGTCTCCCGGAGGGAGACAAAGGTTGTCTCCTGGAGGGAGACAAAGGTGGTCTCCCGGGGGGAGACAAAGGTTGTTCTCCCGGAGGGAGACAAAGGTTATCTCCCGGGGGGAGACAAAGGTTGTCTCCCGGAGGGAGACAAATGTTGTCTCCCGGAGGGAGACAAATGTTGTCTCCCGGAGGGGGACAAAGGTTGTCTCCCGGAGGGAGACAAAGGTGGTCTCTTGGAGGGAGACAAATGTTGTTCTCCCGGAGGGAGGAAAAGGTTGTCTCCCGGAGGGAAACAAATGTTGTCTCCCGGAGGGAGACAAATGTTGTTCTCCCGGAGGGAAGAAAAGGTTGTCTCCCGGAGGGAAACAAAGGTTGTCTCCCGGAGGGAGACAAATGTTGTTCTCCCGGAGGGAGACAAAGGTTGTCTTCCGGAGGGAGACAAAGGTTGTCTCCCGGGGGGAGACAAAGGTTGTCTCCCGGAGGAAGACAAATGTTGTCCCCTGCCGGGAGACAAATGTTGTCTCCCGGAGGGAGACAAAGGTTGTCTCCCGGGGGGAGACAAAGGTTGTTCTCCCGGAGGGAGACAAAGGTTATCTCCCGGGGGGAGACAAAGGTTGTCTCCCGGAGGGAGACAAATGTTGTCTCCCGGAGGGAGACAAAGGTTGTCTCCCGGAGGGGGACAAAGGTTGTCTCCCGGAGAGAGACAAAGGTGGTCTCTTGGAGGGAGACAAATGTTGTTCTCCCGGAGGGAACCAAGGGTTGTCTCCCGGAGGGAGGAAAAGGTTGTCTCCCGGAGGGAGGCAAAGGTGGTCTCCCGGAGGGAGACAAATGTTGTTCTCCCGGAGGGAGACAAAGGTTGTCTCCCGGAGGGAGACAAATGTTGTTCTCCCGGAGGGAGACAAAGGTTGTCTCCCGGAGGGAGACAAAGGTTGTCTCCCGGGGGGAGACAAAGGTTGTTCTCCCGGAGGGAGAGAAAGGTTATCTCCCGGGGGGAGACAAAGGTTGTCTCCCGGAGGGAGACAAATGTTGTCTCCCGGAGGGAGACAAAGGTTGTCTCCCGGAGGGGGACAAAGGTTGTCTCCCGGAGGGAGACAAAGTCGGTCTCTTGGAGGGAGACAAATGTTGTTCTCCCGGAGGGAGGAAAAGGTTGTCTCCCGGAGGGAGACAAGTGTTGTCTCCCGGAGGGAGACAAAGGTTGTCTCCCGGAGTGGGAAAAAGTTGTCTCCTGGAGGGAGACAAAGGTGGTCTCCCGGAGGGAGACAAATGTTGTTCTCCCGGAGGGGGACAAAGGTTGTCTCCCGGAGGGAGACAAATGTTGTTCTCCCGGTGGGAGACAAAGGTTGTCTTCCGGAGGGAGACAAAGGTTGTCTCCCGGGGGGAGACAAAGGTTGTCTCCCGGAGGAAGACAAATGTTGTCCCCTGCCGGGAGACAAATGTTGTCTCCCGGAGGGAGACAAAGGTTGTCTCCCGGGGGGAGACAAAGGTTGTTCTCCCGGAGGGAGACAAAGGTTATCTCCCGGGGGGAGACAAAGGTTGTCTCCCGGAGGGAGGCAAATGTTGTCTCCCAGAGGGAGAGAAAGGTTGTCTCCCGGAGGGGGACAAAGGTTGTCTCCCGGAGAGAGACAAAGGTGGTCTCTTGGACGGAGACAAATGTTGTTCTCCCGGAGGGAACCAAGGGTTGTTTCCCGGAGGGAGGAAAAGGTTGTCTCCCGGAGGGAGACAAAGGTGGTCTCCCGGAGGGAGACAAATGTTGTTCTCCCGGAGGGAGACAAAGGTTGTCTCCCGGAGGGAGACAAAGGTTGTCTCCCGGGGGGAGACAAAGGTTGTTCTCCCGGAGGGAGACAAAGGTTATCTCCCGGGGGGAGACAAAGGTTGTCTCCCGGAAGGAGACAAATGTTGTCTCCCGGAGGGAGACAAAGGTTGTCTCCCGGAGGGGGACAAAGGTTGTCTCCCGGAGGGAGACAAAGGTGGTCTCTTGGAGGGAGACAAATGTTGTTCTCCAGGAGGGAGGAAAAGGTTGTCTCCCGGAAGAAGACAAAGGTTGTCTCCTGGAGGGAGACAAATGATTTCTCCTGGAGGGAGACAAATGTTGTCTCCCGTAGGGAGACAAAGGTTGTCTCCCGGAGGGAGACAAATGTTGCCTCCCGGTGGGATACAAATGTTGTCTCCCGGAGAGAGACAAATGTTGTCTCCCGGAGGGAGACAAATGTTGCCTCCCAAAGGGAGACAAAGGTTGTCTCCCGGAGGAAGACAATGGTTGTCTCCCGGAGAGAGACAAAAGTTGTCTCCCGGAGGGAGACAAAGGTTGTCTCCCGGAGGGAGACAAAGGTTGTCTCACGGAGAGAGACAAAGGTTGTTTGCCGGAGGGAGACAAATGTTGTCTCCCGGAGTGATACAAATGTTGTCTCCCGGAGGGAGACAAAGGTTGTCTCCCGGAGGGAGACAAAGGTTGTCTCCTGGGGGGACACAAAGGTTGTCTCCAGCAGGGAGACAAAGGTTGTCTCCCGGAGGGAGACAAATGGTGTCTCCCGGAGGGAGACAAATGTTGTCTCCCGGAGGGAGACAAATGTTGTTCCCTGCCGGGAGACAAAGGTTGTCTCCCAGGGGGAGACAAAGGTTGTTCTCCCGGAGGGAGACAAAGGTTGTCTCCCGGGGGGAGACAAAGGTTGTTCTCCCGGAGGGAGACAAAGGTTATCTCCCGGGGGGAGACAAAGGTGGTCTCCCGGAGGAAGACAAATGTTGTTCTCCCGGAGGGAGACAAAGGTTGTCTCCCGGAGGGAGACAAAGGTTGTCTCCCGGGGGGAGACAAAGGTTGTCTCTCGGAGGAAGACAAATGTTGTCATCTACCGGGAGACAAATGTTGTCTCCTGGAGGGAGACAAAGGTTGTCTCCCGGGGGGAGACAAAGGTTGTTCTCCCGGAGGGAGACAAAGGTTATCTCCCGGGGGGAGACAAAGGTTGTCTCCCGGAGGGAGACAAATGTTGTCTCCCGGAGAGAGACAAAGGTGGTCTCTTGGAAGGAGACAAATGTTGTTCTCCCGGAAGGAACCAAGGGTTGTCTCCCGGAGGGAGGAAAAGGTTATCTCCCGGAGGGAGACAAAGGTTGTCTCCTGGAGGGAGACAAAGGTTGTCTCCCGGGGGGAGACAAAGGTTGTTCTCCCGGAGGGAGACAAAGGTTATCTCCCGGGGGGAGACAAAGGTTGTCTCCCGGAGGGAGACAAATGTTGTCTCCCGGAGGGAGACAAATGTTGTCTCCCGGAGGGGGACAAAGGTTGTCTCCCGGAGGGAGAAAAAGGTGGTCTCTTGGAGGGAGACAAATGTTGTTCTCCCGGAGGGAGGAAAAGGTTGTCTCCCGGAGGGAAAC
The DNA here is from genome assembly GCA_964019985.1 of Aurelia sp. 4 Dawson et al 2005. Taxonomy (NCBI): domain Eukaryota; kingdom Metazoa; phylum Cnidaria; class Scyphozoa; order Semaeostomeae; family Ulmaridae; genus Aurelia; species Aurelia sp. 4 Dawson et al 2005. The sequence continues at coordinate 94,693 of OZ026503.1, read as the reverse complement.
AAATGTTGTCTCCCGGAGGGAGACAAATGTTGTTCTCCCGGAGGGAAGAAAAGGTTGTCTCCCGGAGGGAAACAAAGGTTGTCTCCCGGAGGGAGACAAATGTTGTTCTCCCAGAGGGAGACAAAGGTTGTCTTCCGGAGGGAGACAAAGGTTGTCTCCCGGGGGGAGACAAAGGTTGTCTCCCGGAGGAAGACAAATGTTGTCCCCTGCCGGGAGACAAATGTTGTCTCCCGGAGGGAGACAAAGGTTGTCTCCCGGGGGGAGACAAAGGTTGTTCTCCCGGAGGGAGACAAAGGTTGTTCTCCCGGTGGGAGACAAAGGTTGTCTTCCGGAGGGAGACAAAGGTTGTCTCCCGGGGGGAGACAAAGGTTGTCTCCCGGAGGAAGACAAATGTTGTCCCCTGCCGGGAGACAAATGTTGTCTCCCGGAGGGAGACAAAGGTTGTCTCCCGGGGGGAGACAAAGGTTGTTCTCCCGGAGGGAGACAAAGGTTATCTCCCGGGGGGAGACAAAGGTTGTCTCCCGGAGGGAGGCAAATGTTGTCTCCCAGAGGGAGAGAAAGGTTGTCTCCCGGAGGGGGACAAAGGTTGTCTCCCGGAGAGAGACAAAGGTGGTCTCTTGGACGGAGACAAATGTTGTTCTCCCGGAGGGAACCAAGGGTTGTTTCCCGGAGGGAGGAAAAGGTTGTCTCCCGGAGGGAGACAAAGGTGGTCTCCCGGAGGGAGACAAATGTTGTTCTCCCGGAGGGAGACAAAGGTTGTCTCCCGGAGGGAGACAAAGGTTGTCTCCCGGGGGGAGACAAAGGTTGTTCTCCCGGAGGGAGACAAAGGTTATCTCCCGGGGGGAGACAAAGGTTGTCTCCCGGAAGGAGACAAATGTTGTCTCCCGGAGGGAGACAAAGGTTGTCTCCCAGAGGGGGACAAAGGTTGTCTCCCGGAGGGAGACAAAGGTGGTCTCTTGGAGGGAGACAAATGTTGTTCTCCAGGAGGGAGGAAAAGGTTGTCTCCCGGAGGGAGACAAATGTTGTCTCCCTGAGGGAGACAAAGGTTGTCTCCCGGAGTGGGAAAAAGTTGTCTCCCGGAGGGAGACAAAGGTGGTCTCCCGGAGGGAGACTAATGTTGTTCTCCCGGAGGGAGACAAAGGTTGTCTCCCGGAGGGAGACAAATGTTGTTCTCCCGGAGGGAGACAAAGGTTGTCTCCCGGAGGGAGACAAAGGTTGTCTCCCGGAGGAAGACAAATCTTGTCCCCTGCCAGGAGACAAATGTTGTCTCCCGGAGGGAGACAAAGGTTGTCTCCCGGGGGGAGACAAAGGTTGTTCTCCCGGAGGGAGACAAAGGTTGTCTCCCGGAGGGGGACAAAGGTTGTCTCCCGGAGGGGGACAAAGGTTGTCTCCAAAAGGGAGACAAATGTTGTTCTCCCGGAGGGAGACAAGGGTTGTCTCCTGGAGGGAGACAAATGTTGTCTCCGGGAGGGAGACAAATGTTGTCTCCCGGAGGGAGACAAAAGTTGTCTCCCGGAGGGAGAAAAAGGTTATCTCCCCGAGGGAGACAAATGTTGTCTCAAGGAGGGAGACAAAGGTTGTCTCCCCGGGGGAGACAAAGGTTGTCTCCCGGAGGAAGACAAATGTTGTCCCCTGCCGGGAGACAAATGTTGTCTCCCAGAGGGAGACAATGGTTGTCTCCCGGGGGGAGACAAAGGTTGTCTCCCGGGGGGAGACAAAGGTTGTTCTCCCGGAGGGAGACAAAGGTTATCTCCCGGGGGGAGACAAAGGTTGTCTCCCGGAGGGAGGCAAATGTTGTCTCCCAGAGGGAGAGAAAGGTTGTCTCCCGGAGGGGGACAAAGGTTGTCTCCCGGAGAGAGACAAAGGTGGTCTCTTGGAGTGAGACAAATGTTGTTATCCCGGAGGGAACCAAGGGTTGTTTCCCGGAGGGAGGAAAAGGTTGTCTCCCGGAGGGAGACAAAGGTGGTCTCCCGGAGGGAGACAAATGTTGTTCTCCCGGAGGGAGACAAAGGTTGTCTCCCGGAGGGAGACAAAGGTTGTCTCCCGGGGGGAGACAAATGTTGTTCTCCCGGAGGGAGACAAAGGTTATCTCCCGGGGGGAGACAAAGGTTGTCTCCCGGAGGGAGAGAAATGTTGTCTCCCGGAGGGAGACAAAGGTTGTCTCCCGGAGGGGGACAAAGGTTGTCTCCCGGAGGGAGACAAAGGTGGTCTCTTGGAGGGAGACAAATGTTGTTCTCCAGGAGGGAGGAAAAGGTTGTCTCCCGGAGGGAGACAAATGTTGTCTCCCGGAGTGAGACATATGTTGTCTCAAGGAGGGAGACAAAGGTTGTCTCAAGGAGGGAGACAAAGGTTGTCTCCTGGAGGGGGACAAAGGTTGTCTCCCGAAAGGAGACAAAAGTTGTCTCCCAAAGGGAGACAAATGTTGTGCTCCCGGAGGGAGACAAGGGTTGTCTCCCGGAGGGAGACAAATGTTGTCTCCGGGAGGGAGACAAACGTTGTCTCCCGGAGGGAGACAAAGGTTGTCTCCCGGAGGGAGACAAAGGTTGTCTCCCGGGGGGAGAAAAAGGTTGTCTCCCAGAGTGAGACATATGTTGTCTCAAGGAGGGAGGAAAAGGTTGTCTCCCGGAGGGAGACAAAGGTGGTCTCCCGGAGGGAGACAAATGTTGTTCTCCCGGAGGGAGACAAAGGTTGTCTCCCGGAGGGAGACAAATGTTGTTCTCCCGGAGGGAGACAAAGGTTGTCTCCCGGAGGGAGACAAAGGTTGTCTCCCGGGGGGAGACAAAGGTTGTCTCCCGGAGGAAGACAAATGTTGTCCCCTGCCGGGAGACAAATGTTGTCTCCCGGAGGGAGACAAAGGTTGTCTCCCGGGGGGAGACAAAGGTTGTTCTCCTGGAGGGAGACAAAGGTTGTCTCCCGGAGGGAGACAAAGGTTGTCTCCCGGGGGGAGAAAAAGGTTGTCTCCCAGAGTGAGACATATGTTGTCTCAAGGAGGGAGACAAAGGTTGTCTCAAGGAGGGAGACAAAGGTTGTCTCCTGGAGGGGGACAAAGGTTGTCTCCCGAAAGGAGACAAAAGTTGTCTCCCAAAGGGAGACAAATGTTGTGCTCCCGGAGGGAGACAAGGGTTGTCTCCCGGAGGGAGACAAATGTTGTCTCCGGGAGGGAGACAAACGTTGTCTCCCGGAGGGAGACAAAGGTTGTCTCCCGGAGGGAGACAAAGGTTGTCTCCCGGGGGGAGAAAAAGGTTGTCTCCCAGAGTGAGACATATGTTGTCTCAAGGAGGGAGACAAAGGTTGTCTCAAGGAGGGAGACAAAGGTTGTCTCCCGGAGGAAGAAAAATGTTGTCCCCTGCCGGGAGACAAACGTTGTCTCCCGGAGGGAAACAACGGTTGTCTCCCGGGGGGAGACAAAGGTTGTTCTCCCGGAGGGAGACAAAGGTTGTCTCCCGGAAGGAGACAAAAGTTGTCTCAAAAAGGGAGACAAATGTTGTTCTCCCGGAGGGAGACAAGGGTTGTCTCCCGGAGGGAGACAAATGTTGTCTCCTGGAGGGAGACAAATGTTGTCTCCCGGAGGGAGACAAAAGTTGTCTCCCGGAGTGAGAAAAAGGTTATCTCCCGGAGGGAGACAAATGTTGTCTCAAGGAGGGAGACAAAGGTTGTCTCAAGGAGGGAGACAAAGGTTGTCTCCCGGGGGGAGACAAGGGTTGTTCTCCCGGAGGGAGACAAAGGTTGTCTCCAAGAAGGAGACAAAAGTTGTCTCCCGAAGGGAGACAAATTTTGTTCTCCCAGAGGGAGACAAGGGTTCTTTCCCGGAGGGAGACAAATGTTGTCTCCGGGAGGGAGACAAACGTTGTCTCTTGGAGGGAGACAAAGCTTGTCTCCCGGGGGGAGAAAAAGGTTGTCTCCCGGAGTGAGACATATGTTGTCTCCGGGAGGGAGACAAATGTTGTCTCCCGGAGGGAGACAAAAGTTCTCTCCCGGAGGGAGTAAAAGGTTATCTCCCGGAGGGAGACAAAGGTTGTCTCCCGGAGGGAGACAAAGGTTGTCTCTCGGGGGGAGACAAAGGTTGTCTTCCGGAGGGAGAGAAAAGTTGCCTCCCAAAGGGAGACAAATGTTGTCTCCCGGAGGGAGACAAAGATTGTCTCCCGGGGGGAGAAAAAGGTTGTCTCCCGGAGTGAGACAAAGATTGTCTCCCGGGGGGAGAAAAAGGTTGTCTCCCGGAGTGAGACATCTGTTGTCTCCCGGAGAGAGACAAAGGTTGTCTCCCGGAGGGAGACAAAGTTTATCTCCCGGGGGGAGACAAAGTTTATCTCCCGGGGGGAGACAAAGGTTGTCTCCCAAAGGGAGACAAAGGTGGTCTCCCGGAGGGAGACAAATGTTGTTCTCCCGGAAGGAGACAAAGGTTGTCTCCCGGAGGGAGACAAAGGTTGTCTCCCGGGGGGAGACAAAGGTTGTCTCCCGGAGTAAGACAAATGTTGTTCTCCCGGAGGGAGACAAAGGTTGTCTCCCGGAGGGAGACAAAGATTGTCTCCCGGGGGGAGAAAAAGGTTGTTTCCCGGAGGGGGACAAAGGTTATCTCCCGGAGGGAGACAAAGGTGGTCTCCCGGAGGGAGACAAATGTTGTTCTCCCGGAAGGAGACAAAGGTTGTCTCCCGGAGGGAGACAAATGTTGTTCTCCCGGAGGGAGACAAAGGTTGTCTCCCGGAGGGAGACAAAAATTGTCTCTCGGGGGGAGACAAAGGTTGTCTCCCGGAGTAAGACAAATGTTGTTCTCCCGGAGGGAGACAAAGGTTGTCTCCCGGAGGGAGACAAAGATTGTCTCCCGGGGGGAGAAAAAGGTTGTTTCCCGGAGGGAGACAAAGATTGTCTCCCGGGGGGAGAAAAAGGTTGTCTCCCGGAGTGAGACAAAGGTTGTCTCCCGGAGGGGGACAAAGGTTGTCTCCCGGAGGGAGACAAATGTTGTTCTCCCGGAGGGAGACAAAGGCTATCTCCCGGGGGGAGACAAAGGTTGTCTCCCGGAGGGAGACAAATGTTGTCTCCTGGATGGAGACAAATGTTGTCTCAAGGAGGGAGACAAAGGTTGTCTCAAGGAGGGAGACAAAGGTTGTCTCCCGGGGGGAGACAAAGGTTGTTCTCCCGGAGGGAGTAAAAGGTTGTCTCCCGGAGGGAGACAAATGTTGTCTCCAAATTGGAGACAAAGATTGTCTCCCGGAGAGAGACAAAGGCTGTCTCCCGGGGGGAGACAAAGGTTGTCTCCCGGAGGGAGAAAAAGGTTATCTCCCGGAGGGAGACAAGTGTGGCCTCCCTAAGGGAGACAAAGGTTGTCTCTCGAAGGGAAAAAAGGTTGTCTCCCAGGGAGAGACAAAGTTTGTCTCCCGGGGGGAGACAACGGTTGTCTCCCGGAGAGAGACAAAGGTTGTCTCCCGGAGGGAGACAAAGGTTGTCTCCTAGATGGAGACAAAGTTTGTCTCCCGGAGGGAGAGAAAGGTTGTCTGCCTCCAACCTTTGTCTCCCTCCGGGAGACAATATTTGTCTCCCTCCGGGAGACAACCTTTCTCTCCCTCCGTGAGACAACATTTGTCTCCCTCCGGGAGACAACATTTGTCTCCCTCCAGGAGACAACATTACTCTCCCTCCGGGAGACAACCTTTGTCTCCCTCCTGGAGACAACATTTGTCTCCCTCCGGGAGACAACCTTTGTCTCCCTCTGGGAGGCAACATTTGTCTCCCTCCGGGAGACAAGCTTTGTCTCCCTCTGGGAGACAACATTTTTCTCCCTCCGTGAGACAACCTTTTTCTCCCTCTGGGAGACAACATTTGTCTCCCTCCGGGAGACAACCTTTTTCTCCCTCCGAGAGACAACCTTTGTCACCCTCTGGGAGACAACCTTTGTCTCCCTCCGGGAGACAACATTTGTTTCCCTCCGGGAGACAACACTTGTCTCCCTCCAGGAGACAACATTTGTCTCCCTCCAGGAGACAACATTACTCTCCCTCCGGGAGACAACCTTTGTCTCCCTCCTGGAGACAACATTTGTCTCCCTCCGGGAGACAACCTTTATCTCCCTCTGGGAGGCAACATTTGTCTCCCTCCGGGAGACAAGCTTTGTCTCCCTCTGGGAGACAACATTTTTCTCCCTCCGTGAGACAACCTTTTTCTCCCTCTGGGAGACAACATTTGTCTCCCTCCGGGAGACAACCTTTTTCTCCCTCCGAGAGACAACCTTTGTCACCCTCTGGGAGACAACCTTTGTCTCCCTCCGGGAGACAACATTTGTTTCCCTCCGGGAGACAACACTTGTCTCCCTCCGGGAGACAACCTTTGTCTCCCCCCGGGAGACAACCTTTGTCTCCCTCTGGGAGACAACATTTGTCTCACCCCGGAAGACACAATTTGTCTCCTTTCGGGAGACAACCTTTGTCTCCCCCCGGGAGACAACCTTTGTCTCTCTCCGGGAGACAACCTTTGTATCCCTCCGAGAGACAACCTTTGTCTCACTCCGGGAGACAACTTTTGTCTCCCTCCGGGAGAAAACCTTTGTCTCCCTCCCGGAGACAACATTTTTCTCCCTCCGGGAGACAACATTCGTCTCCCTCCGGGAGACAACATTTGTCTCCCCCCGGGAGACAACCTTTGTCCCTCTCCGGGAGACAACCTTTGTATCCCTCCGAGAGACAACCTTTGTCTCTCTCCGGGAGACAACCTTTGTATCCCTCCGAGAGACAACCTTTGTCTCCCTCCGGGAGACAACCTTTGTCTACCCTCGGGAGACCACATTTGTCTCTCCTCGGGAGACAACATTTGTCTCCCTCCAGGAGACAACATTCGTCTCCCTCCGGGAGACAACATTTGTCTCCTCCCGGGAGACAACCTTTGTCTCTCTCCGGGAGACAACCTTTGTATCCCTCCGAGAGACAACCTTTGTCTCCCTCCGGGAGACAACCTTTGTCTCCCTCCAAGAGACAACCTTTGTCTCCCTCCGGGAGACCACATCTATCTCCCCTCGGGAGACAACATTTGTCTCCCTCATGGAGACATCCTGTGTCTCCCTCCAGGAGACAACCTTTGTCTCCCTCTAGGAGACAACATTTGTCTCCCTCCAGGAGACAACCTTTGTCTCCCTCACGGAGACAACCTTTGTCTCCATCCGGGAGGCCACATTTGTCTCCCTCCGGGAGACAACATTTGTCTCCCTCCAGGAGGCAACATTTGTCTCTCTCCGGGAGACAACCTTTGTCTCCCTCCGGGAGACATCCTGTGTCTCCCTCTAGGAGACAACCTTTGTCTCCCTCTGGGAGACAACATTTGTATCTCTCCGGGAGACAACATTTGTCTCCCCCCTGGAGACAACCTTTGTCTCCCTCCGGAAGACAACCTTTGTCTCCCCCCGGGAGACAACATTTGTCTCCCTCCGGGAGACAACATTTATCTCTCTCCGGGAGACAACCTTTGTCTCCCCCCGGGAGACAACCTTTGTCTTTCTCCGGGAGACAACCTTTGTATCCCTCCGAGAGACAACCTTTGTCTCCCTCCGGGAACCAACATTTGTCTCCCTCCGGGAGGCAACATATGTCTCTCCCCGGGAGACAACCTTTGTCTCCCTCCGGGAGACATCCTGTGTCTCCCTCTAGGAGACAACCTTTGTCTCCCTCTGGGAGACAACATTTGTCTCCCTCCAGGAGACAACCTTTGTCTCCCTCCAAGAGACAACATTTGTCTCCCCCCGGGAGAAAACATTTGTCTCTCTCCGGGAGACAACATTTGTCTCCCCCCGGGAGACAACATTTGTCTCCCCCCTGGAGACAACCTTTGTCTCCCTCCGGGAGACAACCTTTGTCTCTCTCCGGGAGACAACCTTTGTCTCCCTCCGGGAGACAACCTTTGTCTCCCTCCGGGTTAGGGTTAGGGTTAGGGAGACAACCTTTGTATCCCTCCGAGAGATAACATTTGTCTCCCCCCGGGAGACAACCTTTATCTCCCTCCGGGAGACTAACTTTGTCTCCCTCCGGGAGACAACATTTTTCTCCCCCCGGGAGACTACGTTTGTCTCCCTCCAGGAGACAACCTTTGTCTCACTGCGGGAGACAACTTTTGTCTCCCCCCGGGAGATAACCTATATCTCCCTCCGGGAGACAACATTTGTCTTCCTCCGGGAGACAACATTTGTCTCATTCCGGGAGACAACATTTGTCTCCCGCCGAGAGACAACATTTGTCTCCCTCTAGGAGACAACATTTGTCTCCCTCTGGGAGACAACCTTTGTCTCCCCCAGGGAGACAACATTTTTCTCCCTCCGGAAGACAACATTTGTCTCCCCCAGGAAGACACCATTTGTCTCCCTCCGGGAGACAACATTTGTCTCCCTCCGGGAGAAAACATTTGTCTCCCTCCGGGAGACAACCTTTGTCACCCCCCGGGAGACAACCTTTGTCTCTCTCCTGGAGACAACCTTTGTATCCCTCCGAGAGACAACATTTGTCTCCCTCCGGGGGACAACATTTGTCTCCCTCCGGGAGACAATATTTGTCTCCCCCCGGGAGACAGCCTTTGTCTCACTCCGGGAGACAACCTTTGTCTCCCTCCGGGAGACAACCTTTGTCTCTCTCAGGGAGACAACCTTTGTCTCCCTCCGGGAGACAACATTTGCCTCTCTCCGGGAGACAACATTTGTCTCCCTCCGGGAGACAACATTTGTCTCCCTCCGGGAGACAACCTTTGTCTCTATCCGGGAGACAACCTTTGTCTCCCCCCGGGAGACAACCTTTGCCTTCCTCCGAGAGACAACCTTTGTCTCCCTCCGGGAGACCAAATTTGTCTCCCCCCGGGAGACAACATTTGTCTCCCTCCGGGAGACAACCTTTGTCTCCCTCCGGGAGACAACCTTTGTCTCCCTCTGGGAGACAACATTGGACTCCCTCCGGGAAACAACCTTTGTCTCCCTCAGGGAGATAACCTTTGTCTCCCTCCGGGAGACCACATTTTTCTCCGTCCGGGAGACAACATTTGTCTCCCTCCGGGAGACAACATTTGTCTCCCCCCGGGAGACAGCCTTTGTCTCTCTCCGGGAGACAACCTTTGTCTCCCTCCGGGAGACAACCTTTGTCTCTCTCAGGGAGACAACCTTTGTCTCCCTCCGGGAGACAACATTTGCCTCTCTCCGGGAGACAACATTTGTCTCCCCCCGGGAGACAACCTTTGTCTCCCTCCGGGAGACAACTATTGTCTGTTTCCGGGAGACAACCTTTGTCTCCCTACGGGAGACAACCTTTTCTCCCTCTGGGAGAGAACATTTGTCTCCCGCCGAAAGACAAAATTTTTCTCCTTCCGGGAGACAACATTTGTCTCACTCCGGGAGACAACCTTTGTCTCCCTCCGGGAGACAACCTTTGTCTCCCTCTGGGAGACAACATTGGTCTCCCTCCGGGAAACAACCTTTGTCTCCCTCAGGGAGACAACCTTTGTCTCCCTCCGGGAGACCACATTTTTCTCCGTCCGGGAGACAACATTTGTCTCCCTCCGGGAGACAACATTTGTCTCCCCCCGGGAGACAGCCTTTGTCTCTCTCCGGGAGACAACCTTTGTCTCTCTCCGGGAGACAACCTTTGTCTCTATCCGGGAGACATCCTTTGTCTCCCCCCGGGAGACAACCTTTGTCTCTCTCCTGGAGACAACCTTTGTCTCCCTCCGAGAGACAACCTTTGTCTCCCTCCAGGAGACAACATTTGTCTCCCTCCGGGAGACAACCTTTGTCTCCCCCCGGGAGACAACATTTGTCTCCCTCCGGGAGACAATATTTGTCTCTCGCCGAGAGACAACCTTTGTCTCCCTCCGGGAGACAACACTTGTCTCCTTCCGGGAGACAACATTTGTCTCCCGCCGAGAGACAACCATTGTCTCCCACTCCCTCCGGGAGACAACCTCTGTCTCCCTCCGAGAGACAACATTTGTCTCCCTCTGGGAAACAACATTTGTCTCCCTCCGGGAGGCAACATTTGTCTCTCTCCAGGAGACAACCTTTGTCTCCCTCCGAGAGACAACCTTTGTTTCCCTCCGGGAGACAACATTTGTCTCCCTCTGGGAGAACACCCTTTGTCTTTCTCCGGGAGACAACCTTTGTCTCCCTCCAAGAGACACCTTTGTCTACCTCTCCCTCCGGGAGACAACTTTTGTCTCCCCCCGGGAGACAACATTTGTCTCCCCCCGGGAGACAACATTGGTCTCTCTCCGGGAGACAACACTAGATAAACTGAAAGAAAACTTTGTTGACAACCATATAATAAATGTGACAGTTGAAGAGAACATTTAAATTACTTCAAACATTTATTCCATCCACGTGATGCTTCAACGAAGATTTGCAGTCGCAAGGAAATGTCTTGTCACTAGATGTGAGAAATCATCACAGAATCCAGGATGCTCAAAAACATCTAGTTGACACACTGGTTAGACTGAAGTAAAAGTGTATTGACAGTTATATATTAAATGTTACCATTCAAGAGGACATTTTAATCATTTCAACTATCTATTCCATCAACGTGACACTTCAACAGAGCTTTGCAATCGCAAGAAAACGTGTACTCACTAGATGTGAAAAAGTATCACAGAATCTGAGATGCTTAAAAACATCTACTTCAAACACTAAATAAACTTAAAGAGATCTTTGTTAACAACCATATGATAAATGTGACCATTGAAGAGAACATTTAAATCATTTCAAACATCTATTCCATCCACGTGATGCTTCAACGGAGATTTGCAGTCGCAAGAATATGTCTTGTCACTAGATGTGAGAAATCATCACAGAATCTGGGATGCTCAAAAACATCTAGTTCACACACTTGTGAGACTGAAGTAAAAGTGTATTGACAGTTATATATTAAACGTGACCATTCAAGAGAACATTTAAATCATTTCAAACATCTATTCCATCCACGTGATGCTTCAACGGAGATTTGCAGTCGCAAGAATATGTCTTGTCACTAGATGTGAGAAATCATCACAGAATCTGGGATGCTCAAAAACATCTAGTTCACACACTTGTGAGACTGAAGTAAAAGTGTATTGACAGTTATATATTAAACGTGACCATTCAAGAGGACATTTGAATCATTTCAAACATCTATTCCATCAACGTGACACTTCAACAGAGCTTTACAGTCGCAAGAAATCGTGTAGTCACTAGATGTGAGAAATCATCACAGAATCTGAGATGCTTAAAAACATCTACTTCACACACTAGATAAACTGAAAGAATTCTTTGTTGACAACCATTTAATAAATGTGACAGTTGAAGAGAACATTTAAATCATTTCAAACATCTATTCCATCCACGTGACGCTTCAACAGAGATTTAAAGTCGAAAGAAAATGTCTTGTCACTAGATGTGAAAAACCATCACAGAATCTGGGATGCTCAAAAACATCTAGTTCACACACTGGTTAGACTGAAGTAAAAGTGTATAGACAGTTATATAATAAATGTGACCATTCAAGAGGACATTTGAATCATTTCAAACATCTATACCATAAACTTGACACTTCAACAGAGTTTTGCAGTCACAAGAAAACGTGTAGTCACTAGATGTGAGAAATCATCACAGAATCAGGAATGCTTAGAAACATCTACTCTGCGCACAGGTGAAGCTTTAAGAAAAAAGGATTGTTAACTTTATGATAAATTTGACAATTGATGAGAACATTTATATCATTTCCAACATGTATTGCATCGACATGAGACTTCAACAGAGCCCTGCAGTAGCAAGAAAACGTGTAGTCACTAGATGTGAGAAATCATCACAGAATCTGAGTTGCTTAAAAACATCTACTTCACTCACTAGATAAACTGAAAGAAATCTTAGTTGAGAACCATAGAATAAATGTGACAGTTGAAGAGAACATTTAAATCATTTCTAACATCTATTCCATCCACGTGACACTTAAACAGAGCTTTACAGTCGCAAGAAATCGTGTACTTACTAGATGTGAGAAATCATAACAGAATCTGAGATGCTTAAAAACATCTAGTTCACACACAGGTTAGACTGAAGTGAAAGTATATTGACAATAATATATTAAATGTAACCATTCAAGGGGATATTTGAATCATTACAAATATCTATTCCATCAACGTGACACTTCAACAGAGCTTTGCAGTAGGAAGAAAACGTGTAGTCACTAGATGTGAGAAATCATCACAGAATCTGAGATGCTTAAAAACATCTACTTCACACACTAGATAAACTGAAAGAATTCTTTGTTGACAACCATATAACAAATGTGACAGTTGAAGAGAACATTTAAATCATTTCAAACATCTATTCCATCCACGTGACGCTTCAACAGAGATTTAAAGTCGAAAGAAAATGTCTTGTCACTAGATGTGAAAAATCATCACAGAATCTGGGATGCTTAAAAACATCTACTCTGCACACTAGTGAAGCTTTAAGAGAAAAGGATTGTTAACTTTATTATAAATTTGGCAATTGATAAGAACGTTTAGGTCATTTCAAACATCTATTCCATCAACGTGACACTTCAACAGAGCTTTGCTGTAGCAAGAAAACGTTCCGTCACTAGATGTGAGAAATCATCACAGAATCTGAGATGCTTAAAAACATCTACTTCACGCACTAGATAAACTGAAAGAAATCTTAGTTGACAACCATATAATAAATGTGACAGTTGAAGAGAACCGTTAAATTATTTGAAACATTTATTCCATCCACGTGATGCTTCAACAAAGATTTGCAGTCGCAAGAAAATGTCTTGTCACTAGATGCGAGAAATCATCAAAGAATCTGGTATGCTCAAAAAACATCTAGTTCACACACTGGTTAGACTGAAGTAAAAGTGTATTGACAGTTATATATTAAATGTGACCATTCAAGAGGACATTTGAATCATTTCCAACATCTATTCCATCAACGTGACACTTCATAAGAGCTTTGCAGTCGCAAGAAAACGTGTAGTCACTAGATGTGAGAAATCATCACAGAATCTGAGATGCTTAAAAACATCCAATTCACACACTAGATAAACTGAAAGAAATCTTTGTTGACAACCATATAACAAATGTGACACTTGAAGAGAACATTTAAATCATTACAAACATCTATTCCATCCACGTGATGCTTCAACGGAGATTTGCAGTCTCAAGAAAATGTCTTGTCACTAGATGTGAGAAATCATCACAGAATCTGGGATGCTCAAAAACATCTAGTTCACACACTGGTTAGACTGAAGTAAAATTGTATTGACAGTTATATATTAAATGTGAGCATTCAAGAGGACATTTGAATCATTTCAAACATCTATTCCATCAACGTGATACTTCAACAGAGCTTTGCAATAGCAAGAAGAAGTGCCGTCACTAGATGTGAGAAATCATCACAGAATCTGAGATGCTTAAAAACATCTACTTCACGCACTAGATAAACTGAAAGAAATCTTTGTTGACAACCCTATAATAAATGTGACAGTTGAAGAGAACATTTAAATCATTTCAAACATCTATTCCATCCACGAGACGCTTCAACAGAGATTTAAAGTCGAAAGAAAATGTCTTGTCACTAGATCTGAGAAATCATCACAGAATCTGGGATGCTTAAAATCATCTACTTCACACACTAGTGAAGCTTTAAGGAAAAAGGATTGTTAACTTTATGATGAATTTGACAATTGATGAGAACGTTTAGATCATTTCCAACATGTATTGCATCGACATGAGACTTCAACGGAGCCCTGCAGTAACAAGAAAACGTGTAGTCACTAGATTTGAGAAATAATCACAGAATCTGAAATACTTAAAAACATCTACTTAACACTAGATAAACTGAGAGAAATCTTAGTTGACAACCATATAATAAATGTGACAGTTGAAGAGAACATTTAAATCATTTCAAACATCTATTTTATCCACGTGATGCTTCAACAGAGATTTGCAGTCGCAAGAAAATGTCTTGTCACTAGATGTGAGAAATCATCACAGAATCTGGGATGCTCAAAAACATCTAGCTCACACACTGGTTAGACTAAAGTAAAAATGTATTGACAGTTACATATTAAATGTGACCATTCAAGAGGACATTTGAATCATTTCAAACATCTATTTCATCAACGTGACACTTCAAAAGAGCTTTGCAGTCGCAAGAAAACGTGTAGTCACTAGAAGTGAGAAATCATCACAGAATCTGAGATGCTTAAAAACATCTAATTCACACACTAGATAAACTGAAAGAGGTCTTAGTTGACAAGCATATAATAAATGTGACAGTTGGAGAGAACATTTAAATCATTACAAACATCTATTCCATCCACGTGATGCTTCAACGGAGATTTGCAGTCGCAAGAAAATGTCTTGTCATTAGATGTGAGAAATCATCACAGAATCTGGGATGCTCAAAAACATCTAGTTCACACACTGGTTAGACTGAAGTAAAAGTGTATTGACAGTTATATATTAAAATTGACCATTCAAGAGGACATTTAAATCATTTCAAACATCTATTCCATCAACGTGACACTTCAACAGAGCTTTGCAGTCGCAAGAAAACGTGTAGTCACTAGATGTGAGAAATCATAACAGAATCTGAGATGCTTAAAAACATCTACTTCACACACTAGATAAACTGAAAGAAATCTTAGTTGACAACAATATCATAAATGTGACAGTTGAAGAGAACATTTAAATCATTCTAAACATCTATTCCATCCACGCGATGTTTCAACGGAGATTTGCAGTCGCAAGAAAATGTCTTGTCACTAGATGTGAGAAATCATCACAGAATCTGGGAGGCTCAAAAACATCTAGTTCACACACTGGTTAGACTGAAGTAAAAGTCTATTGACAGTTATGTATTAAATGTGACAATTCAAGAAAACGTGTAGTCACTAGATGTGAGAACTCATAACAGAATCTGAGACACTTAAAGTCATCTACTTCACACAAGATAAACTGAAAGAAACCTTTGTTGACAACCATATAATAAATGTGACAGTTGAAGAGAATATTTAAATCATTTCAAACATCTATTCCATCCACGTGATGCTTCAACAGAGATTTACAGTCGCAAGAAAATGTCTTGTCACTAGATGTGAGAAATCATCACAGAATCTGGGATGCTCAAAAACATCTAGTTTACACACTGGTTAGACTGAGGTAAAAGTGTATTGACAGTTATATATTAAATGTGATCATTCAAGAGGACATTTAAATAATTTCAAACATCTATTCCATCAACGTGACACTTCAACAAAGCTTTGAAGTCGCAAGAAAACGTGTAGTCACTAGATGTGACAAATCATCACAGAATCTGAGATGCTTAAGAACATCTACTTCAGACACTAGATAAACTGAAAGAAATCTTAGTTGACAACCATATAATAAATTTGACAGTTGAAGAGAACATTTAAATCATTACAAACATCTATTCCATCCACGTGATGCTTCAACGGAGATTTGCAGTCGAAAGAAAATGTCTTGTCACTAGATGCGAGAAATCATAACAGAATCTGGGATGCTCAAAAACATCTAGTTCACACACTGGTTAGACTGAAGTAAAAGTGTATTGACAGTTATATATTAAATGTGACCATTCAAGAGGACATTTGAATCATTTCAAACATCTATTCCATCAACGTGACACCTCAACAGAGCTTTGCAGTCGCAAGAAAATGTGTAGTCACTAGATGTGAGAAATCATCACAGAATCTGAGATGCTTAAAAACATCTACTTCACACACTAGATAAACTGAAGAAATCTTAGTTGACAACCATATAATAAATGTGACAGTTGAAGAGAACATTTAAATCATTTCAAACATCTATTCCTTCCACGTGATGCTTCAACAGAGATTTGCAGTCGCAAGAAAATGTCTTGTCACTAGATGTGAGAAATTATCACAGAATCTGGGATGCTCAAAAACATCTAGTTCACACACTGGTTAGACTGAAGTAAAAATGTATTGACAGTTACATATTAAATGTGACCATTCATGAGAACATTTGAATCATTTCAAACATCTATTCCATCAACGTGACACTTCAACAGAGCTTTGCAGTCACAAGAAAACGTGTAGTCACTAGATGTGAGAAATCATCACAGAATCTGAGATGCTTAAAAACATCTACTTCAGACACTAGATAAACTGAAAGAAATATTTATTGACAAACTTATAATAAATGTGACAGTTGAAGAGAACATTTAAATCATTACAAACATCTATTCCATCCACGTGATGCTTCAACGGAGATTTGCAGTCGAAAGAAAATGTCTTGTCACTAGATGTGAGAAATCATCACAGAATCTTGGATGCTCAAAAACATCTAGTTCACACACTGGTTAGACTGAAGTAAAAGTGTATTGACAGTTATAGATTAAATGTGAGCATTCAAAAGGCCATTTGAATCATTTCAAACATCTATTCCATCAACGTGACACTTCAACAGAGCTTTGCAGTCGCAAGAAAACGTGTAGTTACTACATGTGAGAAATCATCACAGAATCTGAGATACTTAAAAACATCTACTACACACACTAGGTAAACTGAAAGAAATCTTAGTTTACAACAATATAATAAATGTGAATGTTGTAGAGAACATTTAAATCATTTCAAACATTTATTCCATCCACGTGATGCTTCAACGAAGATTTGTAGTCGCAAGAAAATGTCTTGTCACTAGATGCGAGAAATCATCACAGAATTTGGGATGCTCAAAAACATCTAGTTCACACACTGGTTAGACTGAAGTAAAAGAGTATTGACAGTTATATATTAAATGTGAGCATTCAAGAGGACATTTGAATCATTTCAAACATCTATTCCATCAACGTGACACTTTAACAGAGCTTTGCAGTAGCAAGAAAACGTGCCGTCACTAGATGTGAAAAATCATCACAGAATCTGAGACACTTAAAGACATCTACTTCACACAAGATAAACTGAAAGAAATCTTTGTTGACAACCGTATAATAAATGTGACAGTTGAAGAGAACATTTAAATCATTTCAAACATCTATTCCATCCACGTGATGCTTCAACAGAGATTTGCAGTCGCAAGAAAATGTCTTGTCACTAGATGTGAGAAATCATCACAGAATCTGGGATGCTCAAAAACATCTAGTTCACACACTGGTTAGACTAAAGTAAAAGTGTATTGACAGTTATATATTATATGTGACCATTCAAGAGGACATTTGAATCATTTCCAACATCGATTGCATCAACGTGACACCTCAACAAAGCTTTGCAGTCGCAAGAAAACCTGTAGTCACTAGATGTGAGAAATCATCACAGAATCTGAGATGCTTAAAAACATCTACTTCACACACTAGATAAACTGAAGAAATCTTTGTTGACAACCATATAATAAATGTGACATTTGAAGAGAACATTTAAATCATTTCAAACATCAATTCCTTCCACGTGATGCTTCAACAGAGATTTGCAGTCGCAAGAAAATGTCTTGTCACTAGATGTGAGAAATCATCACAGAATCTGGGATGCTCAAAAACATCTAGTTCACACACTGGTTAGACTGAAGTAAAAGTGTATTGACAGTTATATATTAAATGTGACCATTCAAGAGGACATTTGAATCATTTCAAACATCTATTCCATCAACGTGACACCTCAACAGAGCTTTGCAGTCGCAAGAAAACGTGTAGTCACTAGATGTGAGAAATCATCACAGAATCTGAGATGCTTAAAAACATCTACTTCACACACTAGATAAACTGAAAGAAATCTTTGTTAAAAAACCATATAATAAATGTGACAGTTGAAGAGAACATTTAAATCATTTCAAACATCTATTCCATCCACGTGACGCTTTAACAGAGATTTAAAGTCGAAAGAGTATGTCTTGTCACTAGATGTGAGAAATCATCACAAAATCTGGGATGCTCAAAAACATCTAGTTCACACACTGGTTAGACTGAAGTAAAAGAGTATTGACAGTTATATATTAAATGTGAGCATTCAAGAGGACATTTGAATCATTTCAAACATCTATTCCATCAACGTGACACTTCAACAGAGCTTTGCAGTAGCAAGAAAACGTGCCGTCACTAGATGTGAAAAATCATCACAGAATCTGAGACACTTAAAGACATCTACTTCACACAAGATAAACTGAAAGAAATCTTTGTTGACAACCATATCATAAATGTGACAGTTGAAGAGAACATTTAAATCATTTCAAACATCTATTCCATCCACGTGATGCTTCAACAGAGATTTGCAGTCGCAAGAAAATGTCTTGTCACTAGATGTGAGAAATCATCACAGAATCTGGGATGCTCAAAAACATCTAGTTCACACACTGGTTAGACTAAAGTAAAAGTGTATTGACAGTTATATATCATATGTGACCATTCAAGAGGACATTTGAATCATTTCCAACATCGATTGCATCAACGTGACACCTCAACAAAGCTTTGCAGTCGCAAGAAAACATGTAGTCACTAGATGTGAGAAATCATCACAGAATCTGAGATGCTTAAAAACATCTACTTCACACACTAGATAAACTGAAGAAATCTTAGTTGACAACCATATAATAAATTTGACATTTGAAGAGAACATTTAAATCATTTCAAACATCTATTCCTTCCACGTGATGCTTCAACAGAGATTTGCAGTCGCAAGAAAATGTCTTGTCACTAGATGTGAGAAATCATCACAGAATCTGGGATGCTCAAAAACATCTAGTTCACACACTGGTTAGACTGAAGTAAAAGTGTATTGACAGTTATATATTAAATGTGACCATTCAAGAGGACATTTGAATCATTTCAAACATCTATTCCATCACCGTGACACCTCAACAGAGCTTTGCAGTCGCAAGAAAACGTGTAGTCACTAGATGTAAGAAATCATCACAGAATCTGAGATGCTTAAAAACATCTACTTCACACACTAGATAAACTGAAGAAATCTTAGTTGACAACCATATAATAAATGTGACAGTTGAAGAGAACATTTAAATCATTACAAACATCTATTCCATCCACGTGATGCTTCAACGGAGATTTGCAGTCGAAAGAAAATGTCTTGTCACTAGATGTGAGAAATCATCACAGAATCTTGGATGCTCAAAAACATCTAGTTCACACACTGGTTAGACTGAAGTAAAAGTGTATTGACAGTTATATATTAAATGTGAGCATTCAAGAGGACATTTGAATCATTTCAAACATCTATTCCATCAACGTGACACCTCAACAGAGCTTTGCAGTCGCAAGAAAACGTGTAGTCACTAGATGTGAGAAATCATCACAGAATCTGAGATGCTTAAAAACATCTACTTCACACACTAGATAAACTGAAAGAAATCTTTGTTAAAAAACCATATAATAAATGTGACAGTTGAAGAGAACATTTAAATCATTTCAAACATCTATTCCATCCACGTGACGCTTTAACAGAGATTTAAAGTCGAAAGAATATGTCTTGTCACTAGATGTGAGAAATCATCACAAAATCTGGGATGCTCAAAAACATCTAGTTCACACACTGGTTAGACTGAAGTAAAAGAGTATTGACAGTTATATATTAAATGTGAGCATTCAAGAGGACATTTGAATCATTTCAAACATCTATTCCATCAACGTGACACTTCAACAGAGCTTTGCAGTCACAAGAAAACGTGTAGTCACTAGATGTGAGAAATCATCACAGAATCTGAGATGCTTAAAAACATCTACTTCAGACACTAGATAAACTGAAAGAAATCTTTGTTAAAAAACCATATAATAAATGTGACAGTTGAAGAGAACATTTAAATCATTTCAAACATCTATTCCATCCACGTGACGCTTTAACAGAGATTTAAAGTCGAAAGAGTATGTCTTGTCACTAGATGTGAGAAATCATCACAAAATCTGGGATGCTCAAAAACATCTAGTTCACACACTGGTTAGACTGAAGTAAAAATTTATTAACAGTTACATATTAAATGTGACCATTCATGAGAACATTTGAATCATTTCAAACATCTATTCCATCAACGTGACACTTCAACAGAGCTTTGCAGTCACAAGAAAACGTGTAGTCACTAGATGTGAGAAATCATCACAGAATCTGAGATGCTTAAAAACATCTACTTCAGACACTAGATAAACTGAAAGAAATCTTTGTTGACAAACTTATAATAAATGTGACAGTTGAAGAGAACATTTAAATCATTACAAACATCTATTCCATCCACGTGATGCTTCAACGGAGATTTGCAGTCGAAAGAAAATGTCTTGTCACTAGATGTGAGAAATCATCACAGAATCTTGGATGCTCAAAAACATCTAGTTCACACACTGGTTAGACTGAAGTAAAAGTGTATAGACAGTTATATATTAAATGTGACCATTCAAGAGGACATTTGAATCATTTCAAACATCTATTCCATCAACGTGACACCTCAACAGAGCTTTGCAGTCGCAAGAAAACGTGTAGTCACTAGATGTGAGAAATCATCACAGAATCTGAGATGCTTAAAAACATCTACTTCACACACTAGATAAACTGAAGAAATCTTAGTTGACAACCATATAATAAATGTGACAGTTGAAGAGAACATTTAAATCATTTCAAACATCTTTTCCTTCCACGTGATGCTTCAACAGAGATTTGCAGTCGCAAGAAAATGTCTTGTCACTAGATGTGAGAAATCATCACAGAATCTGGGATGCTCAAAAACATCTAGTTCACACACTGGTTAGACTGAAGTAAAAGTGTATTGACAGTTATATATTAAATGTGACCATTCAAGAGGACATTTGAATCATTTCAAACATCTATTCCATCACCGTGACACCTCAACAGAGCTTTGCAGTCGCAAGAAAACGTGTAGTCACTAGATGTTAGAAATCATCACAGAATCTGAGATGCTTAAAAACATCTACTTCACACACTAGATAAACTGAAGAAATCTTAGTTGACAACCATATAATAAATGTGACAGTTGAAGAGAACATTTAAATCATTTCAAACATCTATTCCTTCCACGTGATGCTTCAACAGAGATTTGCAGTCGCAAGATAATGTCTTGTCACTAGATGTGAGAAATTATCACAGAATCTGGGATGCTCAAAAACATCTAGTTCACACACTGGTTAGACTGAAGTAAAAATGTATTGACAGTTACATATTAAATGTGACCATTCATGAGAACATTTGAATCATTTCAAACATCTATTCCATCAACGTGACACTTCAACAGAGCTTTGCAGTCACAAGAAAACGTGTAGTCACTAGATGTGAGAAATCATCACAGAATCTGAGATGCTTAAAAACATCTACTTCAGACACTAGATAAACTGAAAGAAATCTTTGTTGACAAACTTATTATAAATGTGACAGTTGAAGAGAACATTTAAATCATTACAAACATCTATTCCATCCACGTGATGCTTCAACGGAGATTTGCAGTCGAAAGAAAATGTCTTGTCACTAGATGTGAGAAATCATCACAGAATCTGGGATGCTCAAAAACATCTAGTTCACACACTGGTTAGACTGAAGTAAAAGTGTATTGACAGTTATATATTAAATGTGACCATTCAAGAGGACATTTGAATCATTTCAAACATCTATTCCATCAACGTGACACTTCAACAGAGCTTTGCAGTCACAAGAAAACGTGTAGTCACTAGATGTGAGAAATCATCACAGAATCTGAGATGCTTAAAAACATCTACTTCAGACACTAGATAAACTGAAAGAAATCTTTGTTGACAAACTTATTATAAATGTGACAGTTGAAGAGAACATTTAAATCATTACAAACATCTATTCCATCCACGTGATGCTTCAACGGAGATTTGCAGTCGAAAGAAAATGTCTTGTCACTAGATGTGAGAAATCATCACAGAATCTTGGATGCTCAAAAACATCTAGTTCACACACTGGTTAGACTGAAGTAAAAGTGTATTGACAGTTATATATTAAATGTGAGCATTCAAGAGGACATTTGAATCATTTCAAACATCTATTCCATCAACGTGACACCTCAACAGAGCTTTGCAGTCGCAAGAAAACGTGTAGTCACTAGATGTGAGAAATCATCACAGAATCTGAGATGCTTAAAAACATCTACTTCACACACTAGATAAACTGAAGAAATCTTAGTTGACAACCATATAATAAATGTGACAGTTGAAAAGAACATTTAAATCATTTCAAACATCTATTCCATCCACGTGATGCTTCAACAGAGATTTGCAGTCGCAAGAAAATGTCTTGTCACTAGATGTGAGTAATCATCACAGAATCTTGGATGCTCAAAAACATCTAGTTCACACACTGGTTAGACTGAAGTAAAAATGTATTGACAGTTACATATCAAATGTGACCATTCATGCGGACATTTGAATCATTTCAAACATCTATTCCATCAACGTGACACTTCAACAGAGCTTTGCAGTCACAAGAAAATGTCTTGTCACTAGATGTGAGAAATCATCACAGAATCTGGGATGCTCAAAAACATCTAGTTCACACACTGGTTAGACTGAAGTAAAAGAGTATTGACAGTTATATATTAAATGTGAGCATTCAAGAGGACATTTGAATCATTTCAAACATCTATTCCATCAACGTGACACTTCAACAGAGCTTTGCAGTAGCAAGAAAACGTGCCGTCACTAGATGTGAGAAATCATCACAGAATCTGAGATGCTTAAAAACATCTACTTCACACACTAGATAAACTGAAAGAAATCTTTGTTAAAAGACCATATAATAAATGTGACAGTTGAAGAGAACATTTAAATCATTTGAAACATCTATTCCATCCACGTGACGCTTTAACAGAGATTTAAAGTCGAAAGAATATGTCTTGTCACTAGATGTGAGAAATCATCACAAAATCTGGGATGCTCAAAAACATCTAGTTCACACACTGGTTAGACTGAAGTAAAAGAGTATTGACAGTTATATATTAAATGTGAGCATTCAAGAGGACATTTGAATCATTTCAAACATCTATTCCATCAACGTGACACTTTAACAGAGCTTTGCAGTAGCAAGAAAACGTGCCGTCACTAGATGTGAAAAATCATCACAGAATCTGAGACACTTAAAGACATCTACTTCACACAAGATAAACTGAAAGAAATCTTTGTTGACAACCATATAATAAATGTGACAGTTGAAGAGAACATTTAAATCATTTCAAACATCTATTCCATCCACGTGATGCTTCAACAGAGATTTGCAGTCGCAAGAAAATGTCTTGTCACTAGATGTGAGAAATCATCACAGAATCTGGGATGCTCAAAAACATCTAGTTCACACACTGGTTAGACTAAAGTAAAAGTGTATTGACAGTTATATATTATATGTGACCATTCAAGAGGACATTTGAATCATTTCCAACATCGATTGCATCAACGTGACACCTCAACAAAGCTTTGCAGTCGCAAGAAAACCTGTAGTCACTAGATGTGAGAAATCATCACAGAATCTGAGATGCTTAAAAACATCTACTTCACACACTAGATAAACTGAAGAAATCTTTGTTGACAACCATATAATAAATGTGACATTTGAAGAGAACATTTAAATCATTTCAAACATCAATTCCTTCCACGTGATGCTTCAACAGAGATTTGCAGTCGCAAGAAAATGTCTTGTCACTAGATGTGAGAAATCATCACAGAATCTGGGATGCTCAAAAACATCTAGTTCACACACTGGTTAGACTGAAGTAAAAGTGTATTGACAGTTATATATTAAATGTGACCATTCAAGAGGACATTTGAATCATTTCAAACATCTATTCCATCAACGTGACACCTCAACAGAGCTTTGCAGTCGGAAGAAAACGTGTAGTCACTAGATGTGAGAAATCATCACAGAATCTGAGATGCTTAAAAACATCTACTTCACACACTAGATAAACTGAAAGAAATCTTTGTTAAAAAACCATATAATAAATGTGACAGTTGAAGAGAACATTTAAATCATTTCAAACATCTATTCCATCCACGTGACGCTTTAACAGAGATTTAAAGTCGAAAGAATATGTCTTGTCACTAGATGTGAGAAATCATCACAAAATCTGGGATGCTCAAAAACATCTAGTTCACACACTGGTTAGACTGAAGTAAAAGAGTATTGACAGTTATATATTAAATGTGAGCATTCAAGAGGACATTTGAATCATTTCAAACATCTATTCCATCAACGTGACACTTCAACAGAGCTTTGCAGTAGCAAGAAAACGTGCCGTCACTAGATGTGAAAAATCATCACAGAATCTGAGACACTTAAAGACATCTACTTCACACAAGATAAACTGAAAGAAATCTTTGTTGACAACCATATCATAAATGTGACAGTTGAAGAGAACATTTAAATCATTTCAAACATCTATTCCATCCACGTGATGCTTCAACAGAGATTTGCAGTCGCAAGAAAATGTCTTGTCACTAGATGTGAGAAATCATCACAGAATCTGGGATGCTCAAAAACATCTAGTTCACACACTGGTTAGACTAAAGTAAAAGTGTATTGACAGTTATATATCATATGTGACCATTCAAGAGGACATTTGAATCATTTCCAACATCGATTGCATCAACGTGACACCTCAACAAAGCTTTGCAGTCGCAAGAAAACATGTAGTCACTAGATGTGAGAAATCATCACAGAATCTGAGATGCTTAAAAACATCTACTTCACACACTAGATAAACTGAAGAAATCTTAGTTGACAACCATATAATAAATTTGACATTTGAAGAGAACATTTAAATCATTTCAAACATCTATTCCTTCCACGTGATGCTTCAACAGAGATTTGCAGTCGCAAGAAAATGTCTTGTCACTAGATGTGAGAAATCATCACAGAATCTGGGATGCTCAAAAACATCTAGTTCACACACTGGTTAGACTGAAGTAAAAGTGTATTGACAGTTATATATTAAATGTGACCATTCAAGAGGACATTTGAATCATTTCAAACATCTATTCCATCACCGTGACACCTCAACAGAGCTTTGCAGTCGCAAGAAAACGTGTAGTCACTAGATGTAAGAAATCATCACAGAATCTGAGATGCTTAAAAACATCTACTTCACACACTAGATAAACTGAAGAAATCTTAGTTGACAACCATATAATAAATGTGACAGTTGAAGAGAACATTTAAATCATTACAAACATCTATTCCATCCACGTGATGCTTCAACGGAGATTTGCAGTCGAAAGAAAATGTCTTGTCACTAGATGTGAGAAATCATCACAGAATCTTGGATGCTCAAAAACATCTAGTTCACACACTGGTTAGACTGAAGTAAAAGTGTATTGACAGTTATATATTAAATGTGAGCATTCAAGAGGACATTTGAATCATTTCAAACATCTATTCCATCAACGTGACACCTCAACAGAGCTTTGCAGTCGCAAGAAAACGTGTAGTCACTAGATGTGAGAAATCATCACAGAATCTGAGATGCTTAAAAACATCTACTTCACACACTAGATAAACTGAAGAAATCTTAGTTGACAACCATATAATAAATGTGACAGTTGAAGAGAACATTTAAATCATTTCAAACATCTATTCCATCAACGTGACACTTCAACAGAGCTTTGCAGTCACAAGAAAACGTGTAGTCACTAGATGTGAGAAATCATCACAGAATCTGGGATGCTCAAAAACATCTAGTTCACACACTGGTTAGACTGAAGTAAAAATTTATTAACAGTTACATATTAAATGTGACCATTCATGAGAACATTTGAATCATTTCAAACATCTATTCCATCAACGTGACACTTCAACAGAGCTTTGCAGTCACAAGAAAACGTGTAGTCACTAGATGTGAGAAATCATCACAGAATCTGAGATGCTTAAAAACATCTACTTCAGACACTAGATAAACTGAAAGAAATCTTTGTTGACAAACTTATAATAAATGTGACAGTTGAAGAGAACATTTAAATCATTACAAACATCTATTCCATCCACGTGATGCTTCAACGGAGATTTGCAGTCGAAAGAAAATGTCTTGTCACTAGATGTGAGAAATCATCACAGAATCTTGGATGCTCAAAAACATCTAGTTCACACACTGGTTAGACTGAAGTAAAAGTGTATAGACAGTTATATATTAAATGTGACCATTCAAGAGGACATTTGAATCATTTCAAACATCTATTCCATCAACGTGACACCTCAACAGAGCTTTGCAGTCGCAAGAAAACGTGTAGTCACTAGATGTGAGAAATCATCACAGAATCTGAGATGCTTAAAAACATCTACTTCACACACTAGATAAACTGAAGAAATCTTAGTTGACAACCATATAATAAATGTTACAGTTGAAGAGAACATTTAAATCATTTCAAACATCTTTTCCTTCCACGTGATGCTTCAACAGAGATTTGCAGTCGCAAGAAAATGTCTTGTCACTAGATGTGAGAAATCATCACAGAATCTGGGATGCTCAAAAACATCTAGTTCACACACTGGTTAGACTGAAGTAAAAGTGTATTGACAGTTATATATTAAATGTGACCATTCAAGAGGACATTTGAATCATTTCAAACATCTATTCCATCACCGTGACACCTCAACAGAGCTTTGCAGTCGCAAGAAAACGTGTAGTCACTAGATGTTAGAAATCATCACAGAATCTGAGATGCTTAAAAACATCTACTTCACACACTAGATAAACTGAAGAAATCTTAGTTGACAACCATATAATAAATGTGACAGTTGAAGAGAACATTTAAATCATTTCAAACATCTATTCCTTCCACGTGATGCTTCAACAGAGATTTGCAGTCGCAAGATAATGTCTTGTCACTAGATGTGAGAAATTATCACAGAATCTGGGATGCTCAAAAACATCTAGTTCACACACTGGTTAGACTGAAGTAAAAATGTATTGACAGTTACATATTAAATGTGACCATTCATGAGAACATTTGAATCATTTCAAACATCTATTCCATCAACGTGACACTTCAACAGAGCTTTGCAGTCACAAGAAAACGTGTAGTCACTAGATGTGAGAAATCATCACAGAATCTGAGATGCTTAAAAACATCTACTTCAGACACTAGATAAACTGAAAGAAATCTTTGTTGACAAACTTATTATAAATGTGACAGTTGAAGAGAACATTTAAATCATTACAAACATCTATTCCATCCACGTGATGCTTCAACGGAGATTTGCAGTCGAAAGAAAATGTCTTGTCACTAGATGTGAGAAATCATCACAGAATCTGGGATGCTCAAAAACATCTAGTTCACACACTGGTTAGACTGAAGTAAAAGTGTATTGACAGTTATATATTAAATGTGACCATTCAAGAGGACATTTGAATCATTTCAAACATCTATTCCATCAACGTGACACTTCAACAGAGCTTTGCAGTCACAAGAAAACGTGTAGTCACTAGATGTGAGAAATCATCACAGAATCTGAGATGCTTAAAAACATCTACTTCAGACACTAGATAAACTGAAAGAAATCTTTGTTGACAAACTTATTATAAATGTGACAGTTGAAGAGAACATTTAAATCATTACAAACATCTATTCCATCCACGTGATGCTTCAACGGAGATTTGCAGTCGAAAGAAAATGTCTTGTCACTAGATGTGAGAAATCATCACAGAATCTTGGATGCTCAAAAACATCTAGTTCACACACTGGTTAGACTGAAGTAAAAGTGTATTGACAGTTATATATTAAATGTGAGCATTCAAGAGGACATTTGAATCATTTCAAACATCTATTCCATCAACGTGACACCTCAACAGAGCTTTGCAGTCGCAAGAAAACGTGTAGTCACTAGATGTGAGAAATCATCACAGAATCTGAGATGCTTAAAAACATCTACTTCACACACTAGATAAACTGAAGAAATCTTAGTTGACAACCATATAATAAATGTGACAGTTGAAAAGAACATTTAAATCATTTCAAACATCTATTCCATCCACGTGATGCTTCAACAGAGATTTGCAGTCGCAAGAAAATGTCTTGTCACTAGATGTGAGAAATCATCACAGAATCTTGGATGCTCAAAAACATCTAGTTCACACACTGGTTAGACTGAAGTAAAAATGTATTGACAGTTACATATCAAATGTGACCATTCATGCGGACATTTGAATCATTTCAAACATCTATTCCATCAACGTGACACTTCAACAGAGCTTTGCAGTCACAAGAAAATGTCTTGTCAGTAGATGTGAGAAATCATCACAGAATCTGGGATGCTCAAAAACATCTAGTTCATACACTGGTTAGACTGAAGTAAATGTGTATTGACAGTTATAGATTAAATGTGAGCATTCAAGAGGACATTTGAATCATTTCAAACATCTATTCCATCAACGTGACACCTCAACAGAGCTTTGCAGTCGCAAGAAAACGTGTAGTCACTAGATGTGAGAAATCATCACAGAATCTGAGATGCTTAAAGACATCTACTTCACACACTAGATAAACTGAAGAAATCTTAGTTGACAACCATATAATAAATGTGACAGTTGAAGAGAACATTTAAATCATTTCAAACATCTATTCCTTCCACGTGATGCTTCAACAGAGATTTGCAGTCGCAAGAAAATGTCTTGTCACTAGATGTGAGAAATTATCACAGAATCTGGGATGCTCAAAAACATCTAGTTCACACACTGGTTAGACTGAAGTTAAAATGTATTGACAGTTACATATTAAATGTGACCATTCATGAGAACATTTGAATCATTTCAAACATCTATTCCATCAACGTGACACTTCAACAGAGCTTTGCAGTCACAAGAAAACGTGTAGTCACTAGATGTGAGAAATCATCACAGAATCTGAGATGCTTAAAAACATCTACTTCAGACACTAGATAAACTGAAAGAAATCTTTGTTGACAAACTTATAATAAATGTGACAGTTGAAGAGAACATTTAAATCATTACAAACATCTATTCCATCCACGTGATGCTTCAACGGAGATTTGCAGTCGAAAGAAAATGTCTTGTCACTAGATGTGAGAAATCATCACAGAATCTTTGATGCTCAAAAACATCTAGTTCACACACTGGTTAGACTGAAGTAAAAGTGTATTGACAGTTATATATTAAATGTGAGCATTCAAGAGGACATTTGAATCATTTGAAACATCTATTCCATCAACGTGACACCTCAACAGAGCTTTGCAGTCGCAAGAAAACGTGTAGTCACTAGATGTGAGAAATCATCACAGAATCTGAGATGCTTAAAAACATCTACTACACACACTAGATAAACTGAAGAAATCTTAGTTGACAACCATATAATAAATGTGACAGTTGAAAAGAACATTTAAATCATTTCAAAGATCTATTCCATCAACGTGACACTTCAACAGAGCTTTGCAGTCACAAGAAAACGTGTAGTCACTAGATGTGAGAAATCATCACAGAATCTGGGATGCTCAAAAACATCTAGTTCATACACTGGTTAGACTGAAGTAAAAGTGTATTGACAGTTATAGATTAAATGTGAGCATTCAAGAGGCCATTTGAATCATTTCAAACATCTATTCCATCAACGTGACACTTCAACAGAGCTTTGCAGTCGCAAGAAAACGTGTAGTTACTAGATGTTGTTGTGTTTGGGGTTCTTCTATTGGCACGCTACTGTTTGACGGCCTACATGTTGCCAGACTCTAATACGACTACTTCTACACGTCCTCCTACGGCATACTAATTATTATAATTATGCGTATGATACGTCAACACTACATCCCTCCTTTCCTTTACATTAGACTTATGTCTACGAATTAAGATCAGTCAGCAAGTCAAGTAATTTGGTTCTTAACAAAACAGGGACTAAAAGTCCAACACATCAGCAAGCAAAATATTAAGCAAAATAAGTAAAGTAATTCACTTACAGTTTCAGTTCATTCACCTTCTGACATTGTACTCATCATGATAGTACTGAGGTCTTCGTCTGTCTCTCATTGGGTATCGAGCTTGAGGATTCTGTCCTGGTCTGACTGCATCATCATTTTTGTTTTCATCTTCTAAGTGTTCGTTTCCATCAGTTTGATAATCATCATCATAATCCTCTTCCCCATCTGAGTTCAAACGAGCATCGTCAACGAGTTTGAAGAACGATTGGTTGCGAGTTGTCGTAAAATTTTCTCTCTGTGCTGTAATCATGGTACCTTTTATTTTCGTTACACGCAATGGGTGAGGATCGAACCTTGTAGACAACTTATTCTTTCGCTTTTGCTTTACCAGCACACGATCGCCGATTTTCATGGTCGTAGCTGTCGCGTTTCTGCGTTTATCAGCATATTCTTTCATCTTCTGTCTTGCATCTTTGTCTTCTTTTCCAATTTTCTTGTCGATTGCAGATTTATCAACTTTGACTTCGATTTGAGGTAACTTTGTACGAATGTTTCTTGCAAACATCACAGTTGCAGGGGCAACTTTTGTTGTCGAATGTGGCGTTGCTCGAAAATTGAGGAGAAATTTTTGTAGCTCACGTCTCCAGTTACGATTTTCGACATCAGCTGTTTCGATTGCTTTCATCAACGGTTTCATGAACGTTTCGGCTTCGTTAATTTGAGGCCAGAGAGGAGTAATCCTTCGATGGTAGATACCATTCGCTCTCATAAATTTCTTGATTTCATAACTTTTGAAAGGGGGTCCATTATCTGAAACAACTTCCTTTGGTATGCCAAATAATGCAAAAATTTTGTCCAAACAAGGAATAAGAGCTGGTGCATCTGTTTTCTTCTGAATTTCGGCAATAGGGTATCTCGAACGTCCATCAAGTACAACGAGTAAAGATTCACCAGAAGGCAATGGGCCTAAAAAGTCAATATAAACTTTTTCGAAGTTTTCTTCAGGTAACGAACTCATGCAAAGTGGTTGAGGAGGCTTTTCGCGACCTGATGCTTGGCATGGAATACATGAATCGATTTCCTTTTTCACGAGCGAATCTATTAATGGGAACCATACTTTTTCTCGAAGTAGGCTCTTGGTCTTTACAAGTCCTTGGTGTCCAATATGAGCAAGGCTAATTGCATCGGGACGTAATTTCCTTGGAATAACAATACGTGTATTTCGCAATAAGACGTCGTTTTGACTCGAAACAGTGAGTTCATCTTTCACATTTCGCAACATTTTGAGCTCATCTTTGTCGATGTGAGGATTTTCGATTTCGTTTATCTTATGCCATCGATTTTCGCGAATCATTCTTATGGCTTCTTGTAAGGTAGCATCTTCAAGTGTTGCCTTTTTGATATCTTCGAGCATGATGGCTTTTGGTGCAGCACTTTCAGCAATAAACTGTATGTACTGTTCTGAGTTTGCACTTTCTCTTGGAGGCTTCGATCGTTGCATCGGATGTCGGGACATGTAGTCGGATGGATTATCGTGTCCTGGACGATATTTAACTTCGAAATCATACGACTGTAAGCGTAATCTCCATCGTTCAAGTCGGGCTGGTGGTTTCGAATTCAGATTTCCAAAAATCATCTCCAGAGGTTTGTGATCGGTGTACAGCGTGAAACGAATACCATACAAATACAAACGGAAATGCTCACAGCCAAAAACAATAGCTAATGCTTCGCGCTCAGTTTGACTGTATCTTTGTTCTACTTCCGTTAGCGCTCGGCTGGCATATGCAATGACTCGACTGTCATCTTTACCTGGTGTGCATTGTAAAAGAATCGCACCAAGTCCTGTAGGGGACGCGTCAACAAGCAGCTCCGTTTGTTTCGATAAATCAAAATAGGACATGACTTTCTTTTCAGTCAACAAGTTTTGCAGTTTCTCAAAAGCTTCTTGATGACAAGGTTTCCATTCAAACGTGACATTTTTCTTAGTAAGCT
Source organism: Aurelia sp. 4 Dawson et al 2005 (assembly GCA_964019985.1). Taxonomy (NCBI): domain Eukaryota; kingdom Metazoa; phylum Cnidaria; class Scyphozoa; order Semaeostomeae; family Ulmaridae; genus Aurelia; species Aurelia sp. 4 Dawson et al 2005. The sequence goes on along the minus strand of OZ026503.1, from coordinate 62,858 downwards.
GACGCAGAGGCGCAGTTACTGTTGCAAGATCTTTGATAAAACGTCCACAATAATTCACCATTCCTAAATAGCTCCGCAGCTCTGACACATTAGACGGGGGTGTCATCGCTTGGATTGCTGCAATTTTTCTGGGACATGCAGAAACTCCCTTTTCTGAGAAAACATGACCGTAAAATGTCAAGTTTCTTTTGTCAAACTCGCACTTTCGACCATTGAAACGAAGACACATTTCGTCAGCTCGTTCCAAAACAGCTTGCAAAATCTTGTCGTGTTCTTCTTGTGTTTTAGCAAAGACTAGTATGTCATCACTAACGTTTAAACAACCTTCAATATCCTGAAATGTTGTTTGGATAACATTTTGGAATATTTCACTGGCACTGTTTGTTCCAAAATTAAGACGGGTAAATCTCTTCAGACCTTTGTGTGTGACAAAAGTGGTGATGTCGCGAGACTCTTCATCGAGCTCAAGTTGATGGTACCCAGAGCTCAAATCTAGCTTAGAAAAATATGACGATCCATTTAATTGCTGAATCAGATCATCAATCGTCGGGGACGGATGCCTTTCTCGCAAAATTGCCTTATTGGGTACTCGCATGTCTATGCACATACGAATTTCTTCTGGATTGTTTGGTTTTGGAAAACAAACAATAGGCGAGGCCCAGGTCGTAGGACCTTTCACATCTTCAATTATACCCATGTCTTCAAGTCGTTTTAGTTCTTTAGAGAGTTTAGCTCTCATAGCAAATGGAATTCTTCTAGGTTGTTGTATAACAGGAGGAACAAACTTATCAATGTGCAGATGAAGTTTGTAATTCTTCAATTTGCCAATCCCCCTGAATAAATGATCGTGCTTCGCTAGCAAATTTTTCAATCGGGGAGGTCTCTTAGGTGTATCAGCAGGAGGCTTATCAACACTCGGTTCAGGGTCTTGCGAAACTGAATTGATTTTCAGTAATCCTAGGTCAATGGCAGTGGGACCACTTAGCAAACAACCAGATGTGTCATTTATGACATAAAAAGTGGCTAGCGAAATCTTATGCTTTGATTCGACTTGTGCCTCAAAACAACCTTGAACTTCTAAAGGTGTTTTACTGCCATAACCAAAAAGTTTATTTTTCGTCTTACTCAGCTTGACATCTTTTCGACCCTTCAATTTCTCAAATACCTCGCTATCAATAATGTTAACACTTGCACCTGAGTCAATGTTCATTCTAACTGAAAAATCATCAACTTTTACTGTGGTATAAAAACCATGCTTTTCAGTTACCGTGTTAATGCTGTTACTTTGATCTGACACAGAGGTTAACTTTATATCCGTACAAACCGTGTTGCTTTGTACTGTGTACACATACTCATCAGAATCAGAACTGGATGGTGACTCTGCAGCTTCAACTTGCTTGACTCGATGATGTTTTCCTTGAACTGGTTTTTGAGGCTTATTTTCACTCTCTTTGACAGGCTTTTCACCAGATTCATTTGTAGATAATTTCGACTTACAACATCGAGCAAAATGATTGTAACCTTGACACTTGTTGCAGGTTTTACCTTTGGCTGGACACGCAGCAGGGTGTGGCCAACTATATCCACATTTAAAGCATTTCTTGTTTCCAAATTTTTCCGGTCGAATTTTAACTTGCTGAACATCTTGAACCTTTGAATCTCTCTTGAAGTCATGTTCAATTCCTTTTGCATCACTCTCCGTAATTTCTTGAGTACGTCCAAACGCGAGAAGTTCAGACAGTGTCAACTTCGGGTTGCGGAAGGCGTGTCGACGGAGTTGCTTAGATATTGTACCAAGTTCAATTTGAGCTTTAATTTCTTTGTCGGGTTTCTCAAACTCACAATACTTGGACATCTGGACCAAACGAACATGATACTGATCCAGTGTTTCATCTACCCTTTGTTTTGTGTTCCGAAACTTATAAACTTCAAAGGATGTATTCTTCTGAGGAGTGAATTGTTTGTTCAGGGCATCACAAGCTTTCTTGTAGTCTTCGGCTGTTCCAGTTTCTACAAGGGTTTCAAATATATCAAGGGTGCTTTCACCCATGTAATGTAAAAGCAATGCTCTCTTACGTTTATCATCTTTGACATCTAAAGCCACCATTAAATTTTCAAAACGCACGAACCAACGTTGCCATCTTGCCGCCAAATTTTCTTGATTTTCCGCATCAAATGCTGGAAAAGGAGGCAAACCAGTCGCCATGATTTACAACTGCTTTTAAGCTTGTAATGTAGCGTTACCAACGCATTCTCGTCGCCATAATGTTGTGTTTGGGGTTCTTCTATTGGCACGCTACTGTTTGACGGCCTACATGTTGCCAGACTCTAATACGACTACTTCTACACGTCCTCCTACGGCATACTAATTATTATAATTATGCGTATGATACGTCAACACTACAGATGTGAGAAATCATCACAGAATCTGAGATACTTAAAAACATCTGCTACACACACTAGGTAAACTGAAAGAAATCTTAGTTTACAACCATATAATAAATGTGAATGTTGTAGAGAACATTTAAATCATTTCAAACATTTATTCCATTTACGTGATGCTTCAACGAAGATTTGTAGTCGCAAGAAAATGTCTTGTCACTAGATGCGAGAAATCATCACAGAATTTGGGATGCTCAAAAACATCTAGTTCACACACTGGTTAGACTGAAGTAAAAGAGTATTGACAGTTATATATTAAATGTGAGCATTCAAGAGGACATTTGAATCATTTCAAACATCTATTCCATCAACGTGACACTTCAACAGAGCTTTGCAGTAGCAAGAAAACGTGCCGTCACTAGATGTGAGAAATCATCACAGAATCTGAGATGCTTAAAAACATCTACTTCACACACTAGATAAACTGAAAGAAATCTTTGTTAAAAAACCATATAATAAATGTGACAGTTGAAGAGAACATTTAAATCATTTCAAACATCTATTCCATCCACGTGATGCTTCAACGGAGATTTGCAGTCGAAAGAAAATGTCTTGTCACTAGATGTGAGAAATCATCACAGAATCTTGGATGCTCAAAAACATCTAGTTCACACACTGGTTAGACTGAAGTAAAAGTGTATTGACAGTTATATATTAAATGTGAGCATTCATGCGGACATTTGAATCATTTCAAACATCTATTCAATCAACGTGACACTTCAACAGAGCTTTGCAGTCACAAGAAAATGTCTTGTCACTAGATGTGAGAAATCATCACAGAATCTGGGATGCTCAAAAACATCTAGTTCATACACTGGTTAGACTGAAGTAAATGTGTATTGACAGTTATAGATTAAATGTGAGCATTCAAGAGGCCATTTGAATCATTTCAAACATCTATTCAATCAACGTGACACTTCAACAGAGCTTTGCAGTCGCAAGAAAACGTGTAGTTACTAGATGTGAGAAATCATCACAGAATCTGAGATACTTAAAAACATCTACTACACACACTAGGTAAACTGAAATAAATCTTAGTTTACAACCATATAATAAATGTGAATGTTGTAGAGAACATTTAAATCATTTCAAACATTTATTCCATCCACGTGATGCTTCAACGAAGATTTGTAGTCGCAAGAAAATGTCTTGTCACTAGATGCGAGAAATCATCACAGAATCTGGGATGCTCAAAAACATCTAGTTCACACACTGGTTAGACTGAAGTAAAAGAGTATTGACAGTTATATATTAAATGTGAGCATTCAAGAGGACATTTGAATCATTTCAAACATCTATTCCATCAACGTGACACTTCAACAGAGCTTTGCAGTAGAAAGAAAACGTGGCGTCACTAGATGTGAGAAATCATCACAGAATCTGAGATGCTTAAAAACATCTACTTCACACACTAGATAATCTGAAAGAAATCTTTGTTAAAAAACCATATAATAAATGTGACAGTTGAAGAGAACATTTAAATCATTTCAAACATCTATTCCATCCACGTGACGCTTTAACAGAGATTTAAAGTCGAAAGAATATGTCTTGTCACTAGATGTGAGAAATCATCAAAAAATCTGGGATGCTCAAAAACATCTAGTTCACACACTGGTTAGACTGAAGTAAAAGAGTATTGACAGTTATATATTAAATGTGACCATTCAAGAGGACATTTGAATCATTTCAAACATCTATTCCATCAACGTGACACTTCAACAGAGCTTTGCAGTAGCAAGAAAACGTGCCGTCACTAGATGTGAAAAATCATCACAGAATCTGAGACACTTAAAGACATCTACTTCACACAAGATAAACTGAAAGAAATCTTTGTTGACAACCATATAATAAATGTGACAGTTGAAGAGAACATTTAAATCATTTCAAACATCTATTCCATCCACGTGATGCTTCAACAGAGATTTGCAGTTGCAAGAAAATGTCTTGTGACTAGATGTGAGAAATCATCACAGAATCTGGGATGCTCAAAAACATCTACTTCACACACTGGTTAGACTAAAGTAAAAGTGTATTGACAGTTATATATTATATGTGACCATTCAAGAGGACATTTGAATCATTTCCAACATCGATTGCATCAACGTGACACCTCAGCAAAGCTTTGCAGTCGCAAGAAAACCTGTAGTCACTAGATGTGAGAAATCATCACAGAATCTGAGATGCTTAAAAACATCTACTTCACACACAAGATAAACTGAAGAAATCTTAGTTGACAACCATATAATAAATGTGACAGTTGAAGAGAACATTTAAATCATTTCAAACATCTATTCCATCCACGTGATGCTTCAACAGAGATTTGGAGTCGCAAGAAAATGTCTTGTCACTAGATGCGAAAAATCATCACAGAATCTGGGATGCTCAAAAACATCTAGTTCACACACTGGTTAGACTAAAGTAAAAGTGTATTGACAGTTATATATTAAATGTGACCATTCAAGAGGACATTTGAATCATCTCAAACATCTATTCCATCCACGTGACGCCTCAACAGAGATTTAAAGTCGAAAGAAATGTCTTGTCAGTAGATGTGAGAAATCATCACAGAATCTGGGATGATCAAAAACATCTACTCCGCACACTAGTGAAGCTTTAAGAAAAAAGGATTGTTAACTTTATGATAAATTTGGCAATTAATGAGAACGTTTAGATCATTTCCAACATGTATTGCATCGACATGAGACTTTACCAGAGCGCTGCTGTAGGAAGAAACATGTAGTCACTAGATGTGAGAATTCATCACAGAATCTGAAATACTTAAAACCATCTACTTCACACATTAGATAAACTGAAAGAAATCTTAGTTGACAACCATATAATAAATGTGAGAGTTGAAGAGAACATTTAAATCATTTCAAACATCTATTCCATCCACGTCATGCTTCAACAGAGATTTGCAGTCCCAAGAAAATGTCTTGTCACTAGATGTGAGAAACCATCACAGAATCTGGGATGCTCAAAAACATCTAGTTCATACACTGGCTAGACTGAAGTAAAAGTGTATTGACAGTTACATATTAAATGTGACCATTCAAGAGGACATTTGAATCATTTCAAACATCTATTCCATCAACGTGACACTTCAACAGAGCTTTGCAGTCGCAAGAAAACGTGTAGTCACTAGATGTGAGAAATCATAACAGAATCTGAGATGCTTAAAAACATCTACTTCAGACACTAGATAAACTGAAAGAAATCTTAGTTGACAACAATATCATAAATGTGACAGTTGAAGAGAACATTTAAATCATTCCAAACATCTATTCCATCCACGCGATGTTTCAACGGAGATTTGCAGTCGCAAGAAAATGTCTTGTCACTAGATGTGAGAAATCATCACAGAATCTGGGATGCTCTAAAACATCTAGTTCACACACTGGTTAGACTGAAATAAAAGTGTATTGACAGTTATGTATTAAATGTGACAATTCAAGAGGATATTTGAATCATTTCAAACATCTATTGCATCAACGTTACACTTAAAGAGAGCATTACAGTCGCAAGAAAACGTGTAGTCACTAGATGTGAGAACTCATAACAGAATCTGAGACACTTAAAGACATCTACTTCACACAAGATAAACTGAAAGAAACCTTTGTTGACAACCATATAATAAATGTGACAGTTGAAGAGAACATTTAAATCATTTCAAACATCTCTTCCATCCACGTGATGCTTCAACAGAGATTTACAGTGGCAAGAAAATGTCTTGTCACTAGATGTGAGAAATCATCACAGAATCTTGGATGCTCAAAAACATCTAGTTCACACACTGGTTAGACTGAGCTAAAAGTGTATTGACAGTTATATATTAAATGTGACCATTCAAGAGGACATTTAAATAATTTCAAACATCTATTCCATCAACGTGACACTTCAACAAAGCTTTGAAGTCACAAGAAAACGTGTAGTCACTAGATGTGAGAAATCATCACAGAATCTGAGATGCTTAAGAACATATACTTCACACACTAGATAAACTGAAAGAAATCTTAGTTGACAACCATATAATAAATGTGACAGTTGAAAAGAACATTTAAATCATTTCAAACATCTATTCCATCCACGTGATGCTTCAACAGAGATTTGCAGTCGCAAGAAAATGTCTTGTCACTAGATGTGAGAAATCATCACAGAATCTTGGATGCTCAAAAACATCTAGTTCACACACTGGTTAGACTGAAGTAAAAATGTATTGACAGTTACATATCAAGTGTGACCATTCATGCGGACATTTGAATCATTTCAAACATCTATTCAATCAACGTGACACTTCAACAGAGCTTTGCAGTCACAAGAAAATGTCTTGTCACTAGATGTGAGAAATCATCACAGAATCTGGGATGCTCAAAAACATCTAGTTCATACACTGGTTAGACTGAAGTAAATGTGTATTGACAGTTATAGATTAAATGTGAGCATTCAAGAGGCCATTTGAATCATTTCAAACATCTATTCCATCAACGTGACACTTCAACAGAGCTTTGCAGTCACAAGAAAATGTCTTGTCACTAGATGTGAGAAATCATCACAGAATCTGGGATGCTCAAAAACATCTAGTTCATACACTGGTTAGACTGAAGTAAATGTGTATTGACAGTTATAGATTAAATGTGAGCATTCAAGAGGCCATTTGAATCATTTCAAACATCTATTCCATCAACGTGACACTTCAACAGAGCTTTGCAGTCGCAAGAAAACGTGTAGTTACTAGATGTGAGAAATCATCACAGAATCTGAGATACTTAAAAACATCTACTACACACACTAGGTAAACTGAAATAAATCTTAGTTTACAACCATATAATAAATGTGAATGTTGTAGAGAACATTTAAATCATTTCAAACATTTATTCCATCCACGTGATGCTTCAACGAAGATTTGTAGTCGCAAGAAAATGTCTTGTCACTAGATGCGAGAAATCATCACAGAATCTGGGATGCTCAAAAACATCTAGTTCAAACACTGGTTAGACTGAAGTAAAAGAGTATTGACAGTTATATATTAAATGTGAGCATTCAAGAGGACATTTGAATCATTTCAAACATCTATTCCATCAACGTGACACTTCAACAGAGCTTTGCAGTAGAAAGAAAACGTGGCGTCACTAGATGTGAGAAATCATCACAGAACTGAGATGCTTAAAAACATCTACTTCACACACTAGATAAACTGAAAGAAATCTTTGTTAAAAAACCATATAATAAATGTGACAGTTGAAGAGAACATTTAAATCATTTCAAACATCTATTCCATCCACGTGACGCTTTAACAGAGATTTAAAGTCGAAAGAATATGTCTTGTCACTAGATGTGAGAAATCATCAAAAAATCTGGGATGCTCAAAAACATCTAGTTCACACACTGGTTAGACTGAAGTAAAAGAGTATTGACAGTTATATATTAAATGTGACCATTCAAGAGGACATTTGAATCATTTCAAACATCTATTCCATCAACGTGACACTTCAACAGAGCTTTGCAGTAGCAAGAAAACGTGCCGTCACTAGATGTGAAAAATCATCACAGAATCTGAGACACTTAAAGACATCTACTTCACACAAGATAAACTGAAAGAAATCTTTGTTGACAACCATATAATAAATGTGACAGTTGAAGAGAACATTTAAATCATTTCAAACATCTATTCCATCCACGTGATGCTTCAACAGAGATTTGCAGTTGCAAGAAAATGTCTTGTGACTAGATGTGAGAAATCATCACAGAATCTGGGATGCTCAAAAACATCTAGTTCACACACTGGTTAGACTAAAGTAAAAGTGTATTGACAGTTATATATTATATGTGACCATTCAAGAGGACATTTGAATCATTTCAAACATCTATTCCATCAACGTGACACCTCAACAAAGCTTTGCAGTTGCAAGAAAACCTGTAGTCACTAGATGTGAGAAATCATCACAGAATCTGAGATGCTTAAAAACATCTACTTCACACACAAGATAAACTGAAGAAATCTTAGTTGACAACCATATAATAAATGTGACAGTTGAAGAGAACATTTAAATCATTACAAACATCTATTCCATCCACGTGATGCTTCAACAGAGATTTGCAGTCGCAAGAAAATGTCTTGTCACTAGATGCGAGAAATCATCACAGAATCTGGGATGCTCAAAAACATCTAGTTCACACACTGGTTAGACTAAAGTAAAAGTGTATTGACAGTTATATATTAAATGTGACCATTCAAGAGGACATTTGAATCATCTCAAACATCTATTCCATCCACGTGACGCCTCAACAGAGATTTAAAGTCGAAAGAAATGTCTTGTCAGTAGATGTGAGAAATCATCACAGAATCTGGGATGATTAAAAACATCTACTCCACACACTAGTGAAGCTTTAAGAAAAAAGGATTGTTAACTTTATGATAAATTTGGCAATTAATGAGAACGTTTAGATCATTTCCAACATGTATTGCATCGACATGAGACTTTACCAGAGCGCTGCTGTAGGAAGAAACATGTAGTCACTAGATGTGAGAATTCATCACAGAATCTGAAATACTTAAAACCATCTACTTCACACATTAGATAAACTGAAAGAAATCTTAGTTGACAACCATATAATAAATGTGAGAGTTGAAGAGAACATTGAAATCATTTCAAACATCTATTCCATCCACGCGATGTTTCAACGGAGATTTGCAGTCGCAAGAAAATGTCTTGTCACTAGATGTGAGAAATCATCACAGAATCTGGGATGCTCTAAAACATCTAGTTCACACACTGGTTAGACTGAAATAAAAGTGTATTGACAGTTATGTATTAAATGTGACAATTCAAGAGGATATTTGAATCATTTCAAACATCTATTGCATCAACGTTACACTTAAAGAGAGCATTGCAGTCGCAAGAAAACGTGTAGTCACTAGATGTGAGAACTCATAACAGAATCTGAGACACTTAAAGACATCTACTTCACACAAGATAAACTGAAAGAAACCTTTGTTGACAACCATATAATAAATGTGACAGTTGAAGAGAACATTTAAATCATTTCAAACATCTCTTCCATCCACGTGATGCTTCAACAGAGATTTACAGTCGCAAGAAAATGTCTTGTCACTAGATGTGAGAAATCATCACAGAATCTTGGATGCTCAAAAACATCTAGTTCACACAATGGTTAGACTGAGCTAAAAGTGTATTGACAGTTATATATTAAATGTGACCATTCAAGAGGACATTTAAATAATTTCAAACATCTATTCCATCAACGTGACACCTCAACAAAGCTTTGAAGTCACAAGAAAACGTGTAGTCACTAGATGTGAGAAATCATCACGGAATCTGAGATGCTTAAGAACATATACTTCACACACTAGATAAACTGAAGAAATCTTAGTTGACAACCATATAATAAATGTGACAATTGAAGAGAACATTTAAATTATTTCAAACATTTATTCCATCCACGTGATGCTTCAACGAAGATTTGTAGTTGCAAGAAAATGTCTTGTCACTAGATGCGAGAAATCATAACAGAATCTGGGATGCTAAAAAACATCTAGTTCACACACTGGTTAGACTGAAGTAAAAGTGTATTGACAGTTATATATTAAATGTGACCATTCAAGAGGACATTTGAATCATTTCAAACATCTATTCCATCAACGTGACACCTCAACAGAGCTTTGCAGTCGCAAGAAAACGTGTAGTCACTAGATGTGAGAAATCATCACAGAATCTGAGATGCTTAAAAACATCTACTTCACACACTAGATAAACTGAAGAAATCTTAGTTGACAACCATATAATAAATGTGACAGTTGAAGAGAACATTTAAATCATTTCAAACATCTATTCCTTCCACGTGATGCTTCAACAGAGATTTAAAGTCGAAAGAATATGTCTTGTCACTAGATGTGAGAAATCATCACAAAATCTGGGATGCTCAAAAACATCTAGTTCACACACTGGTTAGACTGAAGTAAAAGAGTATTGACAGTTATAGATTAAATGTGAGCATTCAAGAGGACATTTGAATCATTTCAAACATCTATTCCATCAACGTGACACCTCAACAGAGCTTTGCAGTCGCAAGAAAACGTGTAGTCACTAGATGTGAGAAATCATCACAGAATCTGAGATGCTTAAAAACATCTACTTCACACACTAGATAAACTGAAGAAATCTTAGTTGACAACCATATAATAAATGTGACAGTTGAAGAGAACATTTAAATCATTTCAAACATCAATTCCTTCCACGTGATGCTTCAACAGAGATTTGCAGTCGCAAGAAAATGTCTTGTCACTAGATGTGAGAAATTATCACAGAATCTGGGATGCTCAAAAACATCTAGTTCACACACTGGTTAGACTGAAGTAAACATGTATTGACAGTTACATATTAAATGTGACCATTCATGAGAACATTTGAATCATTTCAAACATCTATTCCATCAACGTGACACTTCAACAGAGCTTTGCAGTCACAAGAAAACGTGTAGTCACTAGATGTGAGAAATCATCACAGAATCTGAGATGCTTAAAAACATCTACTTCAGACACTAGATAAACTGAAAGAAATCTTTGTTGACAAACTTATAATAAATGTGACAGTTGAAGAGAACATTTAAATCATTACAAACATCTATTCCATCCACGTGATGCTTCAACGGAGATTTGTAGTCGAAAGAAAATGTCTTGTCACTAGATGTGAGAAATCATCACAGAATCTTGGATGCTCAAAAACATCTAGTTAACACACTGGTTAGACTGAAGTAAAAGTGTATTGACAGTTATATATTAAATGTGACCATTCAAGAGGACATTTGAATCATTTCAAACATCTATTCCATCAACGTGACACCTCAACAGAGCTTTGCAGTCGCAAGAAAACGTGTAGTCACTAGATGTGAGAAATCATCACAGAATCTGAGATGCTTAAAAACATCTACTTCACACACTAGATAAACTGAAGATATCTTAGTTGACAACCATATAATAAATGTGACAGTTGAAGATAACATTTAAATCATTTCAAACATCTATTCCATCCACGTGATGCTTCAACAGAGATTTGCAGTCGCAAGAAAATGTCTTGTCACTAGATGTGAGAAATCATCACAGAATCTTGGATGCTCAAAAACATCTAGTTCACACACTGGTTAGACTGAAGTAAACATGTATTGACAGTTATATATTAAATGTGACCATTCATGAGGACATTTGAATCATTTCAAACATCTATTCCATCAACGTGACACTTCAACAGAGCTTTGCAGTCACAAGAAAACGTGTAGTCACTAGATGTGAGAAATCATCACAGAATCTGAGATGCTCAAAAACATCTAGTTCATACACTGGTTAGACTGAAGTAAAAGTGTATTGACAGTTATAGATTAAATGTGAGCATTCAAGAGGCCATTTGAATCATTTCAAACATCTATTCTATCAACGTGACACTTCAACAGAGCTTTGCAGTCGCAAGAAATCGTGTAGTTACTAGATGTGAGAAAACATCACAGAATCTGAGATACTTAAAAACATCTACTACACACACTAGGTAAACTGAAAGAAATCTTAGTTTACAACCATATAATAAATGTGACAGTTGTAGAGAACATTTAAATCATTTCAAACATTTATTCCATCCACGTGATGCTTCAACGAAGATTTGTAGTCGCAAGAAAATGTCTTGTCACTAGATGCGAGAAATCATCACAGAATCTGGGATGCTCAAAAACATCTAGTTCACACACTGGTTAGACTGAAGTAAAAGTGTATTGACAGTTATATATTAAAAGTGACCATTCAAGAGGACATTTGAATAATTTCAAACATCTATTCCATCAACGTGACACTTCAACAGAGCTTTGCAGTCGCAAGAAAACGTGTAGTTACTAGATGTGAGAAATCATCACAGAATCTGAGATACTTAAAAACATCTACTACACACACTAGGTAAACTGAAAGAAATCTTAGTTTACAACCATATAATAAATGTGACAGTTGTAGAGAACATTTAAATCATTTCAAACATTTATTCCATCCACGTGATGCTTCAACGAAGATTTGTAGTCGCAAGAAAATGTCTTGTCACTAGATGCGAGAAATCATCACAGAATCTGGGATGCTCAAAAACATCTAGTTCACACACTGGTTAGACTGAAGTAAACATGTATTGACAGTTATATATTAAATGTGACCATTCAAGAGGACATTTGAATCATTTCAAACATCTATTCCATCAACGTGACACTTCAACAGAGCTTTGCAGTCACAAGAAAACGTGTAGTCACTAGATGTGAGAAATCATTACAGAATCTGAGATGCTTAAAAACATCTACTTCACACACTAGATAAACTGAAAGAAATCTTTGTTGACAACCATATAATAAATTTGACAGTTGAAGAGAACATTTAAATCATTACAAACATCTATTCCATCCACGTGATGCTTCAACGGAGATTTGCAGTCGAAAGAAAATGTCTTGTCACTAGATGTGAGAAATCATCACAGAATCTGGGATGCTCAAAAACATCTAGTTCACACACTGGTTAGACTGAAGTAAACATGTATTGACAGTTATATATTAAATGTGACCATTCAAGAGGACATTTGAATCATTTCAAACATCTATTCCATCAACGAGACACCTCAACAGAGTTTTGCAGTCACAAGAAAACGTGTAGTCACTAGATGTGAGAAATCATCACAGAATCTGAGATGCTTAAAAGCATCTACTTCAGACACTAGATAAACTGAAAGAAATCTTTGTTGACAACCATATAATAAATTGACAGTTGAAGAGAACATTTAAATCATTACAAACATCTATTCCATCCACGTGATGCTTCAACGGAGATTTGCAGTCGAAAGAAAATGTCTTGTCACTAGATGTGAGAAATCATCACAGAATCTGGGATGCTCAAAAACATGTAGTTCACACACTGGTTAGACTGAAGTAAAAGTGTATTGACAGTTATATATTAAATGTGACCATTGAAGAGGACATTTGAATCATTTCAAACATCTATTCCATCAACGTGACACCTCAACAGAGCTTTGCAGTCGCAAGAAAACGTGTAGTCACTAGATGTGAGAAATCATCACAGAATCTGAGATGCTTAAAAACATCTACTTCACACACTAGATAAATTGAAGAAATCTTAGTTGACAACCATATAATAAATGTGACAGTTGAAGAGAACATTTAAATCTTTTCAAACATCTATTCCATCCACGTGATGCTTCAACAGAGCTTTGCAGTCACAAGAAAACGTGTAGTCACTAGATATGAGAAATCAACACAGAATCTGAGATGCTTAAAAACATCTACTTCAGACACTAGATAAACTGAAAGAAATCTTTGTTGACAACCACATAATAAATTTGACAGTTGAAGAGAACATTTAAATCATTACAAACATCTATTCCATCCACGTGATGCTTCAACGGAGATTTGCAGTCGAAAGAAAATGTCTTGTCACTAGATGTGAGAAATGATCACAGAATCTGGGATGCTCAAAAACATCTAGTTCACACACTGGTTAGACTGAAGTAAAAGTATAATGACAGTTATATATTAAATGTGACCATTCAAGAGGACATTTGAATCATTTCAAACATCTATTCCATCAACGTGACACCTCAACAGAGCTTTGCAGTCGCAAGAAAACGTGTAGTCACTAGATGTGAGAAATCATCATAGAATCTGAGATGCTTAAAAACATCTACTTCACACAATGGATAAACAGAAGAAATCTTAGTTGACAACCATATAATAAATGTGAAAGTTGAAGAGAACATTTAAATCATTTCAAACATCTATTCCATCCACGTGATGCTTCAACAGAGATTTGCAGTCGCAAGAAAATGTCTTGTCACTAGATGTGAGAAATCATCACAGAATCTTGGATGCTCAAAAACATCTAATTCACACACTGGTTAGACTGAAGTAAAAGTGTATTGACAGTTATATATTAAATGTGACCATTCAAGAGGACATTTGAATCATTTCAAACATCTATTCCATCAACGTGACACTTCAACAGAGCTTTGCAGTCACAAGAAAACGTGTAGTCACTAGATGTGAGAAATCATCACAGAATCTGGGATGCTCAAAAACATCTAGTTCATACACTGGTTAGACTGAAGTAAAAGTGTATTGACAGTTATAGATTAAATGTGAGCATTCAAGAGGCCATTTGAATCATTTCAAACATCTATTCCATCAACGTGACACTTCAACAGAGCTTTGCAGTCGCAAGAAAACGTGTAGTTACTAGATGTGAGAAATCATCACAGAATCTGAGATAGTTAAAAACATCTACTGCACACACTAGGTAAACTGAAAGAAATCTTAGTTTACAACCATATAATAAATGTGACAGTTGTAGAGAACATTTAAATCATTTCAAACATTTATTCCATCCACGTGATGCTTCAACGAAGATTTGTAGTCGCAAAAAAATGTCTTGTCGCTAGATGTGAGAAATCATCACAGAATCTGGGATGCTCAAAAACATCTAGTTCACACACTGGTTAGACTGAAGTAAAAGTGTATTGACAGTTATATATTAAATGTGACCATTCAAGAGGACATTTGAATCATTTCAAACATCTATTCCATCAACGTGACACCTCAACAGAGCTTTGCAGTCACAAGAAAACGTGTAGTCACTAGATGTGAGAAATCAACACAGAATCTGAGATGCTTAAAAACATCTACTTCACACACTAGATAAACTGAAAGAAATCTTTGTTGACAACCATATAATAAATTTGACAGTTGAAGAGAACATTTAAATCATTACAAACATCTATTCCATCCACGTGATGCTTCAACAGAGATTTGCAGTCGAAAGAAAATGTCTTGTCACTAGATGTGAGAAATCATCACAGAATCTTGGATGCTCAAATACATCTAGTTCACACACTGGTTAGACTGAAGTAAAAGTGTATTGACAGTTATATATTAAATGTGACCATTCAAGAGGACATTTGAATCATTTCAAACATCTATTCCATCAACGTGACACCTCAACAGAGCTTTGCAGTCGCAAGAAAACGTGTAGTCACTAGATGTGAGAAATCATCAAAGAATCTGAGATGCTTAAAAACATCTACTTCACACACTAGATAAACAGAAGAAATCTTAGTTGACAACCATATAATAAATGTGACAGTTGAAGAGAACATTTAAATCATTTCAAAAATCTATTCCATCCACGTGATGCTTCAACAGAGATTTGCAGTCGCAAGAAAATGTCTTGTCACTAGATGTGAGAAATCATCACAGAATCTTGGATGCTCAAAAACATCTAGTTCACACACTGGTTAGACTGAAGTAAAAGTGTATTGACAGTGATATATTAAATATGACCATTCAAGAGGACATTTGAATCATTTCAAACATCTATTCCATCAACGTGACACTTCAACAGAGCTTTGCAGTCACAAGAAAACGTGTAGTCACTAGATGTCAGAAATCATCACAGAATATGTGATGCTCAAAAACATCTAGTTCATACACTGGTTAGACTGAAGTAAAAGTGTATTGACAGTTATAGATTAAATGTGAGCATTCAAGAGGCCATTTGAATCATTTCAAACATCTATTCCATCAACGTGACACTTCAACAGAGGTTTGCAGTCGCAAGAAAACGTGTAGTTACTAGATGTGAGAAATCATCACAGAATCTGAGATACTTAAAAACATCTACTACACACACTAGGTAAACTGAAAGAAATCTTAGTTTACAACCATATAATAAATGTGACAGTTGTAGAGAACATTTAAATCATTTCAAACATTTATTCCATCCACGTGATGCTTCAACGAAGATTTGTACTCGGAAGAAAATGTCTTGTCACTAGATGCGAGAAATCATCACAGAATCTGGGATGCTCAAAAACATCTAGTTCACACACTGGTTAGACTGAAGTAAAAGTATATTGACAGTTATATATTAAATGTGACCATTCAAGAGGACATTTGAATAATTTCAAACATCTATTCCATCAACGTGACACCTCAACAGAGCTTTGCAGTCGCAAGAAAACGTGTAGTCACTAGATGGGAGAAATCATCACAGAATCTGAGATGCTTAAAAACATCTACTTCACACACTAGATAAACTGAAGAAATCTTAGTTGACAACCATATAATAAATGTGACAGTTGAAGAGAACATTTAAATCATTTCAAACATCTATTCCATCCACGTGATGCTTCAACAGAGATTTGCAGTCGCAAGAAAATGTCTTGTGACTAGATGTGAGAAATCATCACAGAATCTGGGATTCTCAAAAACATCTAGTTCACACACTGGTTAGACTGAAGTAAAAATGTATTGACAGTTACATATTAAATGTGACCATTCATGAGGACATTTGAATCATTTCAAACATCTATTCCATCAACGTGACACTTCAACAGAGCTTTGCAGTAGCAAGAAAACGTGCCGTCACTAGATGTGAGAAATCATCACAGAATCTGAGATGCTTAAAAAAATCTACTTCAGACACTAGATAAACTGAAAGAAATCTTTGTTAAAAAACCATATAATAAATGTGACAGTTGAAGAGAACATTTAAATCATTTCAAACATCTATTCCATCCACGTGACGCTTTAACAGAGATTTAAAGTCGAAAGAATATGTCTTGTCACTAGATGTGAGAAATCATCAAAAAATCTGGGATGCTCAAAAACATCTAGTTCACACACTGGTTAGACTGAAGTAAAAGAGTATTGACAGTTATATATTAAATGTGACCATTCAAGAGGACATTTGAATCATTTCAAACATCTATTCCATCAACGTGACACTTCAACAGAGCTTTGCAGTAGCAAGAAAACGTGCCGTCACTAGATGTGAAAAATCATCACAGAATCTGAGACACTTAAAGACATCTACTTCACACAAGATAAACTGAAAGAAATCTTTGTTGACAACCATATAATAAATGTGACAGTTGAAGAGAACATTTAAATCATTTCAAACATCTATTCCATCCACGTGATGCTTCAACAGAGATTTGCAGTTGCAAGAAAATGTCTTGTGACTAGATGTGAGAAATCATCACAGAATCTGGGATGCTCAAAAACATCTAGTTCACACACTGGTTAGACTAAAGTAAAAGTGTATTGACAGTTATATATTATATGTGACCATTCAAGAGGACATTTGAATCATTTGCAACATCGATTGCATCAACGTGACACCTCAACAAAGCTTTGCAGTCGCAAGAAAACCTGTAGTCACTAGATGTGAGAAATCATCACAGAATCTGAGATGCTTAAAAACATCTACTTCACACACAAGATAAACTGAAGAAATCTTAGTTGACAACCATATAATAAATGTGACAGTTGAAGAGAACATTTAAATCATTTCAAACATCTATTCCATCCACGTGATGCTTCAACAGAGATTTGCAGTCGCAAGAAAATGTCTTGTCACTAGATGCGAGAAATCATCACAGAATCTGGGATGCTCAAAAACATCTAGTTCACACACTGGTTAGACTAAAGTAAAAGTGTATTGACAGTTATATATTAAATGTGACCATTCAAGAGGACATTTGAATCATCTCAAACATCTATTCCATCCACGTGACGCTTCAACAGAGATTTAAAGTCGAAAGAAATGTCTTGTCAGTAGATGTGAGAAATCATCACAGAATCTGGGATGATTAAAAACATCTACTCCGCATACTAGTGAAGTTTTAAGAAAAGAGGATTGTTAACTTTATGATAAATTTGGCAATTAATGAGAACGTTTAGATCATTTCCAACATGTATTGCATCGACATGAGACTTTACCAGAGCACTGCTGTAGGAAGAAACATGTAGTCACTAGATGTGAGAATTCATCACAGAATCTGAAATACTTAAAACCATCTACTTCACACATTAGATAAACTGAAAGAAATCTTAGTTGACAACCATATAATAAATGTGAGAGTTGAAGAGAACATTTAAATCATTTCAAACATCTATTCCATCCACGTCATGCTTCAACAGAGATTTGCAGTCCCAAGAAAATGTCTTGTCACTAGATGTGAGAAACCATCACAGAATCTGGGATGCTCAAAAACATCTAGTTCACACACTGGCTAGACTGAAGTAAAAGTGTATTGACAGTTACATATTAAATGTGACCATTCAAGAGGACATTTGAATCATTTCAAACATCTATTCCATCAACGTGACACTTCAACAGAGCTTTGCAGTCGCAAGAAAACGTGTAGTCACTAGATGTGAGAAATCATAACAGAATCTGAGATGCTTAAAAACATCTACTTCACACACTAGATAAACTGAAAGAAATCTTAGTTGACAACAATATCATAAATGTGACAGTTGAAGAGAACATTTAAATCATTCCAAACATTTATTCCATCCACGCGATGTTTCAACGGAGATTTGCAGTCGCAAGAAAATGTCTTGTCACTAGATGTGAGAAATCATCACAGAATCTGGGATGCTCTAAAACATCTAGTTCACACACTGGTTAGACTGAAATAAAAGTGTATTGACAGTTATGTATTAAATGTGACAATTCAAGAGGATATTTGAATCATTTCAAACATCTATTGCATAAACGTTACACTTAAAGAGAGCATTGCAGTCGCAAGAAAACGTGTAGTCACTAGATGTGAGAACTCATAACAGAATCTGAGACACTTAAAGACATCTACTTCACACAAGATAAACTGAAAGAAACCTTTGTTGACAACCATATAATAAATGTAACAGTTGAAGAGAACATTTAAATCATTTCAAACATCTCTTCCATCCACGTGATGCTTCAACAGAGATTTACAGTCGCAAAAAAATGTCTTGTCACTAGATGTGAGAAATCATCACAGAATCTTGGATGCTCAAAAACATCTAGTTCACACACTGGTTAGACTGAGCTAAAAGTGTATTGACAGTTATATATTAAATGTGACCATTCAAGAGGTCATTTAAATAATTTCAAACATCTATTCCATCAACGTGACACTTCAACAAAGCTTTGTAGTCACAAGAAAACGTGTAGTCACTAGATGTGAGAAATCATCACAGAATCTGAGATGCTTAAGAACATATACTTCACACACTAGATAAACTGAAAGAAATCTTAGTTGACAACCATATAATAAATGTGACAATTGAAGAGAACATTTAAATTATTTCAAACATTTATTCCATCCACGTGATGCTTCAACGAAGATTTGTAGTTGCAAGAAAATGTCTTGTCACTAGATGCGAGAAATCATAACAGAATCTGGGATGCTAAAAAACATCTAGTTCACACACTGGTTAGACTGAAGTAAAAGTGTATTGACAGTTATATATTAAATGTGACCATTCAAGAGGACATTTGAATCATTTCAAACATCTATTCCATCAACGTGACACCTCAACAGAGCTTTGCAGTTGCAAGAAAACGTGTAGTCACTAGATGTGAGAAATCATCACAGAATCTGAGATGCTTAAAAACATCTACTTCACACACTAGATAAACTGAAGAAATCTTAGTTGACAACCATATAATAAATGTGACAGTTGAAGAGAACATTTAAATCATTTCAAACATCTATTCCTTCCACGTGATGCTTCAACAGAGATTTAAAGTCGAAAGAATATGTCTTGTCACTAGATGTGAGAAATCATCACAAAATCTGGGATGCTCAAAAACATCTAGTTCACACACTGGTTAGACTGAAGTAAAAGAGTATTGACAGTTATAGATTAAATGTGAGCATTCAAGAGGACATTTGAATCATTTCAAACATCTATTCCATCAACGTGACACCTCAACAGAGCTTTGCAGTCGCAAGAAAACGTGTAGTCACTAGATGTGAGAAATCATCACAGAATCTGAGATGCTTAAAAACATCTACTTCACACACTAGATAAACTGAAGAAATCTTAGTTGACAACCATATAATAAATGTGACAGTTGAAGAGAACATTTAAATCATTTCAAACATCTTTTCCTTCCACGTGATGCTTCAACAGAGATTTGCAGTCGCAAGAAAATGTCTTGTCACTAGATGTGAGAAATTATCACAGAATCTGGGATGCTCAAAAACATCTAGTTCACACACTGGTTAGACTGAAGTAAAAATGTATTGACAGTTACATATTAAATGTGACCATTCATGAGAACATTTGAATCATTTCAAACATCTATTCCATCAACGTGACACTTCAACAGAGCTTTGCAGTCACAAGAAAACGTGTAGTCACTAGATGTGAGAAATCATCACAGAATCTGAGATGCTTAAAAACATCTACTTCAGACACTAGATAAACTGAAAGAAATCTTTGTTGACAAACTTATAATAAATGTGACAGTTGAAGAGAACATTTAAATCATTACAAACATCTATTCCATCCACGTGATGCTTCAACGGAGATTTGCAGTCGAAAGAAAATGTCTTGTCACTAGATGTGAGAAATCATCACAGAATCTTGGATGCTCAAAAACATCTAGTTAACACACTTGTTAGACTGAAGTAAAAGTGTATTGACAGTTATATATTAAATGTGACCATTCAAGAGGACATTTGAATCATTTTAAACATCTATTCCATCAACGTGACACCTCAACAGAGCTTTGCAGTCGCAAGAAAACGTAAAGTCACTAGATGTGAGAAATCATCACAGAATCTGAGATGCTTAAAAACATCTACTTCACACACTAGATAAACTGAAGAAATCTTAGTTGACAACCATATAATAAATGTGACAGTTGAAGATAACATTTAAATCATTTCAAACATCTATTCCATCCACGTGATGCTTCAACAGAGATTTGCAGTCGCAAGAAAATGTCTTGTCACTAGATGTGAGAAATCATCACAGAATCTTGGATGCTCAAAAACATCTAGTTCACACACTGGTTAGACTGAAGTAAACATGTATTGACAGTTATATATTAAATGTGACCATTCATGAGGACATTTGAATCATTTCAAACATCTATTCCATCAACGTGACACTTCAACAGAGCTTTGCAGTGACAAGAAAACGTGTAGTCACTAGATGTGAGAAATCATCACAGAATCTGGGATGCTCAAAAACATCTAGTTCATACACTGGTTAGACTGAAGTAAAAGTGTATTGACAGTTATAGATTAAATGTGAGCATTCAAGAGGCCATTTGATTCATTTCAAACATCTATTCCATCAACGTGACACTTCAACAGAGCTTTGCAGTCGCAAGAAAACGTGTAGTTACTAGATGTGAGAAATCATCACAGAATCTGAGATACTTAAAAACATCTACTACACACACTAGGTAAACTGAAAGAAATCTTAGTTTACAACCATATAATAAATGTGACAGTTGTAGAGAACATTTAAATCATTTCAAACATTTATTCCATCCACGTGATGCTTCAACGAAGATTTGTAGTCGCAAGAAAATGTCTTGTCACTAGATGCGAGAAATCATCACAGAATCTGGGATGCTCAAAAACATCTAGTTCACACACTGGTTAGACTGAAGTAAACATGTATTGACAGTTACATATTAAATGTGACCATTCATGAGAACATTTGAATCATTTCAAACATCTATTCCATCAACGTGACACTTCAACAGAGCTTTGCAGTCACAAGAAAACGTGTAGTCACTAGATGTGAGAAATCATCACAGAATCTGAGATGCTTAAAAACATCTACTTCACACACTAGATAAACTGAAAGAAATCTTTGTTGACAACCATATAATAAATTTGACAGTTGAAGAGAACATTTAAATCATTACAAACATCTATTCCATCCACGTGATGCTTCAACGGAGATTTGCAGTCGAAAGAAAATGTCTTGTCACTAGATGTGAGAAATCATCACAGAATCTAGGATGCTCAAAAACATCTAGTTCACACACTGGTTAGACTGAAGTAAACATGTATTGACAGTTATATATTAAATGTGACCATTCAAGAGGACATTTGAATCATTTCAAACATCTATTCCATCAACGTGACACCTCAACAGAGTTTTGCAGTCACAAGAAAACGTGTAGTCACTAGATGTGAGAAATCATCACAGAATCTGAGATGCTTAAAAACATCTACTTCAGACACTAGATAAACTGAAAGAAACCTTTGTTGACAACCATATAATAAATGTGACAGTTGAAGAGAACATTTAAATCATTTCAAACATCTATTCCATCCACGTGATGCTTCAACGGAGATTTGCAGTCGAAAGAAAATGTCTTGTCACTAGATGTGAGAAATCATCACAGAATCTGGGATGCTCAAAAACATGTAGTTCACACACTGGTTAGACTGAAGTAAAAATGTATTGACAGTTATATATTAAATGTGACCATTGAAGAGGACATTTGAATCATTTCAAACATCTATTCCATCAACGTGACACCTCAACAGAGCTTTGCAGTCGCAAGAAAACGTGTAGTCACTAGATGTGAGAAATCATCACAGAATCTGAGATGCTTAAAAACATCTACTTCACACACTAGATAAACTGAAGAAATCTTAGTTGACAACCATATAATAAATGTGACAGTTGAAGAGAACATTTAAATCTTTTCAAACATCTATTCCATCCACGTGATGCTTCAACAGAGCTTTGCAGTCACAAGAAAACGTGTAGTCACTAGATATGAGAAATCAACACAGAATCTGAGATGCTTAAAAACATCTACTTCAGACACTAGATAAACTGAAAGAAATCTTTGTTGACAACCACATAATAAATTTGACAGTTGAAGAGAACATTTAAATCATTACAAACATCTATTCCATCCACGTGATGCTTCAACGGAGATTTGCAGTCGAAAAAAAATGTCTTGTCACTAGATGTGAGAAATCATCACAGAATCTGGGATGCTCAAAAACATCTAGTTCACACACTGGTTAGACTGAAGTAAAAGTGTATTGACAGTTATATATTAAATGTGACCATTCAAGAGGACATTTGAATCATTTCAAACATCTATTCCATCAACGTGACACCTCAACAGAGCTTTGCAGTCGCAAGAAAACGTGTAGTCACTAGATGTGAGAAATCATCATAGAATCTGAGATGCTTAAAAACATCTACTTCACACAATAGATAAACTGAAGAAATCTTAGTTGACAACCATATAATAAATGTGACAGTTGAAGAGAACATTTATATCATTTCAAACATCTATTCCATCCACGTGATGCTTCAACAGAGATTTGCAGTCGCAAGAAAATGTCTTGTCACTAGATGTGAGAAATCATCACAGAATCTTGGATGCTCAAAAACATCTAGTTCACACACTGGTTAGACTGAAGTAAAAGTGTATTGACAGTTATATATTAAATGTGACCATTCATGAGGACATTTGAATCATTTCAAACATCTATTCCATCAACGTGACACTTCAACAGAGCTTTGCAGTCACAAGAAAACGTGTAGTCACTAGATGTGAGAAATCATCACAGAATCTGAGATGCTCAAAAACATCTAGTTCATACACTGGTTAGACTGAAGTAAAAGTGTATTGACAGTTATAGATTAAATGTGAGCATTCAAGAGGCCATTTGAATCATTTCAAACATCTATTCCATCAACGTGACACTTCAACAGAGCTTTGCAGTCGCAAGAAAACGTGTAGTTACTAGATGTGAGAAATCATCACAGAATCTGAGATAGTTAAAAACATCTACTACACACACTAGGTAAACTGAAAGAAATCTTAGTTTACAACCATATAATAAATGTGACAGTTGTAGAGAACATTTAAATCATTTCAAACATTTATTCCATCCACGTGATGCTTCAACGAAGATTTGTAGTCGCAAGAAAATGTCTTGTCACTAGATGTGAGAAATCATCACAGAATCTGGGATGCTCAAAAACATCTAGTTCACACACTGGTTAGACTGAAGTAAAAGTGTATTGACAGTTATATATTAAATGTGACCATTCAAGAGGACATTTGAATCATTTCAAACATCTATTCCATCAACGTGACACCTCAACAGAGCTTTGCAGTCACAAGAAAACGTGTAGTCACTAGATGTGAGAAATCAACACAGAATCTGAGATGCTTAAAAACATCTACTTCACACACTAGATAAACTGAAAGAAATCTTTGTTGACAACCATATAATAAATTTGACAGTTGAAGAGAACATTTAAATCATTACAAACATCTATTCCATCCACGTGATGCTTCAACAGAGATTTGCAGTCGAAAGAAAATGTCTTGTCACTAGATGTGAGAAATCATCACAGAATCTTGGATGCTAAAATACATCTAGTTCACACACTTGTTAGACTGAAGTAAAAGTGTATTGACAGTTATATATTAAATGTGAGCATTCAAGAGGACATTTGAATCATTTCAAACATCTATTCCATCAACGTGACACCTCAACAGAGCTTTGCAGTCACAAGAAAACGTGTAGTCACTAGATGTGAGAAATCAACACAGAATCTGAGATGCTTAAAAACATCTACTTCACACACTAGATAAACTGAAAGAAATCTTTGTTGACAACCATATAATAAATTTGACAGTTGAAGAGAACATTTAAATCATTACAAACATCTATTCCATCCACGTGATGCTTCAACAGAGATTTGCAGTCGAAAGAAAATGTCTTGTCACTAGATGTGAGAAATCATCACAGAATCTTGGATGCTAAAATACATCTAGTTCACACACTTGTTAGACTGAAGTAAAAGTGTATTGACAGTTATATATTAAATGTGAGCATTCAAGAGGACATTTGAATCATTTCAAACATCTATTCCATCAACGTGACACCTCAACAGAGCTTTGCAGTAGCAAGAAAACGTGTAGTCACTAGATGTGAGAAATCATCAAAGAATCTGAGATGCTTAAAAACATCTACTTCACACACTAGATAAACTGAAGAAATCTTAGTTGACAACCATATAATAAATGTGACAGTTGAAGAGAACATTTAAATCATTTCAAAAATCTATTCCATCCACGTGATGCTTCAACAGAGATTTGCAGTCGCAAGAAAATGTCTTGTCACTAGATGTGAGAAATCATCACAGAATCTTGGATGCTCAAAAACATCTAGTTCACACACTGGTTAGACTGAAGTAAAAGTGTATTGACAGTTATATATTAAATGTGACCATTCAAGAGGACATTTGAATCATTTCAAACATCTATTCCATCAACGTGACACTTCAACAGAGCTTTGCAGTCACAAGAAAACGTGTAGTCACTAGATGTGAGAAATCATCACAGAATCTGGGATGCTCAAAAACATCTAGTTCATACACTGGTTAGACTGAAGTAAAAGTGTTTGACAGTTATAGATTAAATGTGAGCATTCAAGAGGCCATTTGAATCATTTCAAACATCTATTCCATCAACGTGACACTTCAACAGAGCTTTGCAGTCGCAAGAAAACGTGTAGTTACTAGATGTGAGAAATCATCACAGAATCTGAGATACTTAAAAACATCTACTACACACACTAGGTAAACTGAAAGAAATCTTAGTTTACAACCATATAATAAATGTGACAGTTGTAGAGAACATTTAAATCATTTCAAACATTTAATCCATCCACGTGATGCTTCAACGAAGATTTGTACTCGGAAGAAAATGTCTTGTCACTAGATGCGAGAAATCATCACAGAATCTGGGATGCTCAAAAACATCTAGTTCACACACTGGTTAGACTGAAGTAAAAGTGTATTGACAGTTATATATTAAATGTGACCATTCAAGAGGACATTTGAATAATTTCAAACATCTATTCCATCAACGTGACACCTCAACAGAGCTTTGCAGTCGCAAGAAAACGTGTAGTCACTAGATGGGAACAATCATCACAGAATCTGAGATGCTTAAAAACATCTACTTCACACACTAGATAAACTGAAGAAATCTTAGTTGACAACCATATAATAAATGTGACAGTTGAAGAGAACATTTAAATCATTTCAAACATCTATTCCATCCACGTGATGCTTCAACAGAGATTTGCAGTCGCAAGAAAATGTCTTGTGACTAGATGTGAGAAATCATCACAGAATCTGGGATGCTCAAAAACATCTAGTTCATACACTGGTTAGACTGAAGTAAAAATGTATTGACAGTTACATATTAAATGTGACCATTCATGAGGACATTTGAATCATTTCAAATATCTATTCCATCAACGTGACACTTCAACAAAGCTTTGCAGTCACAAGAAGACGTGTAGTCACTAGATGTGAGAAATCATCACAGAATCTGAGATGCTTAAAAAAAACTACTTCAGACACTAGATAAACTGAAAGAAATCTTTGTTGACAACCATATAATAAATGTGACAGTTGAAGAGAACATTTAAATCATTACAAACATCTATTCCATCCACGTGATGCTTCAACGGAGATTTGCAGTCGAAAGAAAATGTCTTGTCACTAGATGTGAGAAATCATCACAGAATCTGGGATGCTCAAAAACATCTAGTTCACACATTGGTTAGGCTGAAGTAAAAGTGTATTGACAGTTATATGTTAAATATGAGCATTCAAGAGGCCATTTGAATCATTTCAAACATCTATTCCATCAACGTGACACTTCAACAGAGCTTTGCAGTAGCAAGAAAACGTGCCGTCACTAGATGTGAGAAATCATCACAGAATCTGAGATGCTTAAAAACATCTACTTCACACACTAGATGAACTGAAAGAAATCTTTGTTGACAACCATATAATAAATGTGACAGTTGAAGAGAACATTTAAATCATTTCAAACATCTATTCCATCCACGTGACGCTCTAACAGAGATTTAAAGTGGAAAGAAAATGTCTTGTCACTAGATGTGAGAAATCGTCACAGAATCTTGGATGCTCAAAAACATCTAGTTCACACACTGGTTAGACTGAAGTAAAAGTGTATTGACAGTTGTATATTAAATGTGACCATTCAAGAGGACATTTAAATCATTTAAAGCATCTATTCCATCAACGTGACACTTCAACACAGCTTTTCAGTCGCAAGAAAACGTGTAGTCACTAGATGTGAGAAATCATCACAGAATCTGAGATGCTTAAAAACATCTACTTCACACAAGATAAACTGAAAGAAACCTTGGTTGACAACCATATAATAAATGTGACAGTTGAAGAGAACATTTAAATCATTTCAAACATCTATTCCCTCCACGTGATGCTTCAACAGAGATTTACAGTCGCAAGAAAATGTCTTGTCACTAGATGTGAGAAATCATCACAGAATCTGGGATGCTCAAAAACATCTAGTTCACACACTGGTTAGACTGAGGTAAAAGTGTATTGACAGTTATATATTAAATGTGACCATTCAAGAGGACATTCAAATAATTTCAAACATCTATTCCATCAACGTGACACTTCAACAAAGCTTTGAAGTCGCAAGAAAACGTGTAGTCACTAGATGTGAGAAATCATCACAGAATCTGAGATGCTTAAGAACATCTACTTCAGACACTAGATAAACTGAAGAAATCTTAGTTGACAACCATCTAATAAATGTGACAATTGAAGAGAACATTTACATTATTTAAAAAAATTTATTCCATCCACGTGATGCTTCAACGAAGATTTGTAGTCGCAAGAAAATGTCTTGTCACTAGATGCGAGAAATCATCACAGAATCTGGGATGCTCAAAAACATCTAGTTCACACACTGGTTAGACTGAAGTAAAAGTGTATTGACAGTTATATATTAAATGTGACCATTCAAGAGGACATTTGAATCATTTCAAACATCTATTCCATCAACGTGACACCTCAACAGAGCTTTGCAGTCGCAAGAAAACGTGTAGTCACTAGATGTGAGAAATCATCACAGAATCTGAGATGCTTAAAAACATCTACTTCACACACTAGATAAACTGAAGAAATCTTAGTTGACAACCATATAATAAATGTGACAGTTGAAGAGAACATTTAAATCATTTCAAACATCTATTCCATCCACGTGATGCTTCAACAGAGATTTGCAGTCGCAAGAAAATGTCTTGTCACTAGATGTGAGAAATCATCACAGAATCTTGGATGCTCAAAAACATCTAGTTCACACACTGGTTAGACTGAAGTAAAAATGTATTGACAGTTACATATTAAATGTGACCATTCATGAGGACATTTGAATCATTTCAAACATCTATTCCATCAACGTGACACTTCAACAGAGCTTTGCAGTCACAAGAAAACGTGTAGTCACTAGATGTGAGAAATCATCACAGAATCTGGGATGCTCAAAAATATCTAGTTCATACACTGGTTAGACTGAAGTAAAAGTGTATTGACAGTTATAGATTAAATGTGAGCATTCAAGAGGCCATTTGAATCATTTCAAACATCTATTCCATCAACGTGACACTTCAACAGAGCTTTGCAGTCGCAAGAAAACGTGTAGTTACTAGATGTGAGAAATCATCACAGAATCTGAGATACTTAAAAACATCTACTACACACACTAGGTAAACTGAAAGAAATCTTAGTTTACAACCATATAATAAATGTGACAGTTGAAGAGAACATTTAAATCATTACAAACATCTATTCCATCCACGTGATGCTTCAACGGAGATTTGCAGTTGAAAGAAAATGTCTTGTCACTAGATGTGAGAAATCATCACAGAATCTTGGATGCTCAAAAACATCTAGTTCACACACTGGTTAGACTGAAGTAAAAGTGTATTGACAGTTATATATTAAATGTGACCATTCAAGAGGACATTTGAATCATTTCAAACATCTATTCCATCAACGTGACACCTCAACAGAGCTTTGCAGTCGCAAGAAAACGTGTAGTCACTAGATGTGAGAAATCATCACAGAATCTGAGATGCTTAAAAACATCTACTTCACACACTAGAT
Organism: Aurelia sp. 4 Dawson et al 2005; assembly: GCA_964019985.1. NCBI lineage: Eukaryota > Metazoa > Cnidaria > Scyphozoa > Semaeostomeae > Ulmaridae > Aurelia > Aurelia sp. 4 Dawson et al 2005. The sequence continues at coordinate 33,566 of OZ026503.1, read as the reverse complement.
AAACTGAAGAAATCTTAGTTGACAACCATATAATAAATGTGACAGTTGAAGAGAACATTTAAATCATTTCAAACATCTATTCCATCCACGTGATGCTTCAACAGAGATTTGCAGTCGCAAGAAAATATCTTGTCACTAGATGTGAGAAATCATCACAGAATCTGGGATGCTCAAAAACATCTAGTTCACACACTGGTTAGACTGAAGTATAAATGTATTGACAGTTACATATTATATGTGACCATTCATGAGGACATTTGAATCATTTCAAACATCTATTCCATCAACGTGACACTTCAACAGAGATTTGCAGTCGCAAGAAAATGTCTTGTCACTAGATGTGAGAAATCATCACAGAATCTGGGATGCTCAAAAACATCTAGTTCACACACTTGTTAGACTGAAGTATAAATGTATTGACAGTTACATATTATATGTGACCATTCATGAGGACATTTGAATCATTTCAAACATCTATTCCATCAACGTGACACTTCAACAGAGATTTGCAGTCGCAAGAAAACGTGTAGTCACTAGATGTGAGAAATCATCACAGAATCTGAGATGTTTAAAAACATCTACTTCACACACTAGATAAACTGAAGAAATCTTAGTTGACAACCATATAATATATGTCACAGTTGAAGAGAACATTTAAATCATTTCAAACATCTATTCCATCCACGTGACGCTTTAACAGAGATTTAAAGTCGAAAGAAAATGTTTTGTCACTAGATGTGAGAAATCATCACAGAATCTGGGATGCTCAAAAACATCTAGTTCACACACTGGTTAGACTGAAGTAAAAATGTATTGACAGTTATATATTAAATGTGAGCATTCAAGAGGACATTTGAATCATTTCAAACATCTATTCCATCAACGTGACACTTCAACAGAGCTTTGCAGTAGCAAGAAAACGTGCCGTCACTAGATGTGAGAAATCATCACAGAATCTGAGATGCTTAAAAACATCTACTTCACACACTAGATAAACTGAAAGAAATCTTAGTTGACAACCATATAATAAATGTGACAGTTGAAGAGAACATTTAAATCATTTTAAACATCTATTCCATCCACGTGACGCTTCAACAGAGATTTGCAGTCGAAAGAAAATGTCTTGTCACTAGATGTGAGAAATCATCACAGAATCTGGGATGCTTAAAAACATCTACTCCGCACACTAGTGAAGCTTTAAGAAAAAAGGATTGTTAACTTTATGATAAATTTGACAATTGATGAGAACGTTTAGATCATTTCCAACATGTAATGCATCGACATGAGACTTCAACATAGCCCTACAGTAGCAAGAAAACGTGTAGTCACTAGATGTGAGAAATCATCACAGAATCTGAGATGCTTAAAAACATCTACTTCACACACTAGATAAACTGAAAGAAATCATTTTTGACAACCATATAATAAATGTGACAGTTGAAGAGAACATTTAAATCATTTCAAACATCTATTCCCTCCACGTGATGCTTCAACAGAGATTTACAGTCGCAAGAAAATGTCTTGTCACTAGATGTGAGAAATCATCACAGAATCTGGGATGCTCAAAAACATCTAGTTCACACACTGGTTAGACTGAGGTAAAAGTGTATTGACAGTTATATATTAAATGTGACCATTCAAGAGAACATTTAAATAATTTCAAACATCTATTCCATCAACGTGACACTTCAACAAAGCTTTGAAGTCGCAAGAAAACGTGTAGTCACTAGATGTGAGAAATCATCACAGAATCTGAGATGCTTAAGAATATCTACTTCAGACACTAGATAAACTGAAAGAAATCTTAGTTGACAACCATCTAATAAATGTGACAATTGAAGAGAACATTTACATTATTTCAAAAATTTATTCCATCCACGTGATGCTTCAACGAAGATTTGTAGTCGCAAGAAAATGTCTTGTTACTAGATGCGAGAAATCATCACAGAATCTGGGATGCTCAAAAACATCTAGTTCACACACTGGTTCGACTGAAGTAAAAGTGTATTGACAGTTATATATTAAATGTGACCATTCAAGAGGACATTTGAATCATTTCAAACATCTATTCCATCAACGTGACACCTCAACAGAGCTTTGCAGTCGCAAGAAAACGTGTAGTCACTAGATGTGAGAAATCATCACAGAATCTGAGATGCATAAAAACATCTACTTCAGACACTAGATAAACTGAAAGAAATCTTTGTTGACAACCATATAATAAATTTGACAGTTGAAGAGAACATTTAAATCATTACAAACATCTATTCCATCCACGTGATGCTTCAACGGAGATTTGCAGTCGAAAGAAAATGTCTTGTCACTAGATGTGAGAAATCATCACAGAATCTTGGATGCTCAAAAACATCTAGTTCACACACTGGTTAGACTGAAGTAAAAGTGTATTGACAGTTATATATTAAATGTGACCATCCAAGAGGACATTTGAATCATTTCAAACATCTATTCTATCAACGTGACACCTCAGCAGAGCTTTGCAGTTGCAAGAAAACGTGTAGTCACTAGATGTGAGAAATCATCACAGAATCTGAGATGCTTAAAAACATCTACTTGACACACTAGATAAACTGAAGAAATCTTAGTTGAGAACCATATAATACAAGTGACAGTTGAAGAGAACATTTAAATCATTTCAAACATCTATTCCATCCACGTGATGCTTCAACAGAGCTTTGCAGTCGCAAGAAAACGTGTAGTCACTAGATGTGAGAATTCATCACAGAATCTGAGATGCTTAAAAACATCTACTTCACACACTAGATAAACTGAAGAAATCTTAGTTGACAACCATATAATAAATGTGACAGTTGAAGAGAACATTTAAATCATTTCAAACATCTGTTACATCCACGTGATGCTTCAACAGAGATTTGCAGTCGCAAGAAAATGTCTTGTCACTAGATGTGAGAAATCATCACAGAATCTTGGATGCTCAAAAACATCTAGTTCACACACTGGTTAGACTGAAGTAAAAATGTATTGACAGTTACATATTAAATGTGACCATTCATGAGGACATTTGAATCATTTCAAACATCTATTCCATCAACGTGACACTTCAACAGAGCTTTGCAGTCACAAGAAAACGTGTAGTCACTAGATGTGAGAAATCATCACAGAATCTGGGATGCTCAAAAATATCTAGTTCATACACTGGTTAGACTGAAGTAAAAGTGTATTGACAGTTATAGATTAAATATGAGCATTCAAGAGGCCATTTGAATCATTTCAAACATCTATTCCATCAACGTGACACTTCAACAGAGCTTTGCAGTCGCAAGAAAACGTGTAGTTACTAGATGTGAGAAATCATCACAGAATCTGAGATACTTAAAAACATCTACTACACACACTAGGTAAACTGAAAGAAATCTTAGTTTAAAGCCATATAATAAATGTGACAGTTGAAGAGAACATTTAAATCATTTCAAACATCTGTTACATCCACGTGATGCTTCAACAGAGATTTGCAGTCGAAAGAAAATGTCTTGTCACGAGATGTGAGAAATCATCACAGAATCTTGGATGCTCAAAAACATCTAGTTCACACACTGGTTAGACTGAAGTAAAAATGTATTGACAGTTACATATTAAATGTGACCATTCATGAGGACATTTGAATCATTTCAAACATCTATTCCATCAACGTGACACTTCAACAGAGCTTTGCAGTCACAAGAAAACGTGTAGTCACTAGATGTGAGAAATCATCACAGAATCTGGGATGCTCAAAAATATCTAGTTCATACACTGGTTAGACTGAAGTAAAAGTGTATTGACAGTTATAGATTAAATATGAGCATTCAAGAGGCCATTTGAATCATTTCAAACATCTATTCCATCAACGTGACACTTCAACAGAGCTTTGCAGTCGCAAGAAAACGTGTAGTTACTAGATGTGAGAAATCATCACAGAATCTGAGATACTTAAAAACATCTACTACACACACTAGGTAAACTGAAAGAAATCTTAGTTTAAAGCCATATAATAAATGTGACAGTTGAAGAGAACATTTAAATCATTACAAACATCTATTCCATCCACGTGATGCTTCAACGGAGATTTGCAGTCGAAAGAAAATGTCTTGTCACTAGATGTGAGAAATCATCACAGAATCTTGGATGCTCAAAAACATCTAATTCACACACTGGTTAGACTGAAGTAAAAGTGTATTGACAGTTATATATTAAATGTGACCATTCAAGAGGACATTTGAATCATTTCAAACATCTATTCCATCAACGTGACACTTCAACAGAGCTTTGCAGTCACAAGAAAACGTGTAGTCACTAGATGTGAGAAATCATCACAGAATCTGGGATGCTCAAAAACATCTAGTTCATACACTGGTTAGACTGAAGTAAAAGTGTATTGACAGTTATAGATTAAATGTGAGCATTCAAGAGGCCATTTGAATCATTTCAAACATCTATTCCATCAACGTGACACTTCAACAGAGCTTTGCAGTCGCAAGAAAACGTGTAGTTACTAGATGTGAGAAATCATCACAGAATCTGAGATAGTTAAAAACATCTACTGCACACACTAGGTAAACTGAAAGAAATCTTAGTTTACAACCATATAATAAATGTGACAGTTGTAGAGAACATTTAAATCATTTCAAACATTTATTCCATCCACGTGATGCTTCAACGAAGATTTGTAGTCGCAAAAAAATGTCTTGTCGCTAGATGTGAGAAATCATCACAGAATCTGGGATGCTCAAAAACATCTAGTTCACACACTGGTTAGACTGAAGTAAAAGTGTATTGACAGTTATATATTAAATGTGACCATTCAAGAGGACATTTGAATCATTTCAAACATCTATTCCATCAACGTGACACCTCAACAGAGCTTTGCAGTCACAAGAAAACGTGTAGTCACTAGATGTGAGAAATCAACACAGAATCTGAGATGCTTAAAAACATCTACTTCACACACTAGATAAACTGAAAGAAATCTTTGTTGACAACCATATAATAAATTTGACAGTTGAAGAGAACATTTAAATCATTACAAACATCTATTCCATCCACGTGATGCTTCAACAGAGATTTGCAGTCGAAAGAAAATGTCTTGTCACTAGATGTGAGAAATCATCACAGAATCTGGGATGCTCAAAAACATCTAGTTCACACACTGGTTAGACTGAAGTAAAAGAGTATTGACAGTTATATGTTAAATGTGAGCATTCAAGAGGCCATTTGAATCATTTCAAAGATCTATTCCATCAACGTGACATTTCAACAGAGCTTTGCAGTAGCAAGAAAACGTGCCGTCACTAGATGTGAGAAATCATCACAGAATCTGAGATGCTTAAAAACATCTACTTCAGACACTAGATAAACTGAAAGAAATCTTTGTTGACAACCATATAATAAATTTGACAGTTGAAGAGAACATTTAAATCATTACAAACATCTATTCCATCAACGTGATGCTTCAACGGAGATTTGCAGTCGAAAGAAAATGTCTTGTCACTAGATGTGAGAAATCATCACAGAATCTGGGATGCTCAAAAACATCTAGTTCACACACTGGTTAGACTGAGGTAAAAGTGTATTGACAGCTATATATTAAATGTGACCATTCAAGAGGACATTTGAATAATTTCAAACATCTATTCCATCAACGTGACACCTCAACAGAGCTTTGCAGTCGCAAGAAAACGTGTAGTCACTAGATGGGAGAAATCATCACAGAATCTGAGATGCTTAAAAACATCTACTTCACACAATAGATAAACTGAAGAAATCTTAGTTGACAACCATATAATAAATGTGACAGTTGAAGAAAACATTTAAATCATTTCAAACATCTATTCCATCCACGTGATGCTTCAACAGAGATTTGCAGTCGCAAGAAAATGTCTTGTCACTAGATGTGAGAAATCATCACAGAATCTGGGATGCTCAAAAACATCTAGTTCACACACTGGTTAGACTGAAGTAAAAATGTATTGACAGTTACATATTAAATGTGACCATTCATGAGGACATTTGAATCATTTCAAACATCTATTCCATCAACGTGACACTTCAACAGAGCTTTGCAGTCGCAAGAAAACGTGTAGTCACTAGATGGGAGAAATCATCACAGAATCTGAGATGCTTAAAAACATCTACTTCACACACTAGATAAACTGAAGAAATCTTAGTTGACAACCATATAATAAATGTGACAGTTGAAGAGAACATTTAAATCATTTCAAACATCTATTCCATCCACGTGATGCTTCAACAGAGATTTAAAGTCGAAAGAAAATGTCTTGTCACTAGATGTGAGAAATCATCACAGAATCTGGGATGCTCAAAAACATCTAGTTCACACACTGGTTAGACTGAAGTAAAAATGTATTGACAGTTACATATTAAATGTGACCATTCATGAGGACATTTGAATCATTTCAAACATCTATTCCATCAACGTGACACTTCAACAGAGATTTGCAGTCGCAAGAAAATGTCTTGTCACTAGATGTGAGAAATCATCACAGAATCTGGGATGCTCAAAAACATCTAGTTCACACACTGGTTAGACTGAAGTAAAAATGTATTGACAGTTACATATTAAATGTGACCATTCATGAGGACATTTGAATCATTTCAAATATCTATTCCATCAACGTGACACTTCAACAGAGCTTTGCAGTCACAAGAAAACGTGTAGTCACTAGATGTGAGAAATCATCACAGAATCTGAGATGCTTAAAAAAACTACTTCAGACAATAGATAAACTGAAAGAAATATTTGTTGACAACCATATAATAAATGTGACAGTTGAAGAGAACATTTAAATCATTACAAACATCTATTCCATCCACGTGATGCTTCAACGGAGATGTGCAGTCGAAAGAAAATGTCTTGTCACTAGATGTGAGAAATCATCACAGAATCTGGGATGCTCAAAAACATCTAGTTCACACACTGGTTAGACTGAAGTAAAAGTGTATTGACAGTTATATGTTAAATGTGAGCATTCAAGAGGCCATTTGAATCATTTCAAACATCTATTCCATATAACGTGACACTTCAACAGAGCTTTGCAGTAGCAAGAAAACGTGCCGTCACTAGATGTGAGAAATCATCACAGAATCTGAGATACTTAAAAACATCTACTTCACACACTAGATAAACTGAAAGAAATCTTTGTTGACAACCATATAATAAATGTGACAGTTGAAGAGAACATTTAAATCATTTCAAATATCTTTTCCATCCACGTGACGCTTTAACAGAGATTTAAAGTGGAAAGAAAATGTCTTGTCACTGGATGTGAGAAATCATCACAGAATCTGGGATCCTCAAAAACATCTAGTTCACACACTGGTTAGACTGAAGTAAAAGTGTATTGACAGTTATATATTAAATGTGAGCATTCATGAAGACATTTGAATCATTTCAAACATCTATTCCATCAACGTGATACCTTCAACAGAGCTTTGCAGTAGCAAGAAAACGTGCCGTCACTAGATGTGAGAAATCATCACAGAATCTGATATGCTTAAAAACATCTACTTCACACACTAGATAAACTGAAAGAAATCTTAGTTGACAACCATATAATAAATGTGACAGTTGAAGAGAACATTTAAATCATTTCAAACATCTATTCCATCCACGTGACGCTTCAACAGAGATTTGCAGTCGAAAGAAAATGTCTTGTCACTAGATGTGAGAAATCATCACAGAATCTGGGATGCTTAAAAACATCTACTCCGCACACTAGTGAAGCTTTAAGAAAAAAGGATTGTTAACTTTATGATAAATTTGACAATTGATGAGAACGTTTAGATCATTTCCAACATGTATTGCATCGACATGAGACTTCAACATAGCCCTGCAGTAGCAAAAAAACGTGTAGTCACTAGATGTAAGAAATCATCAGAGAATCTGAGATGCTTAAAAACATCTACTTCACACACTAGATAAACTGAAAGAAATCTTTTTTGACAACCATATAATAAATATGACAGTTGAAGAGATTATTTAAATCATTTCAAACATCTATTCCATCCACGTGACGCTTCAACAGAGCTTTGCAGGAGGTAAAAAATGTCCAGTCACGAGATGTGAGAATTTATCACAGAATCTCGGATGCTTAAAAACATCTACTTCATACACTAGCTAAACTGTAGTAAAAGTATTTTTACAAGTATTCAATAATCGTTAGAAGTGAAGATAACGTTTAAAACATATCAGACATCTATTCCATCGAAGTGAGACTTCAGCAGAGACTTTTATTCGCACGAAATCGTTGAGACACTAGATGTGAGAAGTCATCATATAATCTTGGATGCTTCCTTGGGATACACCTGAAAGAAATTTGCTGAGTATTGTGCAAAGAAAGGGATTTCTCATAAGTTTACGAATCTTTACAGTCCTCAACAAAATGGAATTTCGTAAAGATTGAATCGTAAAATCATTGAAGCAACAAGATCAATGATTCATCATGCAAAGTTACCATTACAGTTTTGGGCAGAAGCAGTTAACACAGCAGTTTATTTAGCAGTTTATTTACAAAATGGAATTTCGTAAAGATTGAATCGTAAAATCATTGAAGCAACAAGATCAATGATTCATCATGCAAAGTTACCGTTACAGTTTTGGGCAGAAGCAGTTAACACAGCAGTTTATTTAGCAGTTTATTTACAAAATGGAATTTCGTAAAGATTGAATCGTAAAATCATTGAAGCAACAAGATCAATGATTCATCATGCAAAGTTACCATTACAGTTTTGGGCAGAAGCAGTTAACACAGCAGTTTATTTAGCAGTTTATTTACAAAATGGAATTTCGTAAAGATTGAATCGTAAAATCATTGAAGCAACAAGATCAATGATTCATTATGCAAAGTTACCGTTACAGTTTTGGGCAGAAGCAGTTAACACAGCAGTTTATTTTCATAATCGAAGTCCTACTGTAGCATTGAAGGATAAAACTCCTTTTGAATGTTGGTTTGGAAGAAAACCTGACATTTCTAATCTACGAGTGTTTGGATTTGTTTGTTACATGCATGTTCCAGATGGTCAACGTCGAATGTTGGATCCAAAATCGAGCAAAGGAATCTTTATTGGTTATCCTGAAGGTACAAAAGGATGTAAATTGTATGATCTAAAGAAGAAAAAGTTTTTTTTCGAAGCAGAAATATCTTATTCTATGAAGATAAGTTCTATTATCCTGATTCAGAAGGTAAATCAGATGATGTTTCAAAGATCGTTTTTCTAGAAGAAGGTGTTGATATTGAAAGCATAATAGAACATCCTATTGATATCGAAAACTTGCCTGAAGCTCAAGAGGATGATATCAAGCCAGTTGGAGAAAGAAATGAAGATAATCCTGTGAAGGCAACGTATGAAGAGACATTCATTCAGCAATTCAGAAATATAAGAACAAAGAGAGAGCGAAAGCCTCCAAGAAGTTTGATTGAAGACATTTCAAATTATGTTGAACATTGTTTTATGACAACATCAGAATCTGATGAACCAAAGTCTCCTAGTGAAGCATTGTATGGCGAACACTCTGATCAATGGAAGGAAGCTATGGATTCTGAATATTCTTCTTTATTGAAGAACGAGACTTGAAGTACCACCCACGGGGGGGTATCTCGAACTATTTTCTGACAGGGACGTGCCATTTTGCCCGAAAAATTGGTACCCATAATTCCGTAAATTCTGGTGGATTTTAGGGTCATAATTCCGTAAATCGAATGAAAATCTGGGCCATAATTCCGGAAATTATGAAAAATCCCCTTAAAAAGACACCCATAATTCCGTTAAATGTCTAAAAATTGTGAAAATGCTACCCATAATTCCGTAACGGTTTGAAAAAAGTACCCCCAAAAAATGGCACGTCCCCGTACCATGAAAAGTACTAAGTTACCCCCCCCCCCGAGGTACCACCACCTGAAGGAATGAACATCGTTGGTTCACGCTGGATTTTTAAAGTCAAGCGTAATTCAGATGGCTCATTAGATGGTTTTAAAGCAAGAGTTGTCGCTCAAGGTTACTCGCAGACAAACGGAATGGATTATGATGAAGTTTTCTCACCTGCTGCAAGATATTCTGCTATAAGATCATAACTTGCATTAGCAAATGTGCATGATCTTGAAGTACATCAGATGGATGTGAAAACCGCTTTCCTCAATGGATCAATAGACTCTGAGATTTTCATGACACAACCAGAGGGGTATGTTGATGCAGATAAACCAAATTAGGTTTCCAAGCTAAACAAGAGTATTTTTGGGCTCAAACAATCAGCTCGTTGTTGGAATTCTACTCTCGATCAGCATTTGAAATGGAGTGGTTATCGTAAGAGCAATGCTGATGGCTGTATTTACATCAAGCTAATCAAGAGGCCAGATGGACATATCAGTTTTGTTATACTTGCTGTTTATGTTAATGATATCATTCCAGTATCGAATGATATTTCTATGCTCTATGCAGAGAAGGAATCATTGTGTCGCAGATTTGAGATAGTTGATAAAGGAGAGGCACATCATGTTCTTGGAATGTCAATTGAGCGAGATAGGAAAGCAAAGACTTTGTTTACAAGTCAACCAAAATATTTTGAAAATCTTCTGCAACGTTCCCGCAACGTTTTGGGATGGAAGATTGCAAGCCTGTCTCAACTCCTATGGAACTGGGTAAAAAGTTTCAAAAGTTATTAGATGATGAAGAGTCCTTTGATACCCAGACGTATCAGCAAGCAATGGGATGTCTGACGTATGCATCAACTGCTACGAGACCTGATATTGCAGCAGCAGTTGGAACTTTATCTCGTTACATGTCAAATCCAAGCAAAGATTATTAGATAGGTGTTAAGCGAATATTACGATACTTGAAAGGAACAATGAATTATGGACTTAGATTCTCTGATTGTGAGAATGATAAAATTGTTGGTTTTGCTGATGCAGATTGGGCAGGTGATGTCGATTCACACTGTTGAACATCTGGTTATGTTTTTCAAATTTGGAGCTCTACTGTAAGTTGGTGCAGTAAGAAACAAGCTACGGTAGCGAAATCTACTACTGAAGCTGAATATGTGTCGTTGAGTCTTGCAACACAAGAAGCTATATGGCTACGTCGATTGATGAATGGAATGATTTCACCTACTTTGATTTATGAGGATGATCAAGGAGCGATACAGGTTTTAAGGAACCCAAAGTCTCATAACAGAACTTGACATATTGATCTTTCTTATCATTTTGCTCGTGAAAGAGTGACATCGAAACATAAGCGTTCGAGGCGCGGGGGGGGGCGGGGTGGCCGGGGGCGGTAGCCCCACAACTTAGGGCAAATTTTTGCCCAAAGTCGGGCAAACATGCCGGCAAACAATCGGCTTTGTGTAGGGCCGCCCCCTAGATTGTTCTTCCCTTACGCTTATCCATCGAAAGAAATAGGTGTTATTGTCCTACTCAAGACATGGTGGCAGATATAATGACTAAGGGACTGCCAAAAGTTACTTTTGAGAAATTTAGAAACTCATTAGGAGTTCATCGCGTTGTTTAGTTCAATGTAGCACCATGTTTTGGACTTCAGATATGTTTGATTTAATCATCAAAGATCATCGCAACTTTTGTGTTACCCCCCGTACGAAGAGACAATAGAAACTTTTTAATGACCTATGATTGGACGATTGAACGCTGTTGTTGTTGTATGCAGCACGAGTTGTTTACTAGAAAAGTCTTCCTGTTTTTGATGTTCGTTCTTTCGTCGCTTCGTTAAAGAGCTGAAAAGATGTGAAACAGTTTAGTTTTAAACTGTTTTAGAAGCCAAAAGTCTGCTGAATTTTTAACATAAAGCGCTCTACCTACCAACTATGGATTGCAAAGAAAGAAGAGTTTGGCTTTCAGACGTCTACACGGGATGATTTTGCGCAGTTTCTCCTGAGCACTTTGCCTCCAGAAGATCAAACCAACTGCGGGGAGAATGCAAGTGAAAACTTCAGCACGATGCTTTCATTGATCACAACAAACCTTGGCCCGGGCACCTCAAATTTTGCTGAGCCAGAGGCAAAAGGTATGGAACATTGGTTGACTTTTATTCTTTATTATTCATTACCAGTAAGAAGTTTGCACCGCTTGCGCCAGCTTGCTGGATGTATCTTTTGAACGAGGGATTATGTTCTGCGAGTTGTCAGTTGCGAGTTGTCAGTTGCGAGTTGTCAGTTGCGAGTTGTCAGTTGCGAGTTGTCAGTTGCGAGTTGTCAGTTGCGAGTTGTCAGTTGCGAGTTGTCAGTTGCGAGTTGTCAGTTGCGAGTTGTCAGTTGCGAGTTGTCAGTTGCGAGTTGGTTTTTACTCATATTTTGCGAGTTACGATTTGGTTTTCCATCATATCAATTATTTTACTTTTGTTCTAATTTTAGATTCTAGCCAAAGTTTGTTATGAGTTTCTTAAATGAATTTTTACTTCTCTAAACGAAGAAATGTCCATAATACTTTTGTCTGTTCAAGGGGCCTTCAAGGTACTTAAGAAGAACCTAATCAAGCAAACTTTACTGCATTTTAGACTCACTTTGGGCATTTCCTGTTCAGGCAAGATCCATACTAAGCCCCCCCCTAACACTTAGCGTACCCCATACAAGTGGAAAAAACCCCATTTCTGATCTGAGATCTCCAAATTCTCTCCAAAGGTACAAAGAAGACATACGTAACGTATCAAAGTAAAAGGTTCCTGAAGGGTGCACCCCAGTCCCGTTCTGCTCCTAGTCATATTTTGCATGAAATCTTATTTATAGTCGGTGACCATATGATAGCAAGCACCAATACCAAAACCTTTGTTCCAATTTTAGATTCTAATCAAAATTTCTTATGATTTTCTTTGATGAATTTCTACTTAACTTGAAGGGAAAAGGGTTGTATTTTGGGACTAAGATTTTACCTCAGAGGTTACTACCTCATTCCTTGAGTGTGACTGTAGCAAATCCAGATCTAAAATCTTAGCCCCAAAATACAACCCTTTCCCTTCAAGACAAGCAGAAATTCATAAAAGAAACTCATAAGAAATTTTGGTTAAAATCTGAAATTGGAACAAAGGAATAGACTGAATTGACATGATGGAAACCAACTCGCAACTCGCAACTCGCAAAATAAAAGTAAAAACCAACTTGCAACTGACAACTCGCAACTCGCAAAATAAAAGTAAAAACCAACTCGTAACTGACAACTCGCAACTGACAACTCGCAACTCGCGAATTATCATATCTCCTTTTGAACAAGATCGATTGAAATAGCAAATTCAATATTTCTTATTGTCCAGATGCGGAGAAACCGCTTTGGCTGAACTAGCTAGCTTTGACTCTCGTATACAAGAGTCAGAAATTATAGCCAATCTTCCGTACCGTACTCATTGTAGGGCAGACATTGTTAGCTAACACGTTCACTAATCTTTCCTGCAACGCGTCAGTCAGAACATACAGAGGCCATACAAAGTTAGCTAACGTGATCGCTAATTTTCTTTACTACACATACATGTAGGGCAGGCCAACTTAGCTAACACGTTCGCTAATTAGACAGGTTACGAAACCAGGAGGGCAACGCCAGCCAGAATGTAATCTAATATTCTGCAAAGAAAGTATTGTTTCTGTATGCTACCTTTAATTTATCGTCGTAAAGGCCAAATTGAGGCCTCCTATATCTCAGAGATACCTGAAAATCATATTTTATTCTTTGAAGACAAGTATTCAGAAAGGCAGGGTTTTACTTCAGAGGCCTAGATCTGCAATACAGAATGCCAGAATTGGAGTTTCCAAGTTGTGAAATTGAAAAGAACAACTTCAGAGTCTCTAAGGGAAGCAAATTCGAATGAAAAACAAGAAATCTTTTGAATCTGAAGTTCTGAAACAAAAGCAACATAGCGTTGCAGTTGCCGTTGCGGTCTTGGTTTCGTAAACTCTCTATTTTCTCTCCAGCACACACAAGTAAGGCAGGCCAACCTAGCTAACACGTTCGCTAAGTTTCTCTACAGCACGCATAGTAGGGCAGGCAAATTTAGCTGAAACATTAGCTAAATTCCCCTAAAGCACACACAGCATAACAGGCAGAGCTTGCTCACATGTTCACTAAATATTGCCCATGAGCTGCGAGGCAAGCTTCAAGGTACTTCAAAAAATCCTATTTCCTCCCTCCTAGACCCCCAGAGTTCCGAAGGAGTATAAATTCAAACCAAAAATAGCTTTCATTGTCTAATGCAAATGTTCATACCCATGATCAACAAAACAAGCTGGCTAACTTCTCTCGATGGGAATGTCCTTGCTTGGTTGTGGCCAGAGCTTTGGAACGTAAAGTTTAGGCTTAGGCTACATCAAAGCTCGTCAAATATGACATGATTCTAATTTTGAAGAAAGATGAAAGTAATTGGGACTTTTTACTTTTCTAAGAAATAACACTTATTGATATGAATTTAGGGAAAATGACAAATATATATATGACCTCTGATTCAAAAATAGGATAATAGATGGTTGAGTGTCTTCCATTGTCCAGATCATCAGGCTCCAAACTATAATTGCTTTATGCTTTCATTGAAGGATCCCTCTATAGAAAAGATAGGAATCAAATGTTTTAGCTGATTTTTGCTCGTGGCCCATGGCCGGAAACCTTCAAAGCCTCATTTTCACGGACCAATCAGATGGCGAATCAGCGAGGAAGACAGAAGAAATGCGTGAAAATTTCCCTCAACTTTACCTACCATCATAAAACGCAACCAGGACAAAAAACTGCTGGAAATTTCCCGAATTTTTTTGAAATATCTACTCACCAGATGTTTGGGAATCCAGATTTGGATGCCAGCTGAAATACCTTACGGTTTGGTGGAGATATAGCGTTTTCTGATAGGCAACATCGGCCGAGGCTTGCCAAGTCTTGTTTACGCCACTTCAAGTCAGGTGATAAAACCTCTTGAGAAAACCTCCTTTCAATTTCATTACTAATTTCGAACCATGAAAACTTATGCCATGAATGTAAAGAGTAGTATAATACAGAAATTTCTCAAGAGTATTGCCATATGACTTGAAATGTGTGAACTAACCGAAGGGAATTTCTTCAGTTCACATAGAAATCGAATGGGCATTGAATCTTGAACCAAAGAAACTGCAGTGTAAGGACAATAGCAAGAACAATTGGAAACGTAAATATTTGCCGTTCTGGGATCGTTCTTAAAACAATCACTATTGTTATTGCCATTGTCTCTAACCCAGAATTTCTATTGTTTAAGGTTTAGCGCCTCATCAGTTTTGGAAACGCCATAACTCCGAGAAAACCATGAGATATTTAAACCGGCATCCAAATCTGGATACCCAAACATCTAGCGAGTAGATTCCTTCAAAAAAATTCTGGAAATTTCCAGCAGTTTCTTGTCCTGGTTGCGTTTTATGAGGGTAGGTAAAGTTGAGAAAAATTTTCACACATTTCTTCTGTCCTCCTCGCTTATTCGCCATCTTATTGGTCCGTGAAAATGAGGATTTGAAGGTTTCCTGCCATGGGCCACGAGCAAAAGACGGCTAAAACATTTGATTCATCTTTCTATAGAGCTACTTGGGGGAGGTACTTCACTACAAATTTATACGGGGGTGTGCGCTGCAAAGATTTCTGCTACAACCCAATCCCAGAATTTTGTCAGATATTCATACCCCATCCCAGAATTTTGAAGAAGTAACAAAAACAATTCAACATCAAAGGGATAAGGAATCAAGGGCTGGGAGCGACAATTTTGTCTCAAGTGGCCATTGGAACGAAGTTCTGATCTGAGCACGTTTTTTAATACAAAAAATAATTGAAATCTGTTCACCTAAAACTGACCACGTTATGCTCAAAGGATTATCCAGTTGCACTTTCATTCAGCACCCATAACCAGAATTTTGAGTATAACAGTAAACCCCAATTCCAGAAAATTCTTAGTGAAAGTATACCCCAATCACAGAAATTTTTTAGTAAAAGCATATCCCAACACCAGAATTTTCAGGCCAAAAACTACCCATAACTGGCGCAAATCCACCTTTTACCCTATAGTGATGTACCCCTCCCCCTCCGAGGGTGAAACTGTAACTATGGGATACTGAGATGTCTTTCTGTCTTGGCAAATGTTAAGCAAGGGCGTCCTTATCACAATAGTTCTCTTGAATAAAGGAGTTTTTCAGGCTAAACTACCAATTATCAACAAAACAAACAGCGAAACAACTTTATTGATAACTCTATTAGGTCTGCAAGTGTCAGAACCCTTAATTCAAATAGTATGCGATCAAAAGATTGATATTTTAGTTTTTTAGTTTTGAATAGAAAAACAATTGATCAAACTTTGTTATTGAGAACTTGAAATTGCTTTTTATTCAAAGATAACTGTTTTGGGCTAACAATTTTTGTGACTTTCTTAACTATCTATGTAGCTTCTTTGGTCCAAATTTCTTTCAAATAGTTTATTTATTTCCGGAAATATGTCAATTTTCTCAGAGAGTGGTTTTATGGTCAAACCCTTTAAAACTTCAAAATAAAGATAAATTGATGAAATTTCAGTCAAAACATCAGTCAAGGAGAAAAGAAAGACACTTCATTTATTTTTTCCTAAAGCATGAGGTCACCGAGATTCCATACATATATATTTGTATCTGTATCTGTATTTGTATATTTAATGAAGTTGTATCTTTAGATACATCATCATTATCGTCATTGTCATCATCATTGCATTATCATCATTCTCAATTAAACTTACCAGAAGCACAGAAAGATTTCTCTCCAATGAGATTTTACAGTCAAACTTCTAAGACTACTGTTTTTGGCCAAAAACGAGAAAATGTTGAAGTCATCAAATGTATATACAATAATTCAAGTACAACCCCAATATTGACTTTTCACATTAATTCATATTTAGGAGAGGGAGAGAGAGAGCCAATTTACTTTCTTCTGGTCAATTTGAAGTTCTGAGGGGGGGGGGGGCGGTGGGCTAATTTGGCATTCCCCTCATAGAATTTTTGATAAAGTCAAATTCAGTTGGGATGAGTAGAATGACGCATATTTTGAACAACTGCTCAAATTTTTTGTGCGCCCTTGAGACATTCAGTTATCTAGGTTCAACGATGGATTCATAGTTCCGTCCATGAGCCAAAAAGCAAACAAGCAGAACGCAGCCGCGAACTTAAATACTTCAAATCTCGCATGTTATTGCAATGTATGAACAGCTACTATGTGAGCCTTAGAGATTAATACTGCTCACAACATTTCTGATGAGGAGTGCTTTGGTTTCTAATGCCAGAAATCTCAATGAAAGATTGCTTATAACATTTTGCAAATGGTGGAAATATAATACCAGCTGAATAGGAAAAATCTTGTTTTTTAAGAGCAGCACTCCCTGGATTTCAAGGCAATTGGCACTAATGAGCATGGTAAAATAGATCATAAACTTACATAATTAAGATTGGCTATTTTCGGTTTTTAAATTTCAAGGAATTTGCCAAGCAAGCCGCTTACAGAAGCCTTTGAAAACAGGCCCAAATCACACCACATATTTGGTGCTACAATGACTAGCATAGTACATTCCCCCCCTTTAGGATGACTAATGTGTCATCCCTTGGAACGCAGCAACATTATTCATAGACGTAGGAAGGAGGGGGGGGGCACTGGGGGCATCTATCCCCAAGATTTTGCAGTAAGCAAAGAAGTGCCCTTTTTTCAGAAAATGGCCCCGTTTTCAAGGAAAAAAGTGCCCAAGTTTGAGATGCTGCCTACATACCTGATATTATTTCATGCAAATTCATCCTCCCAAGAGGTAGGAGAAATTGGCTCATTATTTTAGGCAAATTTTCAAGGCTTCTTAAAGGTGCTCTCTTGAGAAAATCAATCATTATTTAAGAATGAAGTGGCTGATTTCAGTCAAGTAAAATTGAAATAATGGATTTGAAGCATGTCCATCATTAAACAATGTATTTGCCATAAAGAGCACCACCAAGGTCTGAATAGAACAATAAATTTGAATCTTTTGTAGAATTCTCTACCTGCATACATTGATACTTCTAATTCTACAGCCAAATCTACAATTTCAACACTGAAGGTTCGTGTTAATGTAAATAAAAAAGAATGAAATGAAGAATAAAGGGAATTCATTTACTAGAATCATGAAAAGAACAACTAAATAAGGCAACGGATGAACAATACCTTGGCTGAAAATAGCATTTTGCAGACAGCAAAAATGTTATATTTTTCTATATCTCATATGAAAATGTATGCAGTCAAATTGGATATCAAACAAGCTCCTCACACAGTAAAACTGCTCTGCAACCATACCTATCTGTTTATAATCTCTTCATGGCTTTTTTTAGATCCTTGAAATAGACGATTACGGTAAAGATGGTGGCAAGGAACTTTTTACCAAGATGCATCCTTAACGATTCTATGTTCCTTGGTAAAAAGTTCCTCGCCACCATCTTTAGCATAATCGTCTATTAGGATTTTTAAAAGGTTTGATGGTTGTTGAGTCTATCACTGAATGTCATAACATATTTCAAGCTTTAATTGTTTGGGGAAAGTGCAGAAAGTCATAATCATGGAATAGTGGATGCCACTGTATCCAATCTATCGTATGAAAAGTGCATACAAATAGCTCGATGTAGACTCTTTGCAGCAATAGAATAAACAGCTTTCCATGAGGCGCCGGAAGGCTACCTTTTATTTGTCATTGGAAATATTAAACCTTATTATCCATACCAGATTCTCTACTACTGAATGGTAAAGCAAAGTGATGGTTTCAAAGTGGTGGAAAAAAATTGTATTTTATCTGTCCAAACAAATACTTCTGCCATATTTAATTCCTTTTTGAAAATGAGTTCTCATTTTCATTTTATCAAAGATTTATGCACAACATTCGTTTTGAGTGTGAAAAACTAACAAATTAATTCCGGCCCGTCGGAACGAAATTCATATTAGGGGGCTGAAACAAAGTGACAGCGAAGCAAGCAAAACAGGGGTGCGGGGCTTGCCCCTGGAAAAATCTTTCATGACCACACCCTTTAGATCTTTGGAAAAGCCACATTTTTGGAACATTTGCTATAAACGGAAGTAAAGGATCCTGACTAATGAGAAGCTTTCCATGAAAATTTTGAAATTTTTGACTTGTATGACATCACAAGACATCACATTTTTGATGGATTCTGGTAGCTTCCTTAAATACATGCAAGTTTGAATCTTCATTCATGCGACCTTGGCTTTTGCAGCCCTTTTCACTTACAAAATCAACAAACTTTGGAAAAATTATTGGGGGGCTGAATCCCCTCTTAGCTCCCCAGCCCCTCGCTTCTGACGGGCCTGATTATTAATAACCTATTAGCAATATGTGTTAGGAAAAAAGAAAGAAAGCGAATCTTAATCACTGCTGTACCAAAGGGCCGTGTTTTTGGTCATGCACTTCAAAGGTTCAAAGGATACTCTCTGAGACCTCTTCTAAATCGAGCCATTGATTTTTTTTTTAACAGAGAAGTAGAAAATTTGCTTAGCATATTCTAACCTAACTTTGGGAATTTACAGATCTTCATGATTTCTGGTTCTATACTTTGAAATCTTGAACCGTTCAGAGAACTTATGCCAAATATTTTCGGGAGAGAGTTAATGCAAGTTTCTTTGTCATACCTTCTTGGTCAAAGGAGATGAAAGACTTAAAAGTGATCCATTTACAAGTCCATCCGTCCTCGTACTTGGCATTCACTATTAGCTTCTTTGCCCTAGTCTGCAATCGATGCAGTTTCAATATTTGATCTTGGAATGAGTACTCCAAACATTCAGTAATTTCATACTCCGTGTTTGAATGTGATTTCATCATTCTCATCAAACTTTATCATTTTTTGAAAGTTAAACAAGCTCGACATCAATTCCACTTCATTGATGATTTTACGATGTTAATTTGTCCTTTACTTGATCATCTTTGATGTTAGTATTCTGACGACTAAGCGACAGTTATGACATGGATGGCAGTTTTGGTTGTGCGTTTGTTTATGTTACGACTGATGACTGTTTACGCAGTGAACTATTTCTATGTTTTGTGATCTTTGCACACAGTACCAGAAGGACCCTTTGTGCTACTGCAATGCTTTGAGTTGCTCGCTTCAGGAACGCTGTTTACACATTCAAATTTTGGACCATTTTCATAAATCATCATGTTCAGTTCTACTCTTTCCTCTGAAAAAGAGTCTCCGTATTTCATAAATTGAGACACTGGATACAATGACTGCTTCAACCGATATTCTCGCAGCAGCTGCAGCTACACATGTTCTTTGAATGATCATTTCTACATTAACATAACGTTTTAAAGCAATATTGAGGAATGTCTTTATCAGTGCGAATTCTCTAAGGCGAATTGTCAGCTCACTGTCAAGAACATGCTATGTATGCAATTTGCAACTTAATCCATAAAGATAATGATTCCTGTCATTCCTGTCAATTGCGGTTAGCAATTGCAGACAAAAGAAATTCTCTCAAGCAGAAATTCAAAATAAACGAATTCGCAAAGTTGCCCTGAAACCAGTATGGCAAACTCTCGTTTGGCATGGGTGAAGGGAGGTTTTTAATAGAATATATGTGCTTATAACAAAAGAAAAGGGGTAAATCTAAAGTTCTATCTCGCGAATTGTGCTTATTTGATTCAGGAGCTGAGGAGTGACTGCGTACATCTGAGCAATAAGTATGCAAAAATTTGAATGCCCTCTGCTCGGTTTCTGAATCAAATAAACAAAATCCTTGAGAAAGAACTGTAGATCTACCCTTCTTTTTTCGTTAGAGAATCGTAAGTGGAAACAAGAATTGTATCGTTTCTTGCTGAGGTATCGTACAACACCACATGCCATCACAAAGGTACCACCAGCACAGTTATTGTGGAAGTTCTCGGCTTTTTTGCGCATAAATCTCTTTGTGGACGGACGTATTTTCGGCTGCTGCTGAAAGCGAGTTGCTGCCAGTGTTTTCGTAGGTTCATAAAAGTGTAACAGAATAATGAAGATGTTTCCCTGACTTTAACTGCTGTATGCTTTTTACGTCATATGTTGTTTTCGAGATGTTTTTTGTCTCCAAAGAACTCCCAATACACCTAAATCTTCCCCTTTTGTTTTTTATCCCGGTGGGAGATCCACTCTGATTATGTCATTGAACATTCCTTCTACTCTGGCAAAATGAGTGTTTCTAAACAACCACTTTGTATCAATATTCAACGTAGTCTGCACTCCCTCGGGATTATGTCATAAATGCAGCTTTGAAGTTCATACCATGATCAGTTTTCCAGTATTTGGTCAACCTGTCAACTAATGAGATATTTTTCGGCTGTCCTTGAGCGTGGGATGTGGAGTGGTGGTAAGGGTGCTGAAATGCTTGTCTTTTCATCATCTTGGTCCATCGTTCCGTGGCCCGCGTTTGAGGATGGCCGATAGTTTCTATGAAGCAGTGTTCCCACTGGTAGCATAAGAAATGCTTATTCCAATGCCCTTAGGAGTCACTGAGTGCCCAAAATGGTTTGGAAACTTTGCGTTATTAATTTTGTTGTTGTTATCTGTAATTTTCCTTTTTTCCCAGTTGCGTCAATGTTATTCTAATTTTGCTTTCAGTTTTCGGTATTATCGTTTCGTAAGTCGTGCTAGCGGTGGTTTCGTTGAGGTATATTGTCCCTTAGGACTAGCGGGAAGATTTCATCATTTTGATGCCGGTTGACATAGATCGATGGCGAGCAACAATAGGGTGTTTTCGTATCTCTCTCCAAAACTCCTCCCTCCTGAGAAAAACTTTTCAGCCATTTTCGATTCTTTTTGAAGTCATTTAGCTGTACTGGTTTTGTTGTTGTTTTATTACAATCTCGATAGTTGTTCTACCCCTCACATTAATGCAACAATTCTGTGGAAAGATGATATTGGAAATAATGAAGGAAAACATTTTGAGTTGTTAATGTCCGATCTAGGCCTTCACCAGTGTGTGAATTTAGTGGCAATACCATATCATCAAATTTGATGGAAAAGGTAGAGTCTGTTCAGTATTGTGCAGCTCTAGCCGTTACAAGACATGGAGGGGAACTTCGCGGGAAAAGCTTTACGCTGAGCTTGGTTGGGAGTCACTAACTTCCCGTAGATGGAGCAGACGCCTAACAGTATTTTATAAAATGATAAATAGCATGTCCCCTGCATATACAACAGATCCGATCCCGCAACTTCAACAGTCACAATATTCTCTTCGTAAACAGGATGTTATTGGGCGAATTAGGGCAAGGACAGAGAGATTTTGGTCTAGCTTCTATCCCAGTTGTCTGTCTGATTGGAATGATCTATGTGCAGAGATTAGACTTGCACCAATCATTGTGATTTTTAAGAAAAAGCTACTGTCCAAAATCCGCCCCCCTGCTAAATCGTCTTTGGGATTCATGACCCCATTGGACTATCCTATCTTACTCAACTTAGGGTTGGTCTAAGCAAGTTGAACTTTCACAAGTTCAAACACAATTTTAGGGATACCATCAATCCAATGTGCCCTACCAACGACGTTATTGAGAATACGGAACACTTTTTGTTGCCTTGCCCTTCCTTTGAGATTCAACGCCGAAATCTTCTCGCACGAGTTTTTGCGTTACTGCGACCACTTGGATATGTTAAGATACCAAACGAGGCCTTAATGCATCTTTTATTATATGGTGACAAGGACCTCTCCAGTGATCTTAACAAAAATATTCTAGAATTGACTCTAGAATTCATCCATGAAACTGGTCGATTCGATTAGGACTGCATCATAGCTTGTTAAACCTAGCACAACCACCTAGTACGTCATTGTAAAGTATCTTGTCTGTAAAGTTCTGTTTCCTTGATGTAGATTTATTTCTTTTTTTGTAGTATTTATGTTTATTCTTATGTAATGGGTGGGTCGGGGAGGGGTGTTGCTTGCTCGGGAATTCGTGGTGCAGGGTCACATGCCCGATTCGTCCCATATTTTCTAAATTCCTAACTGAGGCCTGGGCATAACTTCATTTAAGCCTCTTTGATGCATCGTCAATTCGTGATAAATTGTGAGAATCGGTTGGTGGCTGTTGTGTGCTGCTTTGCGGGCGGGTGGTGCATCTTTCCTGATTCACCCCATAGTTTTTATTTCTTTCTACTGGGTGTCTCAAAAAAAGTACCCCCTTTTGACTGGAAATAGGAACGAAGTGATAAGATATCATTACTCTCCGAGTCGTTAGCTAAATTTATCAATCTTCAACTTAGATTCACATACCTTGCATTTAAGAATCGTCCACCAAACACCAGAGATACAAGCATGCAAAGACAAAATTTACAGTGCACCCAAAACCAGAGGTTTTGTAAAAGGGTCTAGCCATGATTTGTATTATGGATCTTTTCCAAAGCACCTGTAAACTTTAACTTTCAGTTTTTGCTTTCGAAAAGAATAAAAACTATTCGTGGAAATCTCCCTGATGAAACAAATATAACAAAAATGTGTTAAGAATGATGAAGTCGTGCAACTTCTCCCAAATGAGCATGCATGTGTTCCTTTTCTTCTTCTTTGGCACTTGGAGTAGAATGCAATGCATGGATTGATTCCTCAAAGGAATAACTATTTGTAATTCAATTGAAGCATTTCAAGGTATAATTCTTTTCAATGGAAAAAGCTAAAGGTCAAAGTCGAAATTCCTGTGCAACATGCCTGTGATAGCAAATTATGGCTAGACCCTTTTACAAAACCTCTGGTTTTGGGTGCACTGTAAATTTTGTCTTTGCAAGCTTGTATCTCTGGTGTTTCGTGGACGATTCTTAAATACAAGGTATGTGAATCTAAGTTGAAGATTGATAAATTTAGCTGTCCACTCGTAGAGTAATGATATCTCATGATTTCGTTCCTATTTCCAGTCAAAAGGGGGTACTTTTTTGAGACACCCGGTATGTTAATGGCCGCGGGGTTGTCATAGTCTATTGCTCCCCGTGGTATAATCGTCCTTGTAGTGTTAGGTAGTGTAAGAGGTAATTTGTCTTGTAAATTTTTAATGGAATATAAAAAAAGGAATTATTGTTCAACAGAATACTTGCAGGAAGACTACCGCTGTTACCAATAAAAAGTTGCCCAGTTGACAGACACGATGAAGCAAAAGTTAACGGTGAGAAATTGAGGAAAAAGTTGAAAGATTATGCAGACGCGAAACAAAAAGTTAAGGAAAGTGAAATAAAAGTTAGTGATACCGTTATCTGCAAGCAAAATAAGCTGCACAAATTCTCAACAAAATTTGAAGCCAATCCTCGCACAGTAGCAACTGTTCAAGGTTCAAAAATTGTCGCTAAAAGAGGAAGACACTATATGAATAGAAACTCCTCGTTCTTCAAGAAAATATCACCGAAGGCGGATAGCCATCCAGATGATGATGATACTGATGATTACATTCCGCGAAATGATGATGTGAACGATAGAAAACAATGAGAAGATCAACAAGAGCTCGTGTGCAAACAAGACTTTTTAGAGATCCTGTAGACTCGTCATTAATACACTGACTGGACAGTTTTTTAAATTTCTTTTAAAGACAAGAGTGATGTTATGTTTTAACTGCGAAGGAGCACAAACCAAAAAGAGACGCTAATGACTGAGAATAGATATTCATTATGATTTGTAATGCTGTATGGGTGTGGAATTTGGTTCTGTTCGAAAACATGTAGTTTTCAATCAGCGTGTAACCTGCATAGGTCCCAAAATACAGCAGTTATTATGAGTGAATTTTATGAAATGAAGTGCAAGAAGTTTTTAAAATTTTGAGGGGGTATTTGGGAAAATTAAAGAGTTTTCCCAGCATTCTGCACTATTTTTGCATGATTTTGCAAATTTGTGCTAAGTCTGACAACTGGTGTGTGTTTGTCTTTGCAGGGAGTTGCAGATCAAGTCGCAAGTAGGGACAGGATGGAGAAGCACTTGTAAGGAGGTGAGTTGTTTTTGTTGTTGTTGTGACTTTATTTTACATCGATTTTTATTTTCTTCACGTTTTTCTAGTCAGCTATATACATATATACATGTAAACTAACCAAAATCGATGGACATAATTAATAACAAAGAAATTAAGCTAATAATTATTTTCAAGGCTGCAGTATTTACAATCACAGACAGGCATTGCAGTTGCACTTGGGACCATTCCATTGAGTTATTGATTTGCGCTGCAAGCAGCAAATCTTTGAAATAGGCTCGAAATTAGTGAACCAGAGTCTAATTCGAGGTTGTTGATTGGAAGATAGCTTTGTACAGGCTAGATGTAACGTACAGGTTTTATGTAGCTCTACAGATAATAAGAATTGCTATTATAGCCAATTAAATTGAGCCCTGTGAACAATGGAACAAACGTTGTTTACTTCAACTGGAGAGTAACTGCGTCATAGCCAATAACACCGGCAGTCTGTAAACCACAGAATCACGAAACGGCGGAACGAAATGCGGAAACGATGGAATGATATGACAGAGACAAATCAGAGTGTAATATTTCTATTGGTAGGCTCCTCCTAAACGTATTAACACGATACGAATGCCCCAATTTTCTTTTCTTCTAAATGGAAACCAAAACTTCAGTAACGTGACTTCACAAAAACAAGAAAAGTAGTGGGGGATTACCGGTGCGTTCGGCACGCTATGAAGAGACCCCTGTCCCCATATATGTATGCACAGCATTATTTGGCTTATTTATGCATGCAATGACATGACTTCGATACTATCCACTCGTGAGTTCGTGATCAAAAATTATTTATTGCAGTTTGATATGTTGAAAATAAAGGCATCTAGACTCGAATAGGGAAAAAAGCCCCCCTTTTGTGAAGATAAGCTGAAGAATTTAACACGATTTACAAATCAGTCTTTGGTGAGGATTAAGTTTCATTGATTTTTGGCAGCAGACCAAGAGTTTATTTAAGTCGGAAGAATTTGACCGCTTAGGTGTTACTCAAGGTGCTACCAAAGTTCTGGTTTTCCATTGAGAAAAGGCAACTTTTAGCATTCGTATGTCGTTTACGTATATTCAGTATGAACATACGAGACAGATATCTTACACTTTAGTATGATTCCGTCATTTTATTCCGGCATTTCGTCGTGTCGTTCCGTCATTTCATGATTCCATGGTTTACAGACTGCCGATAACTCCTGTTGTTATGCGCCTGAAAGCTAATATACTTCGATTCAATGAACGTAAACATCGGAAACACGGAACGAAAGTCCACAACGATGTTGCAACCCTTTGGGAGTAAAGCCAGACTATCACGCATCTCATTTACTATTGTAGATTGATACAGTGTCTCTTTACCAATCATTGGAGGTTTTCCTAGTTTTGCTTCTTTGTAGAAGGAAATAGCGTGTAAGACATAGGACCCATTTCATCAAAATCAGCTCGCCAGCCTATAGATAGTAACGTCTGTAAAGATAAGCATTAAACCGCAGTTTTCACTTCTAAGTGGCGATTTTTGTGCAGTGATTCAAATTCATATCTAAAATTGAATTTGACCAGAGCGCAAATCATCGGATAGTTATATCCCTTGTTAAGCTTTTCAATACATTGAGAAATAGGTATTATCAATATTGGGATGCACACATTGGCCAGGAGGGAGAGAGTTTAAATATATAGGGTGGAGAGTTCTTGGATGAGGGAAAAATGCAGTGACAATGGTGATGAAGGATCATAGGTGCAGAACTTGGGAAGGTGTAGGGCTGAATAAGAGTGCCATAATTTGCAACAAGTGGACACTGTAGGAAAGGGGAAAATTGTTTGGACACTAAGAACGGATTTGGTGGAGATTAGCCCACAGTGCCGAGAACAGGGAATTGTTTGGGAATTTGGGCAATTGCGAGCCGGAAAGTTGTCTGAGTGTTCCAGTTCGGCTAGGGCAAGGTTGATTTCCACTCAGATATTTAGGAGAGACATTAGGCAATGAAGTGAGAGAAGTTTTGGAAATTTGAAGGAAGTATTTGGGAAGATAAATAGTTTTCCAGGCATTCTGCACTGTTTTTGCATGATTTCACAAATTTGTGCTGTCTGACAACTGGTGTGTGTTTGTCTTTGCAGGGAGTTGCTGATCAAGTAGCAAGTAGGGACAGGATGGAGAAGCACTTGTAAAGAGGTGAGAAATTAGTATTATTATTATTTGGATGTACACATTGGCTGGGAGGGAGAAAGTTTAGATATATACAGGATGTCCCAGAAACATTGTGCCCCGTTTGCCTCAAGATTGCCACAGAACAGCAAAGGCTTCTCTATGACGTTGCTCTTCAGATCTTCAATTAAAGTTAACCACCATCCCCATGAAAATCCATGGAAAACTGATGGAGCTATGATGTTCAATTCACCTGATGACTGAACCCAGCAGTCGTCCACTTTATCTTACTATTTTGCAACGATAAACAGCTTCATGGATGAACTGAAATTGCAGCCTCTAATGTCTTAGCTCTCATGAAAATTCCAATAATCATAAGAGTTCAACTATTTTTACCCCACAGTCTTTGTTGGAATACAACAATGAAGATAAGAATCCCCAAAGTAGTAAAGATCAAAGGCCTTGACAAAAATATATTTCAGGTGTAATTTGTCACCTTCTCTACATTGATTTCTTCCTTCGCGAGTCCTTTGTTACAAGCAATTGTTGATTTACTACCGAAAACAATGAACTGAGAGGGGCAAAATAATTGTGGGGCTGCATTTTCTCATTTTGAACTGACCAATAAGCTAAATAATTGGTTCACTCACCACACCTGTAAACAAAACGTGACAATATGTTTGTCATTACCTTTTGATTGTTTATTATCTTGGGATCCTTGCCCTTGTTTTAACATTCAGTGATGGATCGTGGGGGTAACAAATAGCTGAACTCACTGATGATTATTGAAACTTTCGTGAGAGCTAGTAAATTGGAGGTTGCTGTTTTAGTTGATCCATGAAGCTGTTTATCGTTACAAAAAAGCAAAACAAAATTATATACCAATGGCTGGTTTCGGTCATCTGGTAAATTTGGTCTTCTGAACATCATAGCTTCATCATTTCTGAACGGATTTTTACCAGGATAGTTGCAAACTTTGATTGAACATCTAGAGAGTAACATCATGTAAAATCATGGCAAGGACATTTTGCCACTTTGTTGTAATCTTTAGGTTCTGGCAAACGGGAAAAAATTTTCTGGGACGCCCTGCACAGTGGGCACGCATGGGGACATTTTGCAAAAAATGATTTTTTGAAACCACATTATCCATTATGATGTCGTGCAAGCCCAATGAGTGTATCATTGAATAGAAAAGACAAAATGCGTATATCCTTTTCCAATCAAGAGATATTGCAATTTGAATTTTCTGAAATATAGAAATTCTTTCTTTTTGATGTAATTCTTCTTTTTTTGGATGTTCGGTCATAAAGCTTAAGAAAATCACTTTAAAACTTAATTTTTGGTGTTCAATTTAATATTCAGTCTTTGTAATATGAAAATGGGCCGCGTGCAGCATTTCACACGTCTTGGTTAGTTTTGGCGTGCCATGGCGTGCGATACGAAAGCGGTTATTTTTTCATAATGATAACAAATATTGTTTCTCATTCTTGTTTTCAAGAAATATGAGTTGGTGCTGTCAAGATAACCTATCGTATTGTAAACTAATGGAAATTAAGAAAATTGATCGAGAACATTGATTGAGAATCCTTAGAAAGAGGCCTAATCTTACCGATGACTTGTGTTGATATTCTTGTTCTTGCACAAATATGCTAATTCATAGACCCTACAGTCGGTGTCCTCGTACATAAACTCGATGAACTTCAGTGGTACAAAGTTGCAAAACTATTTTTTCATTGTGTTTGCAATTTCTATCGCACTCCATTCTCAAGTTGGGGAAAAATCAAAACAGTTAGGCCATCCAATTTCCTGTTTTCTGGTTTTATGAAGTGTGAGGTCAATTGAAGCCAAATAAAGGTTGGACGGAAGTTATTAAGGTGGGTTACTCGAAAAAACAATTTCTTTCATCAAATTTGCGATAAAATGTTTTGATCTAAAAAGCTTCAACAATCATTGAAGAAAGTTATGAAAAAGTCCTTGTGACGATTTGGTCTCTAGTAAACGAGAACAGAGCCTAAAAGCGGAGGCAGGTTTGGAATTTATGGCTTTGTTAACAGATTTGAGAAGGAGATGAGAGTTGAGAGTCCACGCTGTTGAAATAAACCAAGCTTTTTAAAATTAGCAGAAGATAATGGAAACTTATAGTGGCCTTACTCCAGAGATGCTCCCTATAAAGGTTTTGTGCCAGTCAAATTAACATGAGTATCATTGATCGTTCTCCGTTGTCGCTCCCTGATCTTTCACGACCGTACTTCAACAAGGAAAATCAATGAAGAAGAAAGATAGATGAACGGCTATGAAGAAACTTCTATCGCAAATACAGCACTTCGTAAATCTTTTTAAAGACAAAATCATTCTCCACATCTTTGAGTTCTTTAAAGGTTTTTTGTTGAATAAATTTACTAAGATCAATGAATAAATATTTAAAGTTTTGTTCAGAATCCTTACATCTTGCTCTTTTCGCCAATGAGCTGACCTTTACAACGAATGGTTTCCTATTGTGAAGAACTCGAAACGCTATTCAGCAGCAAAATTGGAGGAACATCAAGGGATAAATAAAGTAGCATCTTACTTCCAATTCTGCTGCGCAAGTTATGTTTCTTCGAAATTTTTTTGATTGAAATTTTTACGAAATTTGGAAAATTTCCGATTTACCCGTGCGACACTTTGCACGCCTTGGACAATTTAGGTGCGTGTAGAGGCGTGCGTGTGCAATCGCACGCCTCATGTTACGAAGACTGAATATTATGATTGTTCGCTCCCATTTAACCCTATCAAGCCTAGGGGGCTGAATCAGCCCCCCTACCGGTTTTTTGTCTGATTTTTACCAAGTGCTCTTACAATGCTAAAACTTTCTGACTTTTAGTTTTTATCTTTGTCACGATCAAAACATGATTAGAAAAAAATTTCATTCCAGGGGGTAAACGCGATCAGTTTTTCAAAGATATATGTGTAAAATTTTGAATAATTCCTAATAAAATCTACCGCTAATGTGATAAAGTTATGAAAAGAGGGGAATACATACTAATTTTGATGCTCTATCCAACACATTAAGTATTTTTTAATTTGAGCGTATGGTTTTGTGGATTTTGGCACTACACATGCGCGCATTCTTTGCATTCCTGTTTGATGACATCATCACTTTTTATTAATTCTTCTTCACAGAGCAAATACTATTTAGACATAGAATGCAACGAAATTTGACTGATGTCCTTAATGCTTTTTGTTTTCTCACAATCAACAATTGAAAATTTTTAGCATCCTATTGACTTTGAAAATTGAGCATTGTGACATCATGGGAAGGTCACGTGACATGTCTAAAGATAGATTTCATTTTCGGGTTCACCATATGATGTTCTATACATATGCAAACTTTCAAGACTCTAGGTTGTCTAGAACAGAAATAAATTAGGGGGCTGAATCAGCCTCTCAAATGAATTTGAGAGAGCATCAAATACCCTAGGCCTGATAGGGTTAAAACGGGATTTCGGTCAGAATTTTTCTGTTTTGATATTTATGGATAAGGAATTTCTAATACCCTGGGCATTTTATTGACTAAACTGGTATATGTTTTTGATCACCTGAAATGTTGCCATATCTCTGACAATGTATGTGATATTAAAATTTGATTGATGCAGTTGATTGAGTAGATTGTTTTTGCATTTGAATCCATAAATTATTATGACAATGAACAGAATCTTCCACTAGATTTGACGCAATTGCATTAGTCAATGGTATATGTTTATTATCATATGAACTGCCACCATATTTCTGATACTATAGTCAGCGCGCTATGGGGTCGATTTGTGGTGCACACTGGAAATTTTTGCGGATGATTTGATTTTTGGTTTGAAACATACCTTATACCTTCCTGATCATGATTCTGGTGGTTGGACGCCTTCGAATTACTTCAGTGGCGCCTCCAATCAAAGTTTAGTCTTTGCAGCTTTAGGCCCGCCTTCTTCAGAGGCCGCCATATTGTTTTCAATGTCAGACTTCTCGAGCAGATTGTGGTAAAGTCTAAATGTTCCTTGATTCTTCGAATGATTTGAAAATAACTTCCTTTTACTGAAAATATTCAACTTGAAAGGGAAAATAACTGTTTAGATGTATTTTGCAGGGGTTTAATCACAAATAGGGGCAGGGGGCAACGATAAGTTCTTGGGAAAGATGACACTTGACATCTGACATTACTTCCGCATGTGCAGGAGTGTTGATCAGAGCATTATCGACAAACGACACGGTAGGGCTGTATTGAAAGCAAAACAAAAAATAACAAGTGCAAATACTGTCCACATCCACCACACGAAGGTCGGATTACCAAAAAGAGTTAAGAATTTTAAGAAGAATCTACGTTTCATTTGTGTAAGAAATCAAAATCGACTTACTGTTTGGTGGAGTGATGTGTACATTGGGTGAATTAAGAGCCAGTATGGTAAACGGCAAAAAATGGACAGAATCTTGTTTTGATAATGCTAAATTAATGAAAACTCTTAAAAGAGATGCATGTATAAAAACTATGAGATTTTAAGAAAATTCTGTAACCCAGTCAGATTACCAGTGAAAAAATTATTTCAGAGGGACTTGTCGTATTACAGTCAAGCCCAAAATTATTCATACTCATGCTAAGCCAGACGTTTTGCAAATCGTTTCTTTGTGGACCAACTTCCAAAGATATTTTTTTATTCCTTAAATGACTCGTATAGTGATTTTTCGGCCT
This sequence comes from Aurelia sp. 4 Dawson et al 2005, assembly GCA_964019985.1. Classification (NCBI taxonomy): domain Eukaryota; kingdom Metazoa; phylum Cnidaria; class Scyphozoa; order Semaeostomeae; family Ulmaridae; genus Aurelia; species Aurelia sp. 4 Dawson et al 2005. Next base: position 1,779 of record OZ026503.1, on the reverse strand, counting down.
TCTGTTTGTCACATTCTCACACACAGTAGTGTACCACATATAAGAAACGATGTTTTCAATTTGAGGTCTGACTTGTTTCTTATAAAATGAAATATACAGTTCAAATCAGGGTAAAGTTTCTTAAGTTTCTTATTGGAAAAATCATGCACTATCAATGAACTACTAAGACCAAGATAAAATGGTGCTCAACATTTTATCTTGCTGAGACACAAGCTCCAATGTCATTTAAACTACACTTTTTTGATTTGTATTTATAAATTTTAACTGCCAAAATGAGGTACAATTATTTCAGGAAAGTGCTTTTTGCTTCACTTGCACATGTTTCTCAAGTTGATGTTTCTCTTAAATGCGGGACAATACTGTAACTTCAGTTACAGCAAGATGGGTTCACCAATAGATTGATTAAAAAATTCTCCCACTTCGTCATCGACATGGGACATAAAGAATTTCAGCGGATACTGTCAATTTATGTTATCAACATAAAATTCTGCAAATCCAAGATTGAAACATTTAAAAGAATTTGGCTAACTTCAGATGTCACCAAAATTTTGTTGGAGACATGCCACCCAAGTTTCAAATGCATACCTAAACATTTATCAATTTTTCCAAAAAAATGTATACTCTAACTTTATCAAATGTCAAAAGTTGCCTACTTATCTGTTCCGTATTTCAAAATCATGAAGATGGTTTGTTCTCTTCCAAAAACAATGAAAATCGACAAAATTTCTCATACCAAATTGAAAAACGATACTTCTATCGATGACACATTTCTAGTACTAAAATGTAATGTGCATAGACCCCCTCCCAAGATTAATACTTGGGTATTTTCATTTAAATTTGAAAGCATCTTTTATCTTGGCAGATTTGGGTCTTCTATCAATTATCGAGCTTGTACATGATATCAAATCCATACAGTAACTGCAGACTGACTGTTTTAAATTTATGCACTAAGATGTGAAAAAGTGATGAGCCGGAATTTCCTCCAGTTTCTCGAAGTTCTTTTCTTAGAGCCAAACTTTTGAAAAAAAATGAATGTATGAAACAATTTTACAGAAAGAAGTTCTACCATGTTGACTGAAATTACCGCCAGTGTTGCCCTTTTCATAGAGTTTGGAGTGGTAAAAAAGTAACATTGGCTGTTACATTTATCGTCAATCATAGAGTCTTTGACTCTCCAGGTTTGTTCTGCTGTTTTCATCAGAATTCGTTTGAAGAAGATCTTCTACCGGGTGTCCCAGAAAAAAGGCAACAGATTTGATCATGGCTAGCGCTATGGATTTAAATTGAATTGATCGGAAATAATCTTTAAACTATTCCTCGATAGACAACTTGAAGATAGACACCTTGTTTGCTGATATTGGAGCATTGAAAGAAGAAATTTTTATCATGAAAGTCAAGATTTGCCTCCACCCCTAAACCAGAGCTTTTGGGTTTTGGCCTAAGTTGTTGACGCACTTGTTGTGGAATCTCCTGAATCAGAGCGAAGTGCAAGAAGCCTTGTGCTCTAGAAAAATTCTTGATGGAAATCCAAATCGAACTTGAAATCAAATTCATGAATTTTTTTCCCAAAGAGACATCTCCTTTCATTCAAAAAACCTTTGAATTACACCTGCCGAATAAAAGTTATTCACCAGCGAAATAATTCCCTTGGGTGTGAAAAAATCTTCCTTGTTGGAATAAACTGCTTTTTTGTTATCATTGGAATTATTACGAAACAAGCAGTCACGTATACCCAAAGGATAAAAATTAACAAGGATAAGATCCTTGAAAGTTCAATGT